>CANIUD010000192.1:0-600000 GCA_947470075.1 Closterium sp. Yama58-4 | reverse complement strand
TCCGTCTTGCCGGCACCGCTCTCCCTCTTTCCCTCATACATGCCCAGAGTTTAGAGTACCTCCCATACCTCCTAGCACGTACCTCTAGCACTTGAGCCTCCACGGATCGGCCCTCTGTGGCGCGCCCTCCCATGTACGCCAGGTACTGCATGAGCAGCTTCGTGGTCTCTGTCTTGCCTGCACCGCTCTCCCCACTCACAAGGATCGACTGGCTCAGCTTGTAGTCCACCATCGCCCTGCCAGTGGCGACGTGGGGTTACCAGGTAACACAGTGGGGGCAGGGTAAAGACAGGTACTGCATGAGCAGCTTCGTGGTCTCCGTCTTGCCGGCACCGATCTCCCCACTCACAAGAATCGACTGGCTCAGCTTGTAGTCCACCATCGCCCTGCCAGGGGTTAGAAGGGTTACCAGGTAACACAGTGGGAGCAGGGTACGCCAGATACTGCATGAGCAGCTTCGTGGTCTCTGTCTTGCCTGCACCGCTCTCCCCACTCACAAGAATCGACTGGCTCAGCTTGTAGTCCACCATCGCCCTGCCAGGGGTTAGAAGGGTTACCAGGTAACACAGTGGGAGCAGGGTACGCCAGATACTGCATGAGCAGCTTCGTGGTCTCTGTCTTGCCTGCACCGCTCTCCCCACTCACAAGAATCGACTGGCTCAGCTTGTAGTCCACCATCGCCCTGCCAGGGGGTTGGCAGGGGGAGGAGAAGAGAGGGTAAGGGATACGGAGTTGACATATGATGGGCTTCGTGGTCTCTGTCTTGCCTGCACTGCTCTCCCCACTCACGAGGATCGACTGGCTCAGCTTGTAGTCCACCATCGCCCTGCCAGTGGCGAGATGGGGTTACCAGGTAACATGGTGGGAGCAGGGTGGAGACAGGATGGGAGCAGACTGGTTACCAGGTAACATGGTGGGAGCATGGTGGAGACAGGTCGGGAGCAGAGTGGCAGGTTGGCAGGCAGGCCTACAAGGAGCGACTGACTCAGCTTGTGGTTCACCATCGCCCTGCCAACCATTACAGACATGCAAGGGGTTACCACGTGATGGTGACAGCTGGTAGGGTAGCAGCGAGGCACACGCACGGACCTGTAGGAGGTTTCAGCGATGGCGAACACGTGGGGGCTAAGCTCGGCCAGGCGTGACCCGCGGTACTGCTCCATCATGTGCACATCGTACAGGTGGGGCAGCCCCCTCCTTCACACACGCACGAACGCACAGAACCGCACTCCACACATGCACGGACCCACACAACCGCACTCCACACAAGCACGAACCTGTAGGAGGTTTCAGCAATGGCGAACACGTGGGGGCTCAGCTCGCCCAGGCGTGACCCGCGGTACTGCTCCATCATGTGCACATCGTACAGGTGGGGCAGGCCCCACCTTCAAGAACCGCACTCCACACATGCACGGACCCACACTACCGCACTCCCCACCAGCACGAACCTGTATGACGTTTCAGCGATGGCGAACACGTGAGGGCTCAGCTCACCCAGGCGTGACCCCCGGTACTGCTCCATCATGTGCACATCGTACAGGTGGGGCAGCCTCTGAAAGGGATTCACTGCAATGAGAATGCTGCCTGTGTACGTCTGCCCATGCACCAACATATCATATCGAATCAGAGCCGGACACGCATTGCCCAGGGTACAGGGGTGCAGGAAATGCGCGGGAGCAGAGGAGGTCGGGTGGGAGGTAAGTATCGAGTTGCGGCTATGAGGATACTGCCTTCGTGCGTCCACCCATGCACCCCCACCAACGCAGCCAAGCGGCAAATTGCCCCGAAAATTGGGTTACAGGAACTCCACGGGAGAATGAATCTTACGTCCATGTCCGCAACTTCCGTACATCTCATAAGAGGGACCATCGCATGGCCTGCTTCGCGTACGCAAGACAACGCAGGTGCGAATGACGAGGTGGTAACTCACGTAGATTTCGTCGAGCGAGTATCGCACGGCGAGATTGTGCAGCACGCCGGGCTCGTGGAGGTACGCAAGCTTCGTCATGTCGTCCACACCGCCGCTCGGCGCGTCTGGGTCCTTCGGATGGATGTGCTTCAGCCGGTACACCGTCTGCACGAGCGACAAACAATTTGGGTGATGGATGACAATTGGTTTGGTGCATGCTACGACTTGTGCAGCACGCCGGGCTCATGGAGGTACGCGAGCTTCGTCATGTCGTCCACACCGCCGCTCGGCGCGTCTGGGTCCTTCGGATGGATGTGCTTCAGCCGGTAAACCGTCTGCACGGAGGCACGGACGAGCAGTATGAATCAGTACGGACTACCAGGTGATACTGCTAGCATACCAACCGTCTCAGACTGAGACGGGTGGATGTGGTTCAGCCGGTACACTGTCTGCATGGACGAACAGTGTAGATCAGTACGGACTACCAGGTGACATTGTTAGCAAGCGGACTGATAACGGTGGATGTGCTTCAGGCAGTAAACCGACTGCACGGACGACGAAACATTTGGATGCTGATCAAGATCAAACCGACGCGTGCTACGGGTTGGATGAGAAGGTTAGCATGCTACGAACTAGCATGATACGAACGAGCGAGAACGATACGCTAAGGACGAAGCAGACAGAATCCATAACAGAAACACTGCTTCGTAGAAATTCATTCACGCATAGACCTCGCGCGAATCTCACTGCTTCGAAACTCCGAGAATGTTCTACATGGGAGGACTGACTGACTCGGGTCTGTCTGTACGAACCTCCTTATCCCCGACTTTGACGGTTACTTTCTTCTTCTCCACCTTCACCACCTCCCCCTCCACCCATGCTTGCTCCGGGTCCTCCACCCACACGAACGAACCCACGACGACTTTCGCGTCTGCCGTCTGCGGAAACGAAAAGGGAGGAAACCGGAAACGGATCACTTATGGATTCCTAAGCTTCTGAGCGTGTATGACTGAAATGCGATGCGGTTTTCTATGCTTCCTACCATGATGTCCTCCTGTTGCTGAGACTTGGCCGCTAGTGGGATCGCACGGATCCGATCAGCATGGCCAGTAAGCCAGAGAGATGGCCTCCTAGGAGATACGAGCCGGGTTAGGAGGTACCGCTGATGGTGTGACTACCTGAATCAACTCCCTAGGCTGGACCTAGATTCCTCCTCGCAAATCTCGTGAATCTGTGCCTTGGTTGGTTTGGTGGGCTGATGAACGAGAATGTGCCTGTAACGAATCATTGAAAGTGACGACTCTGGTTGCTTCATTACTGCGACCCTGAAAATGCATCGTATCGTAAACCTCCTTTACCGCACACACTAGACATAGAATCTGTAACAACCGCTCTGCGCCGAAATAAAGACGGGAGAAGCATCGACATGGGCAAATCTTTGTGCGAAGTGGTCCTTGTTGCTGCTGATTGGACTGGATGGGTGCAGGGGAAGTGCAAACCGTCGATTTTGATGGGCTTGAGAGCTTGCCACGGTGGCACTGTCAGAATCTCTGCAAACATCGCGCCCAAGCCCAGCCCACTTTTGTTGTTTTGTCATTATGGAGATCACCGTTACTGGTCTGGCATTAAATCTAGCAGGCTAGAGTGGTGCCATTCTTAAAAAACGAAAGTGCACTGAAAGTGCACAATCATAAGTGCCTTCCCACGCTCATTACAAGAACAGATTGAGAATCATGTAAATTAAGAAAAATTGCTTTTACAATACATTAGATACTGGAAATGCATGCCAGGGTGGTTGTGGGAAGCCATGACGAGTGTAGTGGAATAAATGTTTGAAATTGGATTCGCCAAGCTTCAAAATACACCTGTCGCGAAGTTGCATTTCATAGACGCCCTCACAATAAACGGAAATTAGTCTGTCTAAGCTGAGGGTTTACTAGAATTTGTCTACACTGTTTGACAACCAATTCTGGAATTTAGAAAACAGCCCTGGGATTCGTACTCTTCACGCCAACCTCCCACCAGCTACTATTTCGTCCCCCTCTCACCAAGTCTTTCTCAAAAAAGATCTCGAGGCTGTCGCCCACCCTTTCCTACTCGACTTCTGAGGCTACTCACAAGGCAAACAACCTTATAAGGTACTATTCAGCATAATAGAGCTCAGCGGACGAAAAATGCCGCCCATTTTCGCGGGCCAGAACGGACAACCCCCCTCCTCGGGGTTGTCGACCCCACGACGACCACCGCGTGGAAAGCCCAGGCGAGCTGGCTGGGCCCAGTGCTGGTGACCCCTCGGGATTGTCGACGACCTGTCGACCTTGGGTTCCGCTGAGACAATCCCGAGAAGGTCGTCTCAGCCGCGTGACGTCATCCCAGCTCGGCACGCGGGGCCGCGATGATCGCCACGCGGCCAAAAAAGAGACGTCCGAGATCGACCCCTGGATGGCGGGGCCATCGTGGACAGCCAGGGTGGCCACGACGGGCCAACGGAAGGTGGGGGTGCTTCGCGTGGGAAAACTTCGCGCCCAAGCGTTGCCAGGTCGGTGCGTACCACACGGCCATCATCCAACGGTTGCCCACATGCCCAAGGCGAAATCCGACCGTCCACTACCTCTGCCTAGGTGCAGTGGATACTGGCGGGAATGTCGGCGTCGACCAGAAGGTCTTCATCGTGGTGCCACGCGGCAGTGTCTCCCGCCCTCGAACTACCGCGCTGGGACCACGCCACGTACCGCACCACAGAGCCAGCGTGTAACACCCATGAAAGGCGCATTATGAGCGAAGCGCTTCAAGCATGCACGCCCGGTGGCACGTCGGTCACGGCGCCGCCGCACGAGCGTACATGCATAGCTGCGTCCTGCACAGGGGTTTGCGTGGAGCGCCAAGTGGAGCGGAGTCGCTCACGACCATACCAATCTGGGGTCCAATTGCAGGTCGCTCATTCTGCCTGCCGTTCTCTGTGCGTTTCATCCGTTAGCTGGCACTTAGATTTTTTCCCCGTTCCCTTGACGGCTCGCCCTTAGTTCTTTTTCCATCGGGAGATTGTCGGCAGACGTGGAACGTCGGCGTCGTCAGAATAGTCAGACGTCGGGGCCGCCGTCTCGTAGTGTTGTCTGCGATGCCGACCTGTCAGATACCGCCGACTTAGAATCGCCATGTTTCATTTCACCGACCTCACCACACCGACTTCCCATCGCGAGACCCTAGGTCGCGGTATCATGGCCGGAGCACAGCCTCGCTCGACACCGCCGCAACCGCAGCCACCACCCGCCGACGTCGACATGACGGACGTTCCGAACCCCGCTAGCCAGGGTGAGGATGTCCGCCCGGTAGATCGTACACCGAACAGTAACCCCTCGTCGACGCTGCCCCTGCTTTACGATCTCGACGCCCTGGCCCAAATCCCGAAGGGAGAGTTCACCAAGGACGTTCCACCCGCGCCCATAGGGGAGTTCACGAAACCAAGCAAAGACACGTCGGCACCGACGAATGCAGCGGAGGCCGGGCCGTCGTCGGTGCCGGACGTAGCGGGCGACCAGGGTTTAGGGTACTCCTCGGCGAGCGACGAGGACGACGAAGCCGACGCGCGGCCCCGACGTGGCCCAGGTCCGCGCACGTTGGAAGAAAAGCTCAGGGGGGAACGTGCGTTCATCGAGGAACTTCTGGACGAGGACGAGCTCGAGGATCTGATGAACACGTCGGTCCCTCGAGAACAGTGGAAGGCGGCCGACTTCGTAGAGGAAGATATGGTGTACGCGTGCGTCGACGTGCTCGTGATGGAGGCATTGCGCCACCTGAAAACCATCGAGGCTAAGAGCACGCTCCAGTCCTACATCTCATGGATCTACCACTACAAGAGGTGGGCCGCGAAGATGCTCAAAGAGATAGGCGACAAGCTGCCGATCGGGGAACGAACTAGGCACGTCGACGAGATCGGGCACTGGATCCACTGCAACAAGAGCAAGGATTGGGACAACCCGAAGGTGGTCAAACGGAAGCACATCTGGCTGCACGGCCCCAAGGTCACTCCGACGCGGCTGCGCGCCTACGTCAAGTTCATGAGGCGGGAGTTCAAGATCGACGCCGAGACGAACGCGCCGGTGCCGTCCTACACGGTGCACATGATCCTCGGCCGCATCAAGGCATGCCAGATGGCGGCGAGGGTGGAAGCGACGCTGTACAAGGAGAAGGAGTTGGGCATCATGCGAGAAATCTCGGTTGTCCGGTCGGAGGTGCGGGTCATGGTCCGCACCAAAAACCAGAGGGACATCAAGTAAGTTGGCATCCAGCGCCGTTTTCTAGTCGGTGACGATTTGTTCCCATCGCCCTAATAATCCTACCGCCGTATTGTTCTGTCGACAGTAATTGCGCCGACCGTCGACGCGGCACCATCGGCGACACATACACCGCCGAACAGTTCCGCCAGATCATGACGAGGGTGCTGCCGGCTTGGGCGGCGTCGGCATGGAGCCCGCATTTCACCACTCCCTCGCAGACGCTGTGGAGGTTCCTTCTCGTCAAGGTGCTCACGCTGCTCTCCCACCACAGCCTCATGCGCGGTGCAAGCATCCGCGAGATCACGCTCCCCGACATCTTCTTGTACCGACTGGCGAGCACCTCGTCGGTAAACCCGGATAACCAGCCGGTCGTCATGGTGGTCGCCGCGCGGAACTCGAAGACGTCGAAGGATGCGCGTCTTCAGCAGAGCTACGCCGCGCGGCACCTCGAAGCGGAATTGTGCGCCGTCGGCGAGACCGGACTGTGGCTACACTTCATCCTCGACCAGATCGGCCAGTTTCACGGCGTCGACCTCATTCCGCCGGTCGACACCAGCACACGCGAGCGCTGGTACAAGAAGCACCTGTTCTTCGCCCGCAACGACCCCGAGCAGGGCGAACTCTCCGCTGCCAGCCACCAGCGATGGACGAGGCAGATGTGGAAGACGAACGGGGTGTACTGCAAGCGGAACGTCCATGCCGCTCGGGCAGGCGGGGCGCAGGAGCTGGCCATCAACGGTACGCCTCGCGCCGAGATAGCCGAGCTGGGTCACTGGGCTCTCGACAAGATGACTCGAGCCTACATCACAGCCATTCCCGTCGGCGTGGTGATGAAGAAGGCCGGCTATTCGGGCTACACGCAGGACTACTTCTTGGGGCGCAGCAGGGTGGAACCGTCGGACGAGCTTCTCAAGCTCATCGCCGAGCACATCTTCCCCGGCGTCGACGAGCTCCTTAAGAATGTATGTCGATCGGTACCGACCAAGCATCGCATGGCACTGTACTTTCAACCACGGTAATTACCCACGTCTGTTGTCTAATTGCAGGCGGAAGAACTCGCGAAGAAGGGGTCCGACGCCGACGTTGCTGCCGTGCATTTCTGGCGCACCCTCCAGATGTTCCGCCGCATTGTCGCCGAGGACCTCGCTGTGAAACTCGTCCGCACGCCTTGGCACCCGTACGTCCAGTATTCCAAGCTCTGCCGGATTCCCCTCTTCCAGCACTGGGCGAAGAGGGTGGAGAAGACCGACACCGAGACCATCAAAAAGCGGCAAGACCCAACCCTCATCCAGCCAGAGGTGAGTCATCTTTATGTCGACATCGCCATGAGCACTGTGCCCGATGACAACACCTCACCTGCACCGTTTTTCGCCTACATTGCAGGAGATATCGGTCCGCCATGACGCCCAGTACGCGGTCGTCTCCCTCACAACGACGCTGAAGCTCGAGAGGGAGCGGTCAGCGGTCGAGAAGATCGACCTCGAGGAGAAGCTCGAGCAGCGCGACGCTACCATCGCGTCGATGACGGACGAGATAACCCGCCTCACCGAGGCTCTCCGCGTTTCAGAAGCTCGTAGGATGCCGGAGGCGCCGCCAGCTGCGAACGAACAATCGCCGAGCGACGGTGGCTCCGCGGAGTCGGCAAGCAGGGGTGACGGAGCCAAGAAACCCAAAAAACCCCCACAGACGGTCGAGGAGGCTAGCTACGAGCTGAACGTGGTTCAGCCTTGGCGGAATGCAACGACCGTGAGGGACGCGTGGCGCCTCTGGACCTCGTGCACCAGCGCCGACACCCGTCGTCTGTGCGACAGGTTCTTCGAGCCGGGATTCGTCGACCGCCACACCCTCCTCGACGGAGCCTCGCAGGGAGCACACGGGACGAGGGTGCGCCGCATGATGAAGGTAATCGATGCCGTGCGCCAGCTTCGCAAGAGCGACGGCGAAGCCGACACCGAAGCCGTCGTCGACGCGCTTAACACGATAGCGGCGCCTGGCATTGGGACCTTCTCGGATGCCCTCACGGTGCTCAACGCGGGCAACAAACCGACCTATGCCGGGCAGGGTAAGGGCGTCAAGGGGCTCGGCAAGACGGAATTTGCCAAGCTTCGTCTCGCCAGTGCGCTCGTGGCGCGCGGGTTCAAGCCGGAGAAGTTTGTCGCCGACCTTTTCCCGGACACATGGGAGGAGGGGATGAAGAAGGCGTTGGCCGACCTGGCCCGCGAAAACGACGCCGGGAAGCTGCCTCCGACCAAGCGCAAGAAGACCGCGTGAATGCTCACAAGCAACATGCGATTGTGGGCTGTTGCATGTTGTAGATGATGTTGTTACAGCATGCATGTGTTTCGTACTTATACAGTTGTCGACTTTGAGTTTCTCACAATGCTCATGTGGTAGTTCTAACATAGTTAGTCACGTGTCGGCCTGGTATCCTTCGTGATGTGACAAGATACTGGTTCAAATGTTCATTACACATCCTACATAAAGTCGACATGCACTCACACAAGGAAACGCAAAAAACCAGCATCAAAGGGGTCCGACAGCCGAAACACACAAAACGAGATCGACCATAGCAGCATCAAATCCAAGCAACAATGAATCCAAGCTAGCAGTAGGCATAGCGCTACATATGCCCCTCCCCGACTACGCCGACTCCTTCGCCTTCTGGCCCTTCGTCCCCTTCTTCTCCGTGCCGCCCTTGGCCTTCGTCGCCTTCTTGCCCCTCTGACCCTTTCTCCCCCTGTTGTCGATATCGGCCTTCATCTGCGCGTCAATCGGCACCGCGATGCCCCTCGCTTTGAGTTTCGGCCCGGCGACGGGGCACATTCCCCAGAACGCCATCGTCTCGACCGTCGCTCTTGCGATCACGTCGGCATCGACTCCGGCATCCACCCCCGGATAGGCCATGTCAAGGGCGGTCCTCTTGAGTGCTGGCGCGACGTTGTAAGCAACCTCTCCCAGGGGGCGGTCCCTGTTGATCTCGGCGTTCAGCACCGCCTCCATGACTTTGCCGAATACATCGGCGGTCGCCTGGCTCGCTCCGCCCACAAGCGCCGCCGCCTTCCCTTCTTCCACAGCATCCTCCACCTGGGCATCGCCGTTCTCGACGAAGCACCACACAGCGCATGCGGATGCTCCTAACGCCCATGCCGCCATATCCGTCTTCTCGTCGCTGTCTCCCTCCTTTCTCGCCGCTGTCGCAGCGGTCTTCCCATACGCAGCGCACATTGACACGCGGCCAATCAACGCGGACAGCATGGACGCCGACTTCTCTCGGCCTTCCTCGGTGTCGGGATCGACTGGGTACCATATCGCTGGCAGGAGCGCGGCGTGCAGCGCATCGCCAGTGGTCTTGTAATGTCGATACTTGTCGAGGATCTCATTCAGCCTGTCACGCCAGCACAACAAACAGGGCGAACATTAGTGACCACCACAACGACATCGACTTTGGGTAGGAGGATTGCCGACTTACCGTGTCTTTGGAAGGAGCGTTCCCCGGGCCCACATCACCGTCCACATCCCGGTCGGCAAGATCCTGACCTCCTCCCACACCTCCTTCCACCTCTCCAACTCGGCGCTGTCCAGGACGGTGAGCTCGTTCATGAGCACCTTGCTCACGAAACCGCCGAAGACGACGAACGCGATGGAGTGCACGTACGCGAGCTCCATCTTCTCACGCGACTTGCCGATGTATCGATTGATGCCGTGCACCTTAATCTCGCCGACCCATCCTAGCTTGTCGCCCGAGGTATCGTGTCGGATGCCATGACCCCGCCTCTCCTTGCTCTTCCCCCTCCTCCTCCTCCTCCTCCTCCTCCACCTCGACCTCCTCCTCCTCATCGTCCTCATCCGCCTCCTCCACCTCCTCCTCCGCCTCTTCTTCTTCCTCCTGCTCGACGTCCTCCACCTCCTCGACATCCTCCTCCGCCGCCTTCCGCTTTCCCTTTCTCCCTTTCGACGAACCATCGCCGACCGCCTTCTCCTTCCCCTTTCTCCCCGTCGACGCACCTTCTCCTACCGACTTGTCCTTCCCCTTCCTCCCCGTCGACGTACCCTCGCCGAGCGACTTCTGATTCTCCCCCGCTTTCCCTTTCACCCCCGTATTGCCGCCTCCATCCTTGTCAGCCGCCGTCTCAGCCGCCTTCCCCTTCCCTCTATCCGCCGCCTTCGCCTCCGACTTCTCCCGCGTCTTCCTCTGTGAGCCCGCCTTCCCCTTCCGTTTCGCCTTTCCATCGCCGACAGCATCACCGGTCGCAGTCGGCTCTGCTGGACTGCCGACGAGACCCGCCGAAGGCTCCACATGTGCCGTGTCGGAGATGGCCAGCGGTCGGGGATTGGCAGCATCCAGGTGGGCCTGTATGGCAGCGATATCAGCATCGGGGGGCGCCTGCTCGACGGGGCCGCCGCCGGTGGCAAGGGCGGCACGAACGCCCTTCTCCGCCGCCTTCTCAACCTCAGCTGCCACAGGGGTGGGTGGTGCGACTTTTGCCGACGACGTCTTAGCGCCGGAGGCAGAAGCCTGCTGAGTTGGCGCAGTCGACGCTAGTGCGCCCAGCTGGGCGCGCAGCAACGCGGACTTTGGGTCTGCAGGAGCACGGGCGGCGACGACCGGCGACTTTGGGACACTGGCAGATGGGGCGTCGACAGCAGCGGGGGGCTGTTGAACAGCCTTGTGGCCGGCTAGGCGCCTGAGCTGCTCCTTGAGCGCGTCCGCAACTGCCGCCCCTTTCCCCGCGCGGCCAGCCTTGTCGGCAGCCGGGACGTCGGCAGAGCGCGGGACGTCGGCAGGTCGCCCGGCAGACGGTCCGGTCGGAGGGCGTGCACCAGCTGGGGGCTGGTGAGGAACCGCTGACGCCACCGCGACCCCTGTCTTCGGGCCCTGGCCAGCTGGGGCCGTTTTTGCGGCCGCCTTCTCCTTGTCGCGCAGCCCTTCTTCACCGCTACCCTGTCGTGGTGGCTTATCGGCGACCGAAGGCGGAGCCCTTGGCAGTGCGTCATCAGTGGCATGCTCGTCGGCGGGACCCCCACCACCCTGATCAGTGCTGGCCGCTCGAACCCCAGCCCAGTGCTTCTTGAGCATGTCGAGCACGCTCTTCCCCGACTGCTTCCCCGAACTGCCTTCCCCGGCTCCCTTGCTCCCATCGCCGGCGACGCGAGAACCAACCGCTCCCTTGGTCTGCCTCGCGCTCGCCGAATCGTCTCCGTCCCCCCCCCCCCCCCCTCCTTCTCCGGCCTTCTTGCTACCGTCGCCGGCGACGCGAGAACCCCCCGCTCCCTTGCTCCGCTTCGTGCTCCCCGCGTCGTCTCCGTCGCCCCCCCCGCCGCCTGCCCCCCTCTTCAGACCCTGCTTCGTGGCCTCCATAGGTTGCGCATGGCCGGCGTCGTTGGCCGACGGCGACGACCCACGCCGAGCTTGGGTCGCCACAGTGCCGACCATCTCGGTCATTATCTTCAAACCGGAGGCGAGGAAAGACTGCTGCGTGACCTCCGTCACCGCCTTCAGCAGATCCTCCTTGAATGAATTCAGGAACTCTTCCGGCAAGGCCTGCGCTGGGGTGGTCGGCGGCGGCGGCTGCACGACGAGGCGGGGAGACACGGCGGCTGCAATGTTGGTCTGCGCGGCGCCGATGTATTTTATGAACGTCTCCTCCAAAGCCTTCCTCGCCTCACCCACCTCACCCGTCACGTGGTCGGCCAATTGGTCCACCGCGGTCGCTCGAGCGACCGCCATTCGTCCGTTGGGGGCGTCAATATCCAGCAGCATCTGCCTCGCTAGCTCGGCAAACCTCTTGCCCGATTCAACTGCGTTCTCCAGGTTGCTGGTGAGGTCCTCGGTGATTGTGGCCGCCATGGTCGACGTGGCCTCTTTGAGGCGCTCCACCGATTTCCGGTCGGTGTCCGCAACCTGGGCGGTCAATGCCGTGAGCTTGTCGAGGATCCCAGCTACCGCCGCCGCCAAGCAGTCGACCCGCCCCGCCTGATCACCGAGCTGCCGTTGCAAGCGTGCATTGTCGGCACGCAATTGTCGGTTCTCCGCACGCAGCTGCTCGACGACGTCCGGCATCGCCTGCCGACCAACTGCGGTGGAACTTGGATGACCGCTCACCGCCTTCTTTTTCCTGGACCGCTCCCCCCCGGCCTTCTCTGCGGTAGCATCGGTATGCATTTCCACGCCCGTCTGCTTCGTCGCCGCGGCGAAATCCCCATCTTCGTCGGCCTCGAGGTCGACAACTTCCTTCCCTTCGCCGACAACGACCATCCCCCCCCCCCGTGAGCCGCCTCCTCGCCGACCTCCTTGCTGGGTTCCGCTGTCGCCCCCTTCCCCTCTCCTTCGATTTCCGCCGATCTCCCACCCGTTTCCGCCGCTCCTTCTGCAACGTTCCCCTCCGCCATTTCCACGTCCACCTCTTCGTCATGCTGCTCCTCTTGCTGCTCGTGGTGCTGCCTCTCGTGCTCCTGCTTCTTCTGCTCCTGCTGCTCCTGCTCCTCCACCGACTCCGACACCGACTCCGACTCCGACTCCGACTCCTCCGAGCCCCCCTCATCCTCACGATCCGCCTCACGACCCTGGACCCCATCATCATCCCCATGAACAACCTCGTCCCGGTGCTTCTCCTCGGTCCCGGCCACCCCATGTCCTGCTGCCGCATCGGCCTCGTCGACGCCGCTACCCGGCTTCCCGACCGAGGTGCCACGCGCATCAGCGACGGCAGGGGCGACACCGCCAGCTTGGGGCGCCGACTGAACCTCCTCGCCGTCGTCGTCACAGACGTCGGCCGCAACTACGTTTCGGCCCGACCGTATGAGCGCGACCTGCTTCTTGATGAAGGCTACCATCTCAGTCCGCAGCCCCTTCAACCCCGCAACAGCGACCTTGTCCATGCTGGTGGCACTGCGACGGAGGGCGCCGGCCAACCGATCCTTCCGCCTCACAGCCCAGAGCAACGCGCTCATTGCTAGCAGGCCGGAGCCCGCGTCCCCGTCCCGGACGGTGTCGGGCACTTTCTGCACACAACACAGGAGAGCGCTGATATGAGCACCGAGATCGGCAGTCGCATCTCGCAAGGACGAACGGCAGTTGCATCGCGCAAGGAATTGACACCAAACGTACGAAACTCACATCTCGAAGGGGTTCGTCGCAGTCGGCGAGCCTCGCATGCACCTCCTCCTCGGACGGCTTC
The DNA here is from genome assembly GCA_947470075.1 of Closterium sp. Yama58-4. Taxonomy (NCBI): domain Eukaryota; kingdom Viridiplantae; phylum Streptophyta; class Zygnematophyceae; order Desmidiales; family Closteriaceae; genus Closterium; species Closterium sp. Yama58-4. Next base: position 586,636 of record CANIUD010000192.1, on the reverse strand, counting down.
GCCCAGTCCCATTTCCTACCTTCGCGCCGAAGCTCGGCCATTACAGCCGCCCGGAAAAACCTGCAAAGCATGGCACAGACGGTCAGTTAGCACGGTGCACGCTCCGCATTGACAACGCAAGCGGCGTCGACTACACTATTGAGCTCACTCCAGCACGCGTTTCGCCTCTTTGATGTGCCACTCCTTCACAGTCTGCGGGTCGGCGTGCCGGATCGAGGTCCTGATCAACTGGCCCGATGCCTTCAACAAGTCGCCGGGGCACAGGATGATAATGACGCTGCAATGTGTTCCCGGAAGCGGTGCGATGCTGCACAGACAATGGACGTCGACATAGATCAGAACACATAATCGACGCAGGTTGCACCACACGCGCGACGACCCCGAACACCCTCACCTCGATATCAGTGGGATAACCGCCACGTCGGCGTCAAAAACCTTCGCGAAGACGGTATGGTCGTTCTGACCCATCGCCGCCCTAAGACGGCCGACTCCTATCGACCACAGCCGCTGGTCCTCCTCCGTTCCGCGCAACCATGCGTGCCTGCACGCATGCATGATCAGGAGGAGTGCGTGAGGATGTGGTCGGGACGCCGGCAGATACTACGGTTGCGGCAATAACACGACGGGTCGGGGATTCGACGAGAGCCGAATGAATATGGCACAACGCATCGCCTACGCCGACCAGACACCTTACGTCGGCGCCACCGATGTGATCGACATCCCTAATCCCTAACCCATGAGTCCGTCGACCTAAAAGACGGGTATTATGAAACCACGCTAGGGCTATCACCAGCATGAAATAACGACGCCGACATCCCCATACGTCACTCACTTGAGGCCGAGTCCCAAGCAACGGGCGTTAAACTCTAGCATAGGGTTTGTCAGAACGGCGTAGTCGTGTTCCTCGAACTTGGATGTGAGTCCTCTACCGACGCTTAGATACAGGGGGAAGTCGCGCGAGGTCGGCGTCGCTTCGTCGGCTTTCTGGTCGGCCGCCATGGCGGGAGAGCGAGGATGCTATGCTACGGGCTAAGGGAAGAAACGGTGGGAGAATGGAAGGCGCAGAGGTGGGAAAAGAACATGAAAGAGAAACGAGAACGCGAAAATGAAGGAACAGCCCACCTCCAACGAAGAAAAGCCAGGCGGAGCCTCGCAGGCCCGGTTGAGCGTCGCCCAGGGGGCCGTGGTCCCTGGCTCGGCAGGGCTCGTGCACGGGTGGTGTAGCACAAGTGCACCCTCGCCGCCGAGCCAGCAGGTCGACGTCACGTCCCCTGGCCGACCGAGGCCAGGGGACGCAAATTCGCATGCACGCGGTGCGACGTTTCGGCACCACGTGTCGATTTCGCAGCGGGTCGCGAAAACCGTGCGCCTTGGTGCGAGAGACCCAGGACTTCGCTCGATTTTCGGCGGGTACGAAATGTCGCATGCATAGAAAAAACGATGCGAAACGACGGGCGGGCACGTGGCGTCACCGCAACAGGTCGCGAAATCGCCGATCGTCCCGAGGGGAGCCCCCGAATTTCGCACGGGCCTCGCCTGCCCGTACGGGCAGGCCGCGATGGGTTACTAGGACCTCGCGGGCAGGAGGGACGGGTGGGCTGCCTTCGCGCCGGGGTTACTTTCCCTCGCGCGAGGTCTCGCCAGCTCGCCGCCCCCACCCGGTAACGTGGGTCGCTGTTCACTTTCGGGGGGGGGGGGGGGGGGGGGGGGGGGGGGGGGGGGGGGTTTGCGGGGCGGCGGTCGTGCGCTCGGCCCAGCCCTGGGCCAGGCTGGCGGGCCCGCACGCGCGTCAGTCGCCCGCCTCGTCGGGCCCCCTTCCGTCGACCCCCCTCGTCGACCCTGGCAATTCGGCTCCGTCGACCGAATTCCGCTGGGATCTTCAGTCAGTATTTAAGAAAGCGATTTCTCTAGGGCTCAAGGCACTCTCGTCTAAAGCGCTGGCCCATGGTGCTTGTTCATTAGGCGATGTAGCCTAGGACAGTCTCCCTAACAGCGCTCTCGCCATAGGCGCTGGACCCTAGGCTGATCGCCCGTAGTAGGCCTCTTGCCCTAGGGCGTTAGTTGCCAAGGGCGTTGGCCTTGGGGCACTCGCGCCTTAGGCGTCAGCGCCGTGGGCGCTGGCGTGTAAGCCGCACGCGCCGTTGAGAGTGGGAGACAAGGCGTGGATGCTGCTATGTCTCGCTCCCTCACAACCCCCACACGCGTATCTCCAACCTTCTCCCCCGATTCCTCCGCCATTCACCCTTTCTCCTCGCTTCTCCTCCCTCTCTCCCCCACTCTCTCCTTCCCCATCTTTCTCCCATGCAACAACCAGGTGGGCAAGACACAGGTGTTTCTGCGGGCGGGTAGATGGCGGATCTGGATGCGATGAGGGCGGAGAAGCTGGGGGAGGCCGCCAAGGTCATCCAGAAGCTACAGCAGGAGCTGGAGGGAGCAATGAAGAAGGTGGATGAGGCACACGCAGAAACCCTGGCAGCAAGGGCGGAGACACAAGCAGCCAAGGCGGAACTTCAAGTAGCAAAGGCAGAGACACAGGTAGCCAAGGCAGAAACACAGGCAGAAAAGGCGGAAATTCAAACAGCCAAGGCAGAGACACTAACAGCCAAGGCAGAGACACGAGCAGCCAAGGCAGAGACACAAGCAGCCAAGGCAGAGACACAAGCAGCCAAGGCAGAGACACAAGCAGCCAGGCAGCAGAAACACAAGCAGCCAAGGCAGAAACACAAGCAGCCATGGCAGAAACTGAGAGGCTGTCTCTTAAAATGGCAGCAGTGGAGGCGGAGGTGAGGGAGGAGATTGGGAAGAGGGAGCGGCTGCTGGAGGAGACGCAGGAGGAGCTGCGCAAGGTGCAGGAGCTGTGCGCACGGTGAGTGGGTGTTGAATGCAGTGAGTGGGTGTTGTGTGCGGTGAGTGGGTTTTGCGTGTAAGTGGTTGTTGTGTGCAGCCGTGTCTGCGTTTGAGACGAATCCCTCCCAACCTTTATCACTCAGCCTCTTTCACTTCCCCTCCTCTTCACCATCCCACCTCTTCCAGGTTGGAGGAGCAGGTGAAGAACGCGGAGCAGGAGAACCAGTTGTGGCTGAGGCAGCAGGCACTCTCTCTGCTTCTCAAACGCCTTTCTGTCTTTCCCGAACCTCATTACTCCCCTCCCTCCCTCCCCCCTTATCCAGATTGGAGGAGCAGGTGAAGAACGCGGAGCACGAGAACCAGTTGCTGCGTCAGCATGCCCTGTCAGCCGCCATGCCAGCACCTGAAGCGCCTGAAGCACCTGAAGCACCTGAAGCATCTGGAGCACCTGAAGCACCTGAAGCACCTGAAGCACCTGAAGCATCTGGAGCACCTGAAGCACCTGAAGCAACTGAAGCATCTGAAGCACCTGAAGCACGGCAGACTGTGAGTGCGAAAGAGCAGCACTCACAGAGTTATCCAGGGTTTGGGGAAGTCTGTCAGATGCTACACCAGCCAGAGTCCCCTCAGGTCACCGCTGCCACTCCCAGTGAGGTGGAGAGCAAGCGGTTGAAGCATCTGAAGCAAACTGTGAGTAACGAGAGGCTGGCCTTCTGGCTGGCGAACACGAGCTGTCTGCTGTTGCTGCTGCACTGGCGGTCGTTTGAGGCGGAGCGCACGGGTGTCTTTGTCCGCATCATCTAGAGGATTGGCGGGGCCATAGAGAACCAGCAGAGCATTGAGAGGCAGATTGTACATTGCCCTGCCGACGATTGGTGCCGAACGAGGTGACTTTTGAGTCGACTTAAGAGGCAGATTGTACATTGCCCTGCCGAACGAGGTGACTTTTGAGTCGACTTAAGGGGCAGATTGTACATTGCCCTGCCGAACGAGGTGACTTTTGAGTCGACTTAAGAGGCAGATTGTACATTGCCCTGCCGAACGAGGTGACTTTTGAGTCGACTTAAGAGGCAGATTGTACATTGCCCTGCCGAACGAGGTGACTTTTGAGTCGACTTAAGAGGCAGATTGTACATTGCCCTGCCGAACGAGGTGACTTTTGAGTCGACTTAAGAGGCAGATTGTACATTGCCCTGCCGAACGAGGTGACTTTTGAGTCGACTTAAGAGGCAGATTGTACATTGCCCTGCCGAACGAGGTGACTTTTGAGTCGACTTAAGAGGCAGATTGTACATTGCCCTGCCGAACGAGGTGACTTTTGAGTCGACTTAAGAGGCAGATTGTACATTGCCCTGCCGAACGAGGTGACTTTTGAGTCGACTTAAGAGGCAGATTGTACATTGCCCTGCCGAACGAGGTGACTTTTGAGTCGACTTAAGAGGCAGATTGTACATTGCCCTGCCGAACGAGGTGACTTTTGAGTCGACTTAAGAGGCAGATTGTACATTGCCCTGCCGAACGAGGTGACTTTTGAGTCGACTTAAGAGGCAGATTGTACATTGCCCTGCCGAACGAGGTGACTTTTGAGTCGACTTAAGAGGCAGATTGTACATTGCCCTGCCGAACGAGGTGACTTTTGAGTCGACTTAAGAGGCAGATTGTACATTGCCCTGCCGAACGAGGTGACTTTTGAGTCGACTTAAGAGGCAGATTGTACATTGCCCTGCCGAACGAGGTGACTTTTGAGTCGACTTAAGAGGCAGATTGTACATTGCCCTGCCGAACGAGGTGACTTTTGAGTCGACTTAAGAGGCAGATTGTACATTGTCCTGCCTAACGAGGTGACTTTTGAGTCGACTCAAGAGGCAGCTTGTGCATGCCCTGCCTAACCCTGGCGTACTGGCTAGCCAACACGAGCGTGCTCGACCGAATTATCCAGATGATCCCACCCCCTTCCCCACCTCTCCCTCCCCGGCTCTCAGATGCTGCACCCGCCAGAGCCCTTTCAGGACACCCCTGCCACGCCCAGTGACGTGTGTTGAGGGTTTTTTTTTAGACGTCTCAATACACGTGGCTTCCCCACCTCCTTCTCCCCCTTCCCCTGAGAGCTCTCAGATGCTGCACTTGCCAGAGCCAGAGCTCTGCGCGCGCCTCAGGAGCTCTCCTTCCCCTCAGGGCAGCCCTGCCACAGCCAGTGAGGAGGAGAGCGAGCGGCTGAAGCATTCTGATGTGTTGAGCACCCCTCAGGCCCAGAGCCCCCTCAGGGCACCCCTGCCACGGCCAGTGAGGAGGAGAGCGTGCGCTGACAGCATGTGCTGATGCATGTGTGATGTGGGTGAGTGTGCTGCACACTGTGTGCATGTGGGTGAGTGGCTGCACACTATGTGCATGTGGGTGAGTGTGCTGCACACTGTGTGCATGTGGGTGAGTGTGCTGCACACTGTGTGCATGTGGGTGAGTGTGCTGCACACTGTGTGCATGTGGGTGAGTGTGCTGCACACTGTGTGCATGTGGGTGAGTGTGCTGCACACTGTGTGCATGTGGGTGAGTGTGCTGCACACTGTGTGCATGTGGGTGAGTGTGCTGCACACTGTGTGCATGTGAGTGTGCTGCACACTGTGTGCATGTGGGTGAGTGTGCTGCACAATGTGTGCATGTGGGTGAGTGTGCTGCACACTGTGTGCATGTGGGTGAGTGTGCTGCACACTGTGTGCATGTGGGTGAGTGTGCTGCACACTGTGTGCATGTGGGTGAATGTGCTGCACACTGTGTGCATGTGGGTGAGTGTGCTGCACACTGTGTGCATGTGGGTGAGTGTGCTGCACACTGTGTGCATGTGGGTGAGTGTGCTGCACACTGTGTGCATGTGGGTGAGTGTGCTGCACACTGTGTGCATGTGGGTGAGTGTGCTGCACACTGTGTGCATGTGGGTGAGTGTGCTGCACACTGTGTGCATGTGGGTGAGTGTGCTGCACACTGTGTGCATGTGGGTGAGTGTGCTGCACACTGTGTGCATGTGGGTGAGTGTGCTGCACACTGTGTGCATGTGGGTGAGTGTGCTGCACACTGTGTGCATGTGGGTGAGTGTGCTGCACACTGTGTGCATGTGGGTGAGTGTGCTGCACACTGTGTGCATGTGAGTGTGCTGCACACTGTGTGCATGTGGGTGAGTGTGCTGCACACTGTGTGCATGTGGGTGAGTGTGCTGCACACTGTGTGCATGTGGGTGAGTGTGCTGCACACTGTGTGCATGTGGGTGAGTGTGCTGCACACTGTGTGCATGTGGGTGAGTATGCTGCACACTGTGTGCATGTGGGTGAGTGTGCTGCACACTGCGTGCATGTGGGCGAGGGAATCAGGGGGGCATTGTATGCGGGAGCTCGTTCTCAGGTGCTTTGCTGCATCCTCCAGAGTCCCCTCACCTCGTCCTCTCGCTCCTCTCACCTTGTCCTCTCGCCCCTCTCTCCTTGTCCTCTTGCTCCTCTCACCTCGTCCTCTCGCCCCTCTCACCTCGTCCTCTCGCCCTGCTGCCCTGAACAGAAAGACCAGGAGGTGGGAGACATGCGGCTGAGGTATCTGAATGACCGGCACCGGCAGATGGTGAGTGTGCATGCGGGAGAGGGGATTTTTTTTTTTTTTGAATATTGATTAGTATATACCGGAACACAAGCATACACCATCAAACGGTCGTAACCGTGCGTGAGGCAACAGTAAAATGATTTACTGTGCCAGGTGAGCTGCCTAGGGCGAGTTGCTGCATGCCCTCCTCTTGGACCACAGCGCGGCAAACGCACTTGTCCACGTCCAACCCTTGCGGGAGAGGGAATGAATGGCAGATCATATTTGCGAGTGTGCATGCAGGAGAGGGAATGAATGGCAGATAATTGTTGCGAGTGTGCATGCGGGAGGGGGAATGAATGGCAGATCATAGTTGCGAGTGTGCATGCGGGAGAGGGAATGAATGGCAGATCATAGTTGCGAGTGTGCATGCGGGAGAGGGAATGAATGGCAGATCATAGTTGCGAGTGTGCATGCGGGAGAGGGAATGAATGGCAGATCATAGTTGCGAGTGTGCATGCGGGAGAGGGAATGAATGGCAGATCATAGTTGCGAGTGTGCATGCGGGAGAGGGAATGAATGGCGGATCATAGTTGCGAGTATGCATGCGGGAGAGGGAATGAATGGCAGATCATAGTTGCGAGTGTGCATGCGGGCGAGGGAATGAATGGCAGATCATAGTTGCGAGTGTGCATGCGGGAGAGGGAATGAATGGCAGATAATAGTTGCAAGTGTGCATGCGGGAGAGGGAATGAATGGCAGATAATAGTTGCGAGTGTGCATGCGGGAGAGGGAATGAATGGCAGATAATAGCTGAAAGTGGTTAGAAGCCTCCGATCGCCCACCACCCCGCGCTCCCAGATGCTGCATCCGCCAGAGTCCCCTCAGGGCACCCCTGCCACGCCCAGTGAGGTCTAGAGCAAGCGGCTGAAGCATCTGAATTATTGGCTGACTGTGAGTGGTCTAAGAGACGCATGATTTGAGTGCACAAGAGTCATAATCCAGGGTTTGTCTTGGAGGAATTACCTCAGGTGATGCATGCATCCTCCCTCCATATTTTCCTCACGGCACGGCCGACCATCATATGCCTAGTGATGTGGTGGAGAGCCGTCACCATAGGCCGAGCAAGTAGTCAAGTCATTTGAACGACCTCAAATTAAATTATGCTTCGTCTTCTTTTCTCCCCACCATTGTCAGAACTTGAGCTTAGAATCCATATATTAGTAATGAACTTGAAGCTCTTTAAGTACATTTGCGATGGGCAAGCAATGGATGAGGAGGGATTCGGGGACAATTTCTAGGGATTGGGGGTAATCCCAAGGCAATCTCCAATTGGTGGGTTGGAGATTGCTTGGAGATCACATTTGGGTTTGGTTGGGATGTGGGTGTACACCCAACCAAACACAAAGTGCAAACTACACTAAACTAGGATATAAAAGTACAAGTACAAAATGTGAGATTGAGGGCTAACACTAACACCCATCTCCTCCCCACCCCAACAGCAAGACCAGGAGGCGCTGCAGAAGGTGACAGTGAGTGAGCGGGGGTATGACAGCAGCAGTATCTGGCCTAGTTGCTAACTTTTTTTTTTGCCCTCTCCCCTCCCCAAAACCCAACAGCAAGAGCAAGAGGCTCTTCTGGCGGTGATAATGGGCGAGGTGGGGTTTGACAGCAGCCAGCCGGTGGTGGCGTGTGGTGGCTTGCTCTCTCAAGCTGTCCTTTGGCCTCTCTCACCCCTGTTGCCCCCAACAGCAAGAGCAGGAGGCTCTTTTACAGGTGATAGTGAGCGAGGTGGGGTTTGACGGCAGCCAGCCGGTGGTGGCGTGTGTGACGTACAAGGCGCTGCTGCACTGGCGGCCGTTTGAGGCAGAGCGCACGAGCGTGTTTGACCGCATCATCCAGACCATTGGAGGAGCTATAGAGAACCAGCAGAGCAACGAGCGGCTGGCCTACTGGCTGGCGAACACGAGCTGCCTGCTGTTCCTGCTGCAGCGGACTTTCAAGGCGAAAAAGGGGCTGGATTTGCAGGCGCTAAGGAGGCGGGCGCTGCAGCAGACGTCCATGTTCCGTTGGACGCAGGTATGGGGTGTTTGAGGCACCGAGGTGTGGAGTAATAGTAGGAATAATAGTACTATCAGTACAGGGTACCTCAAACGGCGGGGGCGAAGTACTTAGCTTATACTGTACCCTTTCCCTTGTCTCCTCCTCCGTCGCCAGAACTGTCGAGATTTCCCTGCGACGCCTACAGAAATGGTGGGGACGAGCGGGGGGTTGGAGCACATTCCTCAGGTGGAGGCCAAGTTCCCGGCACTGCTGTTCAAGCAGCACTTGACGATGTGTGTGGAGAAAATCTGTGGGATGATAAAAGAGAATCTTAAGAAGGAGCTTTCACCCACCATTGTTAAGTGCATTCATGTGAGTGTTGGGCGTTTTTGTGTGTGGGGAGAAGGGGAGTGTGCGTGCAAGGGGTGCACCTGGTGGGCGTGCCTTTGGGGGTTGTGTGAGCGTGAAGGGCTGTTGGGTGTGTAGGGCGCAAGTGTGGGCATGCATGCGTGAACAGCCGTAGTGTGTGGGGGCCGTGTGTGAGGGATGCAGTCCTTCCTCCCCGTGCTGCTCCGTTGCCCCACGTCCCGCCCCTTCGCTACTCCATTATCCCTCTTTCTCTCTCCAACACACAAGCGCACCTACACCCACACCCCCCACCCTTTTACTCCTCTTCCCCTCTCCTTTCTCCTCCTCTCTCCCTTGCATTTCTTCTCCTCTCTTCTTCTCCTTTCTCCTCCTCTCTCCCTCTTCTTCCTCCCACTCTCCATGTCACATGTACACTCACACCGCATGCCCCAATCCTCATCTTAAACACATCCTCTCTTTCACACACTCACCCCATCACCCACGCACTTATCGCACGCACTTATCACTCACGGGTGGCCATGTGATAAAACGTTGGTTTTGACACATCTCAAAACCACCCACCCGTTGCACTCACTCACCCCATCAGGTTTCGCGCAGGCACTCGTTGCCCCAGAGGGTACAAGCGGTCGCAGCCACACACGAGCCGAGCTGTGACTACTCGCACTGGGGCAGCATCATCGCCGCGCTCACCACGCTTCTCACAACACTCAGGGCCTCCCGTGCCGCCTCCCGTGCCGCCTCCCGTGCCGCCGTTCTTCGTGCAGATTTTGGTCGCTCGGATCTTCTCCTTCATCAACGTTCAGCTCTTCAACAGGTGGGGGGGTTTGTGGCTACATTGAGAGGGTTTGGGGGGCTTTTAGAGAGGTTGTTAGGCAGCTCAACCTTCCTTTTTCGTCCGCAAGCTGGTCACTCAAATCTGTTCTTCAACGTGGTGAGTCAAGGAGGAGGGTGGGTGAGTGGGTGGTGGGTGGGGAGGGGAGCAGTGGGGGGGAAGGATATGGGGGGCACCTGTTACTGAGTGTAATGTATGGTACTCTCTACCGTCATTGCCCGGATACAAGATACTGTTGATTTGTAGACATGGGTGTCTGTAATACGTGTGTTTTCTTATGAACATAAGTTCCTTCTATAATGTACTACTTTAGCAGTATAAGATAAGACGTATGTGACTTATAATCGGAACATTTCAAGTTTCTATCGAAATTTAGCATAGGGCGTACACTCTTGCCTGCGTGCGTGCGAGATAACATGCACGTGATGAGTTGGATTGTTCCATCTCTAGTTCTATATCTGAGTGACATGCTGTGTCAGTAGGTCCTCGCATCCTGACTGAGTGCATCCAACAGTGATCGCTGTGCCTCAAAAGTGGTTGCTCTGTGGAACTGAATCGTGGGGTGTTTATGTAGTGGTATTAGAGAACTCGGTTTTTCTTAAAGTTCATACTTTATTATATTTATAAGACACCTTGTGAGTTCTGGTTATAATATAAACAGCTACTTTTTCAGGCAGTGCCGGATAGTCTACTCTCCGGGCGATGTCGGTATTAGTACGTCACTCAGTGTAACGTATGGTACTCGTTATGAATGTGTATTTGATTCTTTATATGGCACTCACTATAACTGTGTTACGTAGTACTATTATAAGTGAGCTACTTACGGTAGTATAATTGCGCAACCCTTATTGTCTACACTATTAATGTAAATGGATTCATGTAAGTTGTAATTTATACATAAACTAGTGAACCAAACATTCACCAAACTCACAGGACAAAGTACCCAACCCCTTCCATATTCCCTGTTCCTTCCTTCCCAACCCCCTCCCCTCACGCCTCCCACCAGTTTGCTGCTGCATCGTGACAGTTGCTCCTTTAACGACGGCGAGTATGTGAAGGCGGGTATGGGCGAGTTGGGCCACAGGCTAACACACTCTCCTCTTGCTCCTTCCTCTCTCCATTCACACCCCACACACAGTCTGCTGCTGCGTCGTGACAGTTGCTCCTTCAGCAACGGCGAGTATGTGAAGGCGGGTCTGGGCGAGCTAGAACACTGGTTGCAAGAGGCAACTGACGAGTTCACGGGCAACGCATGGGAGGAGCTCAAGTATATCCGCCAGGCCGTCGCCTTCCTGGTAGGTTCCTTTTGTGAATGGTCGAGTGAAGTTGCACCAATGGTTGGCTGATATTTGAGCCGGCCCAAAACTTTTTGCAACCTGAGCCACTTGTCATTCTTTTATTCGACCCATGAGTACTCCGGAAACGCGTGGGAGGAGCTCAAGTATATCCTTTCCAAGCCATCAGATTCCCGTAGGTTCCCTTCACAACTCGAATCTTGTTTCTCCGGCAAAATGGCAAGTGGCAGGTATGGGTTGTGAAGGGAGGGGAGCGGGAGGTATGTGTGTATACCTCGTCTCCTCATGCTCTCCCTCCTGCTTCCCTCCCTTGCCCTCCCATCCACCCATCCCCTTTGACCTGTGATTCACCCGAAGCCTAAGTTGCAATGTCTTCTGATCCGACTCAAAAGTCACTTCTTCTGAGTCGACTCAACAGTCACCCTGATACACCAGAAGCCCAAGTAGCAATGTCTTCTTTCCTGCAAATGTATATACCTTCTCCTCCCTTCCATCCATATCTCTCCTCTCCCTCTCCTCTCTGCTCCTCTCCCCCTCTTCCCCTCTGCTTCTGCCCCCCATCGCCCCAAAATCCCAGGAAGAGACAGCTGATTACCAATGTGCAAATTCTTGTACTTTCACCCACCATTCCACCCGCCTCTCTCTTCCATCCACTCTTATTGTGGCGGCAGGTGACTCACCAGAAGCGCGAGAAGAGCATGTACGAAATCACATGTGAACTTTTGTTCCTTCTCTCACACCCCTCATACGTGTGGGGCGCCTACAGGTAACCAGAAGCCCAAGAAGAGCATGCACGAGATCATAACGGACCTCTGCACTGGCATCCAGCAGCTGTACCGCATCAGCACCATGTACTGGGACGACAAGTATGGCACTCACACCGTGTCCCCTCTCCCCCTGTCTCCCCCTCTCCCCTTCTCTCCCTCTCCCCTTCCCCCTCTCCGCCTCTCCCCATCTCCCCACTCGCTCCCCCTCTCCCCATGCGCCCATGTCTTGTTCGCTAACAGGTAACTCGCGATAAGCAAACAAAGAGCATGCAGGAGATCACCACCGATCTCTGCCCTTCTCTGAGCATGCAGCAGCTGTACCGCATCAGTACCATGTACTGGGACGACAAGTATGGCACTCACACCGTGTCCCCCTCTCCCCTGTCTCCCCCTCTCCCCTTCTCTCCCTCTCCCCTTCCCCCTCTCCGCCTCTCCCCATCTCCCCACTCGCTCCCCCTCTCCCCATGCGCCCATGTCTTGTTCGCTAACAGGTAACTCGCGATAAGCAAACAAAGAGTATGCAGGAGATCACCACCGATCTCTGCCCTGCTCTGAGCATGCAGCAGCTGTACCGCATCAGCACCATGTACTTGGACCACACGCACGGCACGCTCACCGTTTCTCCTCTAGTCATTACGGAGATGCGGCGGCGCATGAACGACGAGAACAGCGCCTCTGGCAGCAATTTGCTGCTAAACGACGAAGATTCAAATAGGTGGGTGCAATAAGGGGGGAATGTAATCTCATGTTACTGGAGTGACAAGTATGGCACCAACACTGATCATTTTGGAGATGCGGCCGGTCGGCTCTGACGGTGTCCATTAGGCCTTGAACGCCAGATTGGGAACCTGAGCACCGAGTGCCGTGCCGCGGAGATTCCACCCACCACACCCCACCCGACAAGGCACATCCCCTGACAATGCTGCCCCCTCAAGAAGTGAACTACCTGGTTGCTCCCATGCCTTACACCCACACACCCCACACTTCACCCCCATGCCTGCGTACCTGTACCTACCAGAGCCATGCAGAGCGCCATGATGCTGAGGCTGCTGGAAAGGAGGGGGGATGATTAGGAAAGGGCAGGACTCCTCTGTGGTCCAGGCAGGGTGCTGCTGGGAGGGAAGGGGAGGGAGAAGAGAGAGAGGAGGAGGTGAGTGAGAGGGTGCACTCCACTCTCCCGCCCTTGCTCCAGTGCTCCCACCTTCAGCCTGCAGGGGAGCAAGGGAGGGAGAAAGAGAGAGGAGGAATCAGAACACCACACCTCACCTGGTACCATACCAGACCTTTTACCACACCTCGCTCACACCATGCCTAGCCTAACCCCGTGTCCTGCCCCCCACCCCCCACTGCTGCTGTGCTGCTGCTTCTGCTGCTGCAACTGCTGCTGCCGGTCTGCTACTCTGCTGCCTCTGCTGCACTCTTCTCTTGATGCCGAGTGACCCAGTGGCAGGCAGAAAAGGGGGAGGGAGACAGGAGAGAAAGGGCAAAAGGTTAGTGATGTGACGTGAACAGAAAGATTTAAGTCAACAGAAAAACGCATTTGTTGAGACAAATGGGAATGTTTTAAGGCATCTCAAAGCAAACTCATGCCACCAACCCATTCTTGTGAGACGAAGATTCATATACATTGTTCCATAAGCATTGTTTTATAAGCAATGTTCCATAAGCAATGTTCCATAAGAAATGTCTAACTCAAGCTGGCTGTATGTGCAACGGCAATGTGCGTCTGCATTTTCATTCTTGATTGTACACGAGCACTTGGGATATCTGATGTTGCTTCTTCTAGGAGATGATTCCTGCTTTGAGCGGGATTTTGCAGGAATGTTGGATTTTGTTGCTGAGTTTCCGCTTCTTCCAGACAGTTGAGTCGACTCGAAATTCAACTATGTTTCGCTTCCGAATCTCCTCTTATTTCACGCCCAATCTCTCACACCCCATGTTCCTCGCATTACCCATTTCCGCCACTGCCTGCTGCAGCCTTTCTTTCTTCCCTTAATACCTCCACATCCCCCCGCACCTCACCTTTTTCGCCGTCCCCTTTTCTGAGAAGGACATTAACCGCCTTTTTCCTCACGTCCCCCTCTTTCTTCTTCCCCCCCCCACCCCCCCCCCCCCTCCCCCCCCCCCCCCCCCCCCTCTTCTCCCTATGCACCCCAGCATTCCATTCTCTGTGAAGGGCACATGAAAGAGCACGCACAAGATTGACCAGCCTTTCCCCACTTGCGCTTCTTATCCACCCCCTTCTCCCCCAATTCCTCCCCGTCTTTACCCCAGCATCCCATTCTCTGTGGAGGACATATCAAAGAGCACTCACGAGATTGACCTGCGGTCGCTGCAGCTGCCACCAGCCATTCGAGACAACAGCACCTTCCAGTTCCTCCTCACACCCTAGGCTTCATCCCTCCTTCCGAACTAGCCATCCTCCTCCACATGTCCTAGACTCCATTCCTCCTCACACACAAGCCTCCATTCTGTGAATGAAGCCTTTTAATATCAGTTGCTGCAGGTAGTGACAGCAAATTCAGCTTAATAGATGATGTAGCAGTGTGCAGCTGTGGGAGCAGTGGCATGAGAGGTACCATCACCATCATTGGCAGAACCCCCTCTACCTGGTATAGAAGTATGGTGACACTGGAGGTGTAGTGAGTTTGGATAGGGCTCGGCATATTTTAGAAATGGTACCGTAATCCCCTGCATTAACATCCACAGTAGTAACTGTGGATGTGCAAGTGTAAGATTGAAATGATGTTGTCTAAACGAACTAATACATATTACGCGATCATCATGCTTCTAAGGGGTGTTTCAAAACGGATGGCTGGTCCCGTGATAAGCAAACTCGCTTCTCTGACACCAAACCAGACCGTGCAGGTCACGGATTTCACGCAACGGTTTGAAATGTTTTATTTCATCTGCCCTGCATTTTTGGTCCCAACTCATCCGCAGCCACTTCATGCCATTTTGGCAAAATATTCCATTTCGTCAGTCCTGTCGCCAGGCGCGGTAGTTTCCCGCGCTGCATTTCCTTGAGCTGCGCTGCGGTTCTCAAACTACAGACGAACTTGTGCTGAGCACTGGCGAAAACATACACCACGCCCGACCACATGCGATGATGTTGAGTCGCCTTGAGGAGCCGCGTCCCATTTGTCCCGCCAGAAACGGAAACGGAACGGCAGCACTGCAATGTCGCTTTTCCCCCCACGGAAAGCACAATCGAACGAAATTTGATATCGCCATCGTCGCGCGAGGGTCGTTATCCAATCCTCGTCCCGCATTCATCGTCGCGCACTGGTTGGGTGCGCAAATTTCGTTGCGCGTGAAAACGAAACGAAGCAAAGCACCAAACCCTGAATTATCGGCTATGCTGCCCGAATCGAAACGCCATCCGTCTCGCTCTGCCTCGACCATACCTGCGAAAATCTCTCCCTGACCTCCATCCACCCCTCCATCCATCGTGCTTGCCCTCCCCCAACCTCTCACAACCAGGCCAGGTCGTGCCGTGTCGTCAAACCGAGCCGCCATCAAGCAGCACAGCACACTTGCTCGCTCCCCCATACTCAGCCGTTGCCTCTCCCTCCCATCCCAATCCTCTGCCTTTTTATAATCCTCAATTCTCTCATTCCAATCAAGCATTTCTGCTCCACCTAGCACCAGTTCCCCCCATTAGGCAACTCGTCAAGCGACCGGTGTTTTAGATTTATCCCTGCTCCTCCTCGGGACGCCAGGTTCGCAATGGCTCCCAACGCGTGTAACGCCAGTCCCACCCTCGGCCCCATGTCTGTAATTTCCCCGGCGGAGCTCAAGCAGGCTCCCGCCACCACCCTCCCAACCGTGCCTGAGCCCGCCGATGCTCCCGCCGCTCCGCCCGCCCCTGCCCCCGCCGCTTCCACCCCCGCTGAAGCAGCGGCGCCCGAGCCCGCCGCTGCTCCCGCGGAGCCTCAGCAGCACCCGTCCGCGGAAGAAATGGCGCAAGGGATTGTCCTGGAGAACAACGACCCCACCTTCTTGGGAATGCCGCTGCAGCAGATTAAGATGATTTACCACCACGCCGTGACTCAGTCCACGCGGCTCGCGCTGCCGCTTCTGGCGGCGGTCGTGGTCCAGCTCACGCGCAACGTGGATTTCCAGGCGCTCTGGGAGCAGCTCCTCACCCTCGACACCTCCTACCTCGTCGCCGCGTTCTCCGCCGCGCTCTTCGCCGTCACCGTCTACGTGCTGACGCGCCCGCGCCGCGTGTTCCTCGTCGACTTCGCGTGCTACCGCCCCCCTGACCACCTCGTCATTACCAAGGACGTCGCTGTCGATCGCGTCAAGAAACTCGGCTACTTCGACGAGAAATCCGTCGACTTCCAGACGAAGGTCTTTTTCCGGTCCGGTCTCGGCGACAGGACTTACATTCCCCCGTCGATGCACACGTGGCCGCCTTCCCCGTCGATCGCGAACGCGCGATTGGAGGCGGAGATGGTGATGTTCGGCGCGATGGACGAGCTCTTTGCGAAGACCGGCGTGAAGCCCCAGGACATCTCCATTCTGATCGTCAACTGCACGGTTTTCTGCCCGACGCCGTCTCTCTCGGCCATGGTTGTCAACCACTACAAGATGCGTGAGGACATCCAGTCGTACAATCTGGGCGGCATGGGGTGCAGCGCGAGCATCATAGCCGTTAAGATGGCGCAAGATCTGATGCAGGGCCAGGCGAACAAGAACAAGCTCGCCGTGATTGTCTCGACGGAGAACATCACCCTGAACGCGTACCTCGGCAACCGTCGCTCGATGCAGGTTACCAACGTGCTGTTTCGCATGGGCGGCGCCGCGGCGCTGATTTCGAACAAGCCGCGCGACGCGTGGAGGGCCAAGTACGAGCTGAAGAATGTAGTGCGAACCCACCTGGGCGCGGACGACAAGTGCTACAAGTGCATTCACCAACAGGAGGACGAGAAAAAGATCGTCGGCGTGATGCTGTCCCGCGAGCTTATGGGCACTGCCGCGAAGGCTCTTAAGGCGAACGTGCGCGCGCTCGGCCCGCTCGTGCTGCCGCTCTCCGAGAAGCTGCTCTTCGCCGCGGCGTACATCGCGCGGCGCGTGTTTAAGATGGATATTAAGGAGTACACGCCCGACTTCAAGCTCGCGTTCGAGCACTTCTGCATCCACCCCGGAGGCCGCGCGCTGCTCGACGAGGTGCAGAAGGGTCTCCGCCTCACGCAGCGCAACATGGAACCGAACCGCATGACTCTGTACCGCTTCGGAAACCTGTCCTCCGCGTCGATCTGGTACGAGCTGTCGTACGTCGAGGCGCAGGATCGCGTGAAGCGCGGCGACCGCGTGTGGCAGCTGGCTTTCGGCAGCGGGTTCAAGTGCCAAAGCGCGGTCTGGAAGGCGCTGCGCACCATTCCCGGCGCGAAGAACCCCGGCCCGTGGGCGGAGGCTGACGGCTACGTTCCCCCTCCCCCGGTCGAGGCTCTCGAGATGGATCCCGAGCCCCACCACTAAGCATAAGGTAAATTACCCGTAAAATTGCTCTTTGCTGATTACTTGCTGCGACTTGTTCGGTTCGGCTTCTTTCTTTCGTTTTATTATTGGTCTGGTGCGTTGCTGACCTTGCCTTTGTATTCCTCCCCTTCCATCGATTTCTTTGTTCAGGGTCTCTCGCGGTTGGTCTGGTGCTGGCCCAACGGCGAGAACTACCAGCAACACACACATACTACGCACACGGCTACACACACGACCTAACTATCGAAGGCCCTACGGGTATAGGGCGCATGGCGGAGCCGCTGATATCGCGGACAAGCACTGAGCTTAGGAGACTGGATGATGCTGACGCAAGAGGGAGAGGATTCCTGTGCTTGATCCGCTGATAGCCTTCCTGCTATTGTAGTTCCTTAGGCAGCATAGGTTAGCTCCTCCATTATAGGCCATTTGTCCATTTCTTTTATAATGAATTATGCTGAATACATGCTTGTCCTCCAGTGTGGTCTATCACTGCACTGCCTCCTTCTAACCTCTACTACCTCCCCCCTTCCTGCCTCCATTCTCTATCGGTCCCTTTCGATATAGGAAGTGTGACAGGCAAGGTCACGCCCCGTGGAACACGCTGAATCTGTCAATTGTCCACAATACAGGCCAAGACTGGTATTGCCCATTAACTCCCGTGTGCTTAGCCTCCACCACGATGTCTCCCCAGTGCCCGTGCATTGCCGCCCCCCCTATGCATTGCCGCCCCTGTGCATTGCCTCCGCTGTGCAGTCCTGTAAATTGCCTCTCCTGTGCAGTGCTCCACCTGTGCTCCCATGCATTCCTCCCTTGGTCATGGGACAAGTCAATCATGTTTGCCCGTGGGCCTACAATGTAGGACAAAGTCAGGTACCTATTACCCTCCCCATGGGAGGTTTTCCCTCCTCTGTGCTGGTCATAGGTACAACAAGTTCTGTGAATCACTGAACAAGTCCAGGTTTGCCCATTGCCTTGCTCGTGCCCTTGGGCACATAACATAACAAATAAATTCCGCCATTTTTTCCCTCTGTTCCTTGACGAACAATGCAACTTCAATCACTGGTATTTTTGTACGCCTTGCGCTCCCATCTCTCGAGAAGCCCATGCCAAGAATGTGCTGACAAATTTATGAACCGTCTGCAAGGACAACTTTGCCAACAGTTCCGGAGCAAAACTGTTACCGTACTTGTTTTCATTCTGGAGAAGAAAGAACAACCATTGACACTGTACAAACGGATGCGTGGTTAGCACTTGTGCTCGGATCCGTCCGAGAGCACTTGCAGGCCTCCCGTTTCTACATTCCGCCAGAAGCAAGCCTTCTTGTTGCTTCCTCTAACGCTTAGGGTCTGGGACCCTCCCACCACCACCAAATTAGGTGTAGAAAACGGCCCTACCACCACACCAGTTGCGTCAGCACTATCACCAGCTTCTGAACCATTTGCAGCAGGTGGTGCTATAGTGCTAGTGCTGTTAGTGGCACTCATCCCACTGCTAGTTAGCGGGCCGGAGGTACCAGTAGCGGTGCTACCAGTGCTGATCCCATACTCAAGCAGGTTGCATGTCTGGGAGTTGGATAGAGATTCTTGGGTGGATTTGGTGAGGCTGTTGCCGTCTTTGTGAAAGCTCTGCTGCTGGAAGCTGTGGGAGAGAGAGAGCTTGAAGGAGGTACTTCCATCTGAACGGGACAACACAACGGGGATTGAAAGGGTACGAGAGGGTGGGAGGGCAGGAAGATTAGGCATCTGTTGTAAAATATTGTGAGGCTGTTGCCGACTTCGTGAAGGTGCTACTGCTGGAAGCTGTGGGAAGAGCTGTGGGAAGAGGTACCTCCCTCTCGTTGGGAGTACACATCGGGAATTGGAAGGAGAACGAGGGGGTGGGGGGCAGGGAAGGTTAGGCACCTTGCGCTAGCTTGTTACAAGGTTTTGCAGTCTTTGTAAAGTGATGCTGCTGAAAGTTGCGGGAGGGTGGCAGATTGAGAGTAGTGTTGCTTCTTTCTGAAGATGGCAGATTGGTCGTTGCGATGTGCCAACCTACCTTGCACCTTAAAGCACCTCAGAAAAACACAACGCCAAGTCTCATCATCTCACCTTGATCCGTAAACACTGTCTGGGTGATGGTCAATGGGAAGTGATGTGTCACCGTGTCCTTTGCAATCAGCATTCCGCTCAGCCTGCCCCTCCTCGTGGTCACATTTGCAACAACATTGTAGTCCGTCTTGAGAAATTTCAGCTGCCCGAGAGCTTCTGTGCGGCTCTGAAGCACGTGGTAGGCTTTGACCAGGCTGGTTACCACCCCATGAGAAGAGAGGATTCGCCCACCAATGGTGTAACGCCGCATGGCCGTGGCCTCCAGGGTTCCATCTATGCCAGTGTAGATGTTGGGCGGCGGCTCGTAGTACTGTAGCGCTGGGACCTAATCAAACGCAAGGCCAAACGAAAGAAAGAGCAAATAAAAAGAATCGAGGAACATTGAACCAGATGAAAGTGTTGAAAGAAAACAATGAGTAAAACACCACACTTGCTGAAAGGAGAGGGCGCTTCACACAGGCAAGCAAAGCGAAGGCAGAAGGTGGTGATGCATCGACAGCAGCGATGTGCAAGTGAAGTAGTTGGCTGGCTCTGATCTGAACAAATAATAACCCATGTTCGGAATCAGTTAGCAATCAGACTCACATCAAAGACGGTGATTTTCCCAGTGGTCTTCAGCAGGATTGGATCCAGCCACAGGCGAAACACCCCACTCGCCAGCCACACCCCTCCAGGCAGCACCCCGGAAACCGCTACAGTGACATTGTGCTTCCTCCCATCCGCAAGCAGTCCCACAAACGGGGTCACGTCTAACGAGTATGGCTCCAATGCAAAGCACCCGATCCCCACCACAGGGGTCCAGAGGGACCGGCGGAGGGACGAGGGGGAGAGCACGGGGAAGGGGAAGAAGGATCCTGCGAATCTGCCGTCTATGTAGACAACTATCTCGCGGTAAGGGGTTCCAGGGACGAAATTTGCCTTGAGAGGGTCAGGAAGGGCGGAGTGGTAACTGCAATGGCGAAGAGAGAGGCAGTAGGAAGGGATGGGGATAGACGTAGAGAGCAGTGACGTATGAGGACGAAACTTAACAGGTTTTCCCACTTTATTTCTGATTCAGCATTCTGATCTTCAGCAACAAATTCACCATCTTCTCCCTTTTCTCCCGCGGCATCACCTCCCCAAGTCTCAGCTCCTCCAGGCTCACCTCCCCCAGTCTCACCTCCTCCCAAGATGACCTCCCCCAGTCTCACCTCCTCCCAAGATACCTTCCCCAGTATCACCTCCTTCCCAATCTCACCTCCCCCAGTCACACCTCCCCCAGTCTCACCTCTCCAGCATGTTACTGAAGTACGCCCTGTCATCACCATGCGCTGTCAGCGTCAGATCCAGCTCAGCACGGACCAAATTCCTAGGGAATTTCGACACCATGACCGAAGCTGACGCCAGGCTGAAGGACGACCCGCCACCTGGCGACTGCTGACTGGTCCCCAGGATTCCCTTGGCGTCTTTTCC
This sequence comes from Closterium sp. Yama58-4, assembly GCA_947470075.1. Taxonomy (NCBI): domain Eukaryota; kingdom Viridiplantae; phylum Streptophyta; class Zygnematophyceae; order Desmidiales; family Closteriaceae; genus Closterium; species Closterium sp. Yama58-4. The sequence goes on along the minus strand of CANIUD010000192.1, from coordinate 565,896 downwards.
AGAGAGTATAAGAGGCCGGCCACGCGACTTAGAGGAGGAGAGAGGGAGAAGGCTGTGAGGCACGTGTGGTCCGACCAGTCCTCCATAGTAAGCCACGTCGAGATCGACATAGAATATGCCGGTGTTCACTTCATCTAAGGCGTTTTCCATAGTGATGTAGAATCTACCTTTCTGCGGGGGGGATGCAGAGAGGACATAGAGGAATGGAAAACAAGCAGGAACCCTGCAAACGTATGAGAGATGATAGAACTTTTGAGAATCCTTAAGGAAACCTAAGATGCAGGAATGAGAAATGTCCTCAACAGGAACCAGAAGATACAGTGCATCTGGACATACCCTGCGCAGGACTTTTGAAAACTTGGTGAGGTCCCTCTCGAGCGCAAAGCGCACTCCATTGGCCGAACCAGGCGTGGTTCTGATAGATGATGTCAGGGCGGTGGTACGAGGGGTGGAGAGATAGGGGAACGCTGGCTGAGGAGCAGCAGTGCACACCGAGGAATTAAGGAGCGAGAAAGGAGGGACGAGGAAACCCAATTGGTTTTTCTAATCGGTGCCTTATCAACAATGATTTTAATGCGTGGATGCTGGAGAAATTGGGCGTACAGAGATCTAGAGAGCTCGAATCCATTGAAGAAGATGGACAGAACTCTTCCTTGCTGGATCCCCTTCACTCGCACGCCAACGCTGAGAACCACCTGCTTCCAGGCCTGGACCAGCAATCAAGACAGGAACAAGAAGAAGGAACCATGAAATCGGGAGCATGAAGGGAACATCAAGTGCTCATAGGAATGGATCTTGGATACGGTTGAAAGAAGGAACATGGAGAAGGGCCCATGGGGTAGGAGACATGAAGAAGGAAACATGGACAGTAAAGCTTTCTGACGAACTGAAAGTCGTCTCAATGGATGACGTCAGGTGCGTGTAGGGCTTCAGAAATGAAGCACGTTCGCAACAGCACGGCGGCAACCTTTATGCGTCAAACAGCACCGGCAGAACTTAAAACACGTACCAGTCAGTAGTACCTTGCCAAACATTACTAGGCGAGAACCAGAACACGTACCAAGCCGCACCCAGCAGGCGGTGTGTAGGCGACTTGGATCGTGGGCTGGTTAGAGGTGTTCGCGAACGCGGCGTCTCGCAGGAGAATGAGTCGACACGGTGCTACGATCTTCGGCTTTTTGATCGGAATTGTGACTTCGCTAACCGTCGTATACCCGCTATAACGCTTTTCCGCCAGAACCCTCGCTCGGCGTTCTCGTGGTGCTGTTGGCTTTCGTAACCTTGATCTTGCACCTGCTCTCTCAGCATTTTCGGTTCCGTTCGCCGAATACAGCTGCTTCACTGTTCTGCTGGTGTTTGCGGACCCTGTTTTGAGAAAAGCCGACCTTCCGTCTTCAAAGTCTAACCGCGTCGCTGTTCTTTTCTGCTCCACATCACGCGGACGAAGACTGCCACGTCCCTTAGAAAGTATATACGACGAAGTTCTGCCAGACTTAACCAATGTTCTTGAGCTATTAAGGGATTCTTTCGCAATCTGCCGCCGTAAAGTTCTCGGACTATCATGTTTTTGCGGCAGAAACAGTTTATCTGATGTCCAGATCTCCGCCGAGCACCAAGAGACGGAGTGGAAGCAAAGCGGAACTACTAGCAGAAGAAGGATGGTGAAGGTGATAGGCACAGAGCGCGATAAGATTACTACCTTGGCGCTTGGCATTTGCACACAAGAATTACGTTTTGCGACGTTTAGTAACTTGGCGTTTGCAGTCCAAAATCGCTATCATTTCGACTTATGTTTGTCCCTACGGCTCTCTTACTTCCAAGCTCGTATCATTCGGGCACAAATCGCTCATAAGCTCTGCTGTAGATGTCGAGTTCCTGCACAATTGATGCGAGGCTTCGCCAGATGGATGCTAGTTCTGCAATATGGTCGTTTCGCCCCGACCAATTAGTTCAAAGAGGCGATGGCTGTGCCGCCGACCACCTTATTGTTGGAGCAAAAGAATGTATGGTCCATTTTTTGTGTGGGGCCGAATGCCCAGATTTTCACCCCCTTGTTTTCTTGAAGAAGCCTCATCTTTCTTGGTGTCAAAATCGTCCCTTCGGAATTTGTCGGCAACGAGAATAGTTTAGGCGGGAAAGTCAAATTTTATGCGGCTGAGGGCGGTGCGGCGAAGGAAGCGTTTCGGCCAAACTGGTCTGACAAATGACGCATATGGTCAACCTCGGTAACAATGCGTGGTTTGAACACGCTACTGCCATTAACGTATCCACTTGTAATAGAATCGTCAGAATTTTGAGAGCTTGATGGTAGTAGTTTTGCGACGCCCAATTTGCCGTTGGGCATTCACCAACCATACGGTCTCCCCCTTCCGCTGCCCCTTCCCATAGCTCCCGTGCCCAACCGTGCTCAACCGTGCCTCCTGTGCTTCACATCTCCGTGCCTCCCGTGCCTTCTGTCTCTCCCGTACCTTGACTCTCCCTCTTCCCTCTACACCCCGCCCTTCTCTCTTCCTGCTCTGTCCCTTCGTTTCTCCTCCCTCGTGCTGAATAGCCCCCTCCCTCCCAATTTCCTCCCTTTTCTCCTTACCCTAATTTTCTCACTAGTGGAGGTCCTCCCCCCTCTCAGCCGTTACTTCGTAGCGAGTCAAGATGGTAAGAAAAAGAAAACGGACAGTATTTCATAGAAATGGGATTTTTGGCGCGCGTCGTAGTCATGGGGTTTAAGTTACCTTCGGTTTTGACCCAGGCCAGCTAGAGTTAGGATTACGTCCCTTTTGCTTTGACCTTACCTGTAATCCCCTTACTTGGTTTCATGCCTTCAATCTACTCTTTTACGTCCATCTCATAGCCCTGTTTTTCTTCGCTTTTCTCTGATTCTTTAGTTCCTCTGTCTCCCTCCCTTTCCTTGCCTGCCCCTTTTGTTGCCGTCCCTTTCGTCATCCCATCCTTGCGCACCCACCAGGGTCGCGTCCGTACAAAGACCGTGAAGCGTTCAGCGCGGCTGATCATCGAGAAGTACTACTCGCGCATGACGCTCGACTTCCAGACGAACAAGAAGATCTGTGATGAGGTGGCAGTCATCCCCACGAAGCGCCTCCGCAACAAGATCGCCGGCTTCGCGACGCACCTGATGAAGCGCATTCAGAAGGGCCCTGTGCGCGGCATTTCGCTGAAGCTGCAGGAGGAGGAGAGGGAGCGGCGCATGGACTTCGTCCCTGACGAGTCTGCCATCAAGACGGACGTCATTGAGGTGAGTGGGCACTCAGGCAGCCAAGCGCCAGCTTGAGGCCTCGAAAATGCGAGAACGGCACTCAGGCAGGCAAGCATCAGCTTGAGCCCTCGAAAATGCGAAATTGGCACCCTGGCACCCAAGTAGCCAGACAGCGCACCCAAGCTGCTGGACAGGCAGGCGGTCTGCAGGCGCGCTGGCTGGCATGAAAGCAATCAGTCGGGCATGCAACCAGATGGGCAGGCAGACAAGCAAACCGACCGGCCGGCAAGCAAACATACAGACCGGCGACTGATGTAGGTATCAGCAGCAGGGGGACAGCAACGTTCGTTAGCAGCCTGGCGACTCCTATGGCAGCCGTTAAGTGATTAGCGGTTATAAGCAGAATGGAAGTCGTTCGTAGATGCCGACGTTACTTGAAGCAGATGAACTGATCGACGATAAGGTGTTCTGAAGCCGGGGTTAGGCGTCTCGGACTCGGTTTAACGAAGCTCGGCGTTCATCCTCAAGGCGTGGAGAGCCACTGTAGCGAGTGTTTTAGTCAAGCATGACAGGTTAGCTCCTTTAGGCGACACTATCCGTCTTCGAACCGATCAACCCAACGCAGGTTTTGAAGAGCCGTTATTATTATGCGCACTCGCTGTGGGCTCTGGCGCAGAAGGCTTGTGCGGGCTTTGGAATCCCGCGTTTTCGGAAGTAGCCAGCTGAGCTCGTTGATACGCCGTCGTCGTTGAAGCCATTAGAGAACATGCCCTCCTCGTGTCAAGGCACGCGGTATTGAAGCCTTTTTGCCAAATCGTTTCACGGTAGTCCAGCCGCGACGTTCTCAGGCACAAGTTATAGATTGTCTAAGGGGTTTAAATGGCCTGGATCAGTGGAGCTGCCGCTGATGCTGACGTCGGGTGTTGTTGACGCTCTGTTCGAGTATTTCGGCTGTTTTTGGAATGAGTGGACTGGCGGGTCAATGCAGCTCATTAAGTGTTTTTTTAAAGGAAGCAGCCGATCCATTCGTGAGTGAGTACGGGTTTTCGTCGTCAGAACATGAGTCAGGAACGATCATTAGTTTCCGTACGCAGTTCTGGACTTCGGATTATGGTAGCCAGGCAGATGCAGTATGGATTGCGCAGATCGTTAGCTGAATGAATTCGTGGGCCCTGTATATGCAACTTGATTCCCTCTTGTCACATCGCTGCAATGCTCGGGTCGTGAAAAGGGATTCTTTTCTTCTTTCCAGGTAATGCAGAGAAGCTACCTGAGAATCCTCGTCTCAATTTTCATACATGCGTTCCCCATCATGATGCTCTCAGGTTGACCCTGTTACCCTGGACATGCTCAAGGCCATCAATATGGCTACCCTTCCTGGTGTCACTCTGGTTCAGCCTGTGAGTGTCTCAAAGCCTCATACTGTAATCTCCCCTTATCTGCTATCTTGCTTAAGAATGCACATTTCAAGCAGCCATCAAACTACGTTCCCTCGAATTCGTACTGTTGTATCTAGACTGTTGCCGCTGTCTTTCTTATTTTCGTTTGTTCTCTGCTGACAATTCGACTTGCACTACATCTGGTTCACTTTGTTTTTTTTTGCAGCAAACTGGTGGTGGTGGCCCTGTTGGAGGCTATGGCGGAAGGTCGTAAATGCATATTCCAGGCCAACACATTGTCAAATACACATCAAAAGTAGGGTCCGCAGGTGGCCTTGATGTATCAGGGGATCAGCAGCTAGTCAGCACGATGGAGATTTTGTACCGCAGGAACTGCTGATCAGTCAATTCTTGCTCAATGTTCCTGCTTGGCTAAAAAGGCTGTTGTTACTGGATGAAAGGACGTTACGTACGGATAGACTATTGGTAGATTGAAAAAGTGTACTGATGGCTGAAACAACAGTTTTTTACAAAGGCAATCTCGTTACGGAGCTGTTCAAAATTCACACTGTTTCTGCACTTATCGAGTACGTTGGGAGAAATCACAGCTGAAAAAGACCCCTCGTGCAAAAATGCCTCACCATTCCAGCTGTCATTCGACACCGACCCAAGCTTCTCACAGTTCTGGTTCAGCGCCTAGAAGCATGGGCGGGCTCATGTTTCCAGTGCTTGTGCTTGCCGGTCTAGGCCTGCTTGCTTCACCAGCAATGGTATGCCTGTGGTTTAGCTTGTCTTTGTTGATTCTCAGTGCACTGACGCGACGTTTGATGGTTCGCAGAGCCAATTGGTACCAACGAGAGGTACTAATCGGGCAATTGGAGTCCATAAGTGTTCATGAATTCCCACTAACAATTTTCGTGCAGGTTATGTGATAGTTGAAAATGGGTCTTTCTACCTCAATTGCCGGAAGTTCGTGTTTTCCGGATGCAACTCGTGGGACCTCATGCAGGTTGGTTGCTTCAAGCAGCATGTCTTCCACGCGATGTGTTTCGTTCAATCTTACTAACATGGCTTTTGCTCCTCAGAATGCGAGTAATCCAAGCACCATGGGGACAGTAAGTCGTACTATTCTCCTATTGTTTTCATGCCCTCGCTCATACTCCTGTTGCCTATGTGTAGGTGAACGCGACGCTGGATGACATGGTATCCATGAATCTCTCAGTTGTCCGGACCTGGGGCTTTTCAACACAGTGCGTGCCAGCCATTTTGGATATTGCGGTACTCTTGTTTCCTTTTACTTACCTGAGCAAGTGTCATCACAGAGCAAGCTCACCTGTGCAGCTAAGCCCCGGGGTGTACAATCAAACCCTACTAAGAGGTACGCCAAAAACATCAGAGCCGCACTTTGGTGCCATAATCCATGATTAGCGTTCTGATGTGTCCCCCTTGCCACTATGTAAGCAGGGCTGGATTTCGTCCTCGCTCAAGCTAGAATTCGTGGCATCAGAGCGATGATTGCCTTTTCCAACTTTTGGGGTATGGGAGATGGAGTGAATAAGGTATGCGCCCAGACGTTTGATTCTTCTTGCCTGACTGTTTGATTCTCACACTCTTTCGTGTTCGGATGCAGTACATCAGGTGGGCTGGACTGAATCACACGGACTTGTTCTTTAACAGCACTGTTTGCCAAGGACTCTATCAAAACTACATGAAGGTACGTGAGCAGATGTATCTGTCGTTCTTGGGGCCAATTCGGTTGCGAAAACACTATCGCTGAGAGCTTGTCTTTCAACAGATGCTAGTTTCAAGGGTGAACACCTACAATGGCATCAGATATTTGAATGATACGACTATCCTGGGCTGGAACCTGCTAAATGAGCCAAGGTATGGGAAGTAAACCCCAACATAGTGTGGGCTTCGTTCTTCTGTTTGTCTAATGTCTGATTTGCAGGTGCTTTACTGATGGCTGTCAAGATTCTGTCCAGAGTTGGACTGAAATGATGTCAACATACCTTAAGGTACTTCTGACAAGCACGTTTACGGCCGGGTGCTTAGCCTCGCGTGGCTAATCTTGTCTGCCTGTTTTCAGAAAATCGATCCCAATCATTTGGTTGCAACTGGGTTTGAGGGATTCTACGGAGAAAATCAGAACCACACGTCCATCAATCCAGGAGGTGAGATATTTGCTTGTTGCTGTTTCCTTGTGGCTTAGCCTAACATGTTTTGCCGGCATTCAGAGCCTTGGGGCCATTGGGCAACACAGACGGGGCAGGAATTCATACGCAACAACAGGTTCTGGGCAATTGACTTTGCAGTTGCACACATTTGGTAAGTGAGACAGCTTGAAATTCCCTTACTGTGTGGGCCTGCAAAACTCATGTGGTGAGAAATCCAGGTCCGAGAACTGGATTGGAAACCAGCAGAATACATCAGCGAAGCTGTCATTCATACAGAACTGGATTACGGCACACAATCAAGATGCTCGTGTACGAGTTACATTTTTTTTTGTCCCCTCTCCGAGTGGTGGTTTCTTTCACAACATATCTGCTGATCATTCTTGCATATGCAGGATGTTTTAAATAAGCCCCTAGTATGGGAGGAGTTTGGAATGCAGGATGTTATCGTCAATGGGACATTCACCTCAAGAAACGTGTATGCTGCCGATCTTGGATTCAGGGAAGCCTGCAAAACTTGTTATCGATGGTTGACGATGTGCTGTTCGTTTACTGGCAGGTTTCTGACAGCCATATACGATGCTCTCTACACCTCCATGGTTGAGGATGGAACCGTGCAAGGGGACAATGTCTGGGTCTTCAAGAGCCCAGGTATGTACCGTATGCATTTACGAAAGAATTGGCTGCACGGTGTTGCTTCAATATCCGAAGCTCATTGTGTTCCTTTGATGCAGATGGAGAGTTTGGGTACACCATTCGCCCAGGTCAGTCAGCAGCGGAGATTGTGAAAAGCCATGCAGCTGCTGTAATGCAACACAAACTCAGCTTTGGTGAACCCTGCTAAACTGCTAGAAGGGATGCAGATGAATTGGCATGCTTTGCCAAAGCAAGTAATCTCTGATCTGTTTTGGAGGGATCTGTCTGTACATTCATGCTTAGAAGTATTCTGTGTTGTGCTGTTGTATGTACGTAAGTACAAGATGAATTTATTCAATATTACCATAAAATAACAGATAGCATAGCACATGTGCACACCTAATCTGGAAGACCCTACATGGCCTCACCTGGGGGTGGTGTAGACACCTCACCGTTCTCAGCCCAGGGACCTCCATTCTTATCACCAGGAATGCTGCGAAGAGCTTTCCATGTGGCACTCTGGCACTTGAATCCGCTTCCAAACGCGAGCTGCCACACGCGGTCTCCACGCTGCACGCGGTCCCTAGCCTCGAGGTACGACAGCTCGTACCAGATAGAGGCGGATGAGAGATTGCCCCATCGGTAGAGAGTCATTCTGTTTGGCTCCATGTCGTGAGGCGAAAGGTTGAGAGCTTTCTGGACCTCGTCCAACAGAGCACGGCCACCAGGATGGATGCAGAAATGCTCGAACGCGAGCCTGAAATCCGGCACGTACTCTTTAATGTTCGCTCTGAAGACGCGCCTGGCGATGTAAGCTGCAGCGTAGATCAGCTTCTCTGAAAGCGGTAGCACCAGGGGTCCAAGGGTTGTGATGTTGGCCTTGAGCGCTTGAGCAGCTGTGGTCATGAGCTCGCGAGAGAGCATGATGCCGGAGATTTTGTTCTCATCCAGCTCCTGGTAAATGCACTTGTAGCTCTTGTCGTCTGCGCCCAAGTGCGTACGAACTACGTGACCCAGCTCGTACTTCGCCCTCCAGGCATCACGCGGCTTGTTGGAGATGAGCGCAGCGGCTCCACCCATGCGAAACAGAACGTTGGTAACCTGCATGGAGCGGCGGTTACCGAGATACGCGTTCTGCGTGATGTTCTCCGTGGAAACAATAACCGCGTACTTGTTCGGCTGCGACTGAAGAAGGTCGCCGGCCAGCTTCACAGCAGAGACGCTCGCGCTGCACCCCATGCCGCCTAGGTTGTACGACTGAATGTCCTCACGCATCTTGTAGTGATTAACCACCAGGGCAGACAGCGACGGTGTCGGGCAGAAGATTGTGCAGTTGACTATGAGAATAGAGACGTCCTTAGGGTCGACCCCTGTCTTGGCAAACAGCTCGTCCATCGCTCCAAAAATCACCATCTCGGCTTCAACTCGAGCGTTGGAGATGGAAGGAGAAGGAGGCCACGTGTGCATGGACGGTGGTAAGTACGTTCTGTTGCCGAGACCTGATCGCTCAAACACCTTCGTCTGAAACTCTCTGCTTTTCTCGTCGAAGTAGCCGAGTCGCGTTACCCGATCGAGCGCGACATCTTTCGTGATGACAAGGTGCTCCGGCGGGCGATAGCAGGCGAAATCAACAAGGAAGATACGCCGGGGACGGGTGAGCACGTAGACTGTAACAGCGAAAATGACCGCGGAAAAGGCCGCAATTGCATATGACAGGTCCAGTTGAAGCACCTGCTGCCAGAGGCTGAGGAAGTCCTCCTGCTTCATGTGCCGAGTCAGCTGCACGGCTAACGCTGCAACGAGAGGCAGGAGCATGCGCGGGCTGCTGTTCACAGAGAGGTGGAACAGCGTCTTAATCTGGTCTGCAGTCAAGCCGAGGAACCGGGATTTGAGGTACTGCTGGGCCACCTTCTGCGGTGGCGGCTTAGCAGAAGCACACTCCTCACTGAATGGTGCACTTCCTCCATTGACTGTCGACTGGGTGTCAGTTGACGGTTCTGAAGCTGCCTTCGTTGAAGTTTGGGGCTTGGATTGATGGAGAAGGTCGGGAGCTGCTGCTGTTGCTGGTTCGTCGCTGCGCTCATCTTTTTGAAGACTGCGAAAGCCATCGCTGTTGCTCGCAGCAGGTGGTTTGGCTTGCGGGATTGTTCCAAATGCAATGGGCGCAGGCTCTACGCGACAGATGTTTGGTGCCATTGTGGGCGATGATAACGCACACAAATGGTAAAAGAACAAGAAGTGTTGGTCTGATAGGCAGCCGAAAGACTTTCAAATGGCGCAATCTGGGTGTCCATTGGGAGATTGTTGCCCGAGTCTTTTGGTTGCGTTGTAGGCGCACACGCAAACTCTTCCGAGGCGAAAGCCGACGCTCGAAATTGTTGAAAGTTGAAACGTCGGTGAGAAGGCGCCAGCATGCATTGCGCCATACAAGGCGCCACGGGAACGGTCTCGAACGAAGGCGCGGGAAAGGAACCGTTGAACAAAACCTATTCGTTTTTTTTTTTCGGGGCGGGCTGGAGAGATCTTCGTGAGGGGGGGTGGTACAGTAAGGATACCTCAAGGACTATGGCAGAGAGTTTTTCTATTATGTAACTTCAAATCGCTATGGGGATGGGTTTTGGTCGAGCATTTCGTTTCGTTGCAGTGAAACTTTTCCCAGCGTCAGGGTAATTATCTATGAATATTACAAGCTATCCGAACCTCGCCCGCAAAAGGCGTACGACTCGCTCAGTCGTCGCTTGGCTCGTCTTCAAGACCCTAACCAGCCTGTCGCGTCGCATCCGTTTGTCAGCCTTCCATGATTGGACGAAAAGTGTCGGCGACTGTCGTCCCCAACCACTGGACGACTTACACTTCACCACGGGATGACGACTGACCACCAAGTGGTTCGGATGTACAGTTATGACTATTTGTTTTTGTTAACCACGAACAAAGAGTAGCTTATTAGTACCATAGTGAGTATATGTTAACGGGTATAAGACGTAAGTCCCTCCGTCATCCTCTTCATTGATTTGTTCCTAGACTGTGCCTGTCTCGTGAGTGGGTTTCGCGTGACGGCACTAAATCCTTCTTTGCGCCTTCCCGTCATTGGATCAGGTGGTCTCAGGTCGTAGGGACCAGGTCAGCAGACCTCTTGATCAGGTCCGCGGATTACCAGCTCGGTAACTGCTGGTAATATGGTAGCAGCAGCCGCACAGTCACATCAGCACGCTGATTTGCACCTCTGACCATTAGTAGCCTACTCAGCGGCGCTCGATCCCTCCACCAGCTCAATCTCCGTAACGACTTCAGCTACAAACCTTCGTTGGATCCAGGGGAACCAGAATTCAGGGTAACTAGGATACACAGTAACTGGAGTGCTAGGTAACGAGACCTGCGCGATGGCGAGAAAGAAGGTCTCGGAGGTGATTAAGGTGAACCCTAAGGACATGGGGGGGAGGAAGACCCTGCCGTGTTTCACGGAGATGATGGCGTTTATGAGCTGCATCAAGGAGAACGCGTTCGACACAACGCCGTGCCAGAAGCACCTCACCGCGCTCGACGCGTGCATGGACACGCAGGTCAGTTCGCCTTTGATCGCTTGCGATCGCCCATGTTCGCCCAGGATCGCCATGTCGCGATCTCCTGTGCTCGCCCTTGCCAGAAGCACCTCTTCGCGCTCGACGTGGACACCCTGGTTAGTTCGCCATGATCGCCCGTGATTGCCCGATCGCCCGTGGTCGCCCATGATTGTCCGTGGTCGCCCATGATCGCCCGTGCTCGCCCATGAACGACGATGATCGGCCTTGAGCGCCATGATCGTTCCTGATCAGCCATGATTGGGCATGGGTGACTTCTCTCCTCCCTTCCCCCCTCTCATCCCTCTCCTCATCCCTCCTCTCTTCCCTCCTCTCATCCATCCCTCCTCTCATCCCTCCTCTCTTCTCTCCTCGCATCCCTCCTTGCATCCCTCCTCACTTCCGTCCTTTCCTCCTTCCTCTCTTCCCTCCTCTTATCCTCCTTTCATCCCTCCTCTCTTCCCTCCTCTCATCCTCCTATCATCCCTCCTCTCATCCCTCCTCTCGTCCCTCCTCTCGTCCCTCCTCTCTTCCGTCCTCTCATCCCTCCACTCTTCCTTCCTCTCTTCCCTCCTCTCGCTCCTCCACTCATCTCTTCTCTCTTCCCTCCTCTCGTCTCTGCTCTCATACCTCCTCTCATCCCTCCCCTCCCATTTTAACAGTCCCGCATATGTTTTCTAGAACGTTGTTGGCCCTCATTCCTCACTTTTGTGACACCCCTCTTTCCGTCCCTGTTTTCCATACATCCTTTTTCTCCCCTCTCGTACATGTGCTGCAGTGTCTGTGTGCATTTGCGTAGGTGTAGACAATCTTAATATCCCGTTCTTCACTCTCATGTCATCCCATCTCTCATCTTTCTTGTGGTGTTGTATTTGTGTACATGCAGAGGTCCAAAGGCAAGACCAGAAACACAATAAACTTCCATCTGCAGAGAATAGCCAAGTCAATGAAAAGATAATGTTACATGACAGCACGTAGCCGTTTAGTCCAAAAGAAATGCTGTAAGAATTCTGTGCTTTTGCATCTGTAAAATATTGGAAAATTGCCCTTCTACAGATTACCTGATTTTGGATGTTTGAAACACTGCAATAATTGTTAGTGTACTAAGTAGGGTACATTTTCACAATGTCATCATACTGCAGGAAGAATAACGTGACACATAATGCACCGGTTTTTTTAACTCCGACAGTTGTGAGCACATATTTGCTTCCCTCCCCTGCTACCTCTCCAGCAGCATGACCACCTCACAGTGCTCCGTGTGAGGAAACAAATCCACCGCCACGGCTCTCACAGGTCGAAACGGCTCCCCAGCAATGGCCTGCTGCCCTGCTGCCGGCCCCCACTTGCTACCCTCCCCCTTCCCAATGCTACCTCTCCAGCAGCATCACCACCTCACAGTGCTCCGTGTGCGGAAACAAATCCACAGCCACGGCCCTCACAGGCCGAAACGGCTCCCCAGGGACGAGCAGAGAACCCCACTGCACCCCTGCTACCTCTCCAGCAGCATCACCACCTCACAGTGCTCCGTGTGCGGAAACAAATCCACCGCCACAGCTCTCACAGGACGAAATGGCTCCCCAGCCATGGCCCTCTGCCCTGCTGCCGGTCCCCACTTGCTCCACCCCCCGCCTCCTGCTTGCGGCTTCTTGAGCTCGGGAGGTGGCGAGCAGAGGTCTAGGACGTTGTTGACGAGAGAAGACGGGTTGCATGAGATGTAGCTGTGGGGAAAGGGGGGGTGGAGAAGAAGAGGATTGAAAGGTCGAATAGAGGCGAGCAGAGGTCTAGGACGTTGTTGACGAGAGAAGACGGGTTGCATGAGATGTAGCTGTGGGGAAAGGGGGGGTGGAGAAGAAGAGGATTGAAAGGTCGAATAGAGGCGAGCAGAGGTCTAGGACGTTGTTGACGAGAGAAGACGGGTTGCATGAGATGTAGCTGTGGGGAAAGGGGGGGTGGAGAAGAAGAGGATTGAAAGGTCGAATAGAGGCGAGCAGAGGTCTAGGACGTTGTTGACGAGAGAAGACGGGTTGCATGAGATGTAGCTGTGGGGAAAGGGGGGGTGGAGAAGAAGAGGATTGAAAGGTCGAATAGAGGCGAGCAGAGGTCTAGGACGTTGTTGACGAGAGAAGACGGGTTGCATGAGATGTAGCTGTGGGGAAAGGGGGGGTGGAGAAGAAGAGGATTGAAAGGTCGAATAGAGGCGAGCAGAGGTCTAGGACGTTGTTGACGAGAGAAGACGGGTTGCATGAGATGTAGCTGTGGGGAAAGGGGGGGTGGAGAAGAAGAGGATTGAAAGGTCGAATAGAGGCGAGCAGAGGTCTAGGACGTTGTTGACGAGAGAAGACGGGTTGCATGAGATGTAGCTGTGGGGAAAGGGGGGGTGGAGAAGAAGAGGATTGAAAGGTCGAATAGAGGCGAGCAGAGGTCTAGGACGTTGTTGACGAGAGAAGACGGGTTGCATGAGATGTAGCTGTGGGGAAAGGGGGGGTGGAGAAGAAGAGGATTGAAAGGTCGAATAGAGGCGAGCAGAGGTCTAGGACGTTGTTGACGAGAGAAGACGGGTTGCATGAGATGTAGCTGTGGGGAAAGGGGGGGTGGAGAAGAAGAGGATTGAAAGGTCGAATAGAGGCGAGCAGAGGTCTAGGACGTTGTTGACGAGAGAAGACGGGTTGCATGAGATGTAGCTGTGGGGAAAGGGGGGGTGGAGAAGAAGAGGATTGAAAGGTCGAATAGAGGCGAGCAGAGGTCTAGGACGTTGTTGACGAGAGAAGACGGGTTGCATGAGATGTAGCTGTGGGGAAAGGGGGGGTGGAGAAGAAGAGGATTGAAAGGTCGAATAGAGGCGAGCAGAGGTCTAGGACGTTGTTGACGAGAGAAGACGGGTTGCATGAGATGTAGCTGTGGGGAAAGGGGGGGTGGAGAAGAAGAGGATTGAAAGGTCGAATAGAGGCGAGCAGAGGTCTAGGACGTTGTTGACGAGAGAAGACGGGTTGCATGAGATGTAGCTGTGGGGAAAGGGGGGGTGGAGAAGAAGAGGATTGAAAGGTCGAATAGAGGCGAGCAGAGGTCTAGGACGTTGTTGACGAGAGAAGACGGGTTGCATGAGATGTAGCTGTGGGGAAAGGGGGGGTGGAGAAGAAGAGGATTGAAAGGTCGAATAGAGGCGAGCAGAGGTCTAGGACGTTGTTGACGAGAGAAGACGGGTTGCATGAGATGTAGCTGTGGGGAAAGGGGGGGTGGAGAAGAAGAGGATTGAAAGGTCGAATAGAGGCGAGCAGAGGTCTAGGACGTTGTTGACGAGAGAAGACGGGTTGCATGAGATGTAGCTGTGGGGAAAGGGGGGGTGGAGAAGAAGAGGATTGAAAGGTCGAATAGAGGCGAGCAGAGGTCTAGGACGTTGTTGACGAGAGAAGACGGGTTGCATGAGATGTAGCTGTGGGGAAAGGGGGGGTGGAGAAGAAGAGGATTGAAAGGTCGAATAGAGGCGAGCAGAGGTCTAGGACGTTGTTGACGAGAGAAGACGGGTTGCATGAGATGTAGCTGTGGGGAAAGGGGGGGTGGAGAAGAAGGGGATTGAAAGGTCGAATAGAGGCGAGCAGAGGTTCAACCCCCCCACTTGCTCCACCCCCCCCCCCCCTGCTTGCGGCTTCTTGAGCTCCAGAGGCGGCCAGCAGAGGTCTAGGACGTTTGCAACAAGAGACGAGGGGTTGCATGAGATGTAGCTGTGGGGAAGGGGTAATGGGGAGGGGACATGGGGAAAGGTAGGAGAAAGGCAGAGATGATTTCTGGCGGAGGAGGTGAGCAGAGGTTTAGGACGTCTGCGATGAGAGACGAGGGATTGCATGAGATGTAGCTGGGGGAAGCAGAGGAGCAGCGGGAAGGGCGAAGAGGGAGGGACCGGAGGGAAGGGTGTGTGGGGAACCAGGTTAATCCACAGCCACGGCTCTCAATGGCCTATGGCCGAAACAGCTCCCCAGCCATGGCCTATGCAAAAAAACGGGTATCTTGAAAGTTAATGAGGCGATTTTCAGTCGCGTATAAAATTTGCACCATTTCATGCAGAAGGGGAGGATAGGGCTTACAGCAGCTGCTCGATCTTGGGATTCTCCCGAAGGGCTCTAAGCACCTGTTGCCTATTGAGTTGACTGAGAAGTGACTTCGAATTGACTCAAGAGTGACTTTTGAGTTGACTCATAAGTGGCTTTGAGTTGACTCAAGAGTGACTTTTGAGTTGACTCAAATGTCAGAAGGGGAGGAGAGGGCTTACAGCAGCTGCTCGATCTTGGAATTCTCCCGAAGGGCCCTAAGCACCTATTGTGGGAGTGCAGAGAGGCAGGATAGAGGGAAAGTGAGCGAGGAAAAATAACGACGGCTCGTTTTTGTTCTTGTATGTGTGTGTGCATGCATGTGTGTGTGCATATGCGTATGCACGTGTGGGCTGTTGCCGTTGGCTGTGCGGAAGCAAGGAATTACCGTTGGATGCAGACCAGCTCTTGGAGGGTCCACGATTGTCACGACTCGAGAAAACTCAAACTCCTTCCCTTCCTCCTTCCCTTCCTCCTTCCTTTCCTCCTTCCCCTCGTTTTCTTCCTCCTGCTGCTGCCCCTCCTTTCCCTCATTCCCCTGGGGGAGGCTGTCAGGGGCAGGCTTCACCTGGGGGAGGTACTTATGGAGGAGCTTTGGCAGCACCAGCTCAGCCTGCATTGATGGACAGTACGGGATGGACACGTCAGCATGAGAGGGACAGTCAGCAAGAGGACACGTCAGCAAGGGACATGTCAGCAAGAGAAGGACATGTCAGCATGAGAAGGGCACGTCAGCAAGAGAGGGACACATCAGCAAGAGAGGGACACATCAGCAAGAGAGGGACACGCCAGCAACACGTCAGCAAAAGAGGGACACATCAGCACGAGAGGAACACGTCAGCGATCACTACCCGACTGCACAGGCTCACCCGGGAGGCAATGAATACAGCATGCTGGATGCCGTTGATGGCCGCATTCCTCGTCCTCTAAGCAAGCATGCTCTAAGCAACCCTCCACAACCCTCCACAAGCACTTACCTTCCAAGCAAACCCTCCTCAACCCACCGCACAGGCTCACCCGGGAGGCGATGAACTCAGCATGCTGAATGTCGTTGATTGCTGCATTCCTCCTCGCATCCTCCACTGCCGACTCGTTCATCTCAATTCCAATCACCTGCAGGCGACGAGTTATGAAGAGAGAAGAATTGGGTAACACTGTCGCCCCTTGATGACTGTGAGTCGAGACCAATCAAACGTCTCCTCCTCGCATCCTCAACTGCCGACTCGTTCATCTCGATTCCAATCACCTGCAGATGAAGAGGGAAGAACCGAGTTACATCAGTCCGCTTCATTATGCTTACTCTGAAACCGAATGCTCGCGTTGTGCAGCACACAGGCCAACCGTGAGCTCTGCTGTACTTTTTTATTTGGTTTTGCGGCACCTCAAAACAACACACAGGCTCACCGTGAGCTCTGCTGTACTTTAACTTGACCTCGAATAGTTCTGCGTGTACCTTCTTAGAGTGCTTGGCAACACACAGGCCGATGGTGCCCGTGCCACAGCAGACATCAAACACCAACACTCCACCCTTCTTGTCGACTTGCGTCCCTTGCTGCTGCTGCTGCACCTCCTCCTGCTGCTTCTGCCCCTGCTGTTCCTGCTCCTTCTGCTCCTGCTCCTGCTTCTGCTCCTGCTCCTGCTCCTGCTCCTGCTGCTCCTGCTGCTCCTGCCCTTCCTGCCCCTGGTGCTGTTTCTTGGTCAAGAGAGGAGGGAGCACGGGAGGGGGGCAGGGAGGAGGAGGCCCCAAGCCCACCCAGGAGGCAGCGAGCTGATACAGCAGCTGCGCTCCTGCTGAGTTGGTCTGATGGGGAGAGACAGAGAGAAAGAGGGGTGGTAGAAGGGGTAAGCCGAGAGACGAAGGAGGGAGTAGAGTGAGAGAAGGGCCACAGGGAGGTGGCGGCCCCAAGCCTACCCAGGATGCAGCGAGCTGATACAGCAGCTGCGCCCCTGCTGAGTTGGTCTGATGGGGAGTGGAAGGACAAAAGGGTTGCAGATGGATAAAGGGGTTGAGTGAAAGAAGGACAGGGAGGAGGAGGCCCCAAGCCGACCCAGGAAGCAGCGAGCTGATACAGCAGCTGCGCTCCTGCTGAGTTGGTCTGTATGGGGAGAGACAGAGAGAAGAAAGAGGGGTGGTAAAAGGGGTAAGCCGAGAGAGAAAGGAGGGAGTAGAGTGAGAGAAGGGCCACAGGGAGGAGGCGGCCCCAAGCCTACCCAGGAAGCAGCGAGCTGATACAGCAGCTGCGCTCCTGCTGAGGTGGTCTGTATGGGGTAAGGGGAGAGAGAAAGAAACTGGGGGAGGGGATTGGAAAGGTCGAGGGAGAGTGAAAAGGGGGGCAGCCAATAAGTGGTGGTGGGAATACCAAACAAGTCAAACAGGCGGGAACACGTTGCAGTATGAGAGGGCATAACGAACGTGCTACGTGCTTTCGAGAGGCGCATGTGGCTTATTACCTGGAAGAAGGAGGTGGGAGAGAGGCGGAACTTGAGCCCACATAGGTGGTCATATATGTGCGTGTCACACGCTGCCTGCCGAAGTGACTTTTGAGTCGACTCAATATTCACCTTAAGCCCACATAGGTGGTCATATATGTGCGTGTCACACGCTGCCTGCCGAGGTGACTTTTGAGTCGACTCAATATTCACCTTAAGCCCACATAGGTGGTCATATATGTGCGTGTCACACGCTGCTTGCCCTGCCCCTGCTGCTGCTGCTGTTGCTGTTGCTCCTGCATCTCATGATAAGCTACACACTATTCTACCTGGAACGGAGAGGTAGAGATGTGGTACCTGGAAGAAGGATGTGGGTGAAAGTCGGAACTTGAGACCACACAGATGGTCGTATATGTGCGTGTCACACGCTTACTGCTCTACCACTGCTGCTGTTACTGCTTCTTCTGCTCCTGCATCTCAAACATAACTTTACAACTCTCTACCAGGATAAAGGGAGAGGCGTGTTACCTGGAAGAAGGAGGTGGGTGAGAGGCGGAACTTGAGACCACACAGATGATCGTATATGTGTGTGTCACACGCTCCCTCCCCTGCCTCTGCTGCTTCTGCTCTTGCCACTCCTGCTTCTTGCACTGCTGCTGCTGCTCCTGCTCCTGCTTCTGCTTCTCCTGCTGCTGGTGCTGCCTCTGTTACTTCTGCTGCTGCTTGACTGGCCGGCACCTGTGCTTGAAGTGCCTCCCCCAGGGGCACATCTGCTTCCCATTGCACTGCACTCGCACTCCCATTCCCCGCCAGTGCTGCTGATGGCGGGGTGAGACTAGAGCGAGGGTAGAGCAGACGGATGGGGCAGGTTTCAGGGGCTGCATTGGACACACCTGAATGCTCCTGCAAGGAGATAGGTAGATTGTACCAGAAAGATAATGAATGAGACTGAGAATGACGGTCAGAATGTTAGTGCGAAAGGTGGTGAGAGCGAGAGCGAGAGTGGGGAATAGGAGTGAGAGTATAAGGTTGAGTTTGAGAGTGAGAGTGAGTGCATGAGAGTGAGAATGAGAATGAGAGTGAGAACGGGAATGAAAGTGAGTGCGAGAGCGAGAAAAGGAGTGAGAGTGACAGTCCCACCTGAACAAGGATGAGAGTGAGAGGCAGTGGCGGGCTGTGCTCCGCCGCTCCTCTTTCAATCTCAGCCGTCAATCTACTCAGCTCCGCATCCACGACCGTCCGATCGGCACCAGCAGGATTCACCTGCAGCAGCAGCATCACTTGATTCACTGCCGCCCTGCCACTGTGCGTTGGCCCTTCACCTCCCCTTGAACTTCTCCCTTCCATTGTGTCGACCCTTGTGTCGACCCTTGTGTCGTCCCTTGTGTCATTCCTTGTGTCACCTTCACCTCTTGTGCCCTCTTCATTCCCTGTACCACTGTTGTCATCCTGCTTTTCTGCGGGTGGTTGATCAGCATCTGCGGCTGCTGATTGGTCCACGTCCATGGGCGCCACGTCAGCAGCGGCAGCAGGCTCGGGATGTGGTGCGGGGGTAAGTGGTTCGGCCGTGCCTTCCCTCACCTGCAGTTGACGTGGATGCAGAGAGGACAAAGTAAGAGATGAACCAATGTCGACGCAGATTGAGGTCATTCTGGAGTGATTATAAACTACATTCAGAGATGAAAAAGTGCATTGATTCAGAGATGTATACAAACACAACACATACGAGCATGAGAACAATCCGTGTGCACACCCACCCACACACACACCGACCACTCACTGTAAGCAACCGCCAGAAGCCCCGGTTGTTGACCTTGTCCCACGCAGCCAGGGGTGATTCTCGCACCACTTCCTGAACCAGGCGTGCAAAGGCGATGGCGATAGGGGAAATGTTTCGACAGCCTGATGGCTCTGCCACTGCTGTCACACCGTCCCTGGGGGAAGGGCAGGGTAGAAATGAGAGGATGGAAAAGGTCGGGGTGACACTATAAGCATAGTGTTGACTCAAGCCCCACACCAACCAATTGGTGTACCGGGTGTGGTGTGCAAAGGCTATGCGATGGTGGTGGGGAAGATGTTGCTTCGACACCCTGATGGCTCTGCAACTGCTGTCTGTCACCCCATCGTTATGGGCCATATGAGAGGAGCTGCAATGAGGCAAGATGTGAGAAGGAAGAAGAAAGAAAAGGCACTGGAAAGAGGGGACAGACAGCAAGATGAAACGTGCATGATATATAAAAACCCTTGCATGTTTCATGCACGTTTCATCTTGCTGTCAGACCTGCCCGGCCCACGCGTTATGGTGTCCCCACCTCTGTTATTGCTGGCACACCTGCCCGCCCCACCCACGCGAGCTGCTCACCGGAAGTTTCCGAGAAGGAACCCAACGGTGGGCTGACCAGAAGCAGACGGCCCGATGGAGAACTCACACTTGTTGCGATACCCGTCCACCACTGGAGAGGCATAGATTCCCTCAAACAAACACGGGAGATGGGCTGTGGGGGATGGGGTGGGGTGGGGGAATGGGCACGTATGAGGGGGGAGGAGATATGGTTTGTCAAGTAAAGCTTTCTCATCTTGGTCACAACACAATACACTGCATGTCCTTTCGCCCACACACAAACCCTGATAACCCCCTTTCATCTCACCTCTCCATTTAGCACTCTTGATCCAATCCGGCAGTTGAGCAAAACTCTTTCTCGAATACAGCTTCCTCATCTTGGTCACAATCCGCCGCAGATCCTTCACCCCACCCTCACCTTGTCAAGCCCCTCCCTCACCTCTCGCCTTTGCAGTCTTAATCCATTCAGGCAGCTGAGCAAAGCTCTTTCTTGAGTAAAGCTTCCTCATCTTGGTCACAATCCGCTGCAAGTCCTTCGCCACTCGTCCTCCCTTCATCTCCAGCTGCTCCCGATACTCCATCCTTGCCAGTGGCGTCACTGCCTCCCACGCCTCCTTCTTCACCCTCCCCTCCGCTTTCTCCCTTTCCCCCTCTCCTCCCGTCCCTCCCTCTTCCCCATCGTCTCCTTCCCCATCCATCTCTTCCGTTTCCTCCTCATCCTCACCCTCCCCACCTTTCTCCCCCTCCTCTTTCCCACCATCTTTCCCTGCCTCCCCCGTTCCTCCCCCCTCGGTTCTCCTCTTCTTGCCCTCATGCCCCTCGCCACCCTCCTGGCCGGCAAATGCTGTCTGTTTCTGAGTGCGGTACCGTGCCGGCTGCACGTCTAGAGTTTGTTTCTTCACCAGCTTACCGTGAAGCAGCTGCGAGTGAGAGGGTTTGGGGTTTGGGGCATGGGGTTTGGGGCAAGGGGCACGATAGGTGTGATAATATCATGTGATGCGCCATGCTGAAGTTCCCTCTGGTACCGTGCTGGTTGCACGTCCAGTGTCTGGTTCCTCACCAGCTTGCCGTGCAGCAGCTGTTGATATAGAGAACAATGGAGTGGCATGGGTGAGTGCGGAGGGGGAGTGGGGAGGAGAAGTGGGGTGAGGGAGTGGGCACTTGCAGTGGGGGAAGGTGGGTGAAAGAGGGGGGATGGGGAAAGCAGATTCAAAGTGCCCCATATACACATCGCGTGCTGGCATATCCAATGCCTCGCTCCTCACTGCCGTGCCATGTGTAGCAGCAAATGTCGTGGGGAAATGGGAGTACGGGTAATTTAAGGGGATGATTGCTTGTCTACATCCCACCTGCTCGTCCCTTCTCCTTTCCCAATTGCTTCACCGGCCTTTCCCCTTCCCGCCTTGCTTGCCCCCACTCTCACCTGAGTGGCCTTGTCTGCTGCAGCGGCTGTCTCAAACGACACAAACCCAAACGCCACACCCTGGCTTTTCCTCGACCCGCAATACTCCAAACCCTGCCGCCCAGCAGAGAGCCCCGGAATAACAGGACAAGGGACGATCAGAACGAGAGATTAGCAAACACGCCCATGGCTTGGGAAACTTGAGTGTTTTATGCCAAAAGGCTTTGGAAGGAGCACTGAACTGTTGAGTGCAAGCGTTGAGCTCATTGGCAAAAATCCGAGGTATAGCGAACTCGGGTTTAGCGAGGACAGGTTTAACGAATCAGGGGTTTAACGAAGGGTTTGGGGTTGGGCTGTCGTTCTCCCTATGCCTCATCTTGTATCTGGCTGAGAGTTTTAAAATTTGAACTGTAGAAAGCTTGACACGTAACCTGTCCGCACCATTTCGTTGAGCAATTCGCGAAAGTGCTTCACATTCCACCACTTGGGTATATTCTGCACGCAAAGCCGACTCCACTCACCCTCCCCGCCTGGCCCCCCTTCCTTCCCCTCGTCCTCGCCACCCTCCGCTTCTTCCGCCTCTCTCCCCCAAGACCCTCCCCCTCCGCGTTTCCTCCCCCGATTCCTCCCCTTCTTGCTCTGATCCGCTTCCCCTGCTTCGCTCCGCTTAGCCCCTCCGCGCGCGGAGGTGGGGTCAAACGACCCGTCCGGGCGCGCGCGCAGCTCCGCCTCCCCGTGCGCAAACTTGCACCGCGCGCCGTGCTTGCACTCCCCGTGCTTGCGGAAGAACGAGCACAGAGTCGTCTTCCACATCGGTCCTCCTCCGCCGTCCGCGGATGCCGCACCTTCCGCCGCTGCAGCCGCTACAGCCGGCGCAGCTGCTACTGAGGTTTCCGCCTGCTTCCCGCCGTCCGCGGATGCCGCAACTTCCGCCGCTACAGTCGCTACAACCATTGCAGGCGGCACGGACGCTACTGGGCTTTCCGCCTGCTTTCCGCCGTCCGCTTCATTTTTCGCTGGCGGCGCAACCGTTGCGGGAGCAGCCGCGACGTCAGCTGCCAGAGCAGGGGCCGTCACGTCTGCGCGTGGCGCGACGGGTGTATCCCCCGCAAGTGGTGGACTTTGCGCGGAAGCTATGGCGGAAGCAGCTGCGGAATTTGCCGGAGAGGAACCCATCGCTGACGAGGGAGTGCGAGAGAGTATTTTCTATGCAGTCTAGGAACAAGCTCACTCAACGGTTAGTAAAACGTAACAAATTACTCAATATGGTTGAAGCAATCTCTAACGGGTTTCGGATTTTTTAGGAAAACCCGAAAACCCGAAGGGGAGTTTGAACGGCGAACATTCCAGCTTCTGGGCGAACTTTGACGCCACTCGCCTGGTAGTAGTATAATGCTTGTGGTTACCAGAGCTCTGTGCTTGCCCAAAAGGTCAGCTTGGACGAAAGCTGGTTACGGATGATCACGATTTGCTGAAGGCATTTCGATTTCGCGCATCCCTGCGATCAAAACTTGTGATGAGATAATTCTAAGTGTGGACATTCCCTGAGAGGGGTAAACTATTAACTAGAAACAAATTGAAGGGTGCGCAAGAACTTTGAATGTTTAACAAGAACACCGTCATTAGAATACTTCGTTATAGCTCAGTTGTCGACAATACAGCCTTTGAATGTCGGAGTCGTTTAAAAGAGTACCCGTGACGTTATTGTACCCGCTAAATTACACCTCCTTTTGAAGCATAGCCCACCGTTATTTTGGTGCCTGGCTATTGATTCCGCCGCAAGCGCTACCATGCTTGATCCGCGACCTGTGGGATTCGTTTTGTAAAGTGCTCCTCCACAAATACGTCATTAAAGTGTGGACAATTCCTGAGAGGTTTTTTTTTATAGTAGAAACAATTTGAAGGGTGAGGAGAATCTTCGAATGTTCGACAAACACAGTCATTGAAATACCTCGTTATAGCTCAGTTTTCGACATTAGAGCCTTCGTATAGCGGAGTCGTTTAGAAGATTGCCCGTCTCGTGCTTATACCCTTTAAATTGCACCTCTTTTGAAATCATAGTCTGCCTACATTTTGGTGCCGCAAGCACCACCGTGCCTTTCGCGACCTGTGGGTTTCGTTTGTAAAGTGCTCCTCCACAAATACTTCACTGAAGAGTGGGAAATCCCTGAGAGGGGTAAATTCTATAATAGAAACATTTTGAAGGGTGAGGAGAATCTTCGATGTTCGACAAACACCGTCATTCAAACACCTCGTTATAGCTCAGTTTTCGACAGTAGAACCTTCGTATAGCGGAGTCGTTTAGAAGATTGCCCGTCACGTGTTTGTACCTTTTAATTGCACCTTCTTTTGAAATAATATCCCGCCGTCAGTTTGGTGCTTGGCTATTGATTCTGCCGCAAGCACCATGTGGGATTCGTTTGTAAAGTGCTCGCCACAAATACGTCACTGAAGAGTGGGAATCCCTGAGGGGGTAATGTTTATAATGATTACAGTTTGAAGGGTGAGGAGATCTTCGAATGTTCGACAAACAGCATCATTAAAATACCTCGTTATAGCTCAGTTTTCGACAGTAGAACCTTCGTATAGCGGAGTCGTTTAGAAAATTGCCCGTCACGTCATTGTACCCTTTAAAGTACACCTACTTCTGAGGCATAGCCCACCGTCGTTTTGGTGCCTGCCTATTGATTCCACTGAAAGCACCAGCGTGCCTGATCCGCGAACCTGTGAGATTTGTTTGTAAAGTGCTCCACAAATACGTCACTGAAGAGTGGGAATTCCCTGGGAAAGAAACGTCATGTGTGATAGAAACAATTCGAAGGGTGTGGAAGAATCTTCGGATGAGGTTAGGAGCCCTTCCACCCCACTGTTTCCCCAGCGTTCTTTGCTCTGTAAAGCAGGTAGCTAGATTAACTTAGGTTTCTGATCCATGTGGCTCAGAGCAGGAATCAAAATGGCCTGATTTTTAAGGGCTGGATCAGGCTGCTTTCCCGATATTTCAGGCCTCGTTTCAGGGTTAGCGAGGATTCCCTGGGCCTCAACCTCGTGACCAAGCGACAGCCCTGGGTGGGTGGGAAGCGGTATGTGGTATTTCTGCTTTACACATCCCTCTTTCCATCTATCGCTCCCCTCCCCCTTTCAAATGCGACGCGGTAGGGTGAACTAAAGCCCACATGCCGTCTCACGCGCTTGCCGCACCGCTCATCGCGCAATCCGCCGCGTATAGTATCTTTCTTAGTAGCCTCGCGCGGAAACGCACGAGCAGGGTCCTCCCTGGTTGCGGCGCGCGTATTTCCGCACTTGATGATCTTCCCCGACATTCCTCTCAGAACCTTCACTCTCATCGTTTCCTGGACAGGCGATTTCTGTTCTCCACTCGAACGCCGCCCGAGCTTCGTTTCCGAACGCCGTCTTTCCTCGTCTCAGTCTTCCCCGATAAGGCTATACCGTCACTGAACTCGCGTAACCGAAGCGGGCTAGTCGGAATGGCTTCAGCAGTCTCGTCAGAGAACACACCCCCGAGCCGCGAGTCGACTCGACCAACAGCCGACTCGTCGCTCTGGCGTCGGCGACTCGACGTCGCCGTGATCGGCGCAGGCGCCGCGGGACTGGCCGCTGCGCGCGAGCTGATGCGAGAGGGACACGCCGTGACTGTGATTGAAGCGGGGGGTGAAATAGGCGGCGTGTGGGCTTATGACGAGCGGATAGAAACGGAGGATTTATTAGGGTTAGATCCGAACCGGCAGCAGGTCCATAGCAGCATGTACGCGTCGCTAAGGACGAATTTACCCCGAGAATTAATGGGTTATTTGGACTTTCCCTTCTCCGCGCCATTGCCCGGCGATTGTCCCGATGCTGACGTGGACTCGCGCGACGGAAATAGCGCGGATTCGCGACAGGACGACGCTGATCTGCGACGGTTTCCGTCGCACAGGGAGGTGCTGCGATATCTCCGCCGGTACGCGGAGCGATTCGGGATCTCGAATCGCGTGGAACTCCACACTCGAGTGATCTCGGCCGTCCCTGTGATTTCCCGCCAAGCAGCCGTTGAAGAAAGTGGGGAGGGCGGAAGAAACGGGGGAGGCGGCGGAGAGGGGAGGAATGGAGCGGAAGCGAGGAAAGAGGGGAAAAGCGGTCAAGTGGTGGGGAATGCGGGGAACGCGCACGGGGAGGGGGAGGGTTGGGAACTCCTAGAGGCGTCCGCGGAAGGGACTGAGGCTCCTGTTGTGAGATGGCGTCTTAAGATTGCTCGTTCTAGACCGCATAGGAGTATTAGCACGGGTGGAGGGAGTCTAGGAGGTCTGGCAGGTGCAGCAGCAGGGGTTGGGGATGGGGAGAGGGTGGAAGGGAGGGAGGAAGAGGAGGAGGAGAGGGAGTTTGATGCGTTGGTGGTGTGTAACGGTCACTACTCACAGCCCAAGATTGCAACTATAGCGGGTGAGACTGTAATGGGAGCAGATGGGCTAATGCGTGAGTGGCGAACGGATAGGTGAGACAGTCAGTAGGCCAGTTGTGAACTAGGCTCGTTATAATCTTCAAACAAAAGAGATAGAGGGTGATTAATTTCACAAAACCAGATATATGAAGCTATACCCCCTGTCATACCCTCCCATGCTCCTATTTTCTGATTTTCTGTCCCAACTAACCAGGAGTAGGCACGTGGCCAGGCATTCAAATACACAGCCATAACTACCGCCACCCAGAGGGGTTTGCAGGCAAGGTGAGAGGAGAGGGGTTTGACCATTTTCAGCACTGTGCTGTAAAAGGAGACTTTTGTCTTTTGTCGAAGAGGAAAGAGGGGTCTCAAGACGCTTTTTTTTAGACTCTTCTATCAAAGACGTCTCTTCTCTTTTCTCCCTAGCAAAGGAAGACAGTCTCCTGAACTTGCCGCCTCTGCTGCTCTGCTCGTTTGCATGCCTGTTTCCCCATGCCTTCCCAGGTGGTGGTGGTGGTGGGGGCAGAGGCGAGTGGGCAGGACATAGCGAGGGAGCTGGCAGCAGTGGCACGAGAGGTGCACATCTGTGCGCGAGGCTGGCGCTCCTCCCCCGCTGCTGCTGGGGCGGCCACGGGAGCAATCGAGACGGGGTATTTCGAGGATCTCAGAGGCAGAGTGCAGCAGCACCCCATGGTTAGTAGTGCCCGACCCCAAAACCCTCTCATTTACTTGCTTTTTCAGAGAGGGTCATTCCCCACCACTTGACCGCTTTTCCTCTTGGGATTTCCTTTGGCGCCTGAACGATTCCTCCCACCCGCTCCGTTTCCCCACCTCCCTCCGTTTTCCCCACCTCCCTCCGTTTCCCCACCTCCCTCCGTGCGATTCAAGTGTAGATCAAGCAAGCCAATCCCGATGGTAAAGTGGAGTTTGAAGACGGGTTCGCATGTCATGCTGACGTCATCATGCACTGTACTGGGTATGATACTACTGCACCTGTGCTGATGGCATATCGACTCGTTATTCCCACCCTGTGTGCAGATAGGTGTTTTGAGGTGCGTCATACGCAGTTTTCCCCCAGTCCTTCCCATTCTTTCCCCCTCTCAGTTTCCCCTTCTCTCCATCTATCTCCCCTCTCAGTTTCCCATTCTCACTCCATCTATCTCCCCATCCACCCCGCTGTTCCCGCGTCCCCTGCTCCCCCTCCCCCTGTTCCCGCATCCCCTGCTCCCCCTCCCCCCAACGCAGCTACCACTACTCCTTCCCCTTCCTCGCCCTCCCCCCCTCTCTCCTCTCTGTCGATACCGGTCGCGTGACACCCCTGTTCCGCCACGTCCTCCCTCCTGCGCTCGCCCCCTCGCTCTCCTTCATCGGCCTCCCTTGGAAGGTAAATCTTATTCCAAACCCCCCTCTCTCAATCAGTCGAGTGACTCCCCTTGTTCCTCCCTCCCTCCCGCATTCGGCCCCTCACTCTCCTTCATCGGCCTCCCCTGGAAGGTAAATCTCCCTTTCCTCCCTCTATATCTCTCGCATGGTTTTTCCTGTTAGTTTTTCCAAAGAGTCTCATACTTGATTATATTCATTGAACTATTAGGCAACGCAAGCTAACATTCTTTGGTGAGGCGAACATTTCCTCCCTCACTCTCCTCCATATGCCCCCCCACACCCCCGCCCAGGTCGTCCCCTTCCCGCTGTGTCAGCTGCAGGCGCGGTGGGTGGCGCAGCTGCTGTCCGGCCAGCATCAACTAGTACTCAGTAGCTACCCAGCGGCTCTCCTCCTGTACGTGTGTTCCTGGTGCAACTTCTCCCTCTTTCCCCGTTACCCTCTGTCCCTTCCCCCATCCCCCAGGTCGTCCCCTTCCCGCTGTGTCAGCTGCAGGCGCGGTGGGTGGCGCAGCTGCTGTCCGGCCAGCTGCCCGTGCCGCCCAGGTCCGATATGGAGGGCGGCGTGCGTCGTCTGTATGCGCGCATGGAGGCGCAGGGCGTGCCAGAGAGATATGTTCACAGGCTGGACATGGAACAGGTATGGCCTGGAGCAGCAGGTGCCCGTGCCGCGCAGGTCCGATATGGAGGGCGGCGTGCGTCGTCTGTATGCGCGCATGGAGGCGCAGGGCGTGCCAGAGAGATATGTTCACAGGCTGGACATGGAACAGGTATGGCCTGGAGCAGCAGGTGCCCGTGCCGCCCGGGTCCGATATGGAGGGCGGCGTGCGTCGTCTGTATGCGCGCATGGAGGCGCAGGGCGTGCCAGAGAGATATGTTCACAGGCTGGACATGGAACAGGTATGGCCTGGAGCAGCAGGTGCCCGTGCCGCGCAGGTCCGATATGGAGGGCGGCGTGCGTCGTCTGTATGCGCGCATGGAGGCGCAGGGCGTGCCAGAGAGATATGTTCACAGGCTGGACATGGAACAGGTATGGCCTGGAGCAGCAGGTGCCCGTGCCGCCCAGGTCCGATATGGAGGGCGGCGTGCGTCGTCTGTATGCGCGCATGGAGGCGCAGGGCGTGCCAGAGAGATATGTTCACAGGCTGGACATGGAACAGGTATGGCCTGGAGCAGCAGGTGCCCGTGCCGCGCAGGTCCGATATGGAGGGCGGCGTGCGTCGTCTGTATGCGCGCATGGAGGCGCAGGGCGTGCCAGAGAGATATGTTCACAGGCTGGACATGGAACAGGTATGGCCTGTAGCAGCAGGTGCCCGTGCCGCCCAGGTCCGATATGGAGGGCGGCGTGCGTCGTCTGTATGCGCGCATGGAGGCGCAGGGCGTGCCAGAGAGATATGTTCACAGGCTGGACATGGAACAGGTATGGCCTGGAGCAGCAGCTGCCCGTGCCGCCCAGGTCCGATATGGAGGGCGGCGTGCGTCGTCTGTATGCGCGCATGGAGGAGCAGGGCGTGCTAGAGAGATATGTTCACAGGCTGGACATGGAACAGGTATGGCCTGGAGCAGCAGCTGCCCGTGCCGCCCAGGTCCGATATGGAGGGCGGCGTGCGTCGTCTGTATGCGCGCATGGAGGCGCAGGGCGTGCCAGAGAGATATGTTCACAGGCTGGACATGGAACAGGTATGGCCTGGAGCAGCAGGTGCCCGTGCCGCCCAGGTCCGATATGGAGGGCGGCGTGCGTCGTCTGTATGCGCGCATGGAGGAGCAGGGCGTGCCAGAGAGATATGTTCACAGGCTGGACATGGAACAGGTATGGCCTGGAGCAGCAGCTGCCCGTGCCGCCCAGGTCCGATATGGAGGGCGGCGTGCGTCGTCTGTATGCGCGCATGGAGGCGCAGGGCGTGCCAGAGAGATATGTTCACAGGCTGGACATGGAACAGGTATGGCCTGGAGCAGCAGCTGCCCGTGCCGCCCAGGTCCGATATGGAGGGCGGCGTGCGTCGTCTGTATGCGCGCATGGAGGCGCAGGGCGTGCCAGAGAGATATGTTCACAGGCTGGACATGGAACAGGTATGGCCTGGAGCAGCAGGTGCCCGTGCCGCCCAGGTCCGATATGGAGGGCGGCGTGCGTAGTCTGTATGCGCGCATGGAGGCGCAGGGCGTGCCAGAGAGATATGTTCACAGGCTGGACATGGAACAGGTATGGCCTGGAGCAGCAGGTGCCCGTGCCGCCCAGGTCCGATATGGAGGGCGGCGTGCATCGTCTGTATGCGCGCATGGAGGAGCAGGGCGTGCCAGAGAGATATGTTCACAGGCTGGACATGGAACAGGTATGGCCTGGAGCAGCAGCTGCCCGTGCCGCCCAGGTCCGATATGGAGGGCGGCGTGCGTCGTCTGTATGCGCGCATGGAGGCGCAGGGCGTGCCAGAGAGATATGTTCACAGGCTGGACATGGAACAGGTATGGCCTGGAGCAGCAGGTGCCCGTGCCGCCCAGGTCCGATATGGAGGGCGGCGTGCGTCGTCTGTATGCGCGCATGGAGGCGCAGGGCGTGCCAGAGAGATATGTTCACAGGCTGGACATGGAACAGGTATGGCCTGGAGCAGCAGGTGCCCGTGCCGCGCAGGTCCGATATGGAGGGCGGCGTGCGTCGTCTGTATGCGCGCATGGAGGCGCAGGTCCGATATGGAGGGCGGCGTGCGTCGTCTGTATGCGCGCATGGAGGCGCAGGGCGTGCCAGAGAGATATGTTCACAGGCTGGACATGGAACAGGTATGGCCTGGAGCAGCAGGTGCCCGTGCCGCGCAGGTCCGATATGGAGGGCGGCGTGCGTCGTCTGTATGCGCGCATGGAGGCGCAGGGCGTGCCAGAGAGATATGTTCACAGGCTGGACATGGAACAGGTATGGCCTGGAGCAGCAGGTGCCCGTGCCGCCCAGGTCCGATATGGAGGGCGGCGTGCGTCGTCTGTATGCGCGCATGGAGGCGCAGGGCGTGCCAGAGAGATATGTTCACAGGCTGGACATGGAACAGGTATGGCCTGGAGCAGCAGGTGCCCGTGCCGCCCAGGTCCGATATGGAGGGCGGCGTGCGTCGTCTGTATGCGCGCATGGAGGAGCAGGGCGTGCCAGAGAGATATGTTCACAGGCTGGACATGGAACAGGTATGGCCTGGAGCAGCAGCTGCCCGTGCCGCCCAGGTCCGATATGGAGGGCGGCGTGCGTCGTCTGTATGCGCGCATGGAGGCGCAGGGCGTGCCAGAGAGATATGTTCACAGGCTGGACATGGAACAGGTATGGCCTGGAGCAGCAGGTGCCCGTGCCGCCCAGGTCCGATATGGAGGGCGGCGTGCGTCGTCTGTATGCGCGCATGGAGGCGCAGGGCGTGCCTCAGAGATACACCCACAGGCTGGATATGGAGCAGGTGCGACCTGGGAGAGGTAGACTTGGGTGTTATGCGACTTGGGGAGGTAATGATGAGTGGAGGTATCGTGTGAGGGAGGACTGCGTGACTTAAGAGGAGCGGGGCGTGCCTGAGAGATTCGCCCACAGGCTGGATATGGATCAGGTACGACCTGGGGGAGGTACGACCTGGGGGAGGTACGACCTGGGGGAGGTACGACCTGGGGGAGCAGGTGCAGCGTGTGGAAGGTGGGCTGATTAGAGCGCACAAATGGGGGGGAGGATGGGTAGTTTTTTTCTTGTGCAACCCATTGCACCCCAGCACATCCCAGCACATCCCACCGCATTCCACCACATCCCATCCCACCCCACCGCACCCCACCGCACCAGTTCCCCTACATGGACAGCCTAAGCACGGACTGTGGAGGCTCACCCTACCACTGTGGTGGTGGGCTAACTTACAGCTATCTCCATGCGTTCTCTTTGATTGAGCATACCACCGCATTCCACCGCTCACCACCGCACCAGTTCCCCTACATGGACAGCCTAAGCACGGACTGTGGAGGCTCACCCCTCCCAGCATGGGGGCGGGAGATGTACGAAGCAGTGCGGCGGCTGAAGAAGGCCTGGGTTGACGGAAACCCATGTTTATTTATTGCTTTTAATTGTGCACCCCACCGCACCAGTTCCCCTACATGGACAGCCTCAGCACGGATTGCGGGGGCTCTCCTCTCCCAGCATGGCGAAGGGAGATGTACGAAGCGGTGCGGCGGCTGAAGAAAGCTTTCCCAGGGTCGTATCGAGACGAGTGGATGGAGTGGAATTTGGTGGCTGCTGCACAAGAGGAGTTCGAGGGCTTGTTGCGGGAACCAGAGAGCCGCTGAGGCAGTGAAGCAGTGACTGCAGCAGAGGGCCTTCCCAGGGTCGTATCGAGACGAGTGGGTGGAGTGGAACCTGGTGGCTGCTGCTCAAGAGGAGTTTGAGGTATTGCTGTGGGAGCTGCCACGCACTAGAGTAGATAGGGACGAGGTGTAACTGGTGTACCTTGATTATTTTACTTTCACATCACACCACACCACATTTCCCGTGTAATGCGCAGTGTGTAAATTATACTATGAACCAGGGGCAAACTTTTG
The DNA here is from genome assembly GCA_947470075.1 of Closterium sp. Yama58-4. Taxonomy (NCBI): domain Eukaryota; kingdom Viridiplantae; phylum Streptophyta; class Zygnematophyceae; order Desmidiales; family Closteriaceae; genus Closterium; species Closterium sp. Yama58-4. Next base: position 534,333 of record CANIUD010000192.1, on the reverse strand, counting down.
AGTCGACTCAAATGTTTCCCGTATAGACAGCCTTGACGCTGGCGCTGTGTAATGCGCTGTGTGCTAAGGGTACGATGGACCAGGAACACCAGCTCCTACCAGCATAGAAGGGTGCTGGAAAGAGTTGGGCTCGCGATGCATGGGCAAGCCATTGGATCGTCTTGCGAAAGGCAATAGGGCTGGCCTCTCGATATCAGGGTGATTCACCCTTATGACCCTTACTATAAGGGCGGGTTTTACGATGCACCCTTTTTTACAAGACTGGTTTTGTTTTCGACCCTTACCAAAAAAAGTGATCGATTGTATGACACTGATATTTCAGAGCTATGTGGTGTAGTAGCACTGATGAAATCGAGTTCGATCTAAGAGAGGATACCAGGATTGGTCGCGTAAAACACATTTCCTACGGCTGATGAACCCGACAGGTATCGAACTTGGGTCCTCCACATAACAACGATGCCTCAACATACTGCAACACTAACACCGTAAATAGTACGCTCAACAAAATTATTCGACAGTTTCTTTAATTTGTTTGCACCCTGATTTTTAAGAGCAGTTCCTGTGAAGCACCCTTACTGAAAGAGTAACAGCTGGGTGTTGGCCTTACGAGGAAGAGTACCCCAAATCCTATCCAGAGGCCTGCAATAGGGTACCGTAGAATGCCAAATATGCACAGGGTCGGTTGCTGCTGGTGCTTGTCTGGAACAATAATGGCACTAGTGAACCATGAAATATACAGGCCACGAAACCCCCTTATACATTCACAATTACAATCCCTGTTTAACCGTCCGACACCCAACCCTCTCCTCTTCCCCCTTCCCCAACAAGAACCACACACCACCCCACCCACCCATGCTAATGTAACAATCACATCCCCTCTCTAAAGACCTTTGCCACGGCTCGTTCCAGCTTCCCAGAGAATCTACACGGCTCAACAACCACCATACAGCAGCTGCTACACTTTCAGTACAGTCACATCCCACCACCACCCCCACCACACCACCCCTCCCTCCCCCTTCATTACAATCACACCCCCTCTAGAATGGCTTTCGCCACAGCTCTCTCCAGCTTCCCAGTGAATCTATCCAGCTCAACAACCACCCCTTCCAGGTCAGCAAGCTGCCGCTCCGCCTCCTCCGCCTCCGCCACTAGCTGCCGAAGCGTTGCCGCCCGCGCCGCCAGCTGACAGCGCACAAACACGCCCACGCCGACCGCCAGGTCAGCGAGCCGCTCGGCATCTGCTGATGCCTCTAGGTTTAGACGGGTGAGGTGTTGGTATGAGGGGGTGGTGTGGGCCTGGCGGGGGGAGGTTGGAGAGGGAGGGAGAGAAGGAGTTTGGGCATAGAAATGACTCAGCATCAATAGTGGCTTGTAACTTCGAATGAGCTAGACCTCGGAACGAGAGGTGGTGTGGGCCTGAATAGGTAGAGAACAAGGATGCGGGGGGAAGAGAAAAGGGGGGTGGGTGAAGGTGGGTGGGGGGAAAGGGGGGGTGGGTGAAGTGGAAAGGGGAGGGGAAGAAGAAGGGAACTCAAAAGTCAAAGCCACACCATGGCTTGGGGTTTTGAACAGATGCTGCTAGCATTGTTTGTTGAATCAGTTACCTTCTACTCCACCTGACATGACAACTCAATACGTCATTGTCACCTGCCACGTCATCATCACCTGCCAGGTCATCCTCACCTGCAATTCTCCTTCCACCACAATAGAAAGTGCCGCCATCACGTCCGAGAGCGGCTTGGATAGCGACTCGAGGCCATCCGCCTCGGTATCTAAAGTCGCCTCGGCTTTTGAAGTTTTAGCTCTGTTGGAAGAAGTTACTGAACTCGCCTGCCCATCTGAGAACCTAGGGTTCGCCATCATGTCCGACAGCGGCTTAGACAGCGACTCGAGGCCATTCGCCTCGGCTTCTAAAGTCGCCTCAGCGACTCGAGCCTTGTTCGGAGAAGCTACTGAACTTGTCTGTTCGTCTGAGAACCTAGGGTTCTCCACTGCTTTCTCTGCTGCGTCTGACTCGCTATTGGCTTCCTCGTTTGATGTACAGGCTGTGTTTCTCGCGTCGCGACCCTCTGTAGCCGGTTGGTTAGGAGTGGCAATAGCGATGCTTCTGGCAGCGGAACCTGAAGGGATAATTTTCTGCGTTGGTTCAGTCGATACTCTGGAAGGCGTCACTTGCGCCATTCGTTACAAGCACATCGGTAACCAATAACTGCGTTTGGAAACCCGGTGAGCCTGGACCATCCTTCAAGCGAAGATATTACTACAGGTTACTAAAGCTTGAATGCGCATACAAAAAGGAAGGAGGTGCTGGTAACGACGTTCCTTCGTGCGTTATGCGCAGTCGTGGCGCGAAGAAAAGCTCCCTAGTACACTTCGCGAAGGGCTATACGATGCAATCACTGCGGTGTGATCTCGAGAATAACGCTGGCGACCGCGGAACCCGCGTCGCTTGTAGCAGGATGACTGCGCGTGAATAGGAGCAAACTACTGGCGAAGTAAGGCAGAAGCTTCTCTGGCTGTTGTAATTTCCTCGAGGGTCTGCTGTCACAAGCTCTCGTCAGCATGACGATTGCAGTTATCGTTGTAGCTCCGCTGAAGTCCGAAGAGTACGTCCGAGTGCGTTTTACAAAGGTTTAGATTTGAACCAGAGCGGTCTAAATAAAACAACAGCTGGTTGGGTAGGGTAGTCCGCGCATACTTCCACCACCAGCATGTCAGCCATCACCGAAAAGACTTGGGTGAGCCAACACGCAACCAGGGTCCAAGTGGTCAACGAAAAGGTTACCGTATCGTCAAAAGTCGCGTACGCTCGCCAGCGCTACCTTCAGATTTCACTCCCAACTTCTGAATCTCGAACCTGTGTGGCACTGGCATGGCATCTTCCCTTCGATTAGACAGAAATTAGCAATTCCTGATTTAGATTCCGCCTGCTTGAGGCTCTTCAGGCGAGCGCCTGGCTACTATAAAGCGCGTCGACATTGCAGATTCAGAGCCAGAAAGTTTGATTTTCATGATTGTTCGGCCTAAACAAGCTTAGCTCCAGATCTGATTGCTTTGTCTAGCCTCGCTGCGAAACTCAGTAGGTGATTCGCTAGCCCTTTCGGGCAAGCTTTCCGGGAGGTTATGTTCGGCCGATAGTGGGGATCTGCAGGTTGCGAACTAGAGTTGACACGCCCTTCTGTTTTCGTTTCCCCCGTGTACCGCTCGTCTTCGATTATATGTTAGGAGCAAGGAAGAGTCCTTCGATTTTCTAGCGGAATTGACATTTGAGACGAGCAGTTGGAGAAACTTATTGGGGGGGAAAGGAAAAAAAGGGGATAAACAAGAGGCTTTTGCCATGGATTCGTACGTCCATCCGAACAATAGCTGGTTGCCGCCTGACGTGGCGGCACAGGCGGCGTGCGAGGAGCCTGGAAGATTTCACGCTGTTGCCGAGGAGGTTCAGGCTGCGTGGAAGCGCGGGAAGGAGCAAGGCCATGGCGGAGAGACTCTGAAATGGGTCTCCGTCGTCAATAGGTACTGTCTCGGTTTTACGCTGAATTAGTCAGGATGAGCGGGAGGAGCCGGGTCATGGCGGAGAGACGGGTCGTGGTCTTTGTCAAATGTTTTTGGCGGATTCCTGTAGTAAAACGCCGGCAATGGAACCTCGCATCTCTCGACGACTTGATTCTGTCAGTGATTGTTGCGTTTCGGGCTGTCAGGAACTGGTACTGACAGCCAGCTTTGCAGTCTCAGACAACTCAACTACTTATAGCAGCCGTTTGTTGCAACTGGAGGCGTTAATTAATTATTCATGCTACGTTATGCTGCAAAATTGCTGTAGTGATGCTTCAGAAGACCTTATGTCCATTTTTTTGCCCATCTCCTGTCCTGTTCTCCTGGCCGTTGTAACCTCGTGGCGTTCAAGTCGCGTCTGGGGGTTTCTGACCTGGAGCTTGTGTCAGAGTCGTCGTTTGAGAATTCTCGAGAATGCTGCAGTAATGATGCGTCACACCTCATTCCCCTTTCGGCATCTCCTGTGCTCTCCGGCTTGCAGCTTCGTGGCGTCCAAGTCTCGTCTGGAGGTGGCTGACCTGGAGCTCGTGTCAGAGACCGCCCTCGATATTATCACAACCTGCCGCGGCCCTAGGGATCTCTTCATTCAGGTATGCCTTCTCCTCATCCAACATATAGCTTCCTTAGCTTCTTTTTCATCTCCGTCCGGCTGTCCTCATTCAGGTATTCTCTTTTACAACGTTTCTGGTCACGTGAACTATGTTTCTCGTTGCGTTTCTGGATCGTTTCATTAATCCCCTCCCCCCCCCCCCCACAACCCCCCACCTTGTTGGCTGTGTGCCTCAGATTCGTTGGTCGCAGTGCCTCTCCCGCATCCTCCGCAAGCACCGCTACTCGCTCTCCCTCTCCATCCCCTGGCGCCCGCTCTACTCCATCCTCGCTATACACCTCCCCTCTGCTCTGTACGTGATACAGCACCCCTCTGCACCATACATCACACCCCGCCCCTCTGCTCCACGCGTTCTACTCCTCTCTTTTGCATCTCCTATCTCTCCAATCTCGCCCTGCAAGATACCCAATATCTCTTCCACAGAGTCACTCACATGATTACCGTAACTGGCAGTCAAGGAGATTCTAACCCCTATCTGTCGCTCCGCACCTTGCGAACTGGAGTGCCTGTCGTACCCTGGGACCTAACCCTCTGTACCCTTTACCCTGACCCTTGTACTGTGGGCCTTGAACCTTGAACCCTGAACCCTGAACCTTGTACCCTGAACTCTCACACCCAATGTTTCTCTCCACAGAGGGTCCACCCCCCTGCCCGGCTATGTGGGAGCGGCGCTGCTGCAGATTCACATCAACACCATCACAGAGCTCATCAGGCCGGCGAGAAGTTTCTTCTCTACTTAAACTGTTCCACCCTAAACCCCAACTCTCCCAATCCCCACAGAGGGTCCACCCCCCTGCCCGGCTACGTGGGAGCGGCGCTGCTGCAGATTCACATCAACACCATCACAGAGCTCATCAGGCCGGCGAGAAGTTTCTTCTCTACTTAAACTGTTCCACCCTAAACCCCAACTCTTCCAATCCCCACAGAGGGTCCACCCCCCTGCCCGGCTACGTGGGAGCGGCGCTGCTGCAGATTCACATCAACACCATCACAGAGCTCATCAGGCCGGCGAGAAGTTTCTTCTCTACTTAAACTGTTCCACCCTAAACCCCAACTCTTCCAATCCCCACAGAGGGTCCACCCCCCTGCCCGGCTACGTGGGAGCGGCGCTGCTGCAGATTCACATCAACACCATCACAGAGCTCATCAGGCCGGCGAGAAGTTTCTTCTCTACTTAAACTGTTCCACCCTAAACCCCAACTCTTCCAATCCCCACAGAGGGTCCACCCCCCTGCCCGGCTACGTGGGAGCGGCGCTGCTGCAGATTCACATCAACACCATCACAGAGCTCATCAGGCCGGCGAGAAGTTTCTTCTCTACTTAAACTGTTCCACCCTAAACCCCACTCTTCCAATCCCCACAGAGGGTCCACCCCCCTGCCCGGCTACGTGGGAGCGGCGCTGCTGCAGATTCACATCAACGCCATCACCGAGCTCATCAGGCCGGCGAGAAGGTTTTTCCCGCCTGGCTCTGCTGCTGACATCTGGGCCTTGCTCAGGTACGCCTCTGTTGCTCCCAGATGGGCCCCTGCTGCTCCCAGGTGCAGCTCATCAGGCGGGCCAGAAGGTTCTTTCCGCCTGGTTCTGCTGCTGACATCTGGGCGTTCCGCAGATGCGCCTCTGTTGCTCTCAGGTGCGCCTTGGTGGTTCTCAGGTGCGCCACTGTTGCTCTCAGGTGCTTCCAGGTGTGTTTCAGGTGGTTCTACCTGACGATATCTGGTGCTTCTTGAGGGGAAACCTGATCTCTGTAACGTATTATTGGCACCCACCACCATCACACCATCATGTGCACTTGTGTTGCGTCATGGTGTTGCATGTCTGTGCCTTCCATGATCACATTTCTCTCTCCTCCCTGCCTTCCTCCCATGCACATGTACAACACCCCCTCCTTCTCCCACCTCCGCCTCCCCTTCCACCTCCCTGTCCTCTCCGCCCTCCCCCCACCCCCTTTTTTCCCCTTTCTGCTTCCCCTTCCGCCCTCCTCTCTTCCCTCCTCAGGCCACAGTTCGCTGACGTCAGCAGCAATGATGCTCTGGAGGCAGCGGCTCTGCTGAATCTGCTGCTGCCAACCACGTGCCGCCACGTGGCACCAGGCGAGGATGATGCCTCTGCTGAATGGAGGTGAGGGTTGCGGTTCTGGCATTGCAGTGCCGTGTGTGGGGCAGATGCATTGAATTCTTTCTTCCTTACGCTATTAGTCTGTTGCTTATTTTCGTTCTTCTCGTCGTCTTCTGTTCTCGTTTTACTGTTTCTCCGTGCTGCAGTGTCTGGGGTTGTGGCATTGCAGTGCAGTGCAGTGTGTGGGGCAGATGCGTTGCTTTTCTTCTCTCCTGTTTTGATTTTATGTCTTCACTCATCTTGTTTTGTTACTCTGTTGCTTATTTTCGTTCGTTCTTCTCCTTCTGTTTTCACATTCTTCTCCTCCTGTTTTCGTTTCACCGTTTATCCCTGCTGCAGTGTCTGGGTGCCGGAGTGGCTGTCATTGTGGTCGTCCATTTTCCACTGCACCTTCTGGGACGCTCAGTGGATCTCTCTCCTTGCACGCTTAGCTAAACACCAGCAGCTACGCCACCAGCACCAAACCACCTCCTCCTCCCCACCTCCTCCCTCCTCTACCTCCCCTCCCGCTTCCCGTCCTCTCTCCCTCTGGTCTCCTCACCTTCCTTTCCTTTTTCAGAAGATTCTCGAGTCTTTCTCCCTCCCCATCGGCCAATCCCCATCTGCCACGTCAGCGCTGCTTGAGCGCCCCGTCTCTCCAGCATGCGCGCGTGTCTTCCTATCGCTGCTTGACAGGTGGCAGCAGCGCAGAGTGCCGCACCAACAGCAGGTGGTTCGGGCCGTAGCTGGCGCCAAGCTTGTCGTCTGGCTGCTAGCAAACCCCGAACCAGCCGGCCATGGTTCGGATGCCGAACCTCCTGCTTCGGGTTCGGACCGAGCCTTGGAATTGCAGGGAGGAGAGGCGTCGGTGCTACAGCTGTTTGATAAGCTATCGAACGATCTGGAGCAGTTCTTTCACCCATCCAACGGTGGAGAATGGACAGGGCTGCTGGAGAAGATGATTCACTCGGCAACCTACCACCTGATGAAGAGGATTGCAGCAGAGAAGAAGATTCATGGCGACAGGTGAGTGAGTGCAGGGATTGTGAGAAAGGACGACTATTTTTCAACTTATGATTGGGGGCATGCAGGGGGACTGGGAGGGTGTGGGATTGGGCTGTCAGAGCTACATACCATCTCATGAAGAGAGTTGCTGCAGAGAAGAAGATTCATGGCGACAGGTGAGTGAGTGTAGGGAGCGGGAGGGTGTGTGCGCACCATGAATCATGGTGACAGTCGAGTCTCATCACGGCTGCTTCCAACCGCCTTCTCACTCGGCTCATCCACGACCGCGCTCTCTTCAGCAAAAGCCCCTTCTTTTTTCCATCTCATCCCATCCCATCCCATCCCATCCTCACTGCTGCACTGCCCGTGCACAGGTACCCCTCACATGCTGCTTCTTCCCTGTCCCCTGCCACCACTACGGCCTTCATCCGTCTGCTCACCCGGCTCATCCACAACCGTGCTCTCTTCAGCAAGAGCCCCACCCTATCTGCCGTCGCCTCCCGCGTGGCTGCCTCGCTGTCCTACTTGGCGCCACGTGTCACCCTGCCAGTGGTCCTAGAGAGCTTCCAGGGGGCGCTGACCACTGTGAGTAGCATCGCCTTGGTGCCTCTCTGTACCGTTCTGCAACCCACTGCTTTGTGCTTCTCTTCACCTCTCTGTAGACTTAACATACGTACGCCCCCCTCCCCCACTTCTCTCCCCTCTCCCCTCTTCTTTTCCGCCACGTAAATCTCTCCGCCCACCATCAGCCCACAACCACACACCAGCTTAAAGTGCGCCCCTATCACCACACTCGCCTATTGAGGCGCCTCAAAAGCCCTCGCTACGCTCGCCACCGTCGCGCTCATGCTGTCCACTGTTGCCCTTCCCTTTCTCACACCTTCTCTGCTCCTTCCTTTCCTTCCTTTCTCTTCCCCCTCATCTCTCCCCCCACCCACCATCAGGTCACGGCCACACACCAGCTCGAATCCGCCCTCTCTACCCTCGCGCTCTCCGTCCGTCCCTTGCTGCTCGCTGCTGCTCAACCCCCCTCAGACCAAGACAGCGCACTTGACTCTATGGAGGTGGATGGTTCAGGAGCAGTGGGGCACGGGGAGGGTGGTGGCATGGGCACGTGGCAGGAGATGATTGGGCGGGCGAGGGAGGTGGTGTCTGAAGCGCTGGTGGCAACGCTTCCTGGGATTGACGCCAATGATCCACCCAAGACACTTGCTACCCTGCATCTCTACCTCTCTGTCTTCTCTTCAGTAAGTATCCTGGGGTGTACGTTTGTTGGGCGTGGTGAATGTATGCTGGGTGGGCGAGGGAGGTGGTGTGTGAAGCGCTGGTGGCGACGCTCCCTGGAATTGACGCCAATGACCCGCCCAAGACGCTTGCCACCCTGCACCTCTACCTCTCTGTCTTCTCCTCCGTACGTCTATTGGGATGTCCTTTGCAACGTATCAATTCCTGGAATTGATGCCAACGATCCGCCCAATACGCTGGCCACCTTGCACCTCTACCTCTCTGTCTTCTCTTCTGTATGTATCATGGGGTCTACGTGTGTTGGGATGTTCCTTGAGCCGCATTTCTTCTCTCTCAACCTTCCTTCGCCGTGAAACACACCAACGCCCTCCCCTCTCTGCTTCCTTTCACCCACCACCGCTTCTACTAACTCTCCCGTGCTCCTCTATGTACTTCTGCCCCTCAGGTCGGTCCAATTGGGGACGAGGAAAGCCCTTTTGCGCTCTCCATTGATTGGTCCGCGTGGCTGGAGGACTTTCTCTCGCGCCTCTTCTCCCTCTTCTCTCACTTGGAGAGTGCTGCTCCCACTGCTACTGTCGCGAGCACTGCAGCAGGTGCTGAGAGGTGAGAAGTTGTGGAGGTGTGGAGAATACCTTTTCCCATTCCACCTCTTCTCCCTCTTCTCTCACTATGGTGATGCTATGATGCCTTGAGTCACCTCACCATGATGAGATGACGGATATTTTGAGTGCGGGATAGCTCGGCGACAGTTGAGAGTCGTCGCTGGCGCAGCTTTTCACGACACGCGACCGATGAATCTTTCGCCCTGTCACCGCTGATGCTCGACCAGTGACCCTGGAGTCCACGGAACGGATGGTTACACAAAGGGCTCATCCTTTCGCTCCACTCAGAAATCTATCTTCTATGTGTTATTTTGTCATGTTCCTCATTGCCTCTTGCTCCTCGCCTTCCTCTCCTCTCCATCCATCAGATCTTTCCTCATGAAGGAGGCAGAGGGCTCAACCTTCCGCTCCACCGTCAGCATTCTCTTCGCCCGCCTCTCTCCTCCTCTCCTCAATCAGGTAACTCTCCAGTTTCTCGTTCTTTTCCTTCATTCCCTTCCTTACTATCCTCTCACTCGCTCCCTTTCTCACATCGCACTCATGCGGCACAGTGGTGGCAGCGCTGGCCTATGCTGCTTTCAAGCCCGTCTGCAATCAGATCCTCGCTGGAGTCATGGATTCTGCCATCTCCTTCCTCCAATCGCTGCCTCTCCCTACCTTGTCCACCCAGCAGGTCATCTCAAGGGTGGAGCGATTTGTGTCCAGCTCTGTCATTCGTGGGTGTGAGGAGGAGATCGGTACAGTGGTGGCAGCTCCCGCCTATGCTGCTCCCGAGCCTTTATAATATGGAAGTTCTCTTCCCACTATCTGCCCTGTTTTCCTAGCAGGTCATCTCAAGGGTGGAGCGATATGTATCTGGTTCTGTGATCCGCGGGTGTGAGGAGGAGATCGGCACAGTGGTGGCAGCACTGGTGACCTATGCTGCTCCTGAGCCCACATTCTTCCCCACTGCTCCCGCCTCGTGCTTTCCAGGTCATCTCAAGGGTCGAACGATACGTATCCAGCTCTGTCGTCCGTGGATGTGAGGAGGAAATCGGTACAGTGCTGGCAGCACTCGCCTATGCTGCTCCTGAGCCCACGTGCACTCGGATCCTTGCTGGAGTCATGGATTCCGCCATCTCCCTCCTCCAATCGCTGCCTGCCACGTCATTCCTGGGGCTCTCTGAGTCTCCTGCTGCTGCCGCGGATGCAGGGGAGGCGCTGAAAGTGAGTGGTAGAGTGGGGTGCTGAGCAGTGAAGAGTGGTGGGGACGAGCAGTAAAGAAAAGAGCAGTAGTGGTTGCCTGCATAATATTTCCTTTCACATCTCTGTGACTTTCATCCCCAGTTCATGCGTTTCCCAACCATCTCCATCATCTCTCTTTCCTTATTGCTGTCTGCCATGCCAACCTTCCCCTTCCCCTCTTGCTCCTGCGCAGCTGCCAGCCAATCAGCTGTCGACAACTCAGGAGGCCACGGTTCTCTTCCACATGCACCTCGTCAGCAACGCTGTCCCCTTTAGTGGCTCTGCTCTGATAGCACATAAGGACCGCCTCATCGCACTTATCGATGCTGCCTTCTCATCCACCTCCCAGAAGGTGTGTTTTGCAAATTTGCTCCGTAAATTCCTGGAAAATCGTATCTCTAAAACACAATGCGTGCGGTAGCAACATCTTTGTCTCATCAAAGCAGCTAATAAAGATTCCGTTGATATGTGCCTACTCAGCGACCATCCCCTTCTTTTCCCTGGTTACCCTCCCTTACAGGTGGTTGACGCAGCAGCAGATCTGCTTCAGAAGCTTCTGTTCGCGCTCATCTTCTATTACCCCTTGAATGAATACACGTAAGTTTAACTTCTTAGTCGACTCAAAAGTCAGTTCCTGTTCGCACTCATCTTCTACTACCCCTTGAATGAATACAAGTAGGTTTCAAGTTTCAATTCGTAAGCCATGCCCTCTCTCTCTCCCCCTTGCAAAACTGTTTGTTCTTGCCGATTCTTGTACTTTTAAGAAGCAGATAACGAAGGCATTCTGTGCCGTTGCATTGGATGTCTGTTCTCATGCTGTCACCCTCCTGTCTATCCACAGTTTCTTGGGCTGGGAGGAGTCAGCTCCAGGGGTTGAGAGGTGGTTTTCCAAACAAGCAGCAGCAGCAACAGCATCAGCAGCAGCAGCAGAGCCTCCAATGGCAGCAGGACAAGTGGCAGCAGCAGGGGCTCTCCAGTGGCACGTGCCGTCCACAGAAGAGACAGCGCTTGCCACCCAGCTTATCGACAAGTACCTGGGCGGCGCATTGAGGGACATTCGGTGGCTGCGGTCGAGGCCTGCCACGTCAGCATCAGCCAGCTCAGCAGCGGTTGGAGGTGAGTTGTGTTGATACCAATGGGAACTTTCTCAGCATCTGTTTTCAAATTGGTGCCACTTGATATGAACGCCCCCACAGCCCTCTCCGTTCTGCCCTACGACTCTTGGATCCCATCCTCATTCCTGCGTCCCTCCTTTCTCTGCTTCTCTCACCTCACCCACCTCGCACTCCCCTCACCCTCCCTTCATATTCCTCCCCCCCCCATTCACTTCGTTTTCTCCTCTTGCATTCATTTTCCCTTCCCCACATTGCCTCCGCCCCTCCAGCCAAACTCGCCTGGCGAGTGGCCCTTCGTCGCCTCTGGGCCGTTTTCTCCGGTACCCGCACCAACCTCCCGGACCTGACCACCAGGTTCGGGAGCCAAGCCTCCGGCGCACCCACCGACACCACGGCACCAGGCACCCCTCTGGCAGTGGTGGGGCGGTCGGGCGTGACTATAGGCAATGTGACTATGCGGGAGGAAGCTTCTGGGGAGCTTCATGAGGCGTGTGTGTGGCTGGTGAGGCGGCAGAGGGACGACACTCAGACGCTGGCCTTGCTGGCTGAAGTGGAAGGGCTGCTGTTGAACCCAGGTGAGGGAATAAGTGTCACGGGGGATGGTTGTAAGGCGTGTATGTGTGGCAGAGGGACGACATTCAGACGCTGGCGCTGCTGGCTGAAGTGGAAGGGCTGCTGCTGAACCCAGGTGAGGGGGATGGGTGCTACGAATGTGTTGGGTTGATACAGGTGGTTTTTGAGGTGTGTGTGTGGGTGTGGCAGAGGGACGACACTCAGACCCTCACACTGCTGGCTGTAGTGGAAGGACTTTATTGAACTCAGGTGAGGGGGAGGGTGTGGCACCCACACGAGGAGCTTCCTGTATAATGAATGTGAGCGTCAAGTCATATCCCAGTTCCTGCCCTTGTGTCCCGTCCCTAACCCCAGGAACTCTTGAGTATTCTGACTCGCTGCACGGGCTCAGGGTGGTGAAGCAGCAGGCAGGGTTGCTGTCAGAGTCTAAGGGGTCGCCGTGGATGAAAGCTGGGGAAACGAGGAGAAGGTGAGAAGAGTGGTAGGGGGTAGAGGGCAGAGAAGGAAGTGAGGGGAGGGATGCTGGGTTCGATTGGTTTGTGTTCGGAAGAGGAGCAGCAGGCAGAGCTGCTGTCGAATCTCAATGTATCGCTGTTGATGCAAAGTGGAGAGGTAAGGAGATCAGGACGGACAGGGCAGGTACGGACAGGGGAATAAGGTAATCACAGGGTGGGGGGGGAGGAGGTAAGCATCTCCTTGTGTGTGTCTTCTCCCCCACTCTTTCCTCGTCTCCCTCTCTTCCTCCCCTTCCCTTATGCGCTTTCCTGATTGGTCGGGGTGCTGGCAGAGCTGGCATGCGAGCATCTCCTGTAGAGGGCCTTTCATGCATCAGTCCCCCCTCCTGAACCACCTTAACCACCCTCTCTCCTTCCCCCCCCCCCCCCCCCTTCACCTCCTTCGCTCTCCTTTCAGGCCGCCCTGGGTGCTGGCCGAACTCGCATACGAGCATCTCCTTTGGAGGGCGTCGCAGGCGCACTTCAAGACGATCTACGCCGGCCAGCGCCGCCCGCCGCCGCTCCCTAGAGCGGTCAAGGTGCTGCTGGGGGACCTGCTGCTGCTGTCCGTGCACCGATATGAATCCGTGCAGGGGTGAGTTGAAAAGGGGGAGGGGGGAAGTGGGAGAGGGGAAAGAAGGGGTGTATTATAGGAGGAAAGTAAGCTGAGTGAAGGTGCTGCTGGGGGATCTGCTGCTGCTCTCGGTGCACCGATATGAATCCGTGCAGGGGTGAGTGGGGGGTGAAGAAGTGGGGAAAGGAAAGGGTATAGATGGGAGAGTGATGCGGAGTGCAGGTGCTGCTGGGAGGAGATCTGCTGCTGCTGTCGGTGCACCGATATGAGTCCGTGCAGGGGTGAGTTGGAAGGGGGAGGGGGAGTAGTGGTGTGGGAAAAAGGGGGGTGTGTTGTAGGGGGGAAAGTATGTTACTGACAGGTGCTGCTGGGAGATCTGCTGCTGCTGTCAGTGCACCGATTTGAATCCGTGCAGGGGTGAGTGAGGGAGGAGAAGGGGGGAAGGGAAAGAGGGAGTGCAGGTGCTGGGGGGGGGACCTGCTGCTGCTGCCGTCAGTGCACTGATATGAATCCATGCAAGTGTGGGTTGGGGGCAAAGGATTTATGTAGCTCAATTCCCATTTGTCTGTGGGCCCATCATTCCCTTATCACAACACCTCAACACCCGCGTTTGTCAGAATCCCAACCACTAACCACTGGGATAAAAGGGCTTGTTTGTGTAGCGGGTGAGTGCGCCCATAACCCCCCAGGCCAACGTGCCTGTAACCCTTCCCTAGGATCATCGGGGATCTCCAGTGGACCTCTGACACCCCCCCGCACTGGGATGCCCGAGGTGCACACACCGGGATTCGAACCCGAGACCTTCGCTCTGATACCATGTCGGAATCAACAGACAGGAATGATTGAACTAACAGTGAAATCAGTACAAGTACCTAACCCTAGAATTGTGTACCCCCTATAGGCTAACCCACTGTAGCCTAAACAAACACAACATATATAATGTTTGACACACCCCCATAGGCAAAGTGGGGGAGAGCAAGAGGTCACAAGACCAGTCAAAGCAAAGCAAAACAAGCTCAGGGTGGATCTCAAGGATACCACACAAATTCCGAGCACAAGCAAGTGGTCACAAGACCAGTTCACATGCAGGTTGATAATATAATAAGAGATACAGTGATCACAACCTAGCAAGTGTAAACATGCAGGCATATATATAAAGATCACAGTACAAGCAGAGTCAAGAAGTAAGTAAGTGAGGTCCAGCAGGCACAAGGCCTAGAAGAGTACAGAAACGCTGATGGTCACAAGGCTGAAGCGCCTTGGTGAACACATCAGCAAGGTTGGCCTCGGTGGCCACGTAACGCAGACGAAGCTGACCACGCTGCTGTAGCTCTCGAGCAAGGAAGTACCGCAGGGCGATGTGCTTCGTTCTGTGCTCCAGTCTGTGCTCCTCACACAAGGCAATGGCAGCCTGGTTGTCGACGTACAGCACTGGAGGAGAACGAGGCCGCTCTCCCAAGTCGGTCAGCAGGTAGGTCAGCCAGCGTAGCTCCTGGGCAGCCATGGCTGTGGCGTAGATCTCAACCTCACAACTGGAGCTAAGAACAGAAGAAGAGCGTGTAGAACGCCAAGAAACTGAGCCGGAGCCAAGGCTGAAGGTGTAACCCTGAGACGACCGCTGAGTAGCCTGGTCGTCCGCCCAAGAAGCGTCTGAGTGTCCAGTAAGTACAACTCGGTCTCGCCCTCCAAGCACTAGCCCCATGCCCGACGTACTGCACAAGTAGCGCAACACCCTCTTAGCGGCATCCATGTGCTCCTTCCTGTGACGGCCAGGAGCGACATAGCGTGCAAGGATGCTAAGAGGGTATGCAAGGTCAGGTCGAGTGCAGGTCATCAGGTACATGAGGCAGCCCACAAGCTCTGGATATGGGCCACTCGGCTCTACGGACTCATCCGAAGGCAGAGCTGAGAGCGAGTGACCGGTAGGCAGAGGAGTGGACTGAGGCGAGGAGTACGTGAAGCGGAAGCGCTGAAGGATCTGCTGCACCATGTGTGACTGAGTCAAGGTGATGGTGCGCCGTGCTCTGTCCCGGGTGATCCGCAAGCCAAGATAGCTTGTCAATTCACCCAGGTCTGTGCACGTGTGTCTCCTCTGCAGCTCCGACTTCACGTGGGCGAGTGCCGCTGTGTCAGCAGTGGCAAAGACCAAGTCGTCGACGTACACGAGGATGTAGAACGGCGGCAGTGAGGTGTCTGTGCGTAGAAACAGTGACGGGTCAGCAGTAGAGGGAGCGAACCCAAGAGCCGCAAGTGTCGTCCTCAGTGTGTCGTGCCACTCACGCGGTGCCTGGCGAAGACCGTAGACCGGCCGCTGAAGCCTCCACTGGGTACCAGGAGGAACTGACCCAGTGAAGCCAGGAAGGCGGCGCAGGCAGATCTCCTCGTGCAGGCTGCCCTGCAAGAAAGCAGTGCTGAAGTCAAGTGAGTGAAGCTCGTAGTCGCGCTGAGCGGCTATGTGCAGCAGCACCCGAAGAGTGGTCATCTTCGGGGTGGGGGAGAAGGTCTGAAAGAAGTCAACTCTCTCTCGCTGACTGAAGCCTCGAGCCACGTAGCGCGCCTTGAAGACAGGAGGAGAACCCGGTGGCCGCTTCACCCTGAAAATCCACATGCCACTGACGATGTTCGCCCCAGGTGGGGGAACCTCGTCGACGTAGGTGCCTGTGGACTTCCAGGAAGCCATCTCTGCGTCCATGGCTGTCTGCCACTGAGAAGAGTAGGGACCCGCCATCGCCTCAGCGTAAGTGCGGCGGGTCGGGATGTCTGGTGCATCCGGGTCTCCCTCAGGGGCAACTAGCATGGACACGAGGTGGGGTAAAGCAGCAGCAAAGCACTGGAACTCCTCCTGTCTGTCCTCAAGGACGTCCGTGCCAAGAGCACACTCACCCCCGACGGACGGAGGACAGACAGACTCAGACTCAGACTCAGCAACAAGGCTAGTGGCGTAGTCTAGACGACACCGGGCAGCAAAGTCTATCAACTCAGCGACCAGAGCAGACGCAGCAGAGGACTCAAAGGTAGGGTCAGTGACAACAGTAGCGAGGAGACGGGTGACAGTGGGACTGGCAGCACGACGGGAGTCAGACTCCGGATCAGGAAGAGTAGGCAGAGAGGACGCAGGAGGAGACGGCAGCGGAACACGCTGAGGAGCAGTGGAGGGATGCAGAGTCATGTAGTGAGTGCCAGGGACAGGAGGAGGACGCTCACGTGGGACACGACGACCAGTGCGAGCAGTACGAACAGGCGACGCAGGACGAGACTCAGGCTCACGACGCTCTGTAAGACCTCCTGTGGGACCAGTGTAAGGAGAGGGACCAGGGAGAGGCGAGGCAGGCGGGAACTGTGACTGCGACTGGACAGGCGGAGGACACTTTACGGAAGGAGGAGGACAAGGAGGAGGAGCCTGACCAAGAACCTGCTGAAGAAGCGGTACGAAGTACGGTCGCGGCCGCGTAGCGTCTCCAGAACCAGCAGAGACACCAGCGGCAGGGTCCTCAGCACCAGCAGCAGCTCCAACGTCCGGGTCCTCAGCACCAGCAGCAGCTCCACCGCTCGGGTCCTCAGCACCAGCAGCAGCTCCACCGTCCGGGTCCTCAGCTCCAGCAGTAGCTCCAACGCCCAGGTCCTCAGCACCAGCAGCAGCGCCACCGCTCGGGTCCGCAGCACCAGCAGCAGCTCCAACGCCCGGGTCCTCAGCACCAGTAGCAGCGCCACCCCCAGGGTCCGCAGCACCAGGAGCACCACTCCGAAGACTGCAGCGCCGCGTGTACCACTCTCGGATCTGCTGAATGGGGGGGAGCTCCTGGGCAGGAGGAGAAGTACTGGTACGAGCTCCAGTAGCACCTCTCCGGAGGCGGCAGTACTGTAGGTACCTCTCCTGCAGCTGCCGGGAGGAGAGGGCTCCTCCAGGTGTAGCACGCTCAGGCTCAGCACCCCCAGACTCAGCACCCCCAGACTCAGCACCCCCAGGCTCAGCACCCCCAGGCTCAGCACCCCCAGGCTCCGCACCTCCAGGCTCCGCACCCCCAGGCTCCGCACCCCCAGGCTCCGCACCCCCAGGCTCAGCACCCTCAGACTCCTCACGGTCAGGCTCAGCACCCCCAGCAGGACTAGAGTCAACAGCTACCTCGACAGGCTCAACCGGGTCTACCTGGGACACACCTGAGGGAGCGGCACCCTGAGGGGGGAGGGGGTCTGGTACCGCAGCACCTGGAGCGAGGAAGAGAGGCGGGGGGGGGAGCGGGGCAGTGCGGTAGGGGAAGAGGCGGTAGTAGGGGACGGACTCGTCAAAAGTGACGTCCTGAGAGGCCAGGACACGACGCGAGGTGGCGTGGTAGAACTGCCAACCAGGCGCGTCCGGGACAAAGCCAAGGAAGACGCAGGGGACAGCTCGACGGGAGAGCTTGTCCGCGGACGTATCGCGAACAAAAGCTCGAGATCCCCAGACCCGAAAACGCGACGCATCGCCAGCCTCTCCCGTCCAACGCAGTGTCGGAGAAGTCTCCGGTAAGGAGACACGGGGCCAGAGGTTGAGCTGATGCGCAGCGTATCGGACTGCAAACGGCCACAGAAAGTGGGGGGCAGCCGCATGAACCAAGGAGGTACGAGCGACCTCCATGACCAAGCCAATGCGGCACTCAGCAACCCCATTCTGCTGTGGAGAGGCCGGAAGTGTGAACGACTGCTCAATGCCCTCCTGCTGACAGAAGGCCTCCAAGAGGCCAGAGGAAAACTCCCCACCTCTGTCAGAGTGCAGACGCAGGACAGGGAAGTCGGAGCGGAAACGCTCACTGAGCTGGAGACGAGATCTGCGGATCCAAGGGATCAAGACATCAGGGACTTCACCCTTGGTGCGCAAGGGGAAGACCGTGGTGTAGCGCGAGAAGTCGTCAACAACAATCAGGAAGTACCTCTCCTGACCCTGACCACGGACGCAGGCTGGGCCCCACACGTCCATGTGGAGCGTCTGCAAAGGAGCAGTCGTCGGGGGGAAGGAGGAGGAGTGAGGAGCGGCGCGCTGCCGCCCCTCGACACAGGGAAGACAGGGAGGAGCAGGCGAGGGTGGGAGGGGAGGGAGAACCCTGGGAAGACCAGCAACAAGGTCCCGTTTGTGCATGGCCCGCAGGCGCTGCACAGACGGGTGACCAAGGCGGTGGTGCCAGAGGACAGTCTCATGCGCCAGAGAGCGACACGAGCAGGGGGCGGACAGCTGACCTGACGCAGACGCAGACGCGGACGCAGCTACCTGAGGGGACTCAGTGGTCAGTGTGTACAGGTCCGACCCCGGCTGCCGAGTGAAGGTAGCCAGGTGACGGCCCGTCCGAGCACACGTGCAGTGGGTCACGCGCTCGTAAGCAGGGGTGAACTGGTGAACACCCCCGTCCTGGAGCGCACTACCTGCCACCAAGTTCGTAGAGAACGAGGGGAGGTAGAGACCTGACAGTGTGCCTGACGGGACCGCAGGACAAGGAAGGACAGTGGAGGAGGTCGCAACGACCGGACCCCCAGAGGGGTCAGCGAGGGAGACAGCAACTGGCCGAGCAAGCGGCTCAAGGTCAGTGCGGTCACGAAAGAAACAGCGAGAAGCACCTGAGTCCAGGCATCAGGAAACTGGGCACGCCACGCGTCAGTAAGGCGCGCGAAACAGCGCTGTGTGGGATGCGGCCTCCCACACTGCTGGCCAGTGCGGTCACCAGTGCGAATGACGTACGTGCAGGTAAAGCCACGCTGCGCATACCACTCACGGGCGGCCTGAAGCGACGGGGCGGGCTGCTGACTCTGGCCACCGCCAGCGCCTCCACGACCACCACTGCCGCCGCCACCGCCTCGGCCACCTCCACCCCTGCCGCTGCCACGACCACCTCCGCCTCCGCTGCCGCCTCCACCCCTGCCGCCACTCCCGCCGCTGCTGTCACCACCCCCACTGCCGCCACTAGCCTCCCCAGCCGCTCCTCCACTCCCACCGCCTCCACCCCCACCTCCTCCGCCGCCACCTCCACCCTTGCCCCCTTTGCTCTTGCGGCACCCGTTCGAAGCAGACGCGGCCCCGACCTTCTCAGCACCAAGGAGGTCGACAGCAGCAGCAGAGGCGACAGAGGGGAGGAGAGGGGAAGGGGAACACCCCTCAAAGAACGGGGTGCGGGGGTCGCCACGAGAGGTGCCTACAGCGACGATGCTCGCCTCAGCTGCAAGCAGTTCCTTCTCGAGGAGGGCAATGGTGAGTTCAGTGGGGGAGCGAGAGAGGAAGTGGTCCCTGACTGTGCGCAGGGAGTCGGGGAGGCGGGTGACTATGTGGTAGAGAGTGATCCAGAGCGGGGGGGGGTTGCTGGTGAGGAACTCGTCAGGCATAGCAGCGCGAAAGCGGGCCTCACTGGTCTTAAGGTGGGTGATGAGGTCAGCAACTGTCTGAAAGGAGGCCAGGTCGGGGAACAGGTAGGGGAGAGTGAGGCGGCCTAGTGTGGCAGAAGCGGGGGAGGAGTAGCGAGCGACTACAGCAGTGTACAGGTCCTTAGCAGTTTTGTGCTGGCCAAAGTGCTCGCGCTCGTCGATCGGTAGGGAGTTACGAATAGCGAAGCGAGCGTGGGCATCACGAGTCTGCCACTGTGAGCGCTGAGTGCTGTCAGCAGTGGTAGGAGGGGCAGTAGCGTTGCCTAGGGCGTGATCGTACAGTGAAACGTCCTCCTTAGCAGTGAGCTGTAGAAAGAGGTGGAGGTCATCGAGCCAGGTTTCGAACTTCACTGGACGGCCCTCAGCATCGAAAGTAAGTACAGTAGGAGTAGCCATAGCGGCAGTAGCAGTAGCGGTAGAAACAGTAAGAATGAGGCCGCAGGGAAGCTGTGGGCAGTGTCAGCACACGGGCGGCAGCAGCTGATGCGCACGGGCGGGAGCGGCAGTGGGCGCAGAAGCGGCGGCCGCAGTGGGAGCGAGTGCAGCAGCGGCAGCGGTAGCAGGCGCAACAGGAGCGCACGGGCGGTAGCGGCCGCGGCGCACGAGCGGGAGCGGCTGCGGGCGACGCGCAGGCGGTAGCTGCAGCGGCGGGCCCGTGGTAGCGGCAGCTGCAGCGGGCGACAAGCAGGCGGCAGCTGCAGCGGGCGACGAGCGGGCGGCAGCTGCAGCGAGCGACGAGCGGGCGGCAGCAGCAGCGGGCGACGAGCGGGCGGCAGCTGCAGCGGGCGACGAGCGGGCAGGCGCTGCAGCGGGCGACGAGCGGGCGGCAGCAGCAGCGAGCGACGAGCGGGCGGCAGCTGCAGCGGGCGACGAGCGGGCGGCAGCAGCAGCGGGCGACGAGCGGGCGGCAGCTGCAGCGGGCGACGAGCGGGCAGGCGCTGCAGCGGGCGACGAGCGGGCGGCAGCAGCAGCGAGCGACGAGCGGGCGGCAGCTGCAGCGAGCGACGAGCGGGCGGCAGCAGCAGCGGGCGACGAGCGAGCGGCAGCTGCAGCGGGCGACGAGCGGGCGGCAGCAGCAGCGGGCGACGAGCGGGCGGGCGGCAATGTGCAGGCCTGCGGGGCCGCTGCGGGCTGCGCTATAGCGGTGCGAGCGGCGCACGGGCGGCTAGCCGGTCGCGCTCAAAAGAAATCGGCCGCGCGCGGGCAGCTAGCGGGTCGCGCGCGGTTAAAATAAAAAAAAATAGAAAACGAGCCGCGCGCGATTGGCTGGCGGGCTGCGCGCGCGCGGTAGGTAGGAGGCGCACTGGGGCGCGTAGGCGCACGAGGGCGCACGATAGGTAGGTAGGTAGGTAGGTAGCGGTGGGCCCTAAGAACGGTCCTAGCGAAGGACCTGCTCTGAAACCATGTCAGAATCCCAGCCACTAACCACTGGGATAAAAGGGCTTGTTTGTGTAGCGGGTGAGTGCGCCCATAACCCCCCAGGCCAACGTGCCTGTAACCCTTCCCTAGGATCATCGGGGATCTCCAGTGGACCTCTGACACCCCCCCGCACTGGGATGCCCGAGGTGCACACACCGGGATTCGAACCCGAGACCTTCGCTCTGATACCATGTCAGAATCCCAACCACTAACCACTGGGATAAAAAGGCTTGTTTGTGTAGCGGGTGAGTGCGCCCATAACCCCCCAGGCCAACGTGCCTGTAACCCTTCCCTAGGATCATCGGGGATCTCCAGTGGACCTCTGACAGCGTTTCCCCCCCATCCCCCCCCCCCTCCCCACCCCGCTTCCCCCCTCCCCACCCACTCTGTTGCTCGTTTCCCATCACCTTTCTCTACCTGCACCACCCAGCGTTGCGCATGCCAGCCTGGAGCTCCTACTCAAGCGCTTCCCGCCAGCTGTCGCTGTTTCTCCGTCCCCTTCCTAAACCTCCTCTCTTTCTCTCTTCGCTCTTTCCCCATCACACTTCTCCCCACCTCCCAGTGTTGCGCGTGCCAGCCTGGAGCTCCTTCTCAAGCGCTTTCTTCCTCCAGCTGTTACTGTTTCTCCGCCCCCCTCCTAAAACTCCTCTCTTTCTCCATTCACTCTCTCCCCGTCGCAATTATCTGCCTGCATCTCAGTGTTGCGCGAGCCAGCCTGGAGCTCCTTCTCAAGCGCTTCCCGCCAGCTGTCGACACGGCATTGCGCCAGCTGGCGCCGTGTGTGGCTGGGGAGGCAGGCGCAGTGGCAAGGCTAATCCGGATAGGGAAGAGTGCTAACAGCAATGGTGGTGATGGTGATGGTGATGGTGACAGGGTGAAGGAGGAAGAGGTGGAGGAGATGAAAACGGCAGAGGAGGGAGAGGAGGTGGAGGAGAAGGAGGACAGGGAGGAGGCAGCAGTGGGGGCATGTCAGGTCTTCGTGAGCCGGCCAATCATGCGCAAGATCGCTTATGACTGGAGGGCGTTGGCTCCTTTCCTCTCTGCTCTCCTGGCGTCGTGAGCCACCCTCCATGCAACCACTTGTGCCGTCTCCCGACGTCCAATCCCCAGCTTCTGCAACTTTCTCTCAGTTTCAGGGCTTTTTGGGGGGGGGGAGGGGGGGGGGTGTCTTGTAACAGTCGTATCGTCTTTTTCAAGGCTCTAGCTCCACATAACTCTCTTTCTGCTCTTTCTCTTGCACTCCTGAGTCCTGCGTTCCCTCCCCCCTCCTCGCCACCTATCATTCTCCCCTTTTGCACCCACCCCAGGCATTCCATTGATTCTCTGAAGGCTCTTAACACCATCAACCAGGTAAGACGAGATCGCAACTGCTTTGTGAACTCAGTGTGTCAGATTCAGAGTCTCTTGGCTGTGGCTCTGCTGTGTTTTGAACAGCTCAGCAGCACAGCTGTGGCGTGCCTTGCGATGACACATTGTCCCTTTTTCCCTTATTTCTTTTACCAAGACCTGAGGGACTGGTGGAGCCAAGCCCACACGTCTATCTACTCTTGGTTTTTGAGAAAAACATGTGCTTCGAAATTGTTGGCTTCTTTACTCAAAGCTAGGAATCACGTCCTCTGTCTCATGCGTTGCATGCCTGTGCAAGCACCTCAAAACTCTTCTCGTTTCGATTGAACACAGCCCCCATGCATCCCCTCCTTCCTCCCGTCAGCTCTTCATCTCGTTTGTCTCTCGCTTCGCTGGGGTGAACCCAATCCGGCCCCGCCGGGTGCCTGCTACGGGAGAGGAGCAAGGTCAAGAGGAGAGTGTGTGGGAGAGCGGGTGGGAGTCTAGTGGTGGTGATGGTGACGTGGCCTCCCAAGCACAGGGAGCTCTCGCGCTCCTCTGGACCATCGCTGCTGCTGCTGCTGCTGCTGCTGCTAGTGGTGGTGCGAGTGCAGTAACTGCTGCTGCTGCTGATAGTGGTGCAATGGCTTCTGCAGCCACGCATTGGAGGTGAATTTTCCTTTTCCCCCCCCCCCCCCCCCCCCCCCCCCCCCCCCCCCCCCCTCTCTCAAGTTTTATTTCCAATTTCGAAGTCCTCTCTTTACCCATGTTTTTCCCTTTTCCTGAAGATGCGAATTGATGTCTTTTGTTTATGCTGCCTCCCATTGCTTTACCCTTAACTTCGCTTCACAACACAATTTCTGCACTTCCCTCCCACGTCCCTGCACACACCACCTTTTCCATCCCCATGCACCTCTCTCCTGTTCCCTCCCATGCATCCTTCCTTCTCTCTTCTTCCTCTAACCCCCCTCTGTCCCCGCCCTATCCGTGCTCTCCCCCCAGGTACTCTCTCATGGCCAATGCATTGCTCGCCCTCCTCTCCTCCTCCGTCACCTCCACCTCACCTCCTTCTCCTTTCGCTCCTCCTCTTCCTTTTGCTGCCGCATCCTCTTCTATCACTCAACAACAGCAGACCCCATACCTACCACTGCACTACCTGAACCTCCTTGCAGGCCCTCTCCCCCTCCTCCGCCCTCTCGCCACAACTGCACTCCTCCTCCTCCTCCCCCCTTCACTCCAGCGCCCCCTCCTCCCCTCCTCTCCTCCATCCGCCACACCTTCTACTGCTGATCTCCCCCTCCTCTCGCCTCCACTCACTCCTCCTCTCCCCCTCTCGCTCCTCACATCCCCCTCCTTCCTCTCCGCCCTCACCTCACATCTCTCACTCGACCATCAATCCGGAGACCTCCCCACAGGAGCAAACGGGCGGGGGAGGGGCAGGGGCGGGGGGGGAAGGCTAGCAGGTCTATTCGGCGGAGGGGGAGGGGGGAATGGGGCGGGCGGAAGCGACAATCCCGGAGCTACAGTATCCGCACTGTTCAGCGCGGGTCTGGCAGCGTCTGCCACGTCAGCGCTGCTCTCGGATTGGCCGAGGAGCAAGTCGCGGGGGCTGGTGCCGTCGTGTCCGCAGTCGTCCTCGTTTGTGGTGGCGAATGCAATGCTCTTTGAGCTGCTTGTTCAAGCCGTTGCTGCCGCTGGCGCTGCTGCTGGCGCTGCTGCTGCAAGCACTGCTGCCAATACGCATGCTGCTGCTGCTGACACCGTGTCTGGCAGCACAGCAGCAGTGACAGCCTTCCTACATGCGCTCCAACCATGCTTACAAGACTTGGTTGCGAAAGAAACTGACAGGGGAGCACAGAGCACAGCAGCAGAGATCATTGCCGGCCTCCTCGCCCCCGCACACCCCGCTGTGCTGCACGCCTGGTGCGCCGAGCCTGAGCCCGAGGCCCGGGCCGAGGCTGAGCTCCAGGCTCGGGCCGGGGCGGAAGCAGAGGCTCCTCTTGGTTCTGAATCCCTGAATCCTCCTGCTCCTGGTTGGCTGGCTAGTCTGTTTCATCAGGCCATTCTGTATTGCTCCGTGGAGTCCCAACCTGAGTGGGCTACGTGTGTGCGATATGTCCTGACTAGGAGGAGGCAAGATGGGAGTAGCTGGGGAATCGGGGCAGGGGAATCAGAGGGGGGAGGAGAAGGGCGAGGGGAGGGTGGAGGGTTTGTGAGGGGCAGGATTCAGCGGCTCGTGCGGGAGAAGCTTCTGAAGAAGCTTCCAGGAAATGCGTCCTCGGGTCAGCAGGCAAAACGGCTTATGCTCCTGGCGGTTGCCGTAGGGGAGATGGGGCAAGGGGAGGGAAGGGCTGAGAGAATGGAGCAACAGGAGGAGGAGGAGGATGAGGAGGAAATTAGATTCCTTGTGAGACTGGCAGAGGAAGCAAAGGTGCTGATGGCTCATAGTGCGAGGCAGGTTCGTCAGCTTCTGGGGGAGGTGTTATCTGCGCTTCTGGCTACACTCGGCACCAGATTCTCTTCCTCTTCCGCTTCCGCTTCTTCCCCCTCCCCTTCTGCTGCTGCTGCTGCCAGCCTGTCGAATCATATCTTGGCAGAAGCTGCCAAATGTGCTACAGTGATCAAGTCCATGGGAAGCAGTACCGAGCAGCAGAAAGAGACAAAGGAGGGTGGTGCGAAGAAGCAAGAGGAGGAGATGGCAGGAGTGCAAGGGAAGGAGGCAGGGGATGAGGGGAGCAGTGAAGCCGGGAGGGAGGGATCTGAGGAGGACAGGAGCGTGTGGACGATGGAATCTGTAAGTGCTTCTCTTAACAAAACTCTTGTGTTTGGAAAAGTCTTTAGGCAACGCATGTGCTTGGTTTCAAATAGCTTCCGCCTTCCCCCCCACACCCTCCTTCCGACCCGCGCTTGTTGACTGGCAAGCTCCAAACTCCTCCTAACCCCTCCAAACCGCTCTTCACCCCCTCAGGACCTCTACTTCCTCACGTCTGCTGTCAAGTCGGGAGACACCCCTCTGCTGTTTCTCCTTTATTGACTCAAATAAGAACCTCCCAACTCCACCCCACTCCTCTCAATTCAACCCCTCTTCACCGCATCAGGTTCTCTACTTCCTCATGTCTGCTGTCAAGTCTGGGGACGCCCCTCCATTCCTCCCAACCCTCGTCTCCCTGCTGCCACCTCTGCTCTCCATTCAGGTACGCTGGACACGTTCCCACCATTCCCTCTCTTCATTTATTCTGCAGGTTGCTTGATGGCCAACTCACTCCCCTCATGTTCAGGCGCCTCAAAAAACAGACTTGACGTGTTCCTATCATTCCCTTGGTTCATCTAGTCTACAGGTTGCTGTACGTTCAGCTCACTTCCCTCATGTCCGCACTCCCTCACTCCCCTCCTTCCTTCACTGGTCCGTGTTGGGAGTTTCCTCCTCCTCGTCTCTCTCTTCCTTCGAAAACTCCCAACACAGACCTCTCACCGCTTGCCTAGCAATGCCTGGCATATACCAAGTGTTGGTGTTAGCCCTCAATCTCACAATTTGTACTTGTACTTTTATATCCTAGTTTAGTTTAGTGTAGTTTGCACTTTGTGTTTGGTTGGGTGTACACCCACATCCCAACCAAACCCAAATGTAATCTCCAAGCAATCTCCAACCCACCAATTGGAGCTTGCCTTGGGATTACCCTTGATTCCCTAGGATTGCCCCCTGATTCCCCTCTCATCCATACCTTGCTCATTCCTGATGTACTTAAAGAGCTTTGAGCTCACTACTAATGTATCAGTTCTAAGCCTAAGTTCTGACACCAAGTACCTTCCCCTCCCTGCGACCTTCTTTCAATCAAATCTCCGCATTACTTTGTACATCTCCTCCTCCCTCACTGCAGGAAACCCCCAACACGGATCTTTCTCTTCTCGCCTAGCAATGCCCCTCCCTGCATTCCTTTCTTTGTTGGATCCCCAATTCTTCTTTGTACCTTCTCTCCTCCCTCTCTACAGGAAACCCCCAACACGGATCTCTCACTCCTCGCCAAGCAATGCCTGGCATACACCAAGTACCTGCCCCTCCCTGCAACCTGTTCGTCCTACCAAACTACAGGAAACCCCCAACACGGACCTCTCTCTCCTTACCAAGCAATGCCTGGCATACACCAAGTACCTGCCCCCCCCGCATTCCTTTCTTTGTTAGATCCCCAATTCTTCTTTGTACCTTCACTCCTCCTTTGCTGCAGGAAACCCCCAACACGGACATCTCTCTTCTCGCCAAGCAATGCCTGGCATACACCAAGTACCTGCCGCTCCCTGCAACCTTCCTTCAATCAAATCTCCACATTACTTTTGTACCTTCTCTCCTCCCTCTCTACAGGAAACCCCCAACACGGATCTCTCACTCCTCGCCAAGCAATGCCTCGCATACACCAAGTACCTTCCCCTTCCTGCAACCGCCGTGCCAGCAGCGGCAGCAGCTGTGCTGGCAGCAGCACAGTCGGGCAACTGGAAGGAAAGGGCTGCTGCTCTCTCGTTCTGCCAGTCCTTTGTCTTTCGGTGAGTTGGTGTTTCAAGGTGTGTGCTTTGGCTGTATCAGCAACAGCAGCAGCAACTGCAGTGCTGGCAGCGGCAGCAGCTGTGCTGGCAGCAGCACAGTCGGGCAACTGGAAGGAAAGGGCTGCTGCTCTGTCGTTCTGCCAATCCTCTGTCTTTCGGTGAGTTTGTGTTTCAAGGTGTGTGCTTTGGTTGTATCAGCAACAGCAGCAGTCTCCATGCCAGCAGCAGCAGCAGCACAGTCAAGCAACTGGAAGGAAAGGGCTGCTGCGCTCTCGTTCTGCCAGTCGTTTGTTTTCCGGTGAGTTTTTGTGTCGCATGCACACACACACGCACAAATGCACACATGCAAAAAAAGTCTGCACAAACATCTCACAAGGTTTTCTGGCTGTGCTGTCTCCATCTTCACCACCATCACTCATCTCCATCCCTTCCCTCTAACAATGGCTTCTTTCTTTCTCCCATTGGCCTCTCTTCTCTTCGTCGAGCCCTGATTGCCTGCCTGCAAGATTTCAACCCGTTTTAATAGCCACCGTATTCCCATCTTCGTCCTTCTTTTGCAGCAATGGCTTCCTGCTCTCACCCGCCGACCTCTCGTTTCTTCGTCAAGCAGTCATTACCTGTCTGCAAGACCCACAGCCAGAGGTAAGCAAACATGAACCTTGAACTTTGACACGCCGTCACTGTGGTAATGCGCGGCATAGAATTGGAATTTCTCTTTAATGCATGTTTTGAGTCGACTCAAAACCCACAGCCAGAGGTAAGAAGACATGAACGTTGAACTTTGACACTCCGGTAATTTTCTCACAAGCCGTCACTGCCTGCCCCGTATAATGCGCGGCAACGGAATTGGTCTTGCTCTTTAATGCACGCACCTCTCTTTCATTCCACTACCCCACTCTACTCCTCTCCACCACTGCTCTGTCTGCCGCCAGCCGTTCACATCTCTTTCTTGTCTGCTTTTGTTATGTTGCTTTCTGCTTCTGCCAGTCTAATTCCTTCCTCTTCACCTCTCGTCCCTCCTCCCCCTTCATCTCGTTTTCTCTTCCCCCCCCCCCCCCCTGTCTGCCATAGCTGCGTGACATGGCATCTGCCACGCTGGCAGGCCTTTTCAAGGCAGCGCCTCAGGGTGACACGTGGCCAGCTGCCATTCGCCAGAGCTTCATCCAATCAGCTGCATCCACGCTCAAGGCCTCGAGAGCCTCCCGCAGACGGGCCAATGGGGGAAAGCCGTCAGATGCTGAGTCAGCAGCCAAAGCAGCAGCACGGACGGTCAAGATGCATGGATCGGCGCTAGGGCTTGCTGCTGCCGTGCGATCAGCACCGTACGATGTTCCCCTGTAAGAGCTGTTCCAATAGCGGAAGCGTGCACTGTTCATTGCTCACTTGCATGTAAAAGTCGCCTGGTTGTTTTGCCGTGAAAACCACAGTGGAACTCCGGCATTTAGATTGGCATCATCGGGTGTTCTGGTGGCTGTCCCGCCAGTCTGACAGGAAAGCCTGCCCCAGTTGGGCCTGTAGTTGAGAGGGTCCACGCCCTTTTATTCTCCATTTCCCCAACATTTGCTTCTCTGCAGGTGGTTACCAGACGTGCTGCTGTCTCTCGCCGGCCTGGCAGGAGAGCCTGCCCCAGTTGGGGGTGTGAGCTAGAGTGTTCATTCCAGCTTATTTGTTCCGTTTCTCCAGCACATGTTTCTACCCAGGTGGTTACCAGACGTGCTGCTGTCGCTTGCCAGCCTGGCAGGAGAGCCTGCCCCGTTGGGTGTGTAACTGAGAGGTTCACTCCCCTTTTATTTTTCCGCTTTCCTTTTTCCCGTTTCTCCGCCACTTGTTGCTGCCCAGGTGGTTACCAGACGTGCTGCTGTCGCTCGCCAGCCTGGCAGGAGAGCCTGCCCCAGTTGGGCCTGCGGTGGGGAAGGCACTGGGGGACTTCAAGCGCACACATGCTGACAGCTGGCACATTCATAAAGAGGCGTTCAGTGCGGAGCAGCTGGAGGTGAGTGGAGAGCAGCTGGGGTTGAGTAGCAATGTGAGTAGTGGGGTTGTTGGGGGGGATTTCAAGCGCACGCACGCTGACAGCTGGCACATTCATAAAGAGGCATTCACTGCTGAGCAGCTGGAGGTGATAAGGGTGAACAACTGGACGTAAGTGGTGGGGGTGACGAAAGGGGGGTGTTCAAGTGTTGTGCACACACGCTGACAGCTGGCACATCCATACAGAGGCTTTTAGTGCGGAGCAGCTGGAGGTGAGTAGTGGTGAATACGAGAGGTGTGATGTGAGAGGGGTGATGGCAAAAGTGGTTGCCAGGATGGGAAGTTGTAGCTAACGTAAGGTTGTACATGATACAGCTACTAGGATGCCTTTAGTTGCATGGCAGGTAGAGTTATAGCATGGGTAAGCGAACTTGCATCTTGAGTTTTCCACCCTTTTTTGTGCCCTGCGCTTTCTTTTTGTGTGCAGGTTATCAATGACCTATCTTCAACTGTGGGTTATTTTGTGTAGCGTCCTATTCTTACCACTTTACTTGGTTGCTGTCTCTGCGGGTCACTTGTACAGGCACATGCATTCTAGCACAACAGTATACATACCTACTATATATGCATGGTATATTGTTCAAATGTTGAACACGAGGTTTTGTTGGAATGCAAGTATAGAGGGATGGCGCACATTACTAAAGGAGGGAACAGGCCCACGCTAGACAAATTAATTTACAAGCCTGCTGAGAAGCTTCAAATATAGCATGGATGTGCAGTGGATGTTAAGAGTTGTGTGTATAATTGGATGAAGTGTAAGTATACAGTGGACTTTCTTACGTCATAACGGGATGGCTATGTTAGCCACGTCACTGTTTGGTTCCCGTTATCGATGTGCTTGCTGCTTACTGGTCCTCCCGAAACAAGGAAATCTTCGCAAACCGGCTAGTGGCTGCCTAATTCGTCTGAGGTTCGGTATGGATTCTCTCTGGTTTGGCCCCAAGGAGTTTTCGTGGCGTGATTTTGATGACACTCGTGGCTGGGAAATACGCGGCGCGTCGGGGAAAAAGGCGACTTGATTTGGAGCTACGTACACCCCTCGTATGGTTGACGGCACATCTCCTGGCAATCTATGCCGTGTTCAAATCGTATTCGTTGTGCACTTGCTAATACCGAGGCTGATGACAACAGCAAGCGGAGCACAGCACAATAGTGCTTCTGCCGCTTATGGAACCTTCTTATTGACGTCGCAGTGGAGTTTCCCCATCGCGGGCAGCCCAAACCGTTAATACAGTCGGCTCGGCTGCACCACGGACAAAGGAGCTGGGTGGGCGGATAAGGAAACCCAGGTTGAGGGAGGTAACCTGTCTCTACACTTGATTGTGGCGGGTGGACACCTAGAGGTAACGTTAACATCTCCATTTCGATAGGACCACTCACATTTCATTCCCACACTTTTTAGTAAATTACACGTATCGAGCTGTACCTTAACCACCAAACCCGACTTCAGTCGCGTAAACAAAACAAGGGCGTGGCGTAACCAGACAGGATCCGGATTTAACCGGGCTCTAAGAGCAACACCCGTATCCGAAGAAATCACTCGGGTAAAAAATATCAAGAAAGGCAGCCCTGCAAAAGAGCTTGGTCTGGGGGAAGAGGCAGTCATCTCGATTTCCTCGTACGTACGAGCGACAGCATTTTATCCAAAGGAGATCCAATTTGCCTTCTCAACCAGAAGTCGAGTCGAGTTGCATTGCAATGGAATGCAAGTGACCCAACCCAACCCAGCCCAAGGTCGAGGGGTGTTGCTCTGCGTTGCCAAAAGTTACCTAGGCTCGCCTTGACGTTGTCCTAGGACCAAGTTTTAGGAAAGGAGGCTATTTTCGCAAGGCCTCTCTACCGTAAAACGCGGCTCGTTCTTACTTTTAAAATGCCTTTAAAGGAAGCCACGGTCGTGCGTCACAACGTGTCTGTTTCTGGTGGTAGAACAAGTAACACCAGTACATTTTTCCTTGCGAAATGGCGCTCCATGGCGGAATATACCCACCGAAGAACGTCATAAGTTATGCGTCGGAAGTCCAGTCAGTTCCGTAATTTAGTGAAGACAGGCGTTTGACAAACCCGAGACATTTCTGCTCGTTACAGGTTTGACTGAGTTTGACCTTTCGGGTCGAATGAACGACGGATTGATCGTCGAAGCTTCACTCACGGATAGTAGATTATGCCAGGTGGTAATCATAAAGCTAGGGAGTCTCACATCCTGACGTCCGGGTGTCGTCGTCTCCTATAATATCTGCGAACAGGTCATTATGGGTGCTCCAGCATGAGCCTTAGATAGAGAAGATTTTTCGTACAATCACAGGCCATCAACCAAATTAACCCTTTATACCTGTCGCTTCTTAGCACTTCATTTCATCAAGTAGCCGTTTTTTTAAATGGAGACACAGGAACGGTCGGGGTCGGGAAAGGAGAAGAGCAAGAGCGGAAAGACCAAATCAGGAGGTTCAGGCGCAGGAGCAGCAATGGAGGAGGTAGACAAGGACGTGAGCAGCTTCTTGGTCAAGATGGAACGCGGCGGGATGATTCAGTCGTTCGGCTGCGTCCTATTGGTGGAGGAAGGGACGTTTCGTCTCTTGGCGTACAGTGACAATGTACCGGAAGTGCTGTGCCTTCCCCAAAAGTCCTCCGCCGGTACGTACGTACGTACGCTCGCGTGTACGATAGTTTGGGATGGGTTGGCATCGTACCTTTCTGGGTTGGAGTGTTGGTGGCGTGCGAGCGAACGCTTCGTCCTTGTAGCTGTGATCTCCCAAAGCCCTCTCAACATCCTCTTCCCGTATCGCCCAGGTTAATGCGATAAACCTTAAGAGAACGGCTATTCTAAAAATCAACTACCATTATGTCCCCTTGCTTCACCCGTCTTACATTGTCTCGATGCTCCCCTGACGTCCGATATCGCAAAGTCGATTTGTTTTCCCATTCAGCCCCCCCTTCTTTACCCTTCTTAGATTGGCTCCACCTCTACTGTGCATACTTCGTTCCCGCAATTCCCGGTGTATCTCTCCCATTTCAGCTCCCGCACCCACCAACTCCCCCTCGTTCATCCCCATCCCTCTATTCCAGCCGACTTTTGAGTCGACTCAAAAGCCCCATCGGCTTTGCCATGGACCGTCTTGTCCTCCCTGTCCCCCCCCACCCCCCAACCCAACACTTCATCCTATCCCCCTCTACCCCCCACACCCCCCTTTCCTCCTCCCCGTTCCCCAGGTCCCCACGGGTCGTCATGGACCAGGTAATGCGCGCCATCAATCGCCGCAACCGCTCATCAACCTCTCCCCCCTCGTATCCTCCCGGCTAATCCAACTCTCCCCGCATGTCCTCCTCCCTTCCGCCCCCTCCTTCCTTCCCCCCGTTCCCATCCCCGCTTTTTCCGCCCACAGGCCTCCTCGGTTTCGTCATGGACAGGGTAACGCGCGCCATCAACCGCTCCAACCGCTAATCCAAGTTCCCTCTGCCCCCTCCTTCCTCCCACCCAGGACCCCTCGCGTTCTTCACGGACGCGCCATCAACCGCTCCAACCGCTCCTTCCCCTCCCACCCCCGCCCCCTCCTCCACTCTTCCGCCCCCCAGGCCCCCTCGGGTTCGTCATGGACAGGGTAATGCGCGCCATCAACCGCTCCAACCGCGCGCTCCTGCGCTCCACCTCCCGCTCCGCCAGAACCCCCGCGCCCCCCCTCCCCGCGGAAGCCAACGACAGCAGCGCGGCTATCGGGAGAGGAGGCGGGGGAAGCAGCAGTGGCGGCGGGGGAGGAGGAGGGGGAGGGGTGGGGGTGGGAGTAGGGTGTATGTCTTTGGACGAACCTGCTTCGCCCTCCTCACGCCCCTCTTCCTCCTCTGGGCATGGGGATAACTCCTCTTCGAGCTCCACTCTCCCTGGGGAAGTTGACATTTCCAATTCAGTCGGCCGACCCACCTCGGCCGTACGATCGTTCTCCATCCGACGGCTGCTGTCGCGGACGTCGGCAGGGGCGGCAGCTGCGGATCCGGCAGAGGGGACGGGCATTGGCAGTCCCAAGGCGAGCATCAAGGGGAATGACACGCGGAGGTCGCCCCGCACGTCTGCTGACCTGGCTGCTCTGCAGGCTCTAGGTGGGTGTGTCTTGTTGCTGTCACAGACTTGGGGGCTTGGGGAAGGGGGCAGGGGGGGAAGGGGGCAGGGAGGGATAGGGGGTTGGGGGTTGTGGCAAGTGCGGATCCGGCAGAGGGGACGGGCATCGGCAGTCCCAAGGCGAGCATCAAGGGGAATGACACGCGGAGATCCCCCCGCACGTCTGCTGACCTGGCTGCTCTGCAGGCTCTAGGTGGGTGTGGGGGAAACAGTTTTGCGTGGATGGGTTTGTGCTGGTGCGCAGTGGAGGGGATGGGTATCGGCAGTCTCAAGGCGAGCATTTAAAGGGACTCCCGCGAGGAGATCGCCCTGCACGTCTGCTGCCCTGGCTGCTCTGCAGGCTCTAGGTGGGTGTGGCAATGGCAGAAACAGACTTGACAGGGGCTATACCGTTTGACATGTCTCAAAGGGCGTAAGAGGGACACTCACTGCATTACAAGAGAATTTTGAGTCGACTTAAAAGTCAGGCTCTAGGTGGGTGTGGCAATGGCAGAAGCAGACTTGACTGGGGCTATATCTGTTTTCTAGAGCGTTGAAAAGGCCAGATATAGCGGTTGCCATGTCTCAAAGGATTTTTGAGGCGCCTCAAAAATATCTGTGACGATTTTTGAGGCGCCTCAAAAATATCTGTTTTCTAGAGCGTTGAAAAGGACAGATATAGCGGTGGCCATGTCTCAAAGGGCGTAAGAGGGACTTTGACTGCACCGCAGGAGCTTGGAGGGAGGGCATGATTGTCAGCCCTGAGAGCGTGGGGCCATGATACAATACAAGGTAGAGCAATTGACTGACACCACTGCCCTCATAGCTCCCCTCTGCTGCTGCTGCTGGTTATGACACTGCTGGTGGTGGTGCTGGTGGTGATTCTCAAGTCGAATCTGGCACCACTCCTGCACTCCCACCCCCCTGCCCTTCCCACTCCCGCACACGCACTGCCCTACATCATGCATGCCTGGAGTCGCACACACACGTTCTGTTCACCCCAGAGAGGGTGACGTGACGGCGCTCGAGAAGGCGATGGGAGCTATAGACACCACCACCCGTTCCTCACCCTTCTCTCTCTCCCCCCCATCCAGGCCTGGGGGTTGGACGCACACATCCTGTTCAGTCCTGAGAGAGAGTGCGTGACGGCGCTCGAGAAAGCGATGGCAGCAAGCAACAAGCACCACCGGATCAACACTCACACTTGCAAATTGCCCCCACACACCCCCCTCTCCACCCTGCCCTTTCCCCCATCCAGGCCTGGGGTCGGACGCGCGCATTCTCTTCACTCCAGAGAGTGTAACAGCACTGGAGAAGGCGATGGGGGCGCGGGACATGGCACTCATGAACCCCGTTCTCGTGCAGTCCTCCCTCTCCTGCCGCCCCTTCTACGCCATTCTGCACCGCCAATCAGCTGCTGCCGCCGCCGCCGCCGCTGCTGGTGGTGGTGCGGCGAACGGCAATGGGGAATCCAACGCGGGTACCACTAGCAGCAAGGTCAAGCGCGGCACCGTTCTGATCGATCTCGAGCCGATTCTCCCCTCCGACCCGGCTGTGAACGGTGCCGGAGCTCTCCACTCCCACAAGCTCGCCACACACGCCGTCTCCCGCCTGCAAGCCATCCCCTCTGGAAGCAGCCTCGATTTACTCTTCCAGGCGCTGGTAGAAGAGATTCGGCTTCTTACCGGGTATGATAGAGTCATGGCGTATAAATTCCATGAGGACGAGCATGGGGAGGTGATTGCAGAGGACCGGAAACGGCCCCTAGAATCCTACCTGGGACTCCACTACCCGTCCACGGATATTCCCAAGGCGTCGCGGATTTTATTCCTGAAAAATCGGATCCGCATGATCTGCGACGCGAAGTCGAAGCCGGTGAAGGTGGTGCAGGAGCGGGGGTTTCTGAAGCAACCAGTGAGCCTGTCGACGAGCACGCTGCGGGCGGTGCATGGGTGCCATGCTCAGTACATGCAGAACATGGGGATCTCCGCGTCTCTCTGCCTGTCTATCGTTCTCCGGGACCAGGAGGCTTTGCCTGCGGCGATTGGGGGGAGACCGGGTGGGGGCGGGGCAGAGGGGGAGGATGGGGGAGGAGGTGGAGGAGGGGGAGGGGGAGGGGGAGGAGCAGGGGGAGGGGGGGTGTTGTCGACGCTGGATGAGGTGAAAGGGAGGCGGCTGTGGGGGATGATTGTGTGCCACCACACGTCTCCGCGCTATGTGCCCTTCCCCGTGCGCTCTGCTTGCGACTTTCTCATGCAGGTGAGTTGAGAGGGAGGGCGTGTGGTGCTAATGGGTCAGGTCAGGAGGGGTTGTGACGCTGGTGGTTAGAGTGAGTGATTTGTTGATTTGCGTTTACTTGTGCTAGCCTGTATTTGCGTTGAGTAGAGGGGTATTCACACACGTGTCTGTGTGCCCTTTAGCTTGCCTTCCACACCTGATGTTGCCCCCTGCCCCAATCCCCCACCCACCTCCCATCCCATCCTCTCCTTCCTCTCTCCTTTTCACCCCGCCAGGTGTCCACACTGCAACTCACCAAGGAGCTGCAGCTGTTCCCCACCCCGCTTTCCCTCGTTCACCTCCCGTTCTGTCTCTCCCCGTTTCACTCCGCCAGGTGTTCACACTGCAGTTGGCCAAGGAGCTGCAGTTGCAGGCGCAGCAGAGGGAGCAGCAGATTCTGCAGCTGCAGACGCAGCTGTGCCAGATGATGCTCGCCAACGCGCCCTTCCACGCCCCCTGCTGTGCTGCTGCCTCCCCCACCCCCCTCCCCCCAGCTGTTCCCACTGCAGCATCTACTGAAAAGAACTGTAGCTGTTTTTTCCATTCATCCCCCGCTCCCATCGCTCAAGTCAACCCCCCTTCTCACTCTTCCTCTTTTTACCCTGCCAGGTGTTCACTCTCCAGCTAGCCAAGGAGCTGCAGTTGCAGGCGCAGCAGAGGGAGCAGCAGATCCTGCAGCTGCAGACGCAGCTGTGCCAGATGATGCTCGCCAACGCGCCCTTCCACGCCCTCATGTCCCCCGACGCCCGCCCCTCTGTGCGCGATTTGGTGGAGTGTGACGGCGCTGCGCTGCTGGTGGATGGGGAGTTCTACTCCTGTGGGACTGCACCCACCAAGGAACAGGTGAGCGAGACACACAGAGGAAAAGGTAAGATTGGCCGTTGCCCTCGAAGTGCCTACCTTCCGCGCCCTTGCACTGCCTTCTGCTCGCCAACGCGCCCTTCAACGCCCTCATGTCCCCGACGCCCGCCCCTCCGTGCGCGACCTGGTGGAATGCGACGGCGCTGCGCTGCTGGTGGATGGGGAGTTCTACTCCTGTGGGACTGCTCCCACCAAGGAGCAGGTGAGTTGTTGGGAGAATGAGAAAGGAACACGGTGAGTTCCCTTCTCTTCCTCCTCCGTCCGCGCCCTCCACGCCCTCATGTCCCCCGATGCCCGCCCCTCCGTGCGCGATCTGGTGGAGTGCGATGGCGCTGCGCTGCTGGTGGATGGGGAGTTCTACTCCTGTGGGACTGCACCCACCAAGGAACAGGTGAGCGAGACAGGGACTACTCCCTTGCATGCTCCTCCACACCCTCATGTCCCCCGAACTCCGCCCCTCCGTACGCGATTTGGTGGAGTGTGATGGAGCTGCTCTGCTGGTGGACGGGGAGTTCTACTCCTGTGGAACCGCGCCCACCAAGGAACAGTTGAGAAAGCGGTGAGTGTGAGATGGGGAAAGTTTATGGAGTTTCAAGATGTCTTTTGAGCAGCAGCCTCTGCTCTGCCTCACTCCTCTCCATCCCTCTTCACCACACCCCACCCCTTGTCACCGCACTCCACCCAGGTGCTGTCAATCATCGAGTGGATCCAGACGGCCCACCCCAACACCACCGGACTCACCATCGACAGCCTGCTGGCTGCCGGCTACCCCCACGCAGCCTCCACCCTGCGTCGCTCCCTTTCACCCTTCTTCACCACACCCAACCCCTCTTCACTCCCCTCCAAACCCTTGTCACCGCACTCCACCCAGGTACTCTCCATCATTGAGTGGATCCAAACGGCCCACCCCAACACCACCGGACTCACCATCGACAGCCTCCTAGCAGCTGGCTACCCCCACGCCGCCTCCCTCGGGGACGCCGTCTGCGGCGTGGCAATGGCCCAGATCGGCGAGTCCGACTTCATCCTGTGGCTGAGATCGCACGTGCAGAAGCAGATCCACTGGAGCGGCGCGAAGCAGAAGCCCGGGAAGGCCCCCAAGGACGATATCAAGAAGATGAACCCGCGGCAGTCGTTTGAGGCGTTCCTGGAGGTGGTGAGGCATCGGTCGGCGCCGTGGCAGGACCTGGAGGTGGATGCGATTCACTCCGTGCAGATCATTCTCAGGGATGCCGTTCACAGGATGCGCCTTGGGGTGCCTGTTGGGGGAGGAGGAGGTGGGGCAGCAGCTGAAATGGCGCTTTCTCCAGAGGTGAGTTTCCGCCCTTTTTCCTTTCCGGAACCTCTTGCTCTTTTCCCCGGTTTCTCCACCTTCCGGGGAAGGCACCCAAGGACGACATAAAGAGGATGAACCCGCGGCAGTCGTTTGAGGCGTTCCTGGAGGTGGTGAGGCATCGGTCGGCGCCGTGGCAGGACCTGGAGGTGGATGCGATTCACTCCGTGCAGATCATTCTCAGGGATGCCGTTCACAGGATGCGCCTTGGGGTCCCTGTTGGGGGAGGAGGAGGAGGTTCTGCTGCCGAGATGGCACTCTCTCCAGAGGTGAGTTTCCGTCCCTTTCTGACCTCCTTCTCTTCCAAACCCTCTCGATCTTTTCCCCGGTTTCTCTGGCTACCGGGGAACCCAAGGACGACATAAAGAGGATGAACCCGCGGCAGTCGTTTGAGGCGTTCCTGGAGGTGGTGAGGCATCGGTCGGTGCCGTGGCAGGACCTGGAGGTGGATGCGATTCACTCCGTGCAGATCATTCTCAGGGATGCCGTTCACAGGATGCGCCTTGGGGTGCCTGTTGGGGGAGGAGGAGGTGGGGCAGCAGCTGAAATGGCGCTTTCTCCAGAGGTGAGTTTCCGCCCTTTTTCCTTTCCGGAACCTCTTGCTCTTTTCCCCGGTTTCTCCACCTTCCGGGGAAGGCACCCAAGGACGACATAAAGAGGATGAATTTGCGGCAGTCGTTTGAGGCGTTTCTGGAGGTGGTGAGGCATCGGTCGGCGCTGTGGCAGGACTTAGAGGTGGACGCAATTCACTCCGTGCAGATCATTCTCAGGGACGCTGTTCACCGGATGCGACTTGAGGTGCCTGTCGGCGGGGGAGGAGGAGGTGGTGCTGCTGCTGAGATGATTCTCTCACCAGAGGTGAGTTCCTGTAGGTCTTCTCTGTCTTTTCCCCGGTGATTCAAGTGCCCAGCCCACCCCTGGCCTGGAGGTGGTGAGGCATCGGTCGGCGCCGTGGCAGGACCTGGAGGTGGACGCGATTCACTCCGTGCAGATCATACTGCGAGATGCTGTGCACAGGATGCGCCTTGGTGTGCCTGTTGGGGGAGGTGGAGGCGGTGCTGCTGCTGAAATGGCTCTCTCTCCAGAGGTGAGTTTCTGTCCTCCCCTCCTTACCATCCGGACTCTTGCTCTTTTCCCCTGTTTCTCCGGCTGCCGGGGCCCTGAAGGATAATATCAAGAAGATGAATCCGAACAAGCTGTGCGCAGCAGCCATGTTCCATCTGCTCGTGACCTTCGTCGAGGCTGCTTCTGCATCTCCTCTCCCTCCATCATTCTTTCTTCTTTCCTTCCTTCCCACCACTCCCCACCTTGTCCTTATTATCACGTGCACTTCGTTTCAACCAAGTCATGTCACATCCTCTTCCGACTCTGTGCATGTCACCCTGCTTCTCCACTCAACACCACCAGGAGCTCGACAAGCTGTACGCGCACCTTCAATTGGCTCGTGTACTTTGGAGTCATCTTGACCCCC
The DNA here is from genome assembly GCA_947470075.1 of Closterium sp. Yama58-4. Classification (NCBI taxonomy): domain Eukaryota; kingdom Viridiplantae; phylum Streptophyta; class Zygnematophyceae; order Desmidiales; family Closteriaceae; genus Closterium; species Closterium sp. Yama58-4. The sequence continues at coordinate 495,515 of CANIUD010000192.1, read as the reverse complement.
ACTTCCCTCCCCCCATACTCCTCTCTCCGTCCCTCCTCCAGATGACACCCGGAGCTGGACAAGCTGTATGCAGCCACGTTCTATCAGCTCGTGCACAACATCTCATCTCATCTCAATCATCTCTACCGTCTCCTCTTTCCACTCCCCTCCTCCTCTCCCCTTTCCCTCCCCGGTTCCCCGTTTTCCTCACCCTCTTCCACACCACCAGGAGCTTGACAAGCTGTATGCAGCAACCTTTGATCAGCTCGTGCACTTCATTCCACGCTTTCATGCCTCCTCTCTTTCCTCCATCACCCCTTCCCCATCCCTCCCCACTGCACGCACCGCACCTCCCTGCTATCACGATCCCAGGAGCTCGACAAGCTCTACGCAGCAACGTTCGATCAGCTTGTGCACTTTATCGAGACGGCATCTGCGCCAATCCTGGCCGTTGATCGCGAGGGGTGCATCACGGGGTGGAACAACAAGGTGGCAACCCTGACAGGGCTGCCCTTCTCGGCTGCCATCGGGAAATCTCTCGTGGACGACCTAGCAGACGTGCAGTCCAAGACTCAACTTCACGCGGCTCTCGACCTCGCCTTCCAAGGTGGATGGCTGTGTGTGTGTATGCTCTGTTGTCACACAGTGGGTGGGATGGAGTGCGGTGGGGAGGGGTGGGGTGTTGTGGGTGGAACAACAAGGTGGTGACGCTCACAGGTTTTTCTCTAAACAGGCGCGAGGCACACAACATTCAGCTGCGCCTGCACTCGTGGGGAACAGAGCAAGCCTCTCCAGGGGCAGGGGTTTGAAGGAAAAACCCTCTCCCCTTTTCCCCGTCTCCCATTCCCTCCCATGCAGGGCGCGAGGCACACAACATTCAGCTGCGCCTGCACTCGTGGGGAACAGAGCGCAGCCTCTCCGGCCCCTCTGCACGCACCGCCAGCACTGGCAGCGCCGCTGCCGCTGCTGGTACTTCTGGTAGCACTGCTGGTGCTGCTGGTGCCGGTGCTGCCGGTGCTGCAGCGGACGCCCTTGGGATTGACGTGGGGTCGTCTGTGATCCTATTGGCCAACACGTTTGTGAGCCGCGACGCGCAGCAGGAGGTGCAGGGGGTGTGCTTCGTGGGGCAGGACGTGACGGTGGAGCGGGTGGTGAACGACAAGTTCAGGAAGGTGAAGGGCGATTATGAGGCCATTGTGCACGCGCACAGCTCCCTCATCCCCCCCATCTTCGGCTGCGATGGTGAGTGGAGTATCGTGGGGCTGGGATGGTTGGTTCTGGTTGGAATGGGGGTGGGTGTGTGGGGGAGTGGCAGGGAGTGGGGGAGTGGCAGGGAGTGGCAAGGGGGGGCGCAGCAGCAGCAGGAGATGCAGGGGGTGTGCTTCGTGGGACAGGACGTGACGGTGGAGCGGGTGGTGAGCGACAAGTTCAGGAAGGTGAAGGGGGATTATGAGGCCATTGTGCACGCGCACAGCTCCCTCATCCCCCCCATCTTCGGCAGTGATGGTGAGTTGGATTGAACGCCCTGGGGTTGTGGTGGTTGTGATGATTGGGATGGGGGGTGTGGGTGTGGGGGAGTGTGGGGTTGGCAGGTAGTGTCCAGATTCTAAACTTTGCATGGAGTGGAACACGGCGCTGGAGGGAGCGACCAAGTTCAACTTCCCCCCTTTTTTCCCCCATCTCCCCCTCCCCCGTGCCCCGATGGCCCTCTTGGGTGCACTGATTTTGGGCTGTGCACGGAGTGGAAGGCGGCGATGGAGAGGGTGACGGGGTTAATTCAATCTCCCCCTTTCCCCCTTCGCCTTCCCTACCCTCCCCTCTACCCATCTTCCCTATCCACCCCCCCTCCTGCCCCTGTGCCCCGATTCCTCTCGCTTCACAGAGTTTGGGCTGTGCACGGAGTGGAACGCGGCGATGGAACAAGTGATAAGGGGTTCAACCTCCCCCACTCTCGTCCCCCTTCCCCCTTCCCCTTCTCACCACCCTTTTCCCCCCCTCCCATGTCTCTCTGCGCAGAGTTTGGGCTGTGCACGGAGTGGAACGCGGCGATGGAGAAGGTGACGGGGTTCACGCGCTTTGAGGTGTGGGAGCGCATGCTCATCGGGGACGTCTTCGGCTCCCTCTGCCGCATGGAGAGTGGTGATGCCATGACGAAGCTCATGATCGTCATTAGCAAGGCCATGGCCGGGCATGAGGCAGTGAAAGTCCCCTTCTCGTTTCTGAACCGCCAGGTGAGGGTTCTTAGGCATTGATAGGGGCAGTGGTGGGCAGTGGCGATGCCATGACGTAGCTCATGATCGTCATTAGCAAGGCCATGGCCGGGCATGAGGCTGTGAAAGTCCCCTTCTCCTTCCTCAATCGCCAGGTAAGGGTAGAGGGTTGATTGAAGGGAGGTGGAAGCATGGAGAGCGGGTGATGTCATGGGGAAGCTCAAGTCATCATCGTTGTGATGAGTCAGACCATGGCTGGATCAGCATCAGCTGCCCTTCTGACCGCCCCGTACCCCTCTCTCCACACCTTCCCACCCCGATCCCCAGAGAACTCCCATGTCCTAACCCCTACTTCCGTCCTCCCAACCCCCTTCCACCACTCTCCACCTCCAGAGGACCCTGATGGAGCTGCTGCTATCCGTGCATCCCAGGCACTCAGCGGACGGCAACTCAGTGGTGGGCGCCTTCTGCTTCCTCCACACGGCCTCTCTGGAGCTTCGGCAAGCCGTCGACCGGCAGAAGACGGCTGAAAAGCTCGCCTCAGACAAGGCGAGGCAGGTGGCGTACGTGAGGGAGATGAGCCGAGGGCCGTTGGATGGGCTGGCATACTCGTTTGCGCGCATGGAGCAGATGGGCGCGGGGTTCTCGGGCAAGCAGCTGCCGTGGGTGCGCACGGGCGTGGCGCTGGAGACTCAGCTGCGGAAGATCGTGAGCGACACTGACATGCTGGCGATAGAGCAGGGGTGAGTGGATGAGGGGTCGAGGGTGTGAGAGAGGGTGGGAGTAAGTGCAGAAGCGAAAAAAGTGAGTGAGTGAGGGAGAGTACCCCGAAAGCCATGAACCCTCGGGCAAGCAGCTGCCGTGGGTGCGCAGGGGCGTGGCTCTGGAGACTCAGCTGCAGAAGATCGTGAGCGACACCGATATGCTCGCGATAGAGCAGGGGTGAGTTCTATGGCGTCTTGCTTAGCGTCTTGGAGTGATGCGGAGTGGTGTAGTGTGTGACTGAGGGGTTGGGGGTATGAGGAAAGTGGGTGAATCAACTCAACCGTCACTGAGAGATGCAGCTGAGGAAGATTGCGAGCGACACTGACATGCTGGCGATAGAGCAGGGGTGAGTTCTATGGCGTTGTGATTAGCGTCTTGGAATGTCTTGGAGTGGAGTGAGTCAGTGCGAAGCAGCGAGTGTGAGGGAGTGAATGTGAGGAAGTGAGCGAGTGAATATTTGGGAGCACCTGGAGACCCAGATGAGGAGACACTGACATGCTGGCCATGGAATAGGGGTGAGTCAGGACGGGTGAGTGAGGGAGTGAATGAGTGAGCAAGTGAGTGAGTGAGTGAGTGAGTGAGTGAGTGAGTGAGCGAGTGAGTGCTGCGCTACGCTGCTTGCTCTCAAACTCATGCACAGCTCTTCCCTCACCCATCCCTTCCCTCCCTGTCCTCCCTCCTGCATCCTCCCGTCCAGCCAAGCACCGCTCGCCACACTGCCATTCACCATGGAGGTCGTGTGCGGGGCAGTCATCAGCCAGGCCACGCTGCACGTGCTCATAGCCATTGCTTTATATCTTCATCTGCCTGTCCCCACCCCCAGCCAAGCACCGCTCGCCACGCTGCCGTTCACCATGGAGGTCGTGTGCGGGGCAGTCATCAGCCAGGCCACGCTGCACGTGCTCATAGCCATTGCTTTATATCTTCATCTGCCTGTCCCCACCCCCAGACAAGCACCGCTCGCCACGCTGCCGTTCACCATGGAGGTCGTGTGCGGGGCAGTCATCAGCCAGGCCACGCTGCACGTGCTCATAGCCATTGCTTTATATCTTCATCTGCCTGTCCCCACCCCCAGACAAGCACTGCTCGCCACGCTGCCGTTCACCATGGAGGTCGTGTGTGGGGCAGTCATCAGCCAGGCCACGCTGCTGGCCACGCGCAAGGGCGCCAAGCTGACTCTCGAGCTGGGCAGTGACGTGAAGACGCTGCCTCTGTGCGGCGATGCTCCCAGGCTGCAGCAGGTGAGAGAGGGACGAGCCAGTAGAGTGAGCTGCAGGGTGGGTGGGACATTCATCAACCCAAGCCTCCGCCAGGCCACCCTGTTTGCCACTCGCCAATGCGCAAGCACTCTCGTGCTGGGATAATCCAACTATCTCTTTTTCACGCCCTCATGCTTTTTTCCTTTCAGATATTGGGCGGCTTGCTGTGCGCTGCAGTGAGCCACACGCAGGCCACTGGGCTGGTGAAACTGGAGGTGACTCAAAAGGGGTCGCGGCTCTTCCGCGGGACGACAACTATGGCAGAACTCGATATAAGGTACAGGACTCGATGCAAGGTACATGACTTGATATAGGGTACAGAACTTGATATAAGGTACAGAACGCGATGGAAGGTGTGTTATGCGTGGGTGCTATGTAGGTGCACGATGGCTAGCTGTTTGTTAGAGTATAATGGGTCTATGTAAGAAAAGTAACAAAGTTGATGTAAGTAAGGCTCGTGACTCGCCTCATCAACCTACTCTCATTCTCTCTTTTCCATTCTCAGAATCTCCCACACGGGCCGGGGCTTACTGATGGAAATCACCCACCACATGTTCAACTCCAACTTTCCCTCATCAACTTATTCTCATTCTCCCCTCCTCTCCCCCTGCCACCACCCCCCCCCCCCCCCCCCCCCCGCCCAAACCTCCTTACATTCTCAGAATTTCCCACACGGGGCGGGGTCTACCAGAGGACATAATCAACCAGATGTTTGACTCCAATGCTGCCACCACCTCTACTGCCACTCCCATTCTCACCCTCTCATTTCCCTCTTCCCCTCCCTTTCCCTCTCTTCCCTTCCCAGAATTTCCCACACGGGGCGGGGTGTACCAGAGGAGATAATCAACCAGATGTTTGACTCCAATGCTGCCACCACCTCGACTGCCACTGGCACCACCACCACCGCCACCACCCCCACCGCTGCCAGTGCTTCTGTTTCTGCTGGCGATAGAAGCTTTGGTCGGGCGAGCAGCGATGGGGGGAGTGTTGGGGGGATGAGCGTGGGAGGCATGAGCACCGGGAGCGGTGCGTTAAGGAGCAACGCGGAGGGCGTGTCGCTGAGCCTTATAAGGAGGATGCTGAAGAGCATGAAGGGAGAGGTGGTGTATACGAGGGAGACCGGGCGCTGCTTCTTCTGGGTGCATGTGGATTTCCCCTTGTCCTCCGCGTTACGGTGGGGCGGTGCCGCTGCTGGTGGTGTTGGTGTGGCTGTGGCTGGTGCTCCTGCTGCCCTTTAAGGCTGATATCCACAAAAGCCTGCTGGTGCTTCTTCTTGGTTGGTACATGTGTCCCTGCCGCTGGTGGTGCTGTTGCGGGTTGTGCTTCTGGTGCCTGGCGCTGCTGTTGGTGGGGCTGTGGTTGGTGCTTCTGCGGATCGTTGAGTTGATTCAAAGCGTTCCTAAAAGTCGAGCTTCAGAGATGTCAAAGTCTGCAATGGGATGGGATGTCAAAATCTAAAAGGCGACAGAAACGGTACAGGAGCGACGGCCTCGGACCGTTGGCAGAAAATACCGGTAGAAATGGCCCAATACCGGTACTCTGCCGCTGTTCTAAATCGAATCACCATTTTGCTGGCACCACCACTGCTGCTGCCATTGGTGCTGTTTTTGTGGAATGTTTTGGTTGTCAGGTGTGGCGTGAGTCTTAAGATATCTCAAAACAGGGAAGAGGCATGGTGTGCTGCATGGGTGAGGGTGATACTGGGGATTAGTATACTATAGGCCCTTTTTCCTTACAAGCTTGTACCTATGCTGATCCAGTATAGCGCCTGCTGCTGCTGCTGCTGCTGCTGCTGCTACCGAGCTATAAACACTGCTGCAGAAATGTGCGTATGGTAACCCTGTATGGCATGTGGTAACCCTGTGTGGCATGTGGTAACCCTGTGGTGTAGAGTAGACGGTTGGGTTGGGAGGTTTGAAGGGAAAAGCTTGACAACAGTAGCTCTAGTAGTATGCATTTCTGTTTTTGACTTGGATGTGAAGAATAGGGCTTCCCGTCTTTAGAATTGATGTACCGTAGCTGTAGTTTGTACCTCCAAAAGAGAAGAAACCATACCTATGCGTTAAAAACGACGAAACAAACTAATCCATACAAGTGATCCCATGAAGTACACCGGCATAAAAAAACCTTTACAGTGGTTTTGTTCCATAACACCATAACAGTGTTACAACTACAGCTCGTCAGGATCAGGAGAAGCCAGAGGAGGCACAGCAGCAGCCTCCAACTGACCCCCAGCTCCCACCACCATCCCTTCAGTACCTACCGCACTCCACCCCTCTCCAAACCTGTGACCTTTCTCCCCAGGGACCAAGTCTTGCATTACCAGAGTAGGCTGTGTCTCTTGCGCTGCCAGCAGTCGCCTTCGTGCGATCGCTCGTGTGTGCATTTCCTGCAAGTCAGGGCCTGTGTGTGTGGCAGTGTCAGCAGCACCAGAACCAGCATTGCCGGAACTCTTAGCACCGCCAGCATTGCTAGCACTACCACCACCGCCAGAACTAGCACCACCACCAACACCAGCAGCAGCAGCACCTGTGCTTGCAGCCCTCTCTGCACTGGCTCTATCTGCCAGCCTTCCTGAATCAAGCGCGTCTCCTCTGAACAATCGACTGCCACCACCAGCGCCACCACCACCACCACCGATGCTACCAGCGCCACCAGCACCACCAGCAGAAGCAGCCAAACTGTCACCACTTCCACCAGTTTCCACACCGCCGCCCGCACCTGCTGCCCCCAAACCACCGCCAAATCTCGCCGCACCTGCACCAGTGCCAGCCTCTCCCGAACGTCTCTGGCCATTATTACTAACAAATTTAGAGAGGCCTTGCCCTGCTGCCGCTACGCCCCGAACGCTGTTGGCAACAAAGTGAGAGACTTTGTCAAGCGCAAGCCCGCGTTTCTGCTCCTCCCGCTGTTCCTTTTCCACTGCCTGCTGTAGCAGCTGTGCTGTTGTCTTGCCTCCTGCCCTGCCTCCTGCCTCCTCTCCTCCATGTTCCAAACCTGCTTGCTGCCTGTCACTCTCCTGTTGCCCCTGCCGCTGACTCTTTTGCTGTTGCGCCTGCTCTTGCATCTGTTCCTGAGGCTGCTGCTGCTGCGGCTGCTGTGGCTGCTGCTGTTGCTGCAGACGCTCCCTCTGCTGCTGCTGCAGCTTCTGCTGTATCAGCTGCGGCTGAAGCATCTGCTGCTGCTGCTGTTGCTGCTGGGAGCGCCGCTTCCACTTCTCTGCTGCTGCCTCCAGCGTGCGATTGATGATGCCTGTGGCGTATATGCTGCGGAGAATCAGCTGGATAGGACAGGGGGAAAACAAGGAAAGGGGAACTGTTTCAAAGAAAGCATCTGCCGCTGCTGCTGTTGCGGCTGTGTGCGGTGCTTCCATCTCTCTCCTGCTACCTCCAGCCTGCGATTGATGATGCCCGTGGCATATATGCTGCGGAGAATCAGCTGAAATGGGATGCAAGAGTGGGGAGACGGGTGCGGAGAAAGGGGTGCGGAGAAGGGGAATTATGCTGCTGCCTCCAGCCTGCGATTGATGATGCCCGTGGCATAGATGCTGCGGAGAATTAGCTGAAATGGGATGCAAGAGTGAGGAGACGGGTGCGGAGAAAGGGGTGCGGAGAAGGGGAATTATGCTGCTGCCTCCAGCGTGCGATTGATGATGCCTGTGGCGTATATGCTGCGGAGAATCAGCTGGATAGGACAGGGGGAAAACAAGGAAAGGGGAACTGTTTCAAAGAAAGCATCTGCCGCTGCTGCTGTTGCGGCTGTGTGCGGTGCTTCCATCTCTCTCCTGCTGCCTCTAGTGTGCGGTTGCATAGATGCTGCGGAGAGTCAACTGAAAGGGGTGCAAGGGTGTGGAGAAGGGAGAAATGAGAAAGGGATAATCTGCTGCTGCTGCTGGGTGCGAGTGATTTTTAAAAATTCTCAAAAATCACTCGTGAGAATTCTCAAAAATCACTCGCAAGGTGCGGCACTTCCACCTCTCTGCTGCTGCCTCCAGCATGCGGCTGATGATGGCGGTCGCGTATATGCTGCAAAGAATCAGCTGAAAAGGGAGAGAAGAGCAGGAGAAGGGTGAGGAGAACGGGTAACGGGGAAAGGAAGGGGCAACAGGAACCACCTTTGAGGTGCGTACTTCAAGTGTGGGAAAGAGGAGAACTTTCAGAAAAATACCATGCAAGGGTGTGAAAGGTAACATCCATAGGTTATAAGCATACCTGGGGTGTGTGGATGCGACCGAATATCCCCTTTTTAAGCAGCTTCTCTATCATGTCACGGTCTGACCACACCACGTGGTCCTTATACCTGATGTGGTGAAAGGCAAGTGTTGGGTGGAGAGGAGAAAGGTAAACGTGACCAAGCAGTCAGGAAAGATGCGATAAAACGGTATGAAATAGAACAGATGGAATGGAAGAGACGAAACAGAAGAGAGAAGGAAATAAAGACACAGAACTGGAGGGATGTTACAGAAGAGATGTAACTGAAGGGATGCACCAGAACAGATTCAATAGAACATGAAATACAGGAGATGTAACAGCAGATGTAACGGACACAGTGTAACAAAAGAGATATCACACGCCTACCACTGGAACATCTGCTCCTCTGTCTGTGTGGATGCTATGATAAAAGCCTGCAGTGGGGGGATGGGTGAGAGGAAGAGAAGGGAGAGGGGAAGGCACAAGAGACGAGTGAAGAACTGGGCAAGGGGAGTCTTCTCCTCTGTCTGTGTGGATGCGATGATAAACGCCTGCAGGGGAAAAGGGACGGGAGGGGAAGGAACAAGAGAAGGGCGAAAACGCTTTCCCTCCATTCGTACTGCACACCAACCATCGAAACATCTGCTCCTCTGTCTGCGTGGATACGATGATGGGAGATGGGAGATGGGAGGAGGATGGGAGAGAAAGGAATGCGCAATGGTAAGAAAGGGGAGAGCGAAGTCAGTTCCAGTGTTTCTGTGAGTGTTATAAAAAACGAGCACTGCATGGAGAGATGTGTATAGCTAAGCCAACACACATGCAGATCACATATAAAAACCAGGAAGTTCTCACCAGGCGGTCAAAATCGAGCATGAAGCATTTCTTCACGTCCTCCGAGTGGGGCTTGCACCCGTGGCAGCTGAGACGGATACACGTGAGCCAGCCAAAGCACACACGCGGACTACACACATACCACATGAAGAGCTCTCACCAGGCGGTCAAAGTCGAGCATGAAGCATTTCTTCACGTCCTCCGAGTTGGGTTTGCACCCGCGGCAGCTGAGACAGACACATATCAGCCAACACACATGGCAACTGCATGAAAGACTCTCACCAGGCGGTCAAAGTCGAGCATAAAGCATTTCTTCACGTCCTCCGAGTTGGGCTTGCACCCGCAGCGGTCCCTCCGAGAGGTGAGGTCAGAGAAGTGAGTGTATGTGAAATGCAGCACTGCTGCCTCCATGAGCTTCACCTCCCTGGGGGTGGTGCGGGGTGGAAGAGTGGGTGGGTGGTTACAGGGATAACCATAAAGTTGCATCAGATGATAAAGGTGTGTGTAGGTGACGTGCAGCACTGCCGCCTCCATCAGCTTCACCTCCCTGTAAGTGGGGGAACAGTTAGGCTAAGAATACTCACGAAAGACTCACCCCAGATATTCTCAACTTTAAAGATTTGGCCTCCAATGCCCCTGCATCTCTTGACTTCGGCCCCTTACCCGGAGCAACTTGAGCTGCTCATTTACACGTCGGGTAAGTTCAGACCTGTAGTTAGTCGATTTTTAAGTTGACTCAAAAATCGACTCATTTACACGTCGGATAAGTTCCGACCTGTAGTTAGTTGATTTTTAAGTTGACTCAAAAATCGACTCATTTACACGTCGGATAAGTTCCGACCTGCACGGTTAGGCTACAGGCTGGGCTATAGGCTACACAAGCAGTCCCACTCACTTGGGCACCTTCAAGTAGTTGTGCCACCGATGCGCACCTTTCGGCCTCAGGTGAGCCTGCATCTTTGCCCCTGACTTGCCACCTGGCTACACCACTCTGAACCCCATTCACTGACGAAGTTAAACTGAACGCAAGGCTACATGGGCTGCATAGGCGGTACATGCCACTCACTTGGGCACCTTCATGTAGTTGTGCCATCGGTGCGCCCCATTGGGTCGCAAATGAGCCTGCATCTTTGCCCCTGACTTGCCGTTGCCGTAGGTCAGAAAGTAGTTGGGGTTTCCATGTGCTGCCTGGGAGTGTGGGTGGGGAGTGAGGGAATCAGGTGGGGCAACGGGGAGAGGGAAAGGAATTTGATAAGTTTCGCCCCTGACTTGCCGTTGCCGTACGTGAGAGAGCAATTAGGGTTGCCGTGTGCTGCCTGCGAGTGTTGTTGAACAAATAGAGAAGGGAAGGGAAGTGCAGAGGAGCAGGAGCAGTGGAATGGGTAGAGGCAAGAGATTCACCCCACGCTTGCCAATGCCATATAAGAATGCGCGCATACCACACATCTATGCAGGGATTGAAAAGGTGTGGTGAGGAATGGTAAAATCAAGCGCTAGGGAACTCACATCCCTGTAGTGTGCAAAATAAGCTTCTCTTGTAACATGGTCGTAGTTCTTCTTGAACAGTGAAACCTGTTGTAACAGCAGGGAGGGCGATTCTCACTTATGAGCAAAATAAGTTAAGCATATGCCACAATTAGAATACTAACTTTAACTTGCTTCTAGAAACGGGTGCTTTTACAAAGGGCACCTGGAAGAGGAAATAATTTGGTCAGCATGCATAGATTGAGTGTTACCACCCAAAAGAAGTGTAATACATCAGTGAATGAGTCTATTTTCGAGTCGACTAATTCTGTTACCACCCAAAAAAGGTGTAATACCTCAGTGAATGAGTCTCCCACATCAGCTGTTTCCACCACGCTCTCCTGTGTTGATCGCACGCACGCACACACGCACGCACGCACGCACACACGCACGCACACACGCACGCACGCACGCACACACACACGCACACACGCACGCACGCACGCAACACATACAAATACGCACACATGCACACACACGCAAACACACAGGGGAATGAGTATACTGGCATCGGGGAATGCAGTTCACAGCACTCACATAGCTTGAGAACACTGTGAGGTCGTGGATGGGGGATTGGAGCAAGAAGCTGTAGCGGGGGGATGGCGGGGTGGGAACCCAGTGTGACAGAAGTGGGCGAGTGAGTGAGTGAGTGAGTGAGCGAGTGAGTGAGTGAGTGAGTGAGTGAGTGAGTGAGTGAGTGAGTGAGTGAGTGAGTGAGTGAGTGAGTGAGGTGAAGTGTGAAGCCATGCGCAAAAGACATAGCACACTGCACTGACATAGTTGGGTAACAACGAGGTCCACGTTGCTAGGGAGGACGTGGATGAGGCATTGGAGGGAGAAGCCGGGCGTGAATGCACCGCACTGCACTGCAATGCACTGCACCACACCGCACTGCACCACACTGCACTCACGTAGTTTGGGAACACAATAAGGTCCACGTCGCTGGGAAGGTCGTGGATGAGGCGCTGGAGGGAGAAATCCGCTGTGCCTGCAGGGTAGAGCAGCTCGTCCGTATCCACGTGGAATATCCAATCCACTCCCAACACCTGATGGAGCAGTGCAACAGACAGACGGCGGGGAGAGATGTGAAGGGAGGGCACTAGCACAGTGAGAAGCCAGCGGTGCCTGCAGGGTAGAACAGCTCATCTGTATCCACGTGGAATATCCAATCCACTCCCAACACCTGGAAGGCGTGAAGGATGGGGAAGGCATGCAGGAGGGTACAGCATAGCACAGTGAGCAGCATAGCACGAGGTCTGCGTTGCCTGCAGGATAGAGCAGCTCGTCTGTATCAACGTGGAATATCCAATCCACTCCCAACACCTGATGGGGCAGAGGAGGGGAGGCAGTGAAGGCAACGTGTGAAGAAATTTGTGCACCCTGACGAAAGAAATAACCACCGCAACCCACCTTGGCGAAAGGAATGAACATGGTAACCCACCTTGGCTAAAGAAATAACCATGGTAACCCACCCTGGCGAACTGAATGACCATGGTAACCCACTCACCCTGGCGAAGACGATGGCCATCTCCATGTTGAGGGACTGTCGCACAAAGAGCTCGTAGTTGCATGGCTTGTAGAAGAAGAACGCAAGCCACGTCTCGTTCCACACGCGGCTGGATTGAGGGGCAGGGGAAGTGGAAGAGGTGCGGGAATGGAGGAAGTAGTGGGACCACACAGAGCTCGTAGTTTCATTGCTCGTAGAAGAAGAATGCAAGCCACGTCTCGTTCCACACGCGACTGGGGGGAGAGGCACGGAGGGGAATGTGACGGGGAAAGAAGAGGTGGAGGGATGGTGCTGCCCCCCCAAAAAAAACCGGCAGTTGCATGGCTTGCAGAAGGAGAAAGCGAGCCACGTCTCGTTCCAGAGGAGAGCGGAGCAGAGGGGAGCTGCGCACTCACCTCTTGGCCTGCTGATCTTCAAGCTCCTTGGTTCGCTGTACCACTGTCACACCCTGCGGGTCAATGGGAAGAGGGGATGTGGGTGGGTGAGGAGACGAAGAGAGGAAAAGAGGGAGAGGGTGGGGGCGTCGCGGGTGGGAAGGGGTGGAAAAGGGGGAAATGGGTGGAAGGGGCGGAAGAGAAGGATAAGAAGGATAAGAGCGATGAGACGGGAATAAGTGCATGTGAGGATCCACTCACGCCCCTAGGGAAGCCAACGGGGAGAAAGAAGAGGAGGCGAAGCGAAGGATGGAACGGCAAAAAAAAAAAATATATATATATATATATATATATATATATATATATATATATGTGTATGAATCAGGAGGGATGAGGAAAGGGGAGGGTGGGAAGGGAAAAGGGGAAGAGCGGGAGAGGTGAAGGGGGGGGGGGGGGGGGGGGGGGGGGCGGCCGGGAGAGCGTGAGGGGAAACAGTGGAGAAAAGGAAAGCGACAGACGAGAAGGGTACTAGAGGAGTAAGAAACGAATACAAGAAAAGAGAGGTGGGACTAAGATTTGGGGGTGTGGATAACTGACCTCCATGGACTCGAATATCGCCACGTTTTCCGGCGAGGCGGCCTTTCCTTCCACGAATAGTATAAAGTAGTGAACGCCGATCGCACGGTGGTACATAATCCACGGCAGAATTTGTTGCGGGCCACCCGACGTGGTCGTCGTTATTAGTAGCTTCGGACTATCCTGTAAATTCCCGAACACTTTAATCGACGGATTCGGGTACATCCCCGGTTTAAAACTCCTCGCTGTATCGCACGGTACGTCTGACGGCGTCGCCAGGCTCTTGTCAATTTTCCTAGAGTCCACCTGATGCCATCCGGGCAGCCGCGGCTGCCCATCGTCTAACATATCGAAATCACCCTGCAAATGGAGGATAAAGGCGAACGCGGCCAGGCCTAACGGTAAGGCGGCGATGAGCATTATAACGCGGTTATTATTACCGCGTGACGAATCCTGCGATAGCAACTGGATCGAGCTGGCGGAGGGAGATGATGACATGGAGCCCTGCGCAGGACCAGAGGCTCCTGCCCGCGTACGCGGTCCCGAAGAAGCCATCATGATTATTATATCGAGTAGCCTCCTAACGAATCCTCTTATAACACGTAACGCGTTCGCTAATAAAAGCCTTTCTAAGCTGCTGGTTCTGTCAAAATAAGCTGGAAGGATGGATCATAGATCGGGGGCGGATCCATCCATATGGACGGGATGGGCCGAGAGGTTCGACGAAATCAATGGAGGAATCATCGCAGGTGGGTGAACAGCGAAATGTTTCGTGAATGGAGGTTTGGCGGGAGCTATGCAACGGCGAAGTGCGGCCGAAAGTTGTGGGACGGGACGGGAGGGAAAAGGCGCTCCGCAAAAGAAAGGCTTCGTTACAATCGACCCGAGAAAGACCCGAGCGACTGTTACATAATTTGGGTACGGATTATGGAGGCTTATTTAGGAGGATATGATGCCACCAAGATATGATACTAACAAGGCCACCAAAAATGGATCGATGCGGTTGGTCAGGGCCTAGAGTCTGGTTCAGAATGAATGCAGTCATTGTAAATAGTGCACGTGTAGTGCGCAACACATTCTACGTATATGAGACTATAATGCCACAGAACATAACAAATACCTATAACCAACAGATGGTTGAGAGCCTCAGCTGATAGCTTCTTCAGAGAGTCCCTAGTCTGAAGCCCAATCTAGGCTGGTATAACCACTCTATATACACTGCCCATGTGCAATCACACACACCACAAACATACTAGATGGCTGAGCAGGGCTCCAGGTGAAAGGTTTTTTGAGATTATGAGGGTACATTCCGCTGTGGACAGCGTCCCAATCGATGTGTCCCAATCGATTCTACCGCACTGCATTACACCGAATTACACCCTAGTTTCAAAATTTTCGCTTCTCTGGTTTAGTTCGGTTCGGAGCGGTACACCCGATTGGGACATGTACGATTGGGACATGTCCACAGCGGAATGTACCCTGAGACTATGAAGCCGCAAAGAATGAATTAATCACGAGGGCTGCAACTTCTTGGACGTTCTTTGAAAGGTCCCCAGCTCTATGAGACTACGATGCAGCCAAGAATGGATGGCTCAGCAGCGCTGCAGCTGTTGGACTCTCTGAGGGGTTCCGGTTCAAGCAGGATGCGACAAAGTCTGTGAAATCAGGTGAAGAATCAGGTGGGGGTTCAGGTGGGTCTTGGCTGTGAGCAATGAACAGCTTCACCTGACACAACCGAAAAACGCAAAGGGGTAAAAAGCGTAAAAGGGAAAAAAAAGCGGGTAATGAGGGGAAAAATGCAGACTATAATTAATATCTGGAAATGGCAGAGTAAGGCATGCCGAACGGTAATTGGGTCCTACTAGTTGGAGCTCTACTCTGTTCCCTTTCCTTGATATCACATCTTTAATCCAAGCTCTCTTCCTGTTCCCTGCCCTTGACATGTATTCCTGCTAGAGCATTCCAAGCTCATCTGCTTGCTGTTCTTGACTTGAAGTCTTCACAACAGTCCAAGCTCACCTGCTTGCTGTTCTCAGTATCAGCCCACGGCTGTGGTCCCGTTGCCCTGGCCACGGCCAGGCAACCCAACCCAAGGCCCTTTGTGGTGCCTGAAACGTACTTCCAGCCCACCTGCTCTCTGTTCTTGACTTGAAGTCTTCACAACAGGTCAAGCTCACCTTTTTCCTATTACTGTTAGCCCAAGCTCACCTGCTTACTGTCCTTGATATCAGCCCACAGCACGGCTGTGCCCCAGTAACCACGGCCAGCCAGTCAAGGGAGCAGCGGAGGGGCGGCTGTTGCTGTGAGTGATAGGTGAGGGAGAGGGTGGCAGGAGGAGCAAAAGGCGTGCAGTGAGCGAAGCGCCTCTACCGAATGGTGAGGGCTGGGTAGTGGGTGGGTGAGGAGTAGGCGCAGAGGAGGGGCGACTGTTGCTGTGAGTGATGGTGTGGGCGTGCTATGAGAAAGGGCCTCTACTGCATGGTGGGGGCTGGGTAGTGGGTGGGGAGAGCGCAGGGGCGAGGGGAGTAAAGGGGGAAAAGGAGGGGCTGAAGTGAGTGGTGCTGTGGGCGTGCAAACGATCAAGGGCCTGACCACCTGGTGGGGGTTGGGGAGTGGGTGAGAGAGGGTGCGGGAGTGAGTGAGGGAGAGAGTGCGGGAGTGAGTGAGGGAGAGAGTGCGGGAGTGGGTGAGGGAGAGGCTTGGGTGGGGGAAACAGTATAATAGAGCAGCTAGGAATAGGAAGGCATGAGGGACGGACGGACGTTGCCGTGGGCGTGCAAAGAATGACGGGAGAGGGCTGGAGAGCAGGTGCGGGTGAGGGTTGCGGGGGAGAGAGGGGGTGGGAGAGAGGAAGGGTGGGTGAGGAGAACAGTCAAGAGAGCAGATGAAGGAGAGAGACACGAGGGTAGGATGGGTCGATTTGAGTCGACTAAAAAATTGACTCATCACGTGAGGAGAACAGTCAAGAGCAGATGGAGGAGAGACACGAGGGAAGGATGTTTCTGCGGGTGATGCAGTGGGTGATGCCGTGGTGATGCCGTGGGTGTGCAGGGAGGAAGGGGGCCTCTACCACCTGAGGAAGGGGGGTTTGAGGGTGGGTAGAGGAACAGTCAAGAAGGTAGATGAGGGAGGGGGGCATGAGGGACGGATGTTGCCGCGGGTGATGTGGCAAGCATACCATTGATCGGCACAGATCAACCTGGAGCTTCCATATCTGCTCTGCCAAAGACAAGCGCAAGATTTTTTTCCTTTTGTGAGTACTTCCGCACATCCACACTCTCATGAGAGTAGTTTTGGGCATCCTCATTTAAAGGCTGATGCTTGCAACTGCGCACAAAGGCAGCTGGCAGCTGCGGACTGAACCACTGCGTCTCGCCTTTATGAGTACTTTCGCACATCCACACTCTCACAAACGCACTGAACCGCGTCCAACTGCGTCAAACGATAGTGAACCGCATTCAAACGCATCACACCACACCGAACCGCATTGAACTGCACGAACTGCACTGAGCCGTGCTGAATTGTACTACACCATACCGAACCGCATTAAACCGCATTGAACCACGTTGAACCGCATTGAAACGCACTACCGCATGGAACGGCCTTGAACCGCATCGAAGCGCACTGAACTGCATTGAAATGCATGCACTGAAGCGCATTGAACCGCACTGAACGACATCACAGTCCGGTTTCCACCTCTCGGATGCAAAAGACTTTCCGGCATGGGCCCGTACTCCTGCATCTGCTGGGAGAGCGGCGGCCATGGGACCTAACACGACTGAAACACACCGCGCTGCGTGTTGAACTCAAAAGCTTAACAACCCGGACGTTCGCACCTGTCGGCCCGGAGGGCAGAATGCGATCGCGCATCTCGAGGTTCTCCAAAAGTGATGTCGACGACAAGCTTCGGGCCAAGCTCGGTCTGATCGATCGCCAATGGTCTTAGTAGGCCTACTAGCGACTTCGCATGTGTGCTCGAGCGCGATCTGCCCGGGATACTGGTTCACTGCGCGATTGTGAGATGTCGAAAGGTGTGATGGTGAACAAATTCAGATGGCAGTGCGACTTCGCGACTCCGCGACAGGTTGCGTCGACGGTAAAGCGTGGCGAGACTCTCGCCCATTCTTGAAAGCTGCTGCTGACCCGAAGCTGGTCTACGTTTTGTGTCAATTCAGCTGAAACAGAAGCTTGAAACGGACATAAAACGCGCCCTAAATCTTACCATACTGTATGGATGACACTGGGGTTGCTATGGTTCAAAAGATGGCGGGAAACCAGGTATCGCGTGGGGGGGAAAGCGACAGGCGGTGCATCCGCTAGGCGACGTTGGAGGAAATTCAGATGCGTCGACATAGGCGGCGATTCGGCGAACCAGTGTACAAGTTCTGTCGTTTCAGGCATTGTTCGGCCAGCAAAGGTCCTCACAAACACCTTCAACGACCAACAACCCTTCTGTTGGGATGAAGCTTGGGGCCGAAGAAGTGAAGTACAAGCTGTGTGAGCCCGTTGATGAAGGGGCTGTTCTAGGAGTGGGGCACGGTGCTAAAACTTAAAAAGACGGATTCCGTCGGTTCGGCTCGGTTTGATTATTTTAAGCGAACCAAGCGTCACGGCACCCCCATTACACATGCTGTACTGGCGGTGTTGTTTGTTTCGTTCCCATTCCCATACATTCCCCCTCCCAACAACGACGTTCCCCTCCCGCTGCCCTCTCACGGGAACTTCACCCAAGCAAAGTTACCGCTATTCACCGTTCAGTAACGTTTTAAAATGTTGGAAATCACTGAACCTCTTCGAACCTCCCCTTCGGATTGCCCTCATCAACCCGAATGCACGGCTTCCTCACCTCATTCCCTAGCATCTCGACGTTTCCAAATTCGAGCGAGTTGGCCGTCCCACCGCCTTTTCCGTGAATGAACGATGACGTAGTGACTGCCCCATTCCTTCCCCGGGCAGCTGTGGTGTATGCTTCTTATGTAGTTACTGTGGCGAGTTCAGCAGCTTGCACACCCGATTCTGACGGTCACTCTCGTGCTGCCCGGAAACCCTAAATACGCCGACTCCCTCCCATCCACCCACAGGTGTCAGTACACCCCACCCACCGGCGCGCTTCGAGCCGCAGCCACTTTCACCACGAATAGCTGGGATGGCTCGAACGAGGTTGAGGTGAGGAACCTGGGATGGGAGTCGCGTTTTGAGACTGATGGAGTACAGTATATTATAATCCCTTGATAAGGCGTTGACTCTGACGGAAGCACCACTTTCTCTCAGAGCTCTTATCCTTCTGTTCTGGAACACCCCCGTTTCGTATTCAGACTGTCATGCTGGCAACTTGACTGTTGCTACTATGGCCGCCAGGAGCGCACTTTTCCTGCTACTATGTGAGTGTATGCGCTCTCATGCTTGAGATCATCGCTCCCTGTGGCTCGGCCCGTGGCCGTCTGAGCCCTTCCCCTTTTGCTGCCATAGACCTAATCTTGTTCACTGATGGTTGTTTACCAAGCTGTAAGGCGCTTTTCCGAAGCTGGTGGTTATTTTTCCCGAAGCTGTGAGGCGTTTTCCCGAAGCTGGTGGTTGTTTTCCCGAAGCTGGTGGTTGTTTTCCCGAAGCTGTGCCTTGCAGGTGCGGCGGCGCTTCTCGGGGGCGTGAGGGCGGCGAACGTCACAACGGCTCTTGGAGAGACGAACCGGCGGAGCTTGGCTGAAGTCTCCCGTGAGTGTCAGTCCTGCACGGCTGTATTAGTTGTTTTGCGATGATTCACAGGGTGGCTGAGAAAACTCAAAAAGTCAATCGGCGGAGCTTGGAGTCTTGGAAAGTCTCCCGTGAGTGAGTGTCTGTCTTGCACGGCTGTATGAGCTGTATCGCGATGATTAATATAATAACAGCCTTGCCAATGCAGTTGGCGCGTGCTAAAACTGATGAAATATGCATGGTGCATTCTCGGATGGAATACGCATGATGGCACCAAATGGTGTCTTTATGATGGGCTCCATATGCGTGATGATTCTGCGATGTGACAGTTCTTCTGTTTCAGCATTCTCGAGAGACTTTTGTAGCGAACCCAGTCACTTCACGTTGTTTCCTGGATCTGTCCACAAAAAAAAGGGGGGAAACTTTCAAATTCTCCCAAGAGTGTTCTGTTAGATTCTTTTAGAACGAAAATGTAAGCTCACCGTATTCCAAAAGACATTTTTAGACGTCGCCTCCGTCTTCGTCCTCTAACTCTTGGAGCAGATCCAGGACAGATCCAGGACTGGAAAAAAAAATGGTAGCCTGGCTTTTGGAATACGGTTAGCTCGTACAATGCTCTTACAACGTGTTTTCCCATATCAGATCACGTAGTAGCGCTGGTGAGCCCAGCCGTGTACTATGTGTCCCTCTTTGTGAAAGGTATTAAGTGTTCGTTTTCATTGGATCCTTGGCCTTCCCCGTTATCCCCCTTCCTGCAGATCGCATATCGGTGATTACTAGTCCTGCCAGATGCAAAGGCCGCTTGACGCTCCCTGAGTTGGCTAGAGGAATGATCAAAGTTAAGACTTTTTTTATGAGTCTGATTCCCATTATCCCCCTTCCTGCTTATCCCCCTTCCTGCAGATCACATATGGGTGGTTGCTAGTCCTGCCCGATACAAGGGGCGCGTGACGCTTCCTGAGTGGGCTAGAGGAACGATCAGCGTTAAGACTTCCAAGTGAGTTTGGTTTGTTTTAAATGTTCAAAGGATTTTTCTGACTCTTCTACGGATATTAACAGCATGAGCAACTTGCTGAGTGGTACCATGCACGGGACACATCCTGACTGCTTTCCTGTCTCTGTTACGACACATACATCTATTTCGGAGTGGACTGCCCGCCGCCTGAAGGTGGCGCTTACCCTTTTGGATCAATCACGTGGGAAGATCGCACGACCAGCATGTTGAAAATTTTTTAAGCGCTACAATTTTGAGGGGAGGTTTGTGACTTCTAGCGACATATTGGACGACTTGGTTCAGGGGGTAATAGATCACCCGTCACAGTTCACTGGCATCATTGATGTTGCTGGGGACCTGTTTTGCGGCAAGGTCAAGTTGTTGAAGTAGAGGCTTGGCCAGGCTGCACTTAAAGCAGACTGGGGGAGTGCATGCACGCAACCCCTCAAAAAGGATTTTGCGTCATATCAAGGATTCATTGATGTTGCTGGGGACCTATTTTGCGCTAAGGTCAAGTTGTTGAAGTAGATTCTCGGGCAGACTGCACTCAAAGCTGACTGGGAGGAATGTGAACATGGTATATGGCACACGCACATGGTACATGGATACACAACTCCTCTAGAAATGTACACACGGCACCTTACAGCTGTACAGAGTGTACACGGCATGTAACAAGCCAAGCTACCATGCTACCTGGTGTATAAGAGATTGTCATTGCAATGAATGGATGGCTTATGAGGGCCCCAGCCAGCTGAGGGACCTGACCTTAATCATTATATTCCATATTCTGATCGAACCAAGGACTGACAGTGCCATCCGCAGCTAGCTGTAGACTGTGCGACCCTGATCCATGACACTGCAAGGATGGCTCAAGGAGGCTTCGGGTGGTGGGACTATGAAGGGTCTTGACCCAAATTCTTGTGTTCTGGTTGAAGCAGGACTGATGGTGCCGTGCCGTAGCGAGTCATAGAGAGCTGTGGATTGTGCGACTCTGATATGATCTATGACGTTGCAAGGAAAGAATGGCTCATGATGGCTCCAGCTGTTGGCCTCTCTGAAGGGACTGGACTTGACCCGAATCTTTATACTCCAGTTGAAGCAGGATCGGTGGTGGTGCTGTGCCGTGGTGAGCAGTAGATGCTGTGTCACTCTGATCTATGACGCTGCAAGGAAAGGGTGGCTCATGAGGGTTGTGGCTGTTGGCCTCTAAGAAGGGACTTGACCCAAATCCCTTTCTTCTGACTGAAGCAGGATTGGTGGGTGCTGTGCTGTAGCGAGCAGTAGATCGTGTGTGACTGTCTCATCTATGACGCTGCAAGGAAAGGATGGCTCATGAGGGTTGCGGCTGTTGGCCTCTTTGAAGGGTCGCGGTTCAAGCAGGATGCGACAAAGTCGGTGAACTCGGGTGAAGAGTCAGGTGGAAGCTCAGGTAGGCCTCGACTGTGAGCGATGAACAGCTTCACCTGACACAAGGAAGAAAGGGGGCAAAAAGGGCAAACAGGGTAAGGGAGGTACTTCAGATAATTTTCTGGAGATGACAGCAAGGCAAGGCGAATGGTAATAAAATGCGACTAGTTCTAGCTGTACAATGTGCCCTGCCCTCATATGAAATCCTGCTATGGCATTCCAAGCTCACCTGCTCGCTGTCTGTGATATCAGCCCAAGGCTCTGCTCCTGTTGCCATGGCCACAGCTAGGCACCCCAACGCCCAGATGTCAGATGGTGGGCCCACCTCTTCCTGCGGAACAATGGCATCAGAAAGAAGTAAGAAGAAGAGAGTCACACAATTAACTACGACCCAACGCCCTATTGAGAATTCTTACAACCGTGTTGACTGCAATGGTGACTGCAATGATGACTGCAGTCTGCATTGATGACTGCAATTACTACTGACACTGTTCCTCCCCTCTTCTCACCTCTCTGATAGCTTCAGGAGACAGGCGAGAAACTCCGCTGTCCTTGCTGCTGTGTCTACAGGCCGCCCCGTGCCCGTCGGAGTTCAGCCAAGCGACACCGGCCAGTCGCACGACCCCATCGTCCGGGACAAAGACCGTGGAGGGACGGACGTTGCCGTGAGTGATGCCGTGGGAATGCAGGGAGTGAAGGGCCTCTACCACCTGGTGGGGGTCGGGGAGAAGAAACGCAAAGGCAGCAAACAAACACCTCCATTAACACAGCACACCACGCTGCACCGCACTGAACTCATGCTTCTCTCCTGCCGGAGGCAGAAGGCAAGCATGTCTTCCAGCATGGGCCTGCACTCCTGCAGCTGCTGGGAGAGCGGCACTTAGTTACCACCATTAGCACAGCACACGATGCTGTACCACATTGCACCACAGTGCACCGCACTGAACACAGCCCATTCCTCACCTGTCGGAGGCAGAAGGCGAGGGTATCTTCCAGCATGGGCCCGCACTCCTGCAGCTGCTGGGAGAGCGACAGCCATACACCACCACCACCACAGAACACCACGCTGCACCACATTGCACCACACTCCACCGTACTGAACCACACTGCACCGCAAGTTCTCACCTGTCGGAGGCAGAAGGCGAGCGTGTCTTCCGGCATGGGCCCACACTCCTGCAGCTGCTGGGAGAGCGGCGGCGACGGCACAAACTCAAAGGCCGCAAACACCACCACCGACTCCTCGTGAGGAGAATCAGCAGCAGCACCACCAGTAGCAGCAGCAACAGCAGCGGCAGGGTTGGCTCGGATAGCACCAATACAAGGCACCACGTTCTCATGGCTGTGCTTCAGCAGCAAAGCCACTTTCCTCTGAAGCTCTCTCACTCTCCCACCCTCCGCACCCTCTTGCCTCCTCGTCTCACCCCCTTTTCCTGCTCCCCCTTCAACTCCTCTGCTTCCTCTTCTTTCTTGCTGAGAGTTTTCCTGAGCCGCCTCTCGAGCCTGTTCCCGAACCTCCAGCCGCTGCACGACGAACCTCTGGCCTGAGCCTCGGTCCTCGATCAGGCTCAGCCTCGTGCCGAGCCTCGACACAAGCCTCCACTTCGCAGGTAGGTTTGGGATAGTACCCGTTTCAGGCATCCCCTCCTCTCCCTCGTCTCCCTTCTCATCCTCCTTCTGTCCAGTGTTTCCCACCTCTCCATCCTGCTTCTGTTCTGCATTTTCCTCCTCTCCCTCATTTCCCTCATCTCCCTCCTCTTCCCTATCTCCCTCCTCTCCCTCGTCTCTTCGTAAACACCCAAGTCTCATCCGCCCCTCTAACTTGGAAGCGTCCTTTCTTCCTGATGCATCCACTGCCGATCTTTGCCTCGGCTCATAGGGAACCATCGCTCCTGCCTGCTGCTGCCGCCACTGCTGCTGCTGCTGCTTCTGCTGCTGCAACGTCTGCCCCTGCTGCTGTTCCTGCTCCTCTTCCTGCTGCTTCTCGTGTTGCTCCTGCCCCTTCCCCTGCTCCTGATCGCGCTGCTCCTGCTCTGGTTGCTGCATTTCTCCCTCTCAAATTCTCACCCACCACGACCATTCGCCGGCCAATCACATCGTCCGATGAGATTCTTGTATGAGGTTCGGGTTTTCTAGGCTCGGGTCTTCGAGGCTCGGGCCTCCGAGGCTCGGGGACACTGTACTTGGGGTTCCTAGGTCCACCACAGCTAGGCTCGGCATTGCTAGGATTGGCGTTGCTAGGTTTGGCGGATGAGTTGGGAGACCAAGGTTCGGAAGAATGGAAGCTCGGGTGGCTGAGGCTCGGCGGGAGCGTGGCTTCAAAGTGAGCAAACGAGTGGAACATGGCCAGGTCTTCAGGAGAAAGCTCAGGCGTGCCCTCCCGTATGTCAGGTGCGTTTCTGTGCAGCTCAGGTGCATTCCTGCGAAGATCAGGTGTGTTTTCAGGTGGTATGGGTGGGCGAGCTGGTGGGACGGGGTTGACGGGGGAGGGGCATGGAACGGAAGGGAGTGGCGAAAAGAGCAGGGAAGAGGGAGGGGTGTTGAGAGGGCTCAGTGGATGGGCTTTCGGCGAGGTGTGTGGAAAAGGGTGCAGAGCGGTGTGTGGTGGTGGTGCTGGTGCGGGTGACGGTGGAAGTGCTGAAGGGTGAGGGTTAAGGAGCACAAAAATGAATAACCATCATTACCCAAGTAAAGGTGGGCAAAAAAAGAAAAGTACCAAGCAAAGGAGGGCAATAACGATCATTACCCAAGTAAAGGAGGGCAATATCGAAACTTACCATGATCAGGAGGCCGTGTCTTGGGTGGATTGTTGAGATCCATACTCGCCGCTCGCCCATGCCCCCCCTGCCCTGACTCTCCCCCATGCCTTAACTCTCCCCCATGCCTTGACTCTACCCCACGCCATGACTCTCCCCTATTCCCTCCTGACTGCCACGTGTCCCCATCCCCATCTGTACTAATGCGACGCTGTACAGCAAACCGCCTCCCAATTCCTCCCTCACTCCCTCCCTCACTCCCTCCCTCACTCCCTTCCTGCCTGCTCCTCTTCCTCCGCCCGCCCAGTTCTCTCCTCACAGCCTCGGCAGCAGCTTTGGCAGCAGCTTCGGCAGCAGCTTCGGCAGCGGCTTCGATATCAAAGCTCTCTGTTACACTCCACGATTCCGAACCTCCTCTTAGCGTCGGATTCAGCCCGAGCTTGCCTCCGGACCTGGAGTTGCTGGTCCGGCGCAAAGCCTGCTGCTGCTGCTGCTGCTGCCCATAACTTTCCTCAGTACCTCCACCTTCTAGCCTCCTCATCCCTTCCCTCCTCTCGCCCCTCCTACTCCCCACCACGCTTGCATAAACCGCGTCTGCCACTGCTGCCGCCGCCGCCGCCGCGGCCGCTGCCGCTGCTGCAGCTGCTGCTGCCTCATTTTCACTCTCTTGCAGTGACTCATGCTGCTGCTGCTGCTCAGGCTGCTGTTGTTGGAGTTGGTGTTGACGAAGATGTGAGAGAGGAGGGTGTGAGAGAGGGCGGTAAGGAACAGCAGACAAGGCGAGGGAGTCTTTTTGTGGCACATACACAGCAAGCGCCCTTCCTCCTTCGTTTGCTCCTCCTGCTCCTCCTGCTCCTCCTGCTCCTCCTGCTCCTCCTGCTCCTCCTGCTCCCCCTCTTCCCCCTGCTCCTCCCGCTCTTACCAAAGCTGCCTGCTCCTCCGACGCTTCCTGTCCGTCTGATGCTGCTCTCTCTGCTGACGTCACTCCCCCACCTGCCTGTCCCGCAGCAAATGGGCTCATAGCCTGAACCTGAGCCCCCCGAACCAAAGCCTCCCGAACCTGCGCTTCAGCCTGGGCCCGAGCCTGCACTTGCAATTGTGCCTGAGTCTGTGCTTGAGCCTGTGCTATAAATGCTGCTTGTGAAGCCATGAAAGCCTGGGCCTGGACCTGCATCCGAGCCTGCGCCACAGCTTCGGCCCGAGCCTGCGCCTCCATGCGTGCCCGAGCCTCCAGTTGCGCCCGAGCCTGCGCTTCGAACTGCGTCCGAGCCTGCGCTTGCACCTGCGCCATCTGCTGCAGCACACTCGTTTCTCTCAGCAGCCTCCACACCTCCTGCTCCTTCCTCTGCAACTCCTCCCTCCTTTCCTTCCTCTCCTCTCTCTCCTCATCCTCCCTCTCCCTCTCCTCCTCCTCTTCTTCATCCTCCCTCTCCTCTTCCCACCTCCTCACCTCTCCACTTCCTTCCGAACCTGAGCCATCCGAACCAGAGCCGTCAGAGCTCACACGTTCCCGAGCCTGGTCGACCCCTCTCCTCCCGCCTCTCCTATCCTCCTTCCCAACCCCATCCCTATTTGTCTCCTCATCCTCCTCCTCCCCTGCCCCTCCCTTATTCCCTGCTACCTCCCTTTCTTCGTCCTCATTTAGTGTTTCTAGTTTGCGCCTGCCTAGCTGCCTCTGCTGCTGCTGGTTGCGTTTTAGAGCATTCCTCTCTCCTCGTCCTGCTCCCCCCCACGCCCCACCAGCCGCACTAACAGCGGCACTGGCAGCACCGGCACCAGCACCATTAGCAGCAGCAGCAGCAGCAGCAGCAGCAGAAACAGGGTTACCATTTCCCACTGTCCCTGGAGCAGATACAGGCAGAGGATTAGGCACAACCCCAGCCCCCGCCCCAGGCACGGGTATTGAGTTACTCTGCTGGGACTCATCGCACATGCCCATGAGTGCTCGCATGCGCACCGCTGCCGCTGCCGCTGCATGCGGGCTCGTGCCGTGCGGAAGGAACAGAGGGATGGATAGTGCCCCTGCTCCTCCTCCTCCTCCTCCTGCTGCTGCTGCTACTGCAGCTACTGCTGCCGGGGATAGCAGCGGCGACGACGGTGGTGCTGCTGCGGGGGGGGTAAAAGCCCTCATTGCTGCCGCCGCCGCCGCTGCTGCTACTCCTCGGGGGGGAGTAAAAGCCCTCATTGCTGCCGCCGCCGCCGCTGCTGCTGCTCCTCGGGGGGGAGTAAAAGCCCTCATTGCTGCTGCTAGTGCTGCTGAAGGGGGGGTGAACCCTCCCATTGCCGCTGCAGCAGTTGCTGCTGCTACTGAAAGCGGACTTGGCTCTTTCATAGCTGCTGCTACAGCAGGAGGGGGCGTTAGTCCTCCCCTTGTTGCCGCGCCTGCATCTCGCTGCAAGCTCCCCCCTCCACTCCCCTTCTCCACCTCCTCCCCTTCCTCCTCACTCTCCTCCTCACTCTCCCACTCCTCCCCTCCATCCTCCCCCTCCTCCTCCCCTTCCTCCCCCACTTCCTCCTCTCCCCGCGTCTCACTCTTCCTCTCCCCACCTCTCCCCGCTCGCCGCTCATCCGTTCTCCCACGTGCCTCGCAATTCAGAGAGGGCCGAGAGTCGTTTTGTGAAGTCTCAAAAGCCGGCGTATCAGACATAGTATTAGCTGTATGATTCAAAGAAAAACACCTTTTCTCAGACTTTCCAGTCTTCTCAACCCCAGCAGGATTGTAGAGAAGGTCTTTGGAAAGGGGATGAGGGGGAGGGGGAGGAGGAGGAAGCGGGGAAGACGACCGGGCCTCAGGGGGGAAAGAAACGGGGGAGCGGGCGGGGGGAGGAGCACCGGAGAAGGGGAGAGGAAGAGGAGGATAGGGAGGAGCGCGAGTCACAACAGGACGGACATTAGAAGGGTGTGTATCCCTCCCTTCCCCCCTCGCCTCTCCTCTGTCACGCTCCTCCTCCTGCCCCCACCTTTCCCTTCCCCGCTCCCCCCACATCCCCTCCCATGCCGCGTCCCTCCCCCACTGCCCCAGCGCGGGTCCCTGAAATCCCCTTCTCCCCTGCGTCTCCCGCCGTCCTTCTCCCCGCCGCTCTCCCCGCCCTTCCTCCTGCTCTTCCGCTCCTTCCCCTGGCCTTCCCCCCTCCCCTCCTCTCCTCTCTCTCATTACATCCCCGTGAAACCCTCCCCCTTGCGCCCAACCTTCCCCTCCCCTTTCCCCCCCTTCCCCTGGTCCCTTGCCCCTCATGCGCGCCTCAATTTGCTGCCCGAGCCGCTTCTGCAGGCTTTCTGTAGGCAAAATAACCTTTTTCGCCCCAGCTGCCCGTTCCAAATGTTTCGACACTGCCCGCCCATCCCTCTCACCCATCTCAACCGCACAATCTCTTCCCTCAACGCCGTTACGGCCAGCCCACTCCCGACGGAAAATTTGGTCACGCTCTTCCACTCTTGCGCGTTTTACCGAGGTAAGTTGCCCCAGATTATCCAGGGTTTCCCAATGTTGTGCCCGTTTTGTACCAGGGTAATTAGCTTGAGGAGCCGCTTCTGGGAAGGCGTGAGCTGACTCAAGAACGTTTCTCGCCGGTAGCTGCGGTAACAACGGTAACTGCCGCTGTTGACGCTGCTGTTGCTGATGCTCATGGTGCTGTCGCTGCTCCAATCCGCGTCGCCACTCTAACATCTCGACGCCTCCGTCTCCGCTTCCGTTTCCGTCTCCGTTTCCGTCTCCGTCTTCTGCGTCTCCGTCCCCCGAACCTTGCACCGCTTGTTCTCTGGCGTCTGATCGCACGAGCGAACGGTCGTCGCCACGTCGTCGCACGGCATGTCGCACGCCAGCGATAGTCCCTTCGCCCGCCGCCGGAACTGCTCCTTCGAAGTCGCCGGCGGCACCGGCGGAACGGTCGTTTCCGCCTCTGAAGCGGCCAGTTCCGCCACTGCGCCAGTTGCGGTCACCGGCGGGGCTGTCACTTCCGCCACTGCGCCAATCACTGTTGCGGTTACTGAAGCTGTCACTTGCGCCACTACGGGAGGAAAGCGGCGGCGCGGCCATTTCCTCCAGCGGAATCCGCGCAGGAGACGAGGGAGATCTGCGCGGCGGCTGAAGCGGCGGGGGGGGTTTCCGCGGCGCGGCGTTGTCTCGAATCATAGCCGTTCCCGCCCCGAGAATTTCGCGGCCCGGCGGCGCTGGCTGCGGGCTTTTCGAAAAGGCGTCCGCGTGCGGGGAGCTCCGGCCGAGCGGGGGTAGCGGGGGCGCGGGGCTGGGGAACGCAAGATCTGGAATCGGCTGGTGCTGCTGCAAAGCGAAATTTGCGAAATTCGGGAGATTTACAAGGTTGGCGCACGCGATAGGACTCGTCGCGAAGGGGCTCGCACGGAAAGCGGCGGCGAAAGGGGACGAAGGCGGGGCGAGGGGAGTGAAGGGGGAAGGGGGAGTGGCTATACCGAAGGGGACTAAAGGCGGTGTGATTGTAGCGCCTGGCGCAAGGAACGGCGACGTGGACAATGCACGAAGAGACGCTAATAAGGCTTCTCTATCCATCTGTGGCGCAAATGTTGGCTCAAAGAATCATATAAAAATTTGGATGATGCTTATTGAAGCGATGCAAATTTGGGTGGAATTGCACAAGAACTCTAAAGAAATGGAAACGGCCAGCGCGAGAGGGAGGGGATTCTCTTGGCTGAGAAGAAGTCTATCATGCCTGCAGTAGCAGAGCTATGGCTCCTATCGTTTTTCCCAGGCCTGAACCCAGTGTGCTGCGGTTTCCTTAGTGCCTTCCAACGACTTCGTTTCCAGAATCCTGCTGGCCTATTTTGTTCTTCTATTCACTTGAGGTTTGCACGAAGCGGGTGGGTTGAACGGAGCTGCTCTGTTTGCTGCAAGCTATCATGTTGCTGGGTCGATGCGCTTGTGATGTTCCCCCGTAGTGTGCTTGTGTTGCTTGAGATTGCAGTACGGTATCGCGTGATTAGGAAATGCCTGCGTGGTGGTTGTCTGAGGGCGCATTTCAGGTGGTTACGAACAAGCGACTTCGTAACAAGCGACTGCCTTCCGATTCTGCACGACGTTGGGCGAATTTCTGCGACCTGAACCTCGTAACAACTCTGTTTTAACCACTGGAGGCATTTCAAACGGTTGCGATCAAGTGTCAGTGGTCGTGCACCGTCTACGTGCCACCAGAGGACCACTTCCCGTCATTCTCAAAGTTTGGTGCTGCCCTTTAAAATTTAAGGGTAGGGTCAAGTCGACACATTTCAATGCAATCAAGAAAGGGTTGCGATCACTATCGGGGAGATCTACCTTTGCCACCAAATAAATGCATTTTAGGGCAGCGCCAAACGAATACGGTTGGTTCGGCCGTCAAAACTGGAGGTGGCAGGTCGTAGTAGAGCGTGAAATTTCACGCCACCCTACTGGCTGCGACCTACCAATATGTATGTGCGACCCATCTTGACAGTGAACAGACTTGTTTGTTCGAAGGTGCAAAAAGCGACCTCTTAACAAGTTTGGTCGTGTGCGACGACCAACTTGTTCGGAAGTCACTTGTTACGAGGCCTGAAATGCGCCCTGATCATCCACGGCTCGTACGCGTCCAATCTTTGTGTCCAGCATTTTGTTGGAGCCAGAAGGAGGGGCGGGCGGGATGAGTAAATTGCAGGCACAGCAGTTGACAGGACAGGTCACGAGCGTTCCGTGAAATCCGCTGGAACAGAAGCACGCGTGGTCGAGCTGGCGACCCGATGAGGATGAACCACGTGGAGATGGTGTCAGACGTGCGGATGAGGAGCAGCATTTGCGTTTATTGCGTCGCACAGGTTACGGTGAGCCACATGAAGTTGGATGGCATTGAATGGTGGTGTGTGCCTGGTTGACTGGAGTTCAAGCCAACCCGAGGCAATCAATTGTCTCATAGGGGCAAACACCACATGGTCCCTTGCTGATGGGGTGTATCGGTTTATCGAGAAGTTACAGTATATTTTCTCAACGGAAGCAGCCACTTTTTTTCCAGTCACTAGACATCGCGGGCGCCCGAATGATGTTTAGAAGGAGGTGGGACTATCTTCGATGAGTCCTCGTGCCAAACCTGGTTCGCTTTTCTATGAAGAGGTGGGCGTGAAACAAAAACAAAACCACGACGCACACACCGCCAATTACAGTAACTCTCACATGTGTCCCACACATGGGAGCCCGGCTCTGCAGTTTCAAGTTCCATCCATCCGTCCATCCGCTCCGCATGCAACTCAACTCGCCACCGCACCCACCGCCACCTCTCGTTCTTCTGCTCCTCCGCTCGTGGAGCTGTGCGCAATTCAGCTCCAGCTGTGCGCCAGCCGCAACCGAGGGCGACATGATGTAGGATGACGGACGGCATGTGACACATGTGATTCGTTGAGCGCCCACCCGTCCCCCCAAGCCCGTCATTCCACTCTGCTCCCCCGACTGCCATTGACAAGCCCCCAACGAGCACGATAATTTCAACCTGCCCCACCTCAGGAGATACACTTTCGGAACAAGTACATTCGGGGTTGTTTCTACCTTCAGCGGTACAGAATGTACAGCTCTGCTTACCGCAAAACAAAATAGGTGCTACGCGTAGTGACAGTCCGGTACAGACGTGCCACACAAAGAGTGTCAAGACAAAACTTGCCGCAGGTGGGGGAACCAAGCACGAGTCATGCACAGTGAAGCATCTCTTCCTCCACCGCGATAGGCCCCACCAGCTTTCGCGCAAAGCTGTGGCGAAAAGGGTATGGACCGAAAATATTCGTTATGCGAGCACTGATAGATATATGCAGCTCTTCATGACCAGATAAAGCACAAGTGTGCATATCAAACTGATAAAAATGACTGACAGGGCCCACGATATCAGGGCAAAACATCCTGATTACCCTGATTTCAGAATGGTGTTTTAAGTTTGCCCTGGAATTTCAGAATGACGCTGAAATTTACCCTGCAACGTCAGGATGATCCATGTGTTTTGCCCTAAAATTTCAGAATAACAGTGAAATTTTGCCCTGAAGCGTTAGGGTGAATGTAGAGGGATGCCCTGACTCGTGGGAAGGGGAGAAGGGGTGGAGGGGGAGAGGGAGAGAGGGGAGGAAGGAGGCTGGAGGGTGTGTGTGCTAGTAGTTCTGTCCCCACCCCTCCCCCACCAATGTTTTTGCTCAGCCAGCAGTGAAACCAGTGAGCAACCTGCTCCTTTCGTGCCTTCCCCTCCATCCTCTTTAGTGCCTTGTATTTTTTGCCCTGAATCATTCGGATGAATTTCTGCTGGTGCCCTGAAATTTCAGGATGGCCAGGGAATTTTGCCCTGGAAAATCAGGGCATTTCAGAAAATTTTCAAAAGTTACCCTGAGGGCTCAGGGTGCCCTAAATCCTAGCACAGGCCCTGCTGATGAACAAGACAAAATAACCAAGGTCCCATTGAAACGTTACTGGCAATAACATTGGTTAAAGAATGGGCAAAAACACTCGCAACTGTCTGTAAGGCTGGACATGTAACAATCGATTAGCGGAAGCACAGTCGGCGGAGGAGGGGGGGAAGGAGCGGGAGGAGGGGAAGGGGGAGGCGATGGGGGCGAGGGAGGGGGAGGAGAAGGGGGTGGTGGGGGGCTTGGGGGCGGTTTAGGGGGAGACGGTGGAGGCCTAGGAGGAGGGCTAGGAGGTGACGGGGGGGAAGGAGGGGGAGATTTTGGAGGTGGGTGGGGGGGAGGAGAGGGTGGGAGGGGACCTGGAGGGAATGGTGGTGGCGGTGGTGGGCTGGCTGAAACATGTACACAGAACAGACGAGGAAAAAAAAAAAAAAGCAGCACACAAAGATCAGGGAGGGTGAGGAGAGAGAATCCAAAAAGGCAGTTACAGAGGAAGCTGTGTTGGGTCTGAAAAGCCTATGCCGCAGGTTATAATGGAACTCGAGCTCTGAGACGTCGCAAACAAAGAATAAAAAGAACGAACACGCAGCGAGCATTCACAAATACATAGAAAAAGGTGGGGGGTTAAGGGGCGGAGGCTTGGTATTAACACCTGGAAGTGGAGGGGAAGACTTGGTACTATCACAAGGGACTTCCGTGGCAAATCGCAGGACTTGGCGCGTGCAGAACGGACAAACGGCGCCGTGCACTGTAGAACAACCCCCCATTGCCACTCATGTTCGTAAACAGAAGAAAGGGCAGGCAGGGGACGGATGGGGACTTACGTGGAAGGTCGCACGACTTGGCATCTGCAGAACGGACAAACGGCGCCGTGCACTGGCACTGGTAGAACAACACCCCGTTGCCGCTCAGATTCGCCACACACATCCCCTTCTCATCTCCACACTGCCGGTTCGGAAAAATCGGCATCGCAAGGCTCGTCCCACAAAACACAAAGCACTCGTCCTCAGTCTTTTGCGGCTCCACTATATTCACTGTCAGCCCTGATATAGCTGTGCAGGTGTTTGCGAGGTTTAAGAGGCAGTTTTGGGCGGCGGTGTAAGAGGAGGTGGGGGGGTCCGGGCAGAGGGGGAGGCCGATGCTGTCGGTGCCGTCGTTGGCTGACCCGAAAAAAAAGTTGTTGGAGAGGTCGGTGGATTTTAGCTCGCCTAGAAACCCGATCTTGGGTAAATACCCCGTGAAATAGTTGTAGGAGATGTTGCTGTGGGTGGTGGGAGGGAAAGGTGAGAGGTTCAAGGGTTATTGGAATTTGGGAAAATACCTTGCAAAAACAGGGTGGCACGTGTGGTGCAGGATCAAGGGAAGGAGGGGGAGGGGGCAGGGGATCAGAGCGAGGGAGGATGGGACCAAGAAAGGAAGGCGAGGTATGAAACAGGACGTCGCAAGACTAGAAACCTCGGTATGGATATGCAACGAGAAACGAGAAAGGAAGGCGAGGTATGAAACAAGAACGGAGGGCGAGGTATGATGAAACGTGAAATTTTACATGGATTGCAGTGAAGTGAGAGCGCTGAAAATAGTGCGCACTTGGCCACTGAAGTAGTTGCTGCTGAGGTCACTGGTGGGTGGTGTGGACAGACAACGGGTGAGGACAGAAAGTACATGATTGGAGATAACTGTGATGCGGCTTTGGAGTTGGGAATGGGATTGGCCTTTGAGAATCCTCAACGGTGACTTTGATCAAGTAAAGTGGAATTGAGGAAAAGGAAAGCAGACTCACAGAGAGTAGAGGGACTGCAGATTGGAGAGGGACTTGGGCAGGGAACCAGAGAAAGAGTTGAAGGCCACGTTGCTGGCGTGGGGGGGTAAGGCGAAGGAAAGGGAAGAGGGGAGAGCGGAGGCAAGGGAGGAGCCAATTGAGGAGGCAAGTGAGGAGGCAAGGGAGGAGGCAATTGAGGAGGCAAGTGAGGAGGCAAGCGAGGAGTGTGAGTAGCGTGCAGGTTGGTTGGAGCGGGACTGGGGTGGAGAGGCAGACAGAGAGTTGAAATCGATGTTGCTGGGAATGGTACGGAGGAAGGAGTGGGGGAGGAGATACACTAGGGGATTGGGTGGGGCATGGGGGGAGGTGGCATGTGAGGGAATTGGGTGGAGGATGGGGGAAGGGGAGGTGACACATGAGGAACGTCGGAGGGGCAAGAGTGAGGAGGTGGCAAGTGGGGCAGGTGGGGCATGGGGGAGGTGGGTACAAGGTAAGATGAGAAGGTCAGACATAATAGTCAATTTAATATTTGGGATTCAAATCACTGTGAGAGTCTGTAACTAACTCATTATCATGGACACAACTCACTGTGAGAATCTGGACTGTGCTAAGCATATCTCTTACAAGAATCTAAGGTCGGTCATGTTTGTGGTGAACATCTTTTGAGAAAGCCAGTCAAGATGCACCTTTTGAGTCGACTCAAAAGATTCAAAGCTCCCTTACAAGAATCTAAGGTCGGTCATGTTTGTGGTGAACATTGAAGGGAGTGTGCCCGATAACAGGTTCTCAGACACATCTCTGAAACGGAAGAGAAGAAGGTGGGAGAAGGAGGCAGGGAAGGGTTTGTTTTGTGGATTGAAGGAAGCGTACCCGATAGCAAAGTCTCAGGGAGAAAATGAAGGAAAAACAACCACCGGAAAACAACAAAAAAGAGGCCGAACAACAGGAAATTAGCGAGACTGGTGGGTGCATTTGATGCATGAGGCAGTAGGCTAGAAGAAGGATTGTGGGAAGCGAGCACATATATTGAATCTAAGAAAGGGCACCGTGAGGGAGCATACATTCGAAGAGATATGAGGAGAGGGGAGGGGAGGAAAGGGAGTGGGGGGGACAGGTGGTTTTGGGAAGGGTGGGGGGGAGGGATGGGGGAGAGGAGGGGTTGGGATGGGAGGGAAGAGGTCCAGTGAAGGAGGAAGAGCACGTACACTTGATAAAGGTAGGAGAGTGTGGAGAGGGAGGAAGGGATGGTGCCAATAATGAAGTTGTTGTCCAGTAGACTGGTTGGGGGCGAGGGGCGAGGGGGGTGGGCGGGGCGTTTGAGGGAGAGAGGCAGTAAGTGAGGAAGTTGTTGTCAAGTAGACTGGTTGGGGGAGAGGGGGGTTAAGGACTCAAGGGTTGAGAGAGTGGAGGGGAGGGCACAAGGCTGCTCACAGCACGACTAGGTACTCAAGGGCAGAGTAGTCAGAGGGAATGGAGCAAAAGAAATCGAGAGGGAGGGGGAGAAGACAGCTTACAGCACGGCAAGGGACTCAAGGGCGGAGTAATCAGAGGGAATGGAGCCGGATATCGTGTTGCGGGAGAGAATCCTGTTGAGTGTATGGGGTGTGGGGCGTGGGAGATGGGGCGTGGGTTTCTTGAGACGTTTAAAAAAGAGTGGTCGGAGGGTATGGAGCCGGATATCGTGCGGGAGAGAATCCTGTCAAGTGCATGAGGTGTGGGGCGTGGGGCACGGTAGATGGGGCGCGGGGCATGCAATGTGGGGGTGTGGGATTGGACATGGGAGGTTGGCACGGGGGTTGGCATGGGGGTTGGCATGGGAAGAGTTAGTGAAGGTACTGAGAAGCAGGGTGATGATTGAGCAGAGTTACTAAATGGGCACACGAGGTACCTAGGAGGAATGTCAGTGAGTGTGCTGAGAGATGGAGAGAGCGATACAGATATTGCAGGGTGTGCTTTTGAGAGTTTTTAGAAACAGCGTGCTGCTTGAAACGCACAGGGAATTGAGGGGAGGGTGGTGATGGGGGTGCTGAGGTATGCAGGGAGAGGTACGCGTATTGCAGGGTATAATGGAATATTCTCAAAGCCACGGTGCCAGAAACGTACAGTGAATCGAGAGTGGTGAGGGTGCTAAGACCAGCAGGGAGAGCTCCGGATAGCTTGTTGTTGTTGGCACGACTGGTAGAGAGGGGGCAAGGGGGAGCGGAAGGGAAGTGGTGGGGAGTGGAAAGGAGGGGGGAAGTGGAAAGGGAGTTGGGGGTGGAAGAAGAGTGGGGAGAGTGGAATGGGTTAGCTGAACAAGGGCAGTAGAGAAGGGGGGAAATGGGCGTTTGAGGGTGGGGATGAGAGATGGAGGTGGGGAATGGGAAGGGGAGAGGGGGGAGGTGGGGTGGGGTGGACAGGGGTGGACGAGGGAAAAATCAGGGATGGGGGGCGGTTGGAATGACGAGATCGGCTTAGGGTGCAGCCAAGGAAGAGGGTGAAGTAAGGCAGGAAAGGGGTGAAATTGAAAGGGTGGGATACTCACACATAGACGAGGGAAGCGAGAGCTGAAAACGACGCTGGTATCGAACCAGAGATGGTGTTGTTGTCAACGAGTCTGCTTATAACGAGGCAGCACGCAAGAGAAAGTTCACAAGAAGGAAGAGGATCGGAATAGAAGCCTGAGGGTGGGTGGGTGATTGATTGTCAACGGAGAGCAGAACTATTCGCCTCGCCGTTATGTGAAGATCGCATTAGAGGAAGCACTATATTTATTGAAGGGGCCTCAGATTGAGGCGCCTGGAAAAGGATGTGGCTTACAGGTTGCGCAGATTGGTGAGAGTGCTGAGGGAAGAAGGCAGCGTGCCGGAGAGAGAGTTGTTGCTGAGCTGACTGGAGGGGAAGGGAGGCGAAGGAAGGAGGGAGAGAGGGGATAATGGAGCGGGATTAGTGAGCGTGCTGAGAGCAGAGGGCAGCGAGCCGGAGAGAGGGAGGGGAAGGAAGGAAGGGGAGAAGGCGGAGTGGGAAAGAGGGAGGGGAGCAACATGCCACGGGGGCATGGTGAGTTGATTTTGAGAATTCTCAAAATCAAGCTCAAACAAAGGGGAGCAACATGCCACGGGGGCATGGTGAGTCAACGGAACAAGTGTATATCGCAGGAAACTGTGAGAGAGAAACATGGGCTAGTTGTGAGCAAGTCATTCCAACATCTCTTTCAGTCGCCCATTCACTCACTCACTCCCTCACTCGCTCACATGGCCTCCAACGCAGTGAGGGTGCTGTACTGAGATGGGATGGAGCCTGAGAGTTTATTTTGACGAAGGTCTCTGCAAGGAGGACACAGCCGGTGGGAGGGGGGAGGAAAAAGAGCGATGCGACAGTGGCCGCGGAGATTTTTTATATGCCAAAAGAATGCAATGCGAAGGCGGCCAGGGCCGAGGGCCTGTTTCTGAGTCGACCCCAAAACAGGCTGAGCTGAGGGCCCTAAAAACTGCATTGCGAGCAAAGCACAACGGAGGGAGGGGGGAAGAAGAGCAGGAAAACACCTTCTTGCAAGAAAAGCAAGAAGAGTTAAAGAAGAAAGAAGCTCGTACAAGAACACGGGTTCTCTTCTCGAAAACAGCAAGCAGGTGACTTCTAAGTCGACTCAAATCAAAGTCAAGAAGCTCGCATGGGATCTCTTCTCGAGAACAGCAATCGAGCTGGCACGTAGGCAGAATTTAGTAGAGAAGACAGATTGCAAGCTCACATGGAAACGAGTTGTCGGAGGTCAGAGAGAGTAGCTGGTAGTGACCCTGTAAGAAGGTTGTTGGGGACGGATCTGAGAGCGGAGGAAGGAGGGGATGGATGGACGGAACGGGTGGGGGAATGAGAGGTAGGAAATAAACTAAAATGGCGTTTAATATACCTGTTTTCAGGAAGCCTTAGGTGCCTTATAGAGAAGTAAATTCGCTGAATGCGTTGGCAGAACAGGTAACAACTGCTCACAGGATGGTTAGCGCTGTTAGCTTTGAAAGGCCGGACGGGATGGAGCCTGTGAATTGGTTGGAGTCCAGACGCCTGCGGAACGAGACAGAGCAGTATGAAACAGTGCAGAGAAGTGCGTTCCAATATGGAGGGGTGCATGGAGAGTCGTGAAAGAAGTTGATGGAGAGTGGCGCGGGGAGATATGAAAAACAAGGTATAAAAAAAGAACAAGGGGACCTGGGCTGGGGTGGGGAGTAAATCAAAACAGAAAGCTCTCAGAAACAAGAGCTGGCTTACATACAGGGTGGTGAGGAATGTGAGCGTGGAGAGGAAGGGAGGAATGGGGCCCGACAAGGAGTTGCTAGGAAGTTTCCTGATGTCGAAGGGCGAGGAGAATGGGGGAAATACCAAAAGAAAGCGAGGGATGGCGACAACGGTGACAGTCAAGATGATTTTGAGGACGTAGGGGGGGGGGGGGGAAGGGACAGCATGGGGCGAATGAGCATGCCTGAGTGAGAGGATACGGGGTGAGCATGCATGCATGAACGCACGCACGCTACATGTCACGAACGTACAGGTCTTTAAGCTTCTTAAGTGCCGAGATTACGGAGGGAAAGTTTCCTGTGAGACCGGCCTTGCTGAACGACCTGCGACGAGGTGAGTGTGGTGGAAGGGGTAGACGGCACGGAAAGGGGAGGGCGAAAGGAAGGGGTGGGCGGGGACGGCCCTGTGAGACGGACCTTGCTGAACGACCTGCCGGGCTGTGAGTGTGAGAAAGCGAGGACATCAGTGGTAGGACAGCACGGAAGAGGCATCGCTCAGGGTCGAAAAAACACAAGGCCACCACAGCTGTCTGTCTGCAGTTCAAAACCCTATGTTTCAAATCGACCTCTTACAGGAGTGTTAGCGTGGTGAGCTGCGTTGTGGAGGCTGGGAGGCTGGGAATGTTTCCGTTGGCAGTTCTGGTGGCAGGGCAGGTGAAAGTTGGTAGGGAAGGGGGGAAGGGAGGGAGGTAGGGTGTGTGTGGTGGAGTGAGGATGCGTTGTGGAGGCCGGGAGGAAGGGATGTTTCCGTTAGCAGTTCTGTTGGCAGGGCAGGGAGAGCGGCAGGGGAGGGTGGGCGGGGGAGAGAGGGGGGGGGGGGGGGGGGGGGGGGGGGGGGGGTTGGATGGGGTTGGGGGGAAATGGGCGGGGTGAGCTGCGCTGTGGAGGCTGGGAGGCTCAGGATGTTGCCGTTGGCAGTTCTGGTGGCAGGGCAGGGAGAGCGGGGGAGAAGGTGGGCAGGAGGGGGGGTGGGTTGGATGGGGTTGGGGGGGAAATGGCCGGGGAGTGAGAAGTGAGGTGAGCTGTGTTGTGGAGGCTGGGGATGTTTCCGTTGGCAGTTCTGGTAGGTGGGTGGTGGTTGGAGGGGAGGGGGGGAGGAGGAATGGAGGGTGGAAAGGAAGAGGAGAGATGGTGATGTGAAGAGGGAGGGTGGGAAGGAAAGAAAATGTTTAGAGTTAACTGGATGTGTGTGTGTGCGCACGCGCATGTGCGTTCGTGCGTGTTTGTGTGCGTGCGTGCGTGCGTGAATGCGTGCGTGCCTGTGTGTGCCGTGTGCTCTCTCACAGGGATAGCAGCGCTGTCAAGTTCCCCAGCTCAGAAGGGATTGTCCCAATCGCATCATACAGAGACCTGCTAGGTGCCAGGGCAAACCAGGGAAAAACAAAGCAAACCAGAAAATTGAAGAGCAGAGCAGGGCAGGGCAGGGCAGGGCAGGGCAGAGCAGGGCAAGGCAGGGCAGAGCAGGGCAGGCAGAGCAGAGCAGAGCAGAACAGAGAGCAGAA
Organism: Closterium sp. Yama58-4; assembly: GCA_947470075.1. Taxonomy (NCBI): domain Eukaryota; kingdom Viridiplantae; phylum Streptophyta; class Zygnematophyceae; order Desmidiales; family Closteriaceae; genus Closterium; species Closterium sp. Yama58-4. The sequence goes on along the minus strand of CANIUD010000192.1, from coordinate 456,570 downwards.
AGGCAGAATATGAGAGTCCGAAAATATCCCAATTCAATGATACGAACCACGACAGTACAATGAGAGAACTCACAGAGACACGACGTTCCCAAGAGAGTCGCAGCCGGCCCCAAAGAGCAGGGAGCAGTCCGAGCGGCTGGTCTAATTTCAAGTCGGCTCAGTTACCCATCAGTACAAACAATGGCACACTCACAGAGACACGACGTTCCCGAGGGAGTCGCAGCCGGCCCCAAAGAGCAGGGAGCAGTCTGAGCGGCTGGTCCAAAACGCCTTAGGGCTGCGACTAGGGTACAGGAAATCAAGCCCGTCTCTTATCGAAACCAGAGCCAGCCCTGTAACGGGGATGATGGGCGGATAGGGAAGGAGAGCAAGGGGCTTTGAAAAAAAACAACTATTCAACTGATTCTGCGTCAATTACTCGGGGGTATGTGTGTTGAATCAATGTAGTAGTGACACTGACAGGGGTTACTTTACTGGCCACAATGGTGGCGTGACGCACATCTTACAATCGGCGACGCGTAACAGTCACAGAACGGAGTTAAGGCGAGACTGGAGACCAAGTAAATTGCCGATAGAGAACAGCAGCAACAGCAACACCTACAGTTTTTTAGCTGACAAGCAAGAAGATAAGTACATTGCGGGTAGAGGACAGCAACAGCAGCGGCGCCAGGCGACTTATTGCAGGAGGGAAGGAGAAGCACTAGTAGCGGCAGCAGCAGTAGCAGAAGCGAGCAGCTGCCGCGAAGCGTGCCACGTGGCACCACGGAAGGGGACCGGAACATCTGAAACTGTATTCCAGTATAATGTGCTCGGTTATTACGCATTTCGGCGAAAATTTTCCCGCTACACTGTGTTCCAATAAAGAGCATAGCGCAGCGGGTTGTCTCGCGACAGCGTTTCCTGCTACAGTGCATCCCGCTAAACTGCGTTCTCTCTTTCCTACTAAAGCCACTCAGCCAACTCTCCTCGCTTATTCTAGTGGCCTCGACACACTAATTTTGTCACATTTTCTTGATTCTAACCAGTCCTCTTCATCTCCTTAACCGTTCGGGACGACATGCGCCGGCATGGCTATTAATACTAAACATAGTAGTATGTCAGGAGGAACGTCCGAGGAATGGCGTGGTTCTCGCAGCGTGTCAAGAGGAAGGAGTATAGCTCCGTTCTCGCAGTGACGTATCTCCCCCCCGCCCGTTCTTCCGCACGGCAAACCTTGCACCGCGTCACGGAGTCGGTGCACGCGGGATGATCAGCGAGCCACGCAAAGGCGAAACGCAGGACAGATTTCGGTTCCGAGACACGGTTCAGACGCAAATGGACGTTCAAAGTTCGGACAGCCGTACATTATCCCGCGTGAATAGCGCATACACAGCGGAACTCGGCGGAAAAATGGTGTGCTTCAGTTTTGACTTGCTCCTGGCGTTGAGAATACATCAGCCGTCAAGTAGGAGCTTCTGGTTGCTCCAGTCAAGGTGTACTTCCGGTGGGGCTACTTGGAATGGGTCGATATAGACCACCTCGTTTTGTTCCCATTGAACAGATGATACGGCAGACACGATTAAGAAATTACAAAAACTGTGGATTCTCATTTTCCTGCCGTGAGTGCATTCCCGAGGCGGAACAGCAGCCTGCTTGCGGAGTGTGGGCTCAACGAGTAGCTGAATCACGAATCACCAGTTACCACAGCTAGCTTCTCATGGTTCATTCAGACACCTGTTGATTTACGGAGAGAGATTGTCCGTTTCCACTGAGAACTTAAAGCTGCGGTCTACATACCCCAAGCGATAGGCAAAGGTTTATCACTTGGAAACAGGGTAACACTGTCCCCAAAAGTACCCCTTTGCGGAGAAACGAAGAGTCAGGGCGGAAAGAGGGAGGGGGGTGTGGCTGAGCCCAAACCAGTTCGCCAGATTAGAAATTGACCCGCATGATGGTTTCTAGACCAAAACGGTGCGGATGATGGTTGCCAAAGCTCACTCGATAGACCCCTAGTTGTGATTCCAGAGATTACAGTCGCCTCGTTCTCCTCTTCTCTAAGCTAGCGCTCCCACCAAGCTCATGTTCCTTCTTTTCAGTGTTACGGTCCACTCCTAATATCGCTTTAGCTGCGGGTGGGTGGTTGAGCGTCATGATGCATCGCCTTCGCCTTCGCCTTCCCCTTCGCCTTCCCCATCTGCAGCAACCTCAGCAACGTCCCTCAACGTCCTTCGCTGTCAATCGTCTCTTCAATCCTCGCCTCCTCGTCACCATGTCAGCAAATTGTCGTCGCAGATCGTCGCAGATAGTCGTCGCAGATAGTCGTCGCAGATCGTCGTCGCAGACCGTCGTCGCAGAACGTCGTCGCGGATCGTCGTCGCGGATCGTCGTCACATATCGTCGTCGCAGACCGTCGTCGCAAAACGTCGTCGCGGATCGTCGTCGCCGAGACCGCCATGATCATAAAATAACGCCATCGCGCTCGTCGACCTTGGAATATCCGCCCTGATCGTCGACGTCAGAACTCGCCGTCTCAGAACTCGCCGTCAGATTTCGCAATTTCCTCAACCGCCACCTCGTCACCGTCAGAAGATCGTCACCGTCAGTCAGAAGATCGGACACGGTCGGCACTCCGACCCTTGATCGTCACCATCGTCACCCAAGCCACCGTGAGGCGAACGGCCGGGTGTGAGCAGCGACACGGTCTCGCGACGCGGAGGTACGAGGGGGACGGGAGCGAGAATTTGCGACGGGGTAAGCCGCGATATGCGAAGGAGGTCGTATGCGAGCAGGCGCGGGGGGACAGCGCGCGAGCAGAGGCGGGGAGATAGCATGCGAGTAGGCGCGGGGGAATAGCAAGCGAGCAGAGGCGGGAGACAGGCATGCGAGCAGGCGCGGGGGAATAGCAAGCGGGCAGAGGCGGGAGAAAGGCATGCGAGCAGGCGCGGGGGAATAGCAAGTGAGCAGAGGCGGCGTGGCATGGGAGCAGGCACAGGGGGGTTAGCATGCGAGCAGGCACGGGGGGATAGCACGCGACATACCTGGGAGGGGGTTAGCATGCGAGCAGGCGCGGGGGGATAGCACGCGACATACCTGGGAGGGGGTTAGCATGCGAGCAGGCGCGGGGGGATAGCACGCGACATACCTGGGAGGGGGTTAGCATGCGAGCAGGCGCGGGGGGATAGCACGCGACATACCTGGGAGGGGGTTAGCATGCGAGCAGGCGCGGGGGGATAGCACGCGACATACCTGGGAGGGGGTTAGCATGCGAGCAGGCGCGGGGGGATAGCACGCGACATACCTGGGAGGGGGTTAGCATGCGAGCAGGCGCGGGGGGATAGCACGCGACATACCTGGGAGGGGGTTAGCATGCGAGCAGGCGCGGGGGGATAGCACGCGACATACCTGGGAGGGGGTTAGCATGCGAGCAGGCGCGGGGGGATAGCACGCGACATACCTGGGAGGGGGTTAGCATGCGAGCAGGCGCGGGGGGATAGCACGCGACATACCTGGGAGGGGGTTAGCATGCGAGCAGGCGCGGGTTGGGAGCACGCGAGCAGGCGGGGGGGTTTAGCATGCGAGCAGGCGCGGGGAATAGCAAGCGAGCAGAGGCGGGAGACAGGCATGCGAGCAGGCACGGGGGGATAGCATGCGAGCCTTGTTCTCTTTCATTTTTGTGCCATGCCACCCGCCTTCATTGAACACGTGCCTTGTCCTCACGCTTTCATTGCCTATGTGGGCAAGCCCCAGGTTTTCCCTTTCCTATTCCTATTCCCCAACAGCAACTTCCCTTCTCTCCTCATGTGCCTGTTGTTGTCTCGCCGTTGGCTTGCCATCATCCGGCTCTCCCTATTCCGCAGTCAACCATCTCCCTCCCAGTTCATGAGATGGAGGTGTGGCAAAGGGGCAAAGCGTTGTTTCGTATGGGGGGAAACCTCGTTAGAGAGCCAGCCACCCCCATATTTCCCCCCTGCTTATTCTTTGTTTCCGCCCTGCTTACCCTTTGTTTCTCCCTGCTTACCCTTTGTTTCTCCCTGCTTACCCTTTGTTCCTCCCTGCTTACCCTTTGTTTCCCCCCCGCCTACCCTTTGTTTCCCCCCGCTTACCCCTTGTTTCCCTCCTGCTCTCTCTTCCCTCCCTGCTCTCTCTTCCGTGGTGCAGCTCATCAGGCATGAAGCAACCAAGGAGACAAGTTAGTTAGATTTAGGATAGTGTGATGTGGGCCCTTGCCATACCATAACATCGCGTAGCAAGTTATGGTGCAAAATACTCTAGGTTTGATACATACAATAAAGATAGCAGTGGTCATGTGTGGGTATTTGTTATGGTCCCTCATTTGCAATGCTGGTGAGTGTGGAGAAAATTTATGTATTACATGGTACATAACTTGAGTTACAAGACAGCGTTTGTCCACTCCAACTATTGCCTCGGCACACATGTGGCTGGGGTGAAAGGTTAGCAGCAGCATGGGCACATGTTAGCTCTCTAGTGCCCATGCTGCTGCAGTCACCCCAGCTGCAGCAGCAGGTTGAAGGCCCAAGCAGGAGGGAAGGAGGGGTGGATGAGTGGTGAGTGTGGTGGCAGGGCGAATAGAGAGTGCCATAGTGCCCAGGATCCACTCGCCCCACGGCGCTTGTGGTAGCGGGGCGCCCATGTCCTCCCCTCCATGGTGCCCTGCTGCCCTACTACAGCCTGCACAGCACACTTAGACGAGCACGCGGGAAAAAGAGGAGAGTGGCAGAGCAATGGCCTGTGCAAGGAAAGCAAAGGGAACGGAATGGGAAGCAGGGTGAAGGATTGGGAAACTATGGTGGAAACGGGGATAGAAGGGGGAATATCTGTGGTCAATAAAAAGTAACGAAGCAGAAAGGGGTGACCAACAAAGGGGAATGGGGGGAAGGGAAATGGGGGGAAAGGAAATGGGGGGAAGGGAAACGAGGAGAGGAAGGGCATACGCAGGGGAGGATGGGATGAGAGAGGGGAGGATGACGTGGGTGGGAGGAGGACAAAAGGGGGAAAGGATGAAAGGGGGGAGAGTGGAGGACAGGGGGGAGAGAGGGTGAGGGAGCATGAGGAAGGTATGCAAGTCAGGTGTGCTAGGAATGGGCAGAGGAGAAGGGGATTGGAGGTTGAAGAATGCGCGGGTTCCTGTGAGCGTAGTTGAGTGAGAGATGCACTTGGCAGCTGGCGGTTCCGAGGAGATAGAATGAGCTGAGAGAGGGTTTGCGGGGGATGGGAAGATGGGGTTGAGGGAATGGATAGTGGTTTGGAGGAATGAGGAAGAATGCGAGGGTTCGTGCGAAAGCAGTTGAATACGAGATGCACTTCCCTCCCGTTACCCGCACCCGCCACGCCTCTGCCTCTCGCTCCCTCTCGCTGCTGCCACGCGGCTCGTGAATGAGCACATCTTGCGCGCGTCGTCAAACGCGCAGATGGCGGTCACGCGCGCCTGCAGGCGCAAGAGGCAAAAGGGCGGTTGGCGCACGCGGGCGAAGCGAGCAGCAGCCACGCGCACTGGGAAATGGGGGGAGCAGGGGAGGAAATGAGTGAAAGGAGGGATGGGAATGAGGGGTTGGAGGGGGGAAAGAGGGGGACGAAAGGGAAATTTTTTGGAGAGTGGTGGGAGAGGGAAGGGGGAGATGGAAAGAGGGAAGTGAGTGTGTGAGGGTGATAAGAAGGAAGGTGGTGAGGGATGGGAGGAGATAGGAGGAGGAGGATGAGAATAAATGGGAGATGGGAAGAGAGTAGGGAGGGAAAAGGGGGAGCCTAAGGAGGGGATAGGAAGCAGTGGGGAGAGGGAAATGAGGAGGTAGGAAGACGGGGGAGAGAGGAGGACAGGGGGAGAGAGGAGGACGGGGAAGAGAGGAGGACATGGGGGAAAGTGAGGTGCGACCTGGGGGGAAGGGACTCGCGACATGGGGGGAAGGGACTCGCGACATGGGGGGAAAGGGACTCGCGACATGGGGGGAAAGGGACTCGCGACATGGGGGGAAAGGGACTCGCGACATGGGGGGAAAGGGACTCGCGACATGGGGGGAAAGGGACTCGCGACATGGGGGGAAAGGGACTCGCGGCCTAAGGTGGCGAGGACGCCGTGACAAAGGCGACTCGACAAGCAGGCGATGGCGCTGCGCTGGGAAACCGCTGGGCATCCCATGCCGCACTCCGCATCCCATATGGCTTCATGAGTGTGGATCGCCGCATATGGCTTTCGACGTGCAATAACTACTGTCCAAGTACAACGCGGCAGAGAAAACAGTGGCGTGGAAAAGGCGATACGACATTTGCACATGGCGAGAATTGCAACTGGGTGGCTTGGTGGCGTGAAACAGGCGCTACCTCCATGCTACTAGCGGGAATCGCGGCTCTTCCGCGAGGGATGCGAAACAGACGTCGCGTGCGGGATTCGCGGCTTAGCGTGGTGGCGTGAAGAAGATGATACGCTACGCGCACCTGGCCAGAATCGTTCATGTTTGAGCGGGGTGGCGAGAAACAGACGTTTATCACTACACTACGCAATCCTCGCGTATTTCGCGACAGTTTGTCACTTGGTGGCGTGCTGCCTGCACCCAGCAGGGATTTGCAGCCTAGAGTGGTGTGGAAGAGTTGCATGTTTGGGAGCTATGGTTATCAGGGCCCGCGTTTTCTATTCCGCTTGGTTGTTTGTGTTGGGCGCAGAGTCTTCCGCGTTTCCACGGATTACTTCCCCCAAGCAAACCAGCTTACGAAATTGTTTGTCATCGCCAGCAGTGTTTGAATTTCTCGCACACGTTTTTGGGGAAGAAGCTCACTTCGCTCTCGAATCATGTTGGGCCAAAGGGTGTGCACTTAGATTACCCCCCGAAAATACCTCTGAGTATGTAGACCGCAGCTTTAAGATTAGCTTAATCTCAGGTCAGAGATTTCAGGGTTGTTTGTTTCCTTGGCCCGGTTCGTAACGTTCAGCATGGGAGGTTTGTCAAGTGCAGAGCGGCAAGTGTGAGATTCCCTGGGAGTGGGATATTTCCGGGAGAGGTTAGAAAACAATAAGAGAAACAATTTGAAGGGTGTCGATGTTCGACAAACACTGTCACTAAATACCTCGTTATAGCTCTGTTTCCGACAGTAGAGACCTCGTAAAACGCAGCCATTTAGAAGATTACCCGTCACGTGTTTGTACTCTTTAAATTACACCTTCTTCTAAAGATTAGCCAAATAACTATGAGGCTGGCTCTGATTCCCGCTGCAAGCACCAGCGAACATGTGAAATCCGTTTGTAAGTGAACCAGCGTGCCCGATCCACAATACGTCACTGACGAGCGAGAAATCTCTGAGAAGGTAAAATTTAGCAACAGAAACGATTTCATGGGTGTGGAAGAACCTTCAGATGTTCGACAAACACCGCCAATAAAATACCTCGCTATAGCTTCGTTTTGGACAGTAGACCTTTGTATAACGGAGTCGTTTAGAAGATTACCCGTCACGTGACTTTACCCTTTGAAATACACCTCTCCTTAAAGATTGCCCCACCTAATTATGTGGCTTGGCTATTATTCCGCTTCATGCACCGGAGTGTCTGATCCACTTAGCATGTGAAATCTGTTTGTAAGTGCTCTTCCACAGGTACGTACGTCACTGAAGAGCGGGAAATCCATGGGTTGGGTAAAATTGTGTAAAAGTAACATTTTCATGGGGACCAACCAGGTGTTCGTTAAAATACCTCGTTATAGCCTAGCTTTGGACGGTAGCACCTTCGTATAAAGGAGTCGTTTGGAAGATTACCCGTCACAGGATTGTACCCTTTAAAATACACCTCCTGTCAAAGAATCGCCCCGCGCCTCCCTCCCAACAATGAGCCCCCAACCAACGCCCCGTTTCCCCAGCGTTCTTTACTCTGTAAAGTAGGCAGAATAACTTAGGCGTGGCTCAGCGCAGGAATCAAAATGGCCTGAACTTTAAGGGCTGGATCGGGATGCTTTCCCGATATTTCAGGGCTCGTTTCAGGCCATCTCAGCTGCGTAAGGGCTGGCCCCGTACCAAGCCACAGCCCTGGTTCAGATCCTCCCCTCTTGTTCCATGATTTCCATGACTAGTCGCCGTGACAACAAATTCGCCGCCAGGTTGTCGCCCACAGGGATTGCATTTCTGACAACCATGGCGTCCTTCTCGATTGGCAGGATAAGAAACAAGAACCTCTGTCGTCCACGCTTCGACTTCGTGATTCTATCTTCGAAACTGCTCCTTCACCATTCCGTCCCTAGCCCTTACTACCTCCCTTACAATACCTCCCCTGACCGTCAGCGAGATAGTCGCGTTTTGCTTAGTCACACCTTCACGAGTTGACACCGCTAATACGCGACATTCCTTTCAAGGCGAGACATTCCAGTTTATTCAGGCATTCAGCGCTCCATATACTACCACCGCGTCAATCTTTATCGCGTACGATTATTCCCTTCCCCCATAATCCGCCATCCTTCGCTAAATCGAACCGCGAAAATGCTCATTCTACGAAACGTGTGCCTCTCGCCAACGTCGCGGCTCGAGTAGTTACTGATTCCACACAGCATCCCCTCGGAAGCGGGGAGTCCGGACGACATACCCTCGAAAATGGAGACGGACGAACGAACGCGTCGTCTCCACGTCCCGCGATCAAGTCTTTCGCTCGCGGTCGTGCTTCTTCTGTCGCTAGTAGGCCTGCAGCAGCAGTCAGCGCATGCTCAAGCCGTCAACGGAACCGACTGTACGTTTCCAGGTTACCATGTAACTGTTTTTCGCTGAAGTCCGTCGTGCTGTGTACTGTCGCTGCTGCTCGGAATGCAGCCGATCAAGTGAATACGTCATGCTGCGCGTGCCATGTGCCGGCATGCGAGCTGCGCGTGCCATGTGCCTGCACATTTACGTTTCCCCCTGCAGGGAAGACGCTGCTGCGCATCCGCGATGAGCTCAATTTCACCAACCCCGCCCGCAGCCTACTGGAAGAGCTTCATACAACATGATGATGATGATGCCACTCCATGATGCCTCCCTTGTGCAATGCGTACCTGCGCCCGTCCCTGCCCCTGCAGGGAAGACGCTGCTGCGCATTCGCAATGAGCTCAACTTCACCAACCCCGCCCGCAGCCCCAAGACGTATTACTGGAAGAGCCTCATGCAACTTGATGGTGCCGGTCCATGATGCCTGCATACATACCTACTCTCCGCCCCTCCATCCGCCCCTCCATCCGTCCCTGCAGGGAAGACGCTGCTGCGCATTCGCAATGAGCTCAACTTCACCAACCCCGCCCGCAGCCCCAAGACGTATTACTGGAAGAGCCTCATGCAACTTGATGGTGCCGGTCCATGATGCCTGCATACATACCTACTCTCCGCCCCTCCATCCGCCCCTCCATCCGTCCCTGCAGGGAAGACGCTGCTGCGCATTCGCAATGAGCTCAACTTCACCAACCCCGCCCGCAGCCCCAAGACGTATTACTGGAAGAGCCTCATGCAACTTGATGGTGCCGGTCCATGATGCCTGCATACATACCTACTCTCCGCCCCTCCATCCGCCCCTCCATCCGTCCCTGCAGGGAAGACGCTGCTGCGCATTCGCAATGAGCTCAACTTCACCAACCCCGCCCGCAGCCCCAAGACGTATTACTGGAAGAGCCTCATGCAACTTGATGGTGCCGGTCCATGATGCCTGCATACATACCTACTCTCCGCCCCTCCATCCGCCCCTCCATCCGTCCCTGCAGGGAAGACGCTGCTGCGCATTCGCAATGAGCTCAACTTCACCAACCCCGCCCGCAGCCCCAAGACGTATTACTGGAAGAGCCTCATGCAACTTGATGGTGCCGGTCCATGATGCCTGCATACATACCTACTCTCCGCCCCTCCATCCGCCCCTCCATCCGTCCCTGCAGGGAAGACGCTGCTGCGCATTCGCAATGAGCTCAACTTCACCAACCCCGCCCGCAGCCCCAAGACGTATTACTGGAAGAGCCTCATGCAACTTGATGGTGCCGGTCCATGATGCCTGCATACATACCTACTCTCCGCCCCTCCATCCGCCCCTCCATCCGTCCCTGCAGGGAAGACGCTGCTGCGCATTCGCAATGAGCTCAACTTCACCAACCCCGCCCGCAGCCCCAAGACGTATTACTGGAAGAGCCTCATGCAACTTGATGGTGCCGGTCCATGATGCCTGCATACATACCTACTCTCCGCCCCTCCATCCGCCCCTCCATCCGTCCCTGCAGGGAAGACGCTGCTGCGCATTCGCAATGAGCTCAACTTCACCAACCCCGCCCGCAGCCCCAAGACGTATTACTGGAAGAGCCTCATGCAACTTGATGGTGCCGGTCCATGATGCCTGCATACATACCTACTCTCCGCCCCTCCATCCGCCCCTCCATCCGTCCCTGCAGGGAAGACGCTGCTGCGCATTCGCAATGAGCTCAACTTCACCAACCCCGCCCGCAGCCCCAAGACGTATTACTGGAAGAGCCTCATGCAACTTGATGGTGCCGGTCCATGATGCCTGCATACATACCTACTCTCCGCCCCTCCATCCGCCCCTCCATCCGTCCCTGCAGGGAAGACGCTGCTGCGCATTCGCAATGAGCTCAACTTCACCAACCCCGCCCGCAGCCCCAAGACGTATTACTGGAAGAGCCTCATGCAACTTGATGGTGCCGGTCCATGATGCCTGCATACATACCTACTCTCCGCCCCTCCATCCGCCCCTCCATCCGTCCCTGCAGGGAAGACGCTGCTGCGCATTCGCAATGAGCTCAACTTCACCAACCCCGCCCGCAGCCCCAAGACGTATTACTGGAAGAGCCTCATGCAACTTGATGGTGCCGGTCCATGATGCCTGCATACATACCTACTCTCCGCCCCTCCATCCGCCCCTCCATCCGTCCCTGCAGGGAAGACGCTGCTGCGCATTCGCAATGAGCTCAACTTCACCAACCCCGCCCGCAGCCCCAAGACGTATTACTGGAAGAGCCTCATGCAACTTGATGGTGCCGGTCCATGATGCCTGCATACATACCTACTCTCCGCCCCTCCATCCGCCCCTCCATCCGTCCCTGCAGGGAAGACGCTGCTGCGCATTCGCAATGAGCTCAACTTCACCAACCCCGCCCGCAGCCCCAAGACGTATTACTGGAAGAGCCTCATGCAACTTGATGGTGCCGGTCCATGATGCCTGCATACATACCTACTCTCCGCCCCTCCATCCGCCCCTCCATCCGTCCCTGCAGGGAAGACGCTGCTGCGCATTCGCAATGAGCTCAACTTCACCAACCCCGCCCGCAGCCCCAAGACGTATTACTGGAAGAGCCTCATGCAACTTGATGGTGCCGGTCCATGATGCCTGCATACATACCTACTCTCCGCCCCTCCATCCGCCCCTCCATCCGTCCCTGCAGGGAAGACGCTGCTGCGCATTCGCAATGAGCTCAACTTCACCAACCCCGCCCGCAGCCCCAAGACGTATTACTGGAAGAGCCTCATGCAACTTGATGGTGCCGGTCCATGATGCCTGCATACATACCTACTCTCCGCCCCTCCATCCGCCCCTCCATCCGTCCCTGCAGGGAAGACGCTGCTGCGCATTCGCAATGAGCTCAACTTCACCAACCCCGCCCGCAGCCCCAAGACGTATTACTGGAAGAGCCTCATGCAACTTGATGGTGCCGGTCCATGATGCCTGCATACATACCTACTCTCCGCCCCTCCATCCGCCCCTCCATCCGTCCCTGCAGGGAAGACGCTGCTGCGCATTCGCAATGAGCTCAACTTCACCAACCCCGCCCGCAGCCCCAAGACGTATTACTGGAAGAGCCTCATGCAACTTGATGGTGCCGGTCCATGATGCCTGCATACATACCTACTCTCCGCCCCTCCATCCGCCCCTCCATCCGTCCCTGCAGGGAAGACGCTGCTGCGCATTCGCAATGAGCTCAACTTCACCAACCCCGCCCGCAGCCCCAAGACGTATTACTGGAAGAGCCTCATGCAACTTGATGGTGCCGGTCCATGATGCCTGCATACATACCTACTCTCCGCCCCTCCATCCGCCCCTCCATCCGTCCCTGCAGGGAAGACGCTGCTGCGCATTCGCAATGAGCTCAACTTCACCAACCCCGCCCGCAGCCCCAAGACGTATTACTGGAAGAGCCTCATGCAACTTGATGGTGCCGGTCCATGATGCCTGCATACATACCTACTCTCCGCCCCTCCATCCGCCCCTCCATCCGTCCCTGCAGGGAAGACGCTGCTGCGCATTCGCAATGAGCTCAACTTCACCAACCCCGCCCGCAGCCCCAAGACGTATTACTGGAAGAGCCTCATGCAACTTGATGGTGCCGGTCCATGATGCCTGCATACATACCTACTCTCCGCCCCTCCATCCGCCCCTCCATCCGTCCCTGCAGGGAAGACGCTGCTGCGCATTCGCAATGAGCTCAACTTCACCAACCCCGCCCGCAGCCCCAAGACGTATTACTGGAAGAGCCTCATGCAACTTGATGGTGCCGGTCCATGATGCCTGCATACATACCTACTCTCCGCCCCTCCATCCGCCCCTCCATCCGTCCCTGCAGGGAAGACGCTGCTGCGCATTCGCAATGAGCTCAACTTCACCAACCCCGCCCGCAGCCCCAAGACGTATTACTGGAAGAGCCTCATGCAACTTGATGGTGCCGGTCCATGATGCCTGCATACATACCTACTCTCCGCCCCTCCATCCGCCCCTCCATCCGTCCCTGCAGGGAAGACGCTGCTGCGCATTCGCAATGAGCTCAACTTCACCAACCCCGCCCGCAGCCCCAAGACGTATTACTGGAAGAGCCTCATGCAACTTGATGGTGCCGGTCCATGATGCCTGCATACATACCTACTCTCCGCCCCTCCATCCGCCCCTCCATCCGTCCCTGCAGGGAAGACGCTGCTGCGCATTCGCAATGAGCTCAACTTCACCAACCCCGCCCGCAGCCCCAAGACGTATTACTGGAAGAGCCTCATGCAACTTGATGGTGCCGGTCCATGATGCCTGCATACATACCTACTCTCCGCCCCTCCATCCGCCCCTCCATCCGTCCCTGCAGGGAAGACGCTGCTGCGCATTCGCAATGAGCTCAACTTCACCAACCCCGCCCGCAGCCCCAAGACGTATTACTGGAAGAGCCTCATGCAACTTGATGGTGCCGGTCCATGATGCCTGCATACATACCTACTCTCCGCCCCTCCATCCGCCCCTCCATCCGTCCCTGCAGGGAAGACGCTGCTGCGCATTCGCAATGAGCTCAACTTCACCAACCCCGCCCGCAGCCCCAAGACGTATTACTGGAAGAGCCTCATGCAACTTGATGGTGCCGGTCCATGATGCCTGCATACATACCTACTCTCCGCCCCTCCATCCGCCCCTCCATCCGTCCCTGCAGGGAAGACGCTGCTGCGCATTCGCAATGAGCTCAACTTCACCAACCCCGCCCGCAGCCCCAAGACGTATTACTGGAAGAGCCTCATGCAACTTGATGGTGCCGGTCCATGATGCCTGCATACATACCTACTCTCCGCCCCTCCATCCGCCCCTCCATCCGTCCCTGCAGGGAAGACGCTGCTGCGCATTCGCAATGAGCTCAACTTCACCAACCCCGCCCGCAGCCCCAAGACGTATTACTGGAAGAGCCTCATGCAACTTGATGGTGCCGGTCCATGATGCCTGCATACATACCTACTCTCCGCCCCTCCATCCGCCCCTCCATCCGTCCCTGCAGGGAAGACGCTGCTGCGCATTCGCAATGAGCTCAACTTCACCAACCCCGCCCGCAGCCCCAAGACGTATTACTGGAAGAGCCTCATGCAACTTGATGGTGCCGGTCCATGATGCCTGCATACATACCTACTCTCCGCCCCTCCATCCGCCCCTCCATCCGTCCCTGCAGGGAAGACGCTGCTGCGCATTCGCAATGAGCTCAACTTCACCAACCCCGCCCGCAGCCCCAAGACGTATTACTGGAAGAGCCTCATGCAACTTGATGGTGCCGGTCCATGATGCCTGCATACATACCTACTCTCCGCCCCTCCATCCGCCCCTCCATCCGTCCCTGCAGGGAAGACGCTGCTGCGCATTCGCAATGAGCTCAACTTCACCAACCCCGCCCGCAGCCCCAAGACGTATTACTGGAAGAGCCTCATGCAACTTGATGGTGCCGGTCCATGATGCCTGCATACATACCTACTCTCCGCCCCTCCATCCGCCCCTCCATCCGTCCCTGCAGGGAAGACGCTGCTGCGCATTCGCAATGAGCTCAACTTCACCAACCCCGCCCGCAGCCCCAAGACGTATTACTGGAAGAGCCTCATGCAACTTGATGGTGCCGGTCCATGATGCCTGCATACATACCTACTCTCCGCCCCTCCATCCGCCCCTCCATCCGTCCCTGCAGGGAAGACGCTGCTGCGCATTCGCAATGAGCTCAACTTCACCAACCCCGCCCGCAGTCCCAAGACCTACTGGAAGAGCCCCAAGAGCTGCGACGAGCTCTTTGGCGTTATCTGTGACGACTACGGATACGTTGTTGCACTGTGAGTGACCCATCGGGTTTCGGACCCTTGAATTACTTGTCATTTATTAAACCAACATATTTTATCGCTCCCTGAGATGCACTGCGACGCTGTCGCTTAGCTAGCAAGTGCTGCGAGTAATCTCTTGCCCTTCTTTGTCACCTTGTTTCCACATGTTTTTAAGCAACACTTATCCGCTTTTTCCCCTCTCCCAGCCTCCCACCCACTCTGGTCATTTCTCCATTCCCCTCTCGATTTTCATCCCTTCTGTTTCGTCCCCCCCCCCCCACCACCCCAATCGTTTTCCCCCAACACCATCATTATCGTCCCCCCACCCAATCCTTTTATCTTTTCCGCAGCACGCTGTATGGAGTCAACGGCTCGCTCCCCAACGCTATTGCCGAACTGCCCTCCCTCGCCTTCCTGTCAGTGCTCTCTTCCTGCAATCCCCCGTCTTCACCTACTTACATTTAAGCACAGTAGAAAAGGCACCATGCGTGGTTGTCCTCCTCCTCTCCTATTTCCCCACTCCCCCACTCCTCTCTCACACCAGCTCTGCATCACCCCTTGCACTCGTTTCGTTCTGTTGCTGGAACGAACATCTGTTTCTCCCTTCTCCTCTCTTTTCCCTCCCTTCACCTTCCCTTCTCCTCCCTTCCCCTCCCCTCTCCCTCCCTTATCCTCCCTCCTCCACTCCTCCCCTCCTCCTCTCCCACACCAGGTCTGCAGGCAACAACGTCACCTCCATCCCTTCCACCCTCTCCCTACTCAACGCTACACTCACCTCCCTGTACAATCACGCTCGCCTCCTTGTCACTGTCGCACTCACCTCCCTGTACTGTCACACTCACATCCCTGTACAATCACACTCACTTCCCTGTACTTCTTTTACTCCCCTGTTATTGGACCACCTGTCTTGTTGCCCTCGCTTGCACTTCCTTCATCCTCCACCTGTTCTTGACATCATATTACAGCCGCGCACTCACCAACATCTCGCTGTTCCCCTCTCACTGCTTCAGCCATCTGAGCAACAACCAGATCTCCGGGACATTTCCTAAAGGAATCACATCTCTAACAGCACTGCAACAACTGTAAGACTTGCTCGCACTCGTTGTGAGCGGCTTGAGGCCTTCAAGTTGAGGATATTCAAAGAGTATCACAGGCCAGAGCAAGTCACCCTCCTGAGCGTCGTCCAACACCGGAGCAGCAACTGGCACCGAAGGAGCTTAGAAAAGCGAAAGGCATCTTGTTCGTTCTCTTATTCTCACTAATTCCAAGTCAGGTTGATATCCACTCATGCCAGATCTATCCTACATCCTCCCATGCTCCCGTCCGGCTTGCTCCCATCCATCCACCATACTCCCTTTCCTCCAAGCTCCCATTCCCCATCCCCCATGTGCTGTGCTTCCGTGCCCCTGCTGCCACAGGAACATGGCGCAGAACAGGCTCACTGGCAGCTTACCTGTCGGCATCTCCCGCCTATCCTATCTCACCTTTATGTAAGAATCTCTACCTTCCTCAGTCGTCATAAGAGCAGCCGCTGCCGACTGTGGTGCTGCTTTGTTCCGTCAATCGATCTTTCTGTCACCTGTGTTGTGCTGTCAGTTGTGCTATGCTCTGCATCTTTCTGTGTAGTGGGAAGAGATTCGTCCCACACGATCCCTATCTTTCCGATATTGCAATCACTTAGAGAGAATCTACTGTGCAACGAGAATTTGCCTCATCACATCACACGACACGCACAACACATCTTTGCCAATCATGTATGCTATCCCCTCACCCTCTCCCCTCCCTTCCAGCCGAATGGATGGCAATCGCCTTGAGGGGCCAATCCCATCGCAGATATCGACTATGTCTGCCCTCTCTTACCTGTGAGTAACGATTCTGATACAGATATTGTGGTTTCCAAGTTACCATTTCCTTACCTATGAAGCTGAAACTTTTTCGTTTCGCATGGCGTTTAATCAGAAATTGCTTTGTTCTCTCCCTAACCCTAAACTTCAGGATTCTCCGCCATTCCCCGTCCCTTTCTTTCGCTCAGCTACTGCCTGTTTCCTGCCTCTGATTTTCAGTGGCTTCTGAGTTGACTCAAAGCCGAATTAGTCGACGCAATGTCAATGCAGCAATCTTTCCATTGATTTCCCTCCAATGTTTTTGTTTCTTGGCCTCCCTTTCCCCCTTCCCCTCCTTCCGTATCCCCTCCTCCTCTTTCCTGTCCTCAGCTCACTAAGGGGCAACCAGCTTACAGGGTCCATTCCAGCCTCCATCTCGCGTGTGCAAGCTCTGCAGCTCATGTGAGTGTGTGAGCTTTGCGCATGGGTTGGGCATGTGAGTGGGCATGTGAGTGTGTGAGCTTTGCGCATGGGTTGGGCATGTGAGTGGGCATGTGAGTGGGTGGGGCATGTGAGTGGGTGGGGCATGCGAGTGGGTGGGTGTTGCGAGTGAGTGATGCGCGTGTGCAGGCTCTGACGCTAATGTGAGCTGTGTGGGGCATCCAAGTGAGCGGGTGATGCGAGTGGGGCGTGAGAGTGGGGCATGCGAGTGGGGCTTGCAAGGCGCGAGTCACATGAGTCATGCAAGGCCTGTTGGTCGTGCGAGAGACATTCACGCATCAACTCTCTGACTGGCTTCGCCCCTTCTTCTCACAGCTTACCCTCTCCATCCACGCCACATGCACTCGCTCCTCCTAACCCTCCCATTCTCCCATCCCACTCCCACTCTCCCTCCTTCACCTGCCCCAGTGGCCTCTGCATGAGCAATCCTCCTGGCTTCTCCCTTCTCCTCATGGTTTTCTGTACCCCCCATTTAACGCAACCCCCGTCGATCCCTTCCTCCTCTTCCAACCCAATCCCCCCTCAATGCGCTCCACCGCACCCCACCTGGCACCAGCGACTTCCGCAACAACTCTCTCACCGGCTCAATCCCGTCTGAAATCGGATCACTCTCGAAACTCATCTGGCTGTGAGTTGTCGCGTGGTCGTTGGAAAATGGCGCTGCCTGCCTGAGGCGATTTTTGAGGCACCTCATAAGTTTTCGTTTGGCTGAAAAAGGCGCTGCCTGCCAGAGGTGCCTGAAAGTTGCTCGTTTTTTTTCCCTCTTTTTTCTTTGAGGCCAGCTCTCTTTCCAAGCTTGTTTCGTAGCATACCTGCTGCAATTTGGAAGTCACTTTTGTTAATAGCTTGTTTCATTGCAATCCTGCTGCATCATCCCAATCCTCAGACATCCGAGCAGCAATAAGCTCCTCAACCCGTCCTCATTCTTAACTCACAACAAACAGATAGCAACGCGTACCTGACCTAACTCATGCACCTCTCTGCTGGCCTCTTGCTTCTTATCACCTATCTCGTCCCATCAGCTACCTGAGTAACAATAAGATCTCGGGCTCTCTTCCATCCACCATGGGCAAACTTTCCCGCCTCAGATACTTGTATGTTTCCCACTCACCCCCCAACTACTTTCCCTCCTCTTTTCACCATATGTTTCCCACTCACCCCCCAACCACTTTCCCTCCTCTTTTCACCATCCTTTTTTCACCCTCCTCTTTTCACCATCTTTTTTTCACCCTCCTCTTTCCACCCTCCTCTTCACCTCACCCTCCTCTCTTCGACCTCACTTCTCCGCTCCCACTCCCACCCACTCCCGCCATCACCCTTTCCTTTTCACGTTCACTACCATGCCATCTTATCCTGTCCAACAACCGGCACCCATCTTACCCCCTTTCATTCGTACCTATTTCACCTTGCTCTCTCCCTGCCTGCAGTTTCGCTAATGCCAACTCTCTCTCAGGGTCCATCCCAGCCTCCATCTCCAGCCTCCTCTCCCTCAGCTACCTGTATGTGTTGCCCTCACAGTCACCCCCACCTGTGCTTAGTGCCTGCACCTACCCGTGTGTGTACTGCCCTTCGTTCAAGAGATTCTTTGGAGCCGTCAAACCTCTCTCTCAGGGTCCATCCCTCCACCATCTCCAGCCTCATCTCCCTCACCCACCTGCCCTTCGTTCAAAAGATGTCTGTTGAGTCAGCTCTAATCTCCCCGCACCTACCTACCTCCACATATTTGGCTGTCTCTGTGTCTTTCTGACCGCTTCCAACCGACTCTAACCTTTACCACACCCAGTTCTGCTCTGCCAGTTCCAACCAACCAGCTCTCCCTCCCTCCAGGCTCCACTGCCTCATCAAAATGATTTTGCTTCCTCTGTCTTTCTCACCGCATCCAACCCACTTTAACCTCTCCCACCCACACCCAACCAGCTCTGCCAGCGGCAACCAGCTCTCAGGTTCAATTCCTGCCGGCATCACTGCCTTGTCCAAACTCGGCTTCCTGTGAGCCACCTCTGCATGTTAATGCCATGTTTACCAGCAGCACTGCCCTCCCTGCTAGCATCACTGCCTTGTCCAAAATCGGCTTCCTGTGAGTGGCCCACCTCTGCATGAGCACGCCGTAACACAGCATGCTCAACGTCATTGCCTTTCCCGTTTCCGACCCATCCAATCATCTCTATGCGTGTAACTGCGTCAACATTTCAAGTCGCTTCCTGTTTCCATTCATTAACACGACGTGCCGCTCCCCACCCCTCTTTTTTTCCATCTCCTGCAGGCAGCTGGATCGTAACGCTCTCTCAGGCCCCCTGCCAGACAACATGACTTCGCTCACCAACATGGTGTACCTGTAAGTGCATGCATGGCTGTATGCGCATTCACAGCTGTAACAGTGGGCACTGTTATGTGTATGTCCATGCACGTCTATGCTCAACCGCAACGCTCTTTTCGGTCCCCTGCCAGACAACATAAGTTCTCTCACCAATATGGTGTACATGTACCTTTTTATATATGTGTGTGTGTGTGCGTGTGTGTGTGTGCGCGCGCGCTCCTCCATCGCAACCCCAACTCACCCTCGCTCTCACGGGCACTCTCCCTTCCTTCTGTGGTCATTCTACAGCTAATCTCACTCACTCTCTTATTCCCCTCATCATCTCATCACAACCCCCCTCTGCTCTCCCACAGGGATCTCTCCTACAATGCTCTCTCGGGCACTCTCCCTTCCTGCTGTGTTGATGCTACAGTTCTGTCTCACTCACTCCCTTGTTTCCCCCATCATCACAACCCCCCTCTGCTCTCCCACAGGGATCTCTCCTACAATGCTCTCTCGGGCACTCTCCCTTCCTGCTGTGTTGATGCTACAGTTCTGTCTCACTCACTCCCTTGTTTCCCCCATCATCACAACCCCCCTCTGCTCTCCCACAGGGATCTCTCCTACAATGCTCTCTCGGGCACTCTCCCTTCCTGCTGTGTTGATGCTACAGTTCTGTCTCACTCACTCCCTTGTTTCCCCCATCATCACAACCCCCCTCTGCTCTCCCACAGGGATCTCTCCTACAATGCTCTCTCGGGCACTCTCCCTTCCTGCTGTGTTGATGCTACAGTTCTGTCTCACTCACTCCCTTGTTTCCCCCATCATCACAACCCCCCTCTGCTCTCCCACAGGGATCTCTCCTACAATGCTCTCTCGGGCACTCTCCCTTCCTGCTGTGTTGATGCTACAGTTCTGTCTCACTCACTCCCTTGTTTCCCCCATCATCACAACCCCCCTCTGCTCTCCCACAGGGATCTCTCCTACAATGCTCTCTCGGGCACTCTCCCTTCCTGCTGTGTTGATGCTACAGTTCTGTCTCACTCACTCCCTTGTTTCCCCATCATCACAACCCCCCTCTGCTCTCCCACAGGGATCTCTCCTACAATGCTCTCTCGGGCACTCTCCCTTCCTGCTGTGTTGATGCTACAGTTCTGTCTCACTCACTCCCTTGTTTCCCCCCATCATCACAACCCCCCTCTGCTCTCCCACAGGGATCTCTCCTACAATGCTCTCTCGGGCACTCTCCCTTCCTGCTGTGTTGATGCTACAGTTCTGTCTCACTCACTCCCTTGTTTCCCCCATCATCACAACCCCCCTCTGCTCTCCCACAGGGATCTCTCCTACAATGCTCTCTCGGGCACTCTCCCTTCCTGCTGTGTTGATGCTACAGTTCTGTCTCACTCACTCCCTTGTTTCCCCCATCATCACAACCCCCCTCTGCTCTCCCACAGGGATCTCTCCTACAATGCTCTCTCGGGCACTCTCCCTTCCTGCTGTGTTGATGCTACAGTTCTGTCTCACTCACTCCCTTGTTTCCCCCATCATCACAACCCCCCTCTGCTCTCCCACAGGGATCTCTCCTACAATGCTCTCTCGGGCACTCTCCCTTCCTGCTGTGTTGATGCTACAGTTCTGTCTCACTCACTCCCTTGTTTCCCCCATCATCACAACCCCCCTCTGCTCTCCCACAGGGATCTCTCCTACAATGCTCTCTCGGGCACTCTCCCTTCCTGCTGTGTTGATGCTACAGTTCTGTCTCACTCACTCCCTTGTTTCCCCCATCATCACAACCCCCCTCTGCTCTCCCACAGGGATCTCTCCTACAATGCTCTCTCGGGCACTCTCCCTTCCTGCTGTGTTGATGCTACAGTTCTGTCTCACTCACTCCCTTGTTTCCCCCATCATCACAACCCCCCTCTGCTCTCCCCACAGGGATCTCTCCTACAATGCTCTCTCGGCACTCTCCCTTCCTGCTGTGTTGATGCTACAGTTCTGTCTCACTCACTCCCTTGTTTCCCCCATCATCACAACCCCCCTCTGCTCTCCCACAGGGATCTCTCCTACAATGCTCTCTCGGGCACTCTCCCTTCCTGCTGTGTTGATGCTACAGTTCTGTCTCACTCACTCCCTTGTTTCCCCCATCATCACAACCCCCCTCTGCTCTCCCACAGGGATCTCTCCTACAATGCTCTCTCGGGCACTCTCCCTTCCTGCTGTGTTGATGCTACAGTTCTGTCTCACTCACTCCCTTGTTTCCCCCATCATCACAACACCCCCTCTGCTCTCCCACAGGGATCTCTCCTACAATGCTCTCTCGGGCACTCTCCCTTCCTGCTGTGTTGATGCTACAGTTCTGTCTCACTCACTCCCTTGTTTCCCCCATCATCACAACCCCCCTCTGCTCTCCCACAGGGATCTCTCCTACAATGCTCTCTCGGGCACTCTCCCTTCCTGCTGTGTTGATGCTACAGTTCTGTCTCACTCACTCCCTTGTTTCCCCCATCATCACAACCCCCCTCTGCTCTCCCACAGGGATCTCTCCTACAATGCTCTCTCGGGCACTCTCCCTTCCTGCTGTGTTGATGCTACAGTTCTGTCTCACTCACTCCCTTGTTTCCCCCATCATCACAACCCCCCTCTGCTCTCCCACAGGGATCTCTCCTACAATGCTCTCTCGGGCACTCTCCCTTCCTGCTGTGTTGATGCTACAGTTCTGTCTCACTCACTCCCTTGTTTCCCCCATCATCACAACCCCCCTCTGCTCTCCCCACAGGGACCTCTCCTACAATGCTCTCTCGGGCACTCTCCCTTCCTGCTGTGTTGATGCTACAGTTCTGTCTCACTCACTCCCTTGTTTCCCCCATCATCACAACCCCCCTCTGCTCTCCCCACAGGGACCTCTCCTACAATGCTCTCTCGGGCACACTGCCTTCCTTCTGTGGCGGTGCCATGGCCATGCTTCACACCGTGTGAGTATTTTCAAATGAGCATCAAGCATACATCGATGGCCCCCCTCCCACACACCTCCATGGCACATGTCTGGCCCCCTTCCTTCTGTGGCAGTGCCATGGCTATGCTTCACACCGTGTGAGTATATGGGGGGCTTTGACTGAGAGCGTATAAGGAACTTTGATCTCTTCGTTGACTAGGGGGGCAATCTTCTTTCTAAGTTTCCTTAACTTCTCCGCAAGTGTTGAGAAGTCTCAATGCTCAACGTTTCTCACGAGCCTCCCCTCCCTCCTCTGTTGCCTCGTCCCCTGTTCTCTCCGCAGCGATCTATCAGACAATGCATTGGTGGGATCGCTGCCATCTGGCCTTGCCAATCGCTCCACCGTTCTGCTTTTGAGGTGCCTCAAAAGCCATTTGAGCCGGCCCTCACACCGCCTCTCCTCCCCTCCTCCCCTGCCCGCTCTGCAGCGATCTATCCGACAATGCATTGGTGGGATCGCTGCCCTCCGGCCTTGCCAACTGCGCCACCATTTCTTAGGCGCATCAAAAGCCATCTGAGTCGGCCTTCACACCACCCCCTCCTCCCCTCCCCCCTCCCCACCCCCCCCCCCCCATCCCCTCCCCTTCCCTCTCTGCAGTGATCTATCCGACAATGCATTGGTGGGATCTCTCCCTTCTGGCCTTGCCAACTGCTCCACCCTCATCAACCTGTGAGCGCCTCTGGTCCAAAGCACTGCCAACTGTGCAGTATTTCAAACCCAAAAAATATGTATATACATACATATATATATATATGTATATATACATATATAAAGGTTTGTCAACTACTGAATTCTTATGAACTTCTGAGCGCCTCTGCACCAGCACTTCATTCTAGTGCGGTTAGACACCCTATTCACCAACCATTCCTTCTTCTATTCCCTCACTTCCCTTCCCACCCCTCTCTGTCTCCCCCACCCATCGCCCCCGTCTGCTGGTCTCATTCCCTCCCCCAGCGATCTCAGCAACAACGCACTGAGTGGCCGCATTGACACCCTACTCACAACCTCTCCTCCCTCTCATCGCTGTATGTACCCTGCTGCCTCACATTGATTGACTCTTGAGTCGTGTCAGATGTTTTTTTTTTGTCGACGGAACACACACACACACACACACACACACACCACACACACACACACTTTTTTTCTCCTCGCTGTATGTACCCAGCTTGAATCAATTGTTCTTGATTCAGTTGTTCAGTTTTTTATCAACTACTTCAGCGATTGAGGCTGCCCTCCCTTCCCTCACTTCCCTTTGTTGAGCTCCCTTTTCCCTCTCCCCCCGTACCCCTTTCCCCTAACCCTCTCCCCAACCCCTCTCCCTCTGTATCTTGCTCCCATCCACCAGTAACCTATCTCGCAACTACTTCAGTGGTGGGCTGCCCGCCCTCCCCTCCTCAGAGCAGATCTCAACCGTCGATCTCACCCACAACTTCTTCTACGGCCCGGGCCACATAACAGACCGCCAAGGCCGCCCACTCTGCCAGTCCGCCGACCGAACTCTCTCCCTGGCCGGCAACTGCGTCGTTTTTGACACGGCTCTCGGCCCGCTCTGCTCGTCTGAAGTGCAGAAAGAAGCGAGTGCCTGCAAGCTGTTCTGCTCCACGAATATGACCTCTTCGGGAAGGTTTCAGGAGAATGCGCAGTGTGGTGGCTGGGTACGTGTGAGGCGGTGGTTGTGAGTGCTGGGGGGGCTTCTGGGGGGCTACTGTGGGGAGTGGTGGGGCTGGTAGTGGTGGTGTGGGCGGAGGGAGTTTGAGCAGCACCAGCAACAACAGCAGCTGTACCGGCAGCAGCAGCAGCTGCGGTGGCGGCAGCACCAGCAAGAAAAGTGGCAAAGCTGGCAGCAAGAGTGGCAGTAAGAATGGGAAGCAGAGCACCACAGCAGCAGCAACAGCAGCAGCAGCAGCAGCAGCAGGGGCAGCAGCAGTGGATACCGGGAGAGTGAGCTTTGGTTGCAACTGCCCAGCTGAGATCGCCTTGCCCACCGCAGACGGCATGTCCTGCGCTCTTATTGGTGAGTGCTCTTATCGATGAGTGCTCTTATCGGTGAGTTTTCTTATTCATGAGTGCTTCTATCAGTCCGTTCTGTAAATTTACCTCTCATTGGTTACCACTCCTGCTGCTTCTTTCCATCACAGACCTGATTGTACATGGACACTGATATGCAGGCTGAAGTTTGTAATGCTGTTCACACTTCCCCTCTCCTCTCCTCTCTTCCCCTCTCCTCTCCTCTCTTCCACTCTCCTCTCCTCTCCTCTCTTCCCTCTCCTCTCCTCTCCTCTCTCTCCTTTTTCTCTCTTCCCCTCCCCTCTCCTCCTCTCTCCCCACCACAGCCAAGCCTCCGCCTCCCCAAGCCCACCTCCCGCCACCCCCCCCGTCCGCCTCGCCCTCCCCAATCCTCCCCCACACCTCCCCCAAGTCCTCCCCTTAATCCTCCGCCTCAACCTCCCCCAAGCCCCCTCCCAACCCCCTCCCCCCAGCCCACCTCCCCCAACCCTCCCCCGAATCCACCCCCTCAGCCTCCCCCCCAGCCCTCCCCCAAGCCCCCCACCTAATCCCCCTCCCCCTAGCCCACCTCCCCCTAACTCTCCCCCTAATCCTCCCCCTCAACCTCCCCCTAATCCTCCCCCTCAACCTCCCCCCAGCCCTCCCCCAAGCCCCCCTCCTCATCCCCCTCCCCCTAGCCCACCTCCCCCTAACTCTCCCCCGAATCCTCCCCCTCACCTCCCCCCAGCCCACCCCCAAGCCCCCCACCTAATCCCCCTCCCCCTAGCCCGCCTCCGCCCAGCCCTCCCCCGAATCCTCCCCCTCAACCTCCCCCAGCCCACCCCCAGCCCCCCCCACCCCCCCCCCCCCCACCTAATCCCCCTCCCCCTAGCCCGCCTCCTCCCAGTCCTCCCCCTAGCCTCCCCTAATCCCCCCCTCAACCTCCCCCCAGCCCTCCTCCGAATCCTCCCCCTCAACCTCCCCCCAGTCCGCCCCAAGCCCCCCACCAAACCCCCCTCCCCCTAGCCCGCCTCCCCCCAGCCCTCCCCCGAATCCTCCCCCTCAACCTCCCCCCACCCACCTCCAAGCCCCCACCTAATCCCCCCCTCCCCCTAGCCCGCCTCCTCCCCCAGCCCCCCCTAGCCCTCCCCCTAATCCTCCCCCTCAACCTCCCCCCAGTCCTCCTCCAAATCCTCCCCCTCAACCTCCCCCCAGCCCGCCCCCAAGCCCCCCACCAAACCCCCCCTCCCCCTAGCCCACCTCCCCCAGCCCTCCCCCTAATTCTCCCCCTCAACCCCCCCACCTCCCCCCAACCTCCCCCCAGCCCACCCCCAAGCCCCCCACCTAATCCCCCTCCCCCTAGCCCGCCTCCTCCCAGCCCTCCCCCTAACCCTCCCCCTAATCCTCCCCCTCAACCTCCCCCCAGCCCTCCTCCGAATCCTCCCCCTCAACCTCCCCCAGTCCGCCCCAAGCCCCCCACCAAACCCCCCCCCTCCCCCCTAGCCCACCTCCCCCCAGCCCCCCCTCAACCTCCCCCCAGCCCTCCCCCAAGCCCCCTCCTCATCCGCCCCCCCCTAGCCCACCTCCCCCCAGCCCTCCCCCAAATCCTCCCCCTCAACCTCCCCCAGCCTCCCCCCCAAGCCCCCTCCTCATCCCCCCCCAGCCCTCCCCCCAGCCCTCCCCCTAATCCTCCCCCCTAATCCTCCCCCTCAACCTCCCCCCAGCCCCCCACCTAGTCCTCCCCCAGCCCTCCCCCTCACCCCCCCCCCTAGCCCACCTCCTCCTAGTCCCCCCCCTCAACCCCCCCCAGCCCTCCCCCCAGCCCCCCCCTAATCCTCCCCCTAATCCTCCCCCCTCACCTCCCCCCAGCCCCCCCCTAGCCCACCTCCTCCTAGTCCCCCCCCTCAACCCCCCCCAGCCCTCCCCCCAGCCCCCCCCTAATCCTCCCCCTAATCCAGCCCCCCCCTAACCTCCCCAGCCCTCCCCCTACCTCCCCCCCCCCCCACCTCCAGCCCTCACCCTCCTCCCAGCCCTCCCAACCCCCCACCCAATCCCCCTCCCCCTAGCCCACCTCCTAGCCCCCCTCCAACTTCAACCTGCAGCTTCTATCAATCACCCCTACTGCTCCACCCCCCTCACCGCCACCATCGTCGCCCTCTCCTCCTCCCTACTCCCACCTCCCCCCAGCCCGCCTTCCCCTCGCCTCCCCCTCCGTCTCCTCCTTCCCCCTCGCCTCCCCCTCCTCGTCCTCCCCCACCTTCCCCTCCCCCAAGCCCACCGCCACCCCCCACCCCCGCCAGACCTTTGCAAGTGGAATGGAAGCAAATGGGTATGCCCTCCTGGTCAGGGTTCTCCTAGTTGGACACCTCTAGTGTAAGGAAAATTACGATTTAGCTTGCTATGATTTATGGCCTACTATACTAAAGGTCCACACTTTTATGTAAGCCTTTGTATCTGGGCTTCGGAAAGTGGTGAAGGCAAACTGTACCAGCCGGAAATTGGTGCCATAAACTTGTGCATTTGTATAGGTTGCTAGGGACGAAAGATTATTAACTGTATCAGAGAATCTGTTGCTTCCTGTTTGTTCACAATCACTAGTCGTATTTGGGTACACCCCGAAAGGTAGTACCTGTCAGATACCGAACAAAATAGCTGGCCTGGTGTGAATTGCAACTGCACCACCAACCCTGAAACCTCTAACTTGCACCACAACGAGAACCCTTCATGACGGACTGAAACAGAGTCGCCAAATATGTTCATTCAAGTTCACCCATGTTCGGTTGGCTTTCACAATCGTGCATCCAGCAAAACTCAACCCCAAACCAACCGAACAAGCAAGCTCTCTTGGGATTGCCGCTGTGATTGCTCTTGCGGCTGGATGCGCCTCATAATGCGAATAACTTGACAGCCACGGCCATTGGAGCGCGTGACTTTAGGAAGCGGATGCCTTGCGCTGGACCCTTATTCTGTTTATTTTATTGAATTATCCTAGCCATCGCGAGGCCTGCAACTTTTCATGCCGATACTGTCTCCGCTCTAGTTAGTATGATCTCCTTTTCTTGTTTGCAAGATGTGCAAAACTGCGTTATCGAAGTGTGTCAAGCGTGCAACTCTGAAGTGCTTCCTCACTCCGACATTTCATTCTTCTTAACTCGAGGCCCGGTTCTCATATTTTCGTTCGTCCTGGAAGAACTTAGCTCAGATGTTCGCTCGTTACTTGCCTCAATACGCCGTCACGCTGACTGAGGAGACCAGTTATTCGTGAATTTCCATGTGCTTTTGGGTGTCCTCAGCAGATTATGTTTACGAATTAAATCACACCTCCTAATCGCGGCCATGGTTGACAATAAGCTGTATCTCCTTTCTAATTCTGTTCGCGCAAATACGAGCTTCACCGAGAACTTTCACAGCAACGAACGTCTAATTAGAGCTTTGTGGATGCTCTTTTACTCTCTATCCTTTCTGTTTTCGTTTCTGGCTGGAACTCAGCGCTGCCTCAAGCTGTTTGCTTTTTGGTGACAATATGTGGTAACAAACGCTGCATAAGTCGTTCACGAAATGGCCAAACTCTTCGCATGGTGTTTTCACAATGATATTGTTTTCACTCGCAGAGTGAAAGCATCGCATCTTCTTTTTACGCTTATGTAACGAACTTCTGCCCACAATCGAACCTTTTTCAAAAACATAGGGGTCCGCTTCGACACTGATTCGGGCAGCTTTGTCACGGGCAACGTCTCTCACAATTCGCACTACAGCCCCCACAGCTCACCTCCGATTTTGACGAGCTCCTCCGACCCTGACGAGCCTCATCCCCGCTGACCTATTTCCCCATACTTTGTCCACATTTTCTTACCCTGTTCTTTAGACGAGGTTTCTGGGTTGTTCGAGTAGTAGCAATGGCGAAGCACAGAGATAGGGATACGCCGACGAGGCACGTGCATCCGCCACGTGTCCTCGGCTCCGCCAATCACGACACAGACAACGAGTCTGGCGGCGGCGGCGCGGCCGCATCCGGCGGCAGCGGATTCGGCCGGCACCGGCCACCGCGGGATGCGGGGAGTGAAAGAGTACGGTTCAGATCGGTTCAGGGAGAAGGAGAGCGAGACAAAGAGAGAGACAGAGAAAGGGACAGGGAGAGAGAAAAGGCAGGAGAGAAAGAGAAGGATCGGGATAGGGATCGGGATAGGGATCGGGATAGGGATAGAGATAGGGAGCGCGAGCGCGAGCGGGAGAAAGGGCACAAGGGCCGCGCCACGGATAAGGTAACAAGCGAGGGAGGAATAAGTGACAGCGAGAGAGGTCGCGACGCGAAATGGGAGGAGCGCGGCGAAGAGTCGCAGAGTCTGCGCATGGCGGATGGCGGCGGCGCGTTTGGCGCCGAGAAGGACGGCCATGTGGGCGGGTCGAGCGTCCCCAGCGCGGAGCGGTCGCGACGGCAGGTCCGGCCGCGATTGGTCGGGCAGATCGGGCGAGACGGACGGTCAAGATTCAACAAATCGAAGGACGGGTGCGTATTCCCTTTTCTCTGCTTGCTGCTTGCTATTCTATGTTGCTGCCCCTGCTGCCTTCAAGCTAAACCTGCTGCCTCCCTAGCGGCTAATCTCAACATCCCTCCCACCCCGCTCACTACCAACCAACACCTCCTCATTCGCCTCACCCCCCCTCCCCCTGGTGGGCCATCCCCCTTTCCTCCGACTTCCCCTTTTCCTGCCCCACCCGCTTCTTCCATCCCCCATGACTCTCCTCCCCGCCCACCTCCTCTCCCTCCCTTCCCCCCCCCCTCCCCACCCCCCTGCAGCACGCTGCAAGCCCCCGAGCCTCCGCCGCTCTTCCCGTACCGAGAGGGCGAGGGCATGCCGGACCTCTCCAAGCTGCTTCGGCACTCCGACTGCCTCACCCACTGCCCCCCTGCGTCCTCCGACCTCCCTGCTTCTGCTGCTGCTTCTGGTGACGCTGGTGGTGATGCTGGTGGTGGGAAAGTGGGGCCTGGGGTTGAAGGAGATAGAGGAGGTGACAAGGAGGGGGGTGAAGAAGGGGAGAAGGACGATCCTATGGACCATGATGGCCCTGCTGCTGCAGCAGCTGATGGTGCTGCCTCTGCTCCTGCTTCTGCTGCTACAGACGCTGCTGCTGCAGCCACCAGTGGTCTTTTGCATGTGGCACCAGGAGCAGCAGGGGCGGCAGCAGCAGGGGCGTATCAGCAGCAGCCGGCAGTGGAGATATCGGTGCCGCCTGAATCCATCACCACTGCCAACCGCCAGGTGCGGTCGCGGCAGCTGTGGGGCACGGACGTGTACACTGACGACTCGGATATCGTCGCAGGTATGTTACAACGCCCTTCCCTCCCTATCTGCTCTCTCACAGTGCTGATGCATGTGTGGTACATCACACCGGTCTCAGTGCCCGCACCTGCATTCAGATTCTAGTCAACAATCCACCCTCCTCCCTCACCCACTCTCATCTTATGCAGTGCTGATGCATGTGGGATGCATCACACCTGTCTCAGTGCCGCCACCAACACCCATATCCTCCTTAAACAACAACCCCCTTTTCTCCCCGCCTCCGCTCTCCCTTCTCCTGCTGTGCTCTCTTTTCACGCAGTGCTGATGCATGTGGGGTACATCACATCACACCAGTCTCAGTGCCGCCACCAGCATCTATTGCCGTTTTTCTCCGCCCATTGCCCCTCATCTCTCCTTCCCGTGTTCCTCATCCTGTCTTCCCACGCAGTGCTGATGCATGTGGGGTACATCACACCCGTCTCAGTGCCGTCACCCGCGTCCATAGCTCCCCTAAACAACAACCCCCCTCTCTCCCCGGCCCCCCCCCACCTTTCCTTCTCCCCCTGTGGTCGCTTTTCATGCAGTGCTGATGCATGTGGGGTACATCACACCTGTCTCAGTGCCGCCACCCGCATCCATAGCTGAGCTTCGAGCAACCATTCGCGTGCTGCCACCTCAGCCCTGTGAGTCATGCCATCTCATCCCTGTACGTGCCACCTCAGCGCTTTACGTTGCGCCACCTCAGACTTATGAATTGCCACGTCAGCAGTTCTTACCCTGTCAGCCTCTCCTGTTAGCCTGGCCCCGCTTGCCACATCAGACAGTTTGAGATCGACAAGAAATTCACCTCACGCAATGTTTCATTCTGCCCCACCCTTCCCGCCCTCTCCCCCTCCCAGCCTACCGCTCCTCCTCGCGCAACAGCATGAGGTCCCGGGCATGGGGGTCGGTCTGAGACAACTCAAGGATTTCCGCATGTAATCTGTTGTTTCCCTCCCTCCTCCCCCCCTCCCAGCCTACCGCTCCTCTTCGCGCAACAGCATGCGGTCCCGGGCATGGGGGTCAGGCAAAGGCACATGCAGCTATGCAGTAGAGAGCTGCAGAATCATCAAGGTATGTCCCTTGAAGCTGTGCAAAAGGCACATGCAGCTGTATCTGAGGCGCCTCTAAAGGCATGGGGGTCAGGCAAGGGCACGTGCAGCTATGCAGTAGAGAGCTTGAATCATCACCTTTTAGCCTCTCAGTGAACTCAGTCGACTTTCTGCAGAAGCACCAAGGTTTGCTCGTGAAATCTACGGGTTTTGTCGCAGTGTCAGTCACAATTGGTACATGTTTTCAGTACGAGGATTTTTTTTTTCTTCCTTTTTCTCAGCCGGGCTGAAGAAAACACTCGTAGCAAGGCGAGTGAAACTCCTTCCGCCATTCGCCCCCCACCTCTCCCCTGAACTCTCCCACCCCACCGTGCAGCACGACGGCACCAGCATCGACCTGGAAGCTTCCTCCGCCCGCACACCCCCTGTGGGGCCCACACTTGTACCCGCAGCAGTCGAGCGCACCATGACCACCCGTGCTTCCTCCTCCGTGCGGGTACGTGCCTGCCTCCACTCCACCCATGTCTCTTCTCTCCGTGGGTACGTGTAAGGGTACATTCCTACCTCGTGTCAGACACGAAGTGGAGGTTCGGATGGAGGTTCGGAAGACCCGAAGTGGCCCACTTTGGGTCTTCCGAACATTGATTTGCCAGAGTTCCGGGGGACTTCGGGTCTTCCGACAATTCACTTCGTCAGACACGAGGTAGGAATGTACCCTAAGTGAGCACTTCCTCTTCTTACTACCACGACTCACAATGCTCGTTCCTGCAGCGGTCGAGCGCACCATGACCACCCGCGCCTCGTCCTCCGTGCGGGTGTGTGTGCACAGACGCGCATGCGCACTTGATAGACAGTCATCCATACTAAGAAACTTCTTCTTACCCAATTGTGCACCCCTGTTGCTGCTCCTCTCCCTCCACCAATCAGAACGCGCACAGGCACCAGCGCTTTGTGCAAGAAGTGACTCTGCAGTACAACCTCTGCAATGAGCCCTGGTGAGTGCACTGTCATTTCTTTGTACTCGCACAGAGATACGGCAGGTCGCATGGCAAGAAGTGACTCTACAGTACAACCTCTGTAACCAACCTTGGTGAGTTTGTGGGCTGTGGTGAGCCTGCGAGCCCTGGTGAGCCCCCCACCCCAGTCAACGTAACAATCTACTAGGTCACTCACTCTGACCAGTGTTTTTGTATCACAGCAATCGAGGTCACTTTTGGTCACACTTGGTCACACTTGGTCACACTTGGTCACACTTGGTCACACTTGGTCACACTTGGTCACACTTGGTCACACTTGGTCACACTTGGTCACACTTGGTCACTCTTGGTCAACGAGAGCTCTGGTGAGACAGCGATCGCTGGTGGTGAGTGCAATGCCAGTCCACATGCCTTTGGCAGGTTGCATGGTATACCTCACCCTCCCCTTATTCTCTCAATCACCGACCCCTTCCCTCTTCCCCCTTCCTCCTCCCCCCCCCCCAACCCACGCGTCAGGCTCTCGAATAATCAATGGATGTCATTGCAGGCACTGCCTCAGTCATTTCAGTGCCGCACCATCTCTCCCCCCCTCCAAGTTGACTTCTGAGTTGACTCATAAGTCAATGGATGTCATTGCAGGCACTGCCTCAGTCATTTCAGTGCCGCGCCATCTCTCCCCCCCTCCAGCCCCCATTCCCGCCAACCGAACCCACCAGGCTCAAGTATTCAATGGCGATTATTTCAATCCAGGGGCTGAAGCTGCCTTTGTACAACACTCTGCTTCTTTCCCCACCCTCTCCGATTTCTCCAACCCAACCCACCAGGCTCAAGTATTCAATGGCGATTATTTCAATCCAGGGGCTGAAGCTGCCTTTGTACAACACTCTGCTTCTTTCCCCACCCTCTCCGATTTCTCCAACCCAACCCACCAGGCTCAAGTATTCAATGGCGATTATTTCAATCCAGGGGCTGAAGCTGCCTTTGTACAACACTCTGCTTCTTTCCCCACCCTCTCCGATTTCTCCAACCCAACCCACCAGGCTCAAGTATTCAATGGCGATTATTTCAATCCAGGGGCTGAAGCTGCCTTTGTACAACACTCTGCTTCTTTCCCCACCCTCTCCGATTTCTCCAACCCAACCCACCAGGCTCAAGTATTCAATGGCGATTATTTCAATCCAGGGGCTGAAGCTGCCTTTGTACAACACTCTGCTTCTTTCCCCACCCTCTCCGATTTCTCCAACCCAACCCACCAGGCTCAAGTATTCAATGGCGATTATTTCAATCCAGGGGCTGAAGCTGCCTTTGTACAACACTCTGCTTCTTTCCCCACCCTCTCCGATTTCTCCAACCCAACCCACCAGGCTCAAGTATTCAATGGCGATTATTTCAATCCAGGGGCTGAAGCTGCCTTTGTACAACACTCTGCTTCTTTCCCCACCCTCTCCGATTTCTCCAACCCAACCCACCAGGCTCAAGTATTCAATGGCGATTATTTCAATCCAGGGGCTGAAGCTGCCTTTGTACAACACTCTGCTTCTTTCCCCACCCTCTCCGATTTCTCCAACCCAACCCACCAGGCTCAAGTATTCAATGGCGATTATTTCAATCCAGGGGCTGAAGCTGCCTTTGTACAACACTCTGCTTCTTTCCCCACCCTCTCCGATTTCTCCAACCCAACCCACCAGGCTCAAGTATTCAATGGCGATTATTTCAATCCAGGGGCTGAAGCTGCCTCAGTACATGCCGCTTGTTTCCCTGCCCTACCCCCTCTCTTTTTTCCCACCCCAACCCAACCCACCAGGCTCAAGTATTCAATGGCGATTATTGCAGACCACGGGTTGAAGCGGCCTCAGTACACGTCAGCGCGACTCAAGCGGGCCGAAGTGCTGTATCTTGAAACGGCCACGCACAGGTGAGAGTAGAACAGTTTTTTACGCGCCTCAGATGCGACAAGGGTTCTTCTCAGTACACGTGCTACACATCAGCGCCCACTCAAGCGAGCCGACATGCTGTACAAACACCCACCCACTTGGGTGGGGGGCGCTTTTGAGCGCTTCATAAGCGGCCACACCACAGCTTTTACTGGGCCTTTTGAAGTTGCGGCCTCAGTACACGTCAGGTTTGAGTTGAGCAATGCTTTGCACTTGGTGGGTGGTTCTTTTCAAGTCCGCTTCTCACTTGCCCGTTCTTCCCTCCACCATTTCAGGTTTGAGTTGAGCTACGAGCCTTTGTCCGCTCGCAAGGTCTTCTACTCTCTAGCGCTTTCCAGGCCCAGCAGCAGCAGACACAAGCCCACACTATGGCACTTGATGCTGCTAACGCGAAGTCTGATGGAGCTGCTGCTGCTGGTGATGGTGGTGATGCTGATGCTGGTGCTGCTGGTGTGGTAAGGGAGGGAGGGGTAGATGCTGGTGGAGACAAGGAGGAGCAAGGTGGGGGAGCAGGGGAGAGGAGGGAGAGAGAAAAAGGGGCGGCAGATGAGGGAGAGGGAGCCGAGGGGCCTAAGGGAGCAAAGGAGAAGCCAAGTGAGGGAGGATCAGAGAGCAAAGCAGCAGACGGAGAAGGGAAGGAGCACCCAGAAGCTCCACCTCACCCCCCATCCAAGGCACACACAAGCACCGCTGCAGCAGCAGCCAATGCTGCAAACGCCAACTCTCCCAACACAAACAGCCCCTCTGCAGCCCCCTCTACAGCAGCAGCAGCAGCAACAGCAGTAGGAACAGCAGCAGGGGGCAATCTGAGTGGCTCGAAACGACCCTTCTCTCTCTTCTCCTCTCCTCCCGGGGTCCTAGGCAACAGCAGCACCAATCCTGAAACCCAGTGGGTGCTGCCTCAGAGTGCGTTGGCACAGGTGCATGGGAAGGGCAAGGGGCCGAGAGACACGTACCGGTGGACCCAGTGTGTTCCACCCCTTCCACTGGATCAACTGCGCTCCCACGGCTGCCCTCTCCCTGCCGCTTTCACCAAGGTACGCCCGTTTAGAGTGCACTCAACTGTCAAGTGCGGTCACAAGCCACTTCACTGCATGGGAAGGGCAAGGCGCCGGGAGACACGTACCGGTGGACTCAGTGTGTCCCGCCTCTCCCTCTCGAACAACTCCGCTCCCACGGCTGCCCTTTGCCAGCCTCTTTCACCAAGGTACGCCCTCAGACTCAGAGTTCCCGTGGGTTTATCCTCAGGATGTGTCAGTCAGCCCACGTGCGTTCCCCCTCTCCCTCTTCACCAGCTGTGCTCCCGCGGCTGCCCTCTCCCCGCTGCCTTCACCAATGTATGCCTCCTCCTTCCTCGTTCCTGCCCTGGAAACGTCTCAAATCAGGATCAACTCTCTCTTGCGACCAGCTCTGCTCCCTTCTGAAAGTATCGGGAGGAGGTTTGGGGGGGTGGTGGGAGGGGGGAGGCTTGGTCACTCATTTGCCCCTTTCCCTCCCCATACCCCCTGCTCCTGGTGTGGGACGAGGTGCACTGGGCGCCTGGGGGGGTGTGGGTGCATCTGGGAACCGCATGGTCACTCATTCATTTGCCCTTGCCTTTCCCGTGCTTTCCTTCCCGTGCTTTTGTGATTCAGATTCTTGAGAGTGGCCTGGCGTGGGACGAGGTTCAGTGGGCGCCTGGGGGGTGTGGGTGCGGGGCCTGCATTACCCCGTGGTTAGGGCCCACTTCATGCCTCGCAAGTCATTCTCCTCTCGCTAGCTCCTCCTGTTGCTGTTACAAGGTGTTTTGGTGTCCTCGCAGGGTGTGGGTGCGAGGGCTGCATCACCCTGTGGTTAGAGCGCACTTCATGCCTCGCAAATCCTTCTCCTCTCGCTGTTATGCTTTTTATACTAGGTATACTTGACTCGATCATATGCACCAACTTCCCATGGTTAAGGAGGGCCCACTTCGTGCATCCCAAGTCCTTTTCGTCTTGTTAACTCCGGCTGACTCAACAAGTGCTGAAACCAACAACTGCTAAAGAATCAAATGGGCGTGAAAATCACTTTTTGCTCAATATTTACGTACCGGTAGGTAGAGATTTCGAATATCAATGATGTTTTGCTCTCCTACAATTGATCTCTCGATATTGGTCGCTCCCCAAGGCGCCGAACTTTGTGAATTCGCTCGGTTGTGTAACGCATGTTCTTTTCGCCATCACTTACCCTGGACTGGATCGTCCTGGCGGCTGCCTGTCTTGACGTCTCGCCGTCGTGAAAGCATCGCATCGCGGGAGGCGCTATGCGCTCGATAAGAGAAATCCTGCCGAGCGTGCGAGCAGTAGACCCGTTTCGGTGCCTTTTTCCTGGTGGAATCTTTTTTGGTGTACCGTACCATCTTTTTGTTGTTCAAGCTTGCTCAAATGTCCCCAATTCGTCAAAGCGTCCAACTTTCATGTTGTATGTGTTTCATTACACTCCAAAGCTCCTACCGAACATACCGTAGAACAGGCAGGTAGAAGACAATGAAAAGAAAGGTCTTGAAGGCCTCGGCGGGAAACCTGCGATGTATTTCCGCAGCCACTGACACTGCCTCTATCCACCTGAATTTTGAGACCTCTCAAAACTCCGCTGCTACTGTCCCTATCTATCCACCTGGAGTTTTCTTCTTGACCGCCGCAGCGCTCCCAAGCAACGCTGCAAAGCGGCGAGCTTTTTGTTCCAGCCTGTGAAGTCCTGTCCTTCCCTCACGACACATCTCCTGGAACTTAGCTCTTGAACTGCTGTCCTGCGTAGTACTAGCCAGCCATCCGCGCTGAGGTCTTTTTCTTGCCTTTTATTCTTCACATTTTTGTCAATTAGATCCCCAGCAATGGCATTCGCCGCCGTGTCTGAGCATGTACTCCCGATGGCGGAACATATCTTCGACCACCTCGTTTTGCAGTCCACAGACTTAGTCGTGGTGTCCTTTCTCAATAACAATTGCGACGCATCCGAATCGATCGCTCAGAGCATTAAACGCGTGGCCAGGGACATCAAAGAGAGAAGCAGCGACGTCTCATTTTACGTGGTCGACGGCGACAGATCCCCCGACTTGTGCTCAAAGTACGGTGCACCATCGATTGTGATTTTCAAAAATGGGACTGTTGCTGATACCTTGAACGGCGAGCAGCCGGAGAAATACATCCTATCTAAGGTTGAAGGCCTCTTGTGACCTCCCGTGAGATGTGTGTCTCTCGGCGACCTTCCATGTCAATGTCGTGGCGCCCATTTATGCCAGAAATTTCCTCTGCTTCATGTTCTGTTCCCTACGTTCGATCTTGAATACACATAGTATGCCTGCTTTACTCATAAGAAAATATTACACTTCTGGGTTTTGTGCCCGTAGGCAGTATCTTACTCACAATGCCTCACCTTCAAAACTCTCACCTTGGAAACTCTGTATAATACCACATGCTTCCAGCGCACAACCTTGTCACTCAATGCATGATTCTGAACCCACCTCTAGATGTACTATTCCTGGGGGGGCTCATCTATAACTGGGCTGATCACTGGTACTCATCCAACTCCTCGTTCCATGTGAACAATCACCAACCTACCCATGTCTCGCATCTCCCTGTACCTCAGAGTTCCATAGAACCTAATTATGAATACACCATCTGCCACTTCCCTACGAATACCCCATATACTTCTCAAGACAAACGCAAACTTCTCGTAAATGCCTTAGTCTATAAATACCCCATCTCCTTCTTATACTCCATCTCCTCGCTCCACGTGAGCCTGTCCTGAATCCAGTCACCCGTGTCACCTCGCCGGTCCGCGCCCCGTTTCGTGGTTCCAAAGACTGCAGCACATAGCACACAGCGCAAAGAGCAGCAGAACACACATGGGACAAAACCATGCGAACCGTCCCAGCCCACGCCATCCACCATGCCATAAGGTGTCGCAGGGAAAGGGAATGAGCATATTGTTGAGGAACAGGAATAGAAAAGGCATCAGGATACAGCAAAAGCCAGAAGATGGAGAGACCGGAGGGGAAGCAGATGAAAGCAGGCACGGGTGGGAGTTGGAGAGGGCGGCTCCATTCCATACAGTTCCTTTCCACATTACACATCTCAGTTGCAATCATTCATCCTGTCCCTAGCACCTCTTGACTGACCTTCTCTCAAGCTGACAGTCCGGGTGCAACTGGGGAAGACAGTATCTGGATCCACCCCATGCTGCTTCTGCACTTGTGCATTCACATTGCACGACCTGGAGGAACAGCAGGGGAGAAAAAGGGTGAGGGGAAGTGGGGCATGAGGCTCGTGGAATTAGGAAGCGACAAGGCACAGGTTGTCTCATCACAAGCTTGAACGGTATGTGATGAGAGCGAGCGAGGCGAGGCAGGATATTTGAAACAAGGGCAGGCCCAACCGCAAGGGTGAAATACTTAAGAACAGCCTTATCTCAATGCTCAACCGCATTAACCCATGCAAGAGCAAACGGCTGAACTCAAAGGCTCAATCCGGGAGCTCAACTCAAGAGTTCAGCTAGAAGGGTAAACCATCACCTTGCCCATGCAGGGATGGGTTTTTTTCGCCCGTCGCTCCCTCTCCTCTTCCTCATCCTCTTCATCTGAATCCATCCTATCTGGAGTCATCTCATACGACCGTATCCCCTCAGCAGCCGCTGCTGCTGTGGTGGTCCCAGCACCAGGAGCAAGCTTTCTCTTTGATCTCCTAGGCGTGACTGAAGGAGATAAAATCACATGGTCCAGGTTACTTGGTAACCGCATCCCTGATTGGCTGCTTGGGGCTGGTAGCATGGCAGCAGATGCACTGGGAGGGGAGCTGTGACTGCCTGGGGAGGTGACTGTAACGGGAGGTGCTACAGTGATGGTACAGGAAGCTGGAGTGCTTGCTTCGGTTGTGTGAGACACCCCAGCCGTGCGGAAACGGGTGGAGGCGGAAGGAGGGGGTGACATGAGCTTGGAGGCATTTTCCTTGGCTGCTTGCTTGACTGAGCTGCGGGTGATGCCAGGTTGGGTTGAACCAGGCACCCTGCCACCTCCTGCAGGACCACCATTAGCACCAGCAGCACCATCAGCAGCACCAGCAGAGGCGGCAGCAGTAGCAGTAGCACGTGCTTTGGAAGCACTTCTAAGGACTCTGTCCTTGCTGGAACTCGCCTCCTGTTGCTTCCGCTGCTGCTGCTGCTGCTGCTGCTGGCTCTGCTTCAAACTCATTGGTGCCGTTGCTTGGTTGACTTTGCTGGACCCAGGAATCCGGGATTTCAATCCAACCCCTCCTCCTCTTGCAGCAGCTGCTGCAGCTCCTGCTGACGCCGATGCTGCACTTGCAGTACCAGTTGCCTCTGCAGATGCCACTGAACCAGCTCCTCCTGCCCTTATCCTACTCTCAAGCCCAGCAGATGTGCCACTAGCTACAACCTTCCCTCCATTCCCTTGTGTTCCTGCATTCGCTGCTCCACCAGTCTTCTCTGTGGCCCACTCCCTTAGACTAGCAACACTCTTAGACGCCTGAGGGGTTGCAGAGGGCCTAGGCAAGGAGGAACCTGCAGCAGCTGCTGGGGTGGTAGAAACAGCAGCAGAGGGAGTAGCAGCAGCAGCAGAGGCAGTCGCGCCAGCAGCAGAGGCAACAGCCACACCAGCAGACGAAGGGGCAGATGCAGAGGAGGCGGCGGGATTGGTGGGCACAGAAGCGAGAAGAGAGGAAGACGCAGAAGGCTTACCAATGCTAGAGCCACTGCCGCTGTTACCAACCCCAGCACGGATCCAGCCTCCTTGAGCAACAACAACCTTGGGAGCAGCAGCAGAAGCAGCAGTGAAGCTAGCAACAGCAGAGGTACCAGAAGCACCAGCAGCGGCAGCAGGAGTGCCTGTAAGGAAAGAAGCGCTGCTTGGTTTGGGCATGGGAATGAAAGTGCCGCCTGTTAGACTCTTGGCAGCACCACCACTGCAACCGGCTAGGCTCTTCGCCCCTCCCTCATCACGCTCTCTACCATCCTCACCCACCCTTCCTGTGAGATTCTCTGTGAGCCGAGACCGAAACACCATCCCCTCTCCTCCTGCTGCCCCTGCTGCTCCTGCTGCCCCTGCTGCTCCTTGTGCTCCCGACACCCCTCCTCCCAAACCAGACGTGGTTACCACATTACCACTACTGTAGATACTACTACCACCACAGAGTGTGAACTTGGGGGGAGGAGGCCCCATGGCGAACCCGCCGGCTCCTGTCCCAGTGCCGACCGACATGGCTCCTGTGCCGCCCGATCTCACATCACTCCAACGCACGCCTCCCTTTCCATCTTCCCAGCTAGAGCTAACCATGCTGGCGCCACTGTTACCCATGGTGCTGATCCCTGTGCTAAGCAGCCCTGCTGTCCCGGAAGTGAGACGAGAATTGCCGGCCGTATTGCCACTGTTCACCCCACTAGGCCAGGCACTGTTCCGCCTATCATCCGTGCTGCTACTGCCCTGCAGCTGTGCAGAAGAGCCTCTCGATACAAGCCCACCCCCTATAAGAACACCGGAGAGCTTGGGTGCGCGGTTGCCTGGAACAAGGAAGGAGGTGAAGGAGGGAGCGGCGGATGAGGGGTTGGAGGTTGAGGGGCGATGGGAAGGTGCGTGGAAGCTTCCAGCGTGCGCTGTTGCTGTTGCTGCTCCTGCTGCTGCTGGTTGTGTTGCTGGGTCTTGTGTCACCTGCCATTACCAAACGACAGACGAAAGAGCGATGGCTAAATGAGTTTCGTCAGGTGTGAAAAGAAACCAGAAACAGGGAGCAAGAGGAGAGCTATAGCATACTGACATAGAGCTCTATTCTCCCAGAGTTGTCAAAGAAGCTTACCCCTTTTCTGGCGTCTTGCAACCTCCGCATCTCCATCTCCTCGTGCTCCCTCCTGTGCTGCACAGCCAGTTCCTCCTTCCGCCTTTTCTCTGCCTCTGCTGCCTCCTCCCGCCTCTTTCTCTCTGCTTCTTTCTCAGCCAGCTTCGCTGCTTTCTGCTGCTCCTCCTCCTTCCTCCGCCTCTCCGCCTCCTTCTCCCGCTCTGCCCGCTTCTGCCGCTTCGCCTCCTCCTCTGCGGCCTTCTTGGCCCTCTCTTCCTCTTCCTACCAACCCAGTGAGACATGTGAGCAGGCGAGAAAACGGAACAAAATAAGTACAAGCTACAGGCACGAGAGAGGGCAGAAAAAGAGGAATGGGAGTGTTGAATAACAGAAAGAGCAATTCATGCCGAAAATGGTTTCACGGGTAGAGTTCGAAAAAAAAGAAACGGCTAAATCTGGATTCAAGTAGAGTATTTTTATAGTAGAGCAGGAAGAGGGTAGAGTGGAAGGACCTTGGCTTTCCTGATTCTCTCTTTCTCCATGTGCTCTTGTCTTGCCTTTTCCTCCATCTCCTTTTTCGCCTTTGCCGCCTCTTCCACTCGCCTCCTCTTCTCCTCCACCTTCGCCCTCTCCATCTCCTCCCTCTCTCTCTTCCTCGCTGCCCGCTCCTCCTCCTTCCTCCTCCTCTCTTCCTCCTCCTTCTCCCGCGCCTCCTCCAACCTCCTCGCCTTCTCCTCCTCCATCTCCTTCCTAGTCTGCATAGCTTTCTGCATCTTCCCTTGTACGCCCTCCCGCTCACTCATCCCTACCTCCACTTTCCTTCCAGATCTCGTCTTCACACCCGTTCCCCGTGCTTCTGCAGCATCAGTAACCCCCACACGCACTCCACCTGCGCCTTTCGGAGTGGCAGGGGGTTGGTCTGCAACGGCTACCCCTCTTTCCCGCCCTTTCCTCCCTGCCACACCCGTTGCTGCCTCCAAAACGCCCTCTTTCCCTTCCGCTTTTGCCTTCCCTCGCTCCTCCCGCCGCTTCTCCAGCGCTATCCGCCTCTGACTCCTCTCCTCCGCCTTCTGCTCTGCTTCCAGCCGTGCTGCCTCAGCCGCTGCTAGTGCTTTCACTTGGACGTTCTGTTTCCCAGAGGCAGGAGGGGGTGGGGCTGGCTGGGCTTTCATTATCAGCGACACAAACGAGGTGGTTGAAGTAGCAAAACGTGATCCTACCACTGCTCCGGCTGCCCCCACCGTTGCCCCTGCTGCTCCTCCCGTTGCTCCTGCTCCTCCTACTGCATTGCTTCCAGCACCAGCCACCACACTCCTTCCACCACTGACCCCCAAACCGCTACCAGCCGCATTGCCAGCACCACCAGCAGCTGTCACCGCACCAGTAAGAAGCCCCCCTCCCAGAATCCGAGAGGCGCCCACTATCCTCCCTCCTTGGCCCACAATCCTGGACGCCGCAACAGTAGGGGCTGCTGCTGCTGGCCCTCCTTGTGCCAGTGAGACACAACGAACCGCAGCTGATTCCAAGGCCGGGGTTTCCAGTCCTGAGGCGGAAGTTAGTGGTGTGCTGACTGGGGCCTTCAGCGCTGTGGATCTGATTGCGCTAGGAATGGAGCCCCCTGGAACTGGTGTGGGACCTTGAATTTCCTTCGCCTCAGCAGCAGTATGCGGAGTGCTAGCATCTGCAGCAGTATCACTGCAAGCTGTACCATCCTTGTCTGCCTCCCCTTCTCCACTCGTTCCGTCGGCACCCCCCAGTTGCTCCTGCCCCATGCCTTCTTCACCTACCGCCTCACTACCCTGCTCCTTGTCTTGTTCCTCCGCTTCCTCCTCCGCGTCCTCCTCCTCCTCGTCTTCCGTCTCTCCTTCCTCCTTGTCGTCTCTCACAGTACATTCTCTTGCTTGCTCCTGTAAACTATCACCGGCCAAAAGCAAAAAACTCCTGTCACTCTCTGCACGTACATGCTCCGTCTCTTCAACATCATCCCTGTCATCTCCTCCACACTCACCATCCCCATCACTTCCACCACGGGCTCCGGACACATGGTCGCCACCGGCTTCAGTGCCTT
This sequence comes from Closterium sp. Yama58-4, assembly GCA_947470075.1. Classification (NCBI taxonomy): domain Eukaryota; kingdom Viridiplantae; phylum Streptophyta; class Zygnematophyceae; order Desmidiales; family Closteriaceae; genus Closterium; species Closterium sp. Yama58-4. The sequence continues at coordinate 414,293 of CANIUD010000192.1, read as the reverse complement.
CGTCATCAGATATAATATCCATGTCATCAGCTGCAACATCCATGTCATCAACTGCAGCTTCCACATCATCGACTGCACCTTCCACCTCATCAGCTGCATCATCCACGTCTTCAAGTGCAGCATCTACTTCAACAGCCGCAGCAGCAACACCGTCCAAAGGCTCGTCAGCATCTGCCTCATCCTCTGCACTTTTATCCGCTCCCCCTACCACACACTGACCATCCATCCACTCTATCTCCTCGTCCTCCTCTGCTTCCTCCTCAACCTCCCCCTCTTCCTCTTCCTTCACCACTTCCCCTTCAGCAACCCCCTCCCTTCCCTCGCCCTCCTTGCCGTCCTTTCCCTCATCCTCCCCTTCATTCTCTTCCCCCAGTTTCTTGTCATGCTCACCCTCATCCTCCAACTCTTCCTCACCAGCACTCGCACCAGGCTCGGGCACCAGCATAGCCCCATTGACTCCTTCAGCTCTTTGTTCCATGGTAGCTTGCACTAAACCTTTCCCAGCCTCACTGACTCGGCTTACAATGGAACTTATACCACCCGAAACAACCCCTTCATCCCGTTCCTCCCCGCCACTCGTCACCACGACGCGCCTCTGTTCTTCCTCCTCCTCCCCTTTCTTCTCATTCCCCTCCTCATCTCCCTCCCTCCCCTCCACCGCCACTTCCCCATCCTCCCGCTCCTCATGCCCGCCATGCCGCGCCAGTGCGCTTCTCAGCTCCGCCAAGAACCCTCCCCCTCCTCCCCCTCCTCCCGCGGCACCTCCCATCCCCCTCACTCTCTTCATCCTGCCGTTCTTCCGTAGCTGCTGCAGAATCTCATCTCCCTCCGCCCTGCTCTTCGCGCCTTCAACCGCGCCCCTGCCAGAGGCAGTGCCCCCAAAAGCAGCAGCAGCGCCCTGCGCCCTGAGCCGAGCCAGCACACAGTTCCTCCTGCCTGTGGCACCATCTTTCTCCTCACCTGACTTCTCGTCTCCATTCACATCCTCTATCTGAGTTTCAGCAGCCTTTGTCTTTACTCCTTGCACCTCGTTCTCCTTGCTGCTTTGCCCTGACTCTTCGTTCTTCCCGCTACCGTGACTCGCCTCCTCCCTCTCGTCCTCCCCCGCCTCCCGCTCCGCCTCCTCCCCCGCCTCCCGCTCCGCCTCCTCCCTCGCCTCCTGCTCTGCTTCCGTCACCGTCTCTCCCAACCCCACCACCTCCTCAGCAACCACACTTGGTTCTCCCGCGACAGCAGCAACACTTGACTTTCGATCCGTATCACAAGTCCCCTCAACAGCACCCAGTGACTCTTGGGTGAGCCCCACAGCCTCAACAGCAGCATCAAGCGACTCTGGCATCTTCTCACAAGTCCTCACAGCAGCATCCGGTGACGTTTGAGTCAGTTCCACGGCCTCCACACGAGCATCAGCTTCGTCACCACCCGCCTCCTCTATCAACGCCCCTGCTGCAGCAAAGCTACGAGCAGCAGCAAAATCCCCTTCCGCCTGGTCAGTCGCAGCCTGTCGTCGGCCCCTTCTCCTGCCAGTCCCAGCAGCACTAGCAACCTCGGTACCGCCCGGGTTCTTAACCCTGCCTCTGCCTCTTGTCCGGCTGCCCGTTGCTTTGCTGGCACTAACAGCTGGGGCTTTCCTTGCACTGGCCGCTATCCTGCTGCTGCTGCGAAGCACCCTAAGCCCATGCACGGTCATCTCCTCCCTCTCTATTGGGAAACCATGAAAGGTCTGCTCCTCTGTATTGATACCAAAACCATGGAAGCTTGTTTCCTCTCTATTGAAGCTCGGGGTTGATCCCACCTCGTCCGGTTTCGCACCCTGCGCCCTAGAATGCACCGCTTCTCCACCCCCAGTGACATCCCTGTGCTGCCCTGCTGCTCTGTCCGTACCGCCTTGCTTCAAATCACCACTCACTTGCGTTCCCTTCTCCTCTCTCTCTTCCCGCTCCTCCGCCACTTCCCTCTCCTCCCTCTCTTCACTCTCCTCCCTCTCTTCACTCTCCCCCTTCAACCCTGCATCCTTCCTTGCCTCCTTTTCATTCTCCGTTTGCTCCTTCTCTCGCAACTCCTTTTCCCCTTCCTCCTTGCCCTCTCCCTCCTCCTCTCCCTCCTCCTCTCCCTCCTCCTCCTCCTCTCCCTCCTCAACCACAGAGTCACCTTCACACAGCAGCGCATTACCCGCAGCGGTTGCACTAACTGGATCTCCCACCACGCCCAAGCTGCTCTCAACGGCCTCGGCTACCTCCAGCCGTTCTGCTGCCTCTGATCCTTCTGACGCGTCCGACGTTTCTACTACCTCCGTATGTCTACCCGCCTCTGCGCCTTGTGGAACTGGCGTCCCCTCAAGGTCCTCTGACTTGGATGATCCCACGTGCAGAGCACCAATCCCCACCGCGTCCAACTCCTCGGCACACTCAGCCACAGTACCTGCAGTTGCCACCTCCGCCCCCACTTCCTCCTCCGCCCTCTCTTCCTCCTCCGCCTCCTCTTCCTCCTCCGCCTTCTCTGCCTCCTCTTCCTCCTCAATCTCCATGTCTTCAGCCTCACTCTCTCCATCACCGTCTCTTCGCTCTTCCCTCCTCTCTTCACTGATGCCCTTTGCCAGCAATGCGTCGGCCCGTTCTAAAAAGGCTCCTTCTCCAGCTTCCTCAGGTTCAGAGTCAGCTTCCGGCGGCTCTGGCACAGCAGCATCAGCAGCGGGTTCAGCAATCTCTGTCCCTCCACAACTGTCCTCCTCGCCTCCATCTACTCCCGGCACCAGTTTCTCCTCCATCACACCCTGTGAGAGCGAGTCACTCTCCATGCCAACACCACCCACTTCCTCTTCCTCAACCCGGTGCTCATCACCCTCTGCTGCCGTGTTACTGTCAGTCCCCATGACTACCTCCATGCTTACAGCCTCCCTTGCTTCCACATCCTCCCCCTCCTCCACTTCCTCCCCCTCCTCCACTTCCTTCCCCTCCTCCACTTTCTCCTCCTCTGCTTCCTCCTCCCTCTCCTCCACTTCCTCCCCATCCTCTAATTCCACTTCCCCCTCATCCATTTCCTCCCCATCTTTTACTTCCTCCTTCCCCTCCTCGACTTTCTCCCCTTCCTCTACTTCCTCCTCCCCTTCCTCCACTTCCTCCTTCCCTTCCTCTACTTCCTCCTCCCCTTCCTCTTCTTCCTCCTTCTCCTCCTCTCCTTCCTTCTCCTCCCCCTCTTCCTCTACTTCCTCCCTTTCCTCCTCTACTTCCTTCCCCTCCCCCTCTTCCTCTTTCTCTTTCTCCACTTCCTCGTCCTCCGCCTTCTCCTCCCCTTCCACTCCTGTAACGAATTCCTTTGACCCGGCAACAACCTCCTCGAACAGTACAGCCGCCTCCAGCACACCAGTTTCAGCACTCTCCCTTGAAACGCTCCTCTCATCTGCCTCACGATGACCATCCGCACAGCTTCCACTCACGTCCCTCTGTGGCATAGATACAGCGCCAGATTCTACCGCGCCAGATTCTACCGCGCCAGATTCTACCGTCGGCAGCACTCCCAGCTCAGCACCACGTGCGGTCCTCCCCTCCTCACGGTCAGCACCGCCCGCTTGGCATTCCGCGACCTCCATGTCTTCCGCGCCTTCCGTCCCTTCAGGTGCTTGCACAGGGTCAGAAGCTGCGACTCCTGCATCTTCCTTCTCCTGCGTCTCCTCGACAGTCTCCACTTCTCCCTCCCCTACAACCACAGCCGCCCCCGCAACCTCCTCAACTGTCTGTTTCTTGTCAGCAAGAGCTGCACTGCCAGACTCAACTCTCAGGGCAGTCTCAGCTTCCTCCACACACATCGCCTTACCAAGGCAACCGAGCTCCACTCCTGCACTGGCTGATGCCACCTCCACACCAACAGCCAGCGCTTCCGGCACAGTCGCGGTTTCACCTTCACTCACTGCTGCTTCGTTTCGGTCCTCGTGCTCCGCATGTTGAACGGTTCCTGTCAGCTCAAGGTCATCTTCCCGAGTGCCATCAGCTGCACTGGAGTCCGACATGACAGAGGCAAGATCTATTTCATCGGCGGCAGCATCAGCACCAGCCTCCGCACCAGCATCAGCGTCACCAGCCATTTGTGCAGCACTGTCTACATCAGCTGCTGCAACGAGATCCTTATCGCCAGCAGCAGCATCAGCACCAGCCTCCGCACCAGCATCAGCGTCACCAGCCATTTGTGCAGCACTGTCTACATCAGCTGCTGCAACGAGATCCTTATCGCCAGCAGCAGCATCAGCAGCCGTTGCTGCAGCATCGTCGGCACCAGCAACCGTCGAATCAGGAGCACCAGCTTCAGCATCAGCCATCGCCACAGCACCATCTGCATCAGAAGTTGCTAAACATTGAGTGTCTTTCATCCCTTCCCACGCTTCTCCATATGTTGCAGGCTCCACTGGAGTCTCCTTAGAAACCATTTCCACCACCTCACACACCTCCATATCTTCGGCTGCTGCCTTCCCTTCCTCCGCTTCCTCCTTTTCCTCCACTTCCTCCTCCTTCTTTCCTTCTTCCCCCTCCTCCACTTCCTCCCCTTCCTCCTCCTCCGCCTTCCCTTCTTGCCCCTCTTTCACTTCCTCTTCCTCCTTCACTTCCTCTTCCTCCTTCACTTCCTCTTCCTCCTTTACTTCCTCTTCTTCCTTTTCGCCCTCCACGTCAGCGGCCATTTGGCCAGCACATTCCAGTGCCACGTCAGCGGATGCACCAACGTTCTTATCATCACCACCACCCACAGCTACAGCAGCAACCGACGCACCACCCTCGCGTTCAGGCGAAAAAGATCCAGAAGCATCACCAGTGGAAACGGCCACAGCGGCCGCACTACTTTCAGCAGCCACAACGACTGCCTTGATTTCCTTTTCGGGAGGAAGGCTCTCGTGAACAGGTGCTTCTGCAGGAACAGCAACTGCGTCCAAGCCGCTTCTGCTGCTGCTGCTGCTGCTGCCGTTGCCTGCTTCAGTCACGGTGGCTCTCTTTCTGCCTCTCGTCGACCTCTTCTCTACTGGAGCTTCCACTCGAGCCGGATCAACGGGCGGGGTCGTTTCAGCAGGGACGGGCTGGGTAGCTTCAGCAGGTTCTGCGAAAGTCACCAATGAGAGCAAACCACTGGGCTTAGTCGAGTTGAAACTGTGGGACCCAACAAATAGGCAGTGAAATAAGGAGCACAAGGAGAGAGTTAAACAAAACCAGTTACACTCACCTGGCTCTTCCGTTTGCTTTTGAGCCTTCCTTGGCCGGCCCCTGCGAGGCAGAGGCGGCAGCGGTGCAGCAGCAGGCGCACCACCAGCACCGCCAGAAGCACCGCCAGCAGCAGCAGCAGCAGCTCTGGCCGAGGCTCGAGTGGCTCGCCTCTCCACAACTGGCGCGGTCTCACTAGCCTCGTCAACAGCTTCGGGAACTGCTGCCTTCTTGCCTCGGCGCCCTCTGGCACCTCCGCGCTTGCCTGCTGCAGCAGCCGAGCTTTCCACGTCACTGCCAATAACAGTTTCTGCTGCGTCCTCTTTCTTCTTCTCGTCTCCCACAACCTCCTCCACCTCCTGTACTTCCTCCACCTCTTCCACTTCCTTTGCGTTATCTGCACCTGCTGTCTCCTCGGCAATAGCAGCTTCGCCAGCAGCAACAGCTGCTACCACGACCTCCTCTTCAGGTGCAGCAGTCGATCGGGACCGTGCAGGAGCAGGCTTCGCCACCTTCCGTGGTCTTCCTCTTCCCCTCGGCTGCTTCTCTGGACAATCCGCTTCCTTATTCTCTGCTCCCGCTCGATCTCCCGTTCCGTCTCCGTCTCCGTCAGCCATCATGTCCGTACTTTCCATTGGTACAGCTCTCTTAGAGTCAGCGTTAACGTCACTGTCTTGATCAGCGGCACGTGCCATTGCGCCTCCATCCGCGTTATGAGTCGCCTCGTTAGCGTCCATGGCCTTGAACGCTAGCTGCACCTGCTCAAGCTTCTCCGCAAGCTCATCGGAAGGAGAAGCTGTTCCCCGCCGTTGGATCTTCGCACCCCGGGATCTGGAAGAAGATCGACGGCTGGGAGGAGGTCCTGAAGGAGGTGCATCTGGGGAAGGCTGGGAAAGCGGAGCCAGGCCTTTAGATCGCGAACGGGTGGACCGTCGGATCTGGCTGCCATTCTCCTTGTTCTCCTTATCCTCTTCTGCTGCTGCGGGTGTGAAGGAGAGAACGCTAACCACGTCGCCGTCTTTCCGCTTAGCGGATTCATTGCTCGGGAATGGGTTTGGAAACTGTAACGAAACAACTGGAGTCGCCTGTAACGCCTGCGAGCTTGCTGGCTTGGTGTAACGGAATAGCTGTTCAAGATGCGGTGCGAAGGAAATAGCCGTTGAAGATTTGAAAGAGGAATCTTGGTTCTCAATGTCGTCGCGACTGGATGATTTGTTGTTGCGGGTTCGCTTGGGATGTCGGACATCGGCAGTTGATTGATGACGCGTCGCTTGCGTAGTGGACGATTTAAGATGCTTCTCGGCGAGGCTTAACCAGTCTTTCCAGTCCGTCTGCTGACTTGAAGAATCATGCTGGCCTTGATTCCAGATCCCTCTCTGAAAGACACGCATTGATGCAAGAGACGCGTTAGTGAACGACACACGTTAGCGAAACACACACGTGAACGAAAGACACGCAGGTCATTTTTGAACTTGTTCAAATGTTGAATGAAACCAGACGAGGACGGGTAGACGTCAAGGAACAGAAACACGTCAATAAAAGTGTACGACGATAGGACTATCTTCAAGATCGTTACTTACCAATATGTCAGTCACGGGGTCGCGGGTGTCTTTAATCGCAACATTGCTAGCTTCCGCTTTGGGAGCTCTACCCCTCCTCCGGCTCATCTTCTCAAGGTGAGAATATAGAGACGGATAGATAAATAACCTAGTTAAAAATCCGTCTCAGTACTCTAGCAACTCGTCTGTCGTGTAATACTCCGAGCTTATGACGTGACAAGGCTTAGTTATGTCATCACTAGACTACCGTTGCAGAAATCCTGACGACGGTCTGTAGATGAGCAGATGAGGGTTCTGCTCTAGTCTAGGGTGTCTTTCGCAGATAAAGCTAAGAAGAAGGATGTCGTCCTCCGAGACATGAAGCATAACCCAAATTGCAGAAGTCAGGCGACTATGTCATGTGAGTGAGTGAAAGACCATGGAACAATCAGCGATAGCTGAAAATCAGAATCTGAGAATCAGAGACCTCGGGATTGCCGAACGGACAAGGACATGAGACCATTCGACCATCATGTTCAGATGGTGAGTTATGGCTCGAGGTAGTTTAGCGCATGAACCACTCTAATGTGCATAAAACCGTTCGCAACCGCTTGTTGAGGTTATGACGAAGCGCACTGAGAATCTAACGTGGGAAATTCAGGCATGGAGATTCTTGCAGTGCTTTCAGTTCTCCCAGCAGGAGGATCAGGTCTGGTGTGGTCTGCTGGTTTGGCAGGAGTGGTGATTCGCAGAATTTCAAATTTCAGCGGGAACTCTGTGGCGCCTCGGTGTCAGAATCTCTGCACCAGTAGCAAGGCAGTCAACTGCCCCTCGATAAGGTCATGATAATCTGATTATACAGCGCTCTGTCCGATGTAATTGAATATGAATTGATAATTGCTAGTCTTTAGGGTACACACGTGGCTCAATAACGCGGATACACGCGGGAGCTTTCGATCTTTGATTGTGGCGAAAAAATACACGTTTACAGGACACTCCCGACTCATTTATGTGCAGCACTTTCCTCCCCATTTCAGCTTCGAAAACACTGTACGACCTTGGGATCTCCCGCGCTTCTCGTGACCACCTTCCTTTTCTTCCAACCACAGCTCGCGATCGTGGACGCTCAGCGAGCCGCCATTGGAGGAGGATATGCATCCACCACAGCATCCACATCGGCACGAACCACTCACAGCCCGGCTCAGTTTCGCGAGCACAAGACCGCGCTGCACCGATCTGATCTGCGACGCTGAAACAAACTCTCTCAAAAGCCATCAAATCTTTTCCTCCACCTCACTTTCTCCAGCCCAGACCAGACCAGTTGTAGACTGGAGACTAGATCAGGACCAGCCAAGTCGCGTTACCCCAGTTCTTCAACCTGACCCTTTGCGAATATCAAAGCGGTTATTTCTTTTAGTCTCTACTCTCATGGCGTCGTCGCTGCTGCTCCAGCCCAGAGCCGTGCGACTGGCAGCGAACCCCTTGAACCCGCACAATGCGGTGAACCCTCGCAATGCGGCCATGCATTCCGGTCTCACGCAGAGGCCCGTCGTTCGAGCTGCTTCCGCACGTAGCATAACAACGTCGTCTCTCAGCCGTCCGATTGCACCGATTAACGCATCTAAGCCGTCCACTCAGCTCTCCGCGCTTTGTCCCGCCGCGGGCCTCCCTGATCTACGGCTGCGATCTCGAAGCAGCGCGAAGCGCTCTTTCGCGCAAAGCGACAGACCGGCGCAGCGTTTGGCCATCTCCGCGTCCGCCGCCTCCGCCGCCGCTCCTGCTCCAGCGGAGAGCGAGAAACCTAAATTCACGTGGGCCGGCGCCGCGCCGATTCCGTTCGTCATCTCCGTTGGCGTTGGCCTGGCCGTCCGATTCTTAGTCCCAGGTACGTCAGACGGTGCGGATTTTTCTATAGCCGTAGATAGAAACATGAATGTCAAGGCTGATAATGAGCCGTTTAAGATTAGCCTTACAACACTAGCCGCGAACTACCGATTTTGTTAGTTCATGCGCATGGGGTTGTACATTGAAGTACCGATTTGATTCACCACCTCTGCATCACCACGACCGATTTGTACATCGCTCTGTTACAATCACAGGAGCTGCATTTTCGTAAGCTGCAATTTTCGCTGGGTACATTTCCAAAAGCTACACTCTCACATGCTGCATTGCCCTACATTATTCTCCCTCTTCTCTTTCTTTCACCCCAGTTCCTGCCGGAGTGACAACCCAAGCATGGCAGCTTCTCGCCATCTTCCTCTCGACCATCACGGGTCTTGTCCTTGGGTAAGCGCAATGATCGGTCGCTTCTCAAGTACGGGAAATCGTCCCTCCTTTTCTTCCACTCATCTCATCATCGGCAGGTGATATGCCAAGTTTCATCCCCCTTTCCCTCTCGTTCCATCCCTGTATGGCTGTGTCCGCTTGAGATTGCTTCAGGAACAATTGTTCACTATCACACGCACCCCGCTGCCTCAACTCACTTCTCTCCTCTCCTAACAATCTCCTCTCGGACTTCACCCCTTCCCTCACACCCATCCCTTTTTCTGACCAACCCCCCAACTCCCCTCTCTCCCCTCTCCCTACCAGGCCTCTCCCAGTGGGCGCGTGGGCCTTTGTCTGCCTCACCTTCACCGTCCTCTCTAAGACACACTCTCCTTCGCTTCTTCTCTTCCCCTGTCACACACACCCCTTTCATTCACCCCGCACCACTCTCTCCCCCAACCAGTCCCCTCCCAGTGGGCGCGTGGGCCTTTGTCTGCCTCACATTCACCGTGCTTTCCAAGACGCTCTCCTTCGCTGCAGCTTTCAGGTCAGTCTTCTGCCTCCCATGCTGCCCCTGCTTCTGCCAACGCCACTTGTCATGGTCCACGGTTCATTGTCATCTCCTTCCTCTTGTGATGAGTCGATTTTTGAGTCGACTAAAAAATCGACTCATCAACGCCACTTGTCATCCGCGGTTCATTGTCATCTCCTTCCTCTTCCTCTGTTGCTCTCTTTTGTGATCATGCGTCTCGTCCCCCCTCTCCCAAACCCCACCCCGCTCCCGCTCCCCCCCCCTCTCCTTTTTCCTCACCTCACCTGCCCCCCCTTTTCATCAGCAACATTACCATCATTGCCAGCTGGCAATGATGGTAATTTGTTGTTCTAACGTCATCGCCATCGCATTCAATGCCTGTTGTTCGCTGATGTGCTCTTATGTCTCATTCCCCCACCCCTACCACCCCCCATGCAACACCTCCCCCCACTCCCCATGCAGCGCCATGACCAACGAGGTCATCTGGCTCATCGTCATCTCATTCTTCTTCGCGCGAGGCTTCGTCAAGACGGGCCTGGGGGACCGAGTGGCGACCTACTTTGTCAAGTGGTTCGGCAAGAGCACGCTGGGACTCAGCTATGGGCTCGCAGGTGGGAGCTGTTATGTGTAAATGGCTGCCTCTGGCGAAGTAATTAGTGTGTGTGTGAAGATGGGCCTGGGCGACCGCGTGGCGACCTATTTTGTCAAGTGGTTTGGCAAGAGCACGCTGGGACTCAGCTATGGGCTCGCAGGTGGGTGTGTGGAGGGGGGGGGGGGAAGGGTTATGTGGGTGTATCTGGGTCCGTGTGTGTCAAGACGGGCCTGGGGGACCGAGTGGCGACCTACTTTGTCAAGTGGTTTGGCAAGAGCACGCTGGGACTCAGCTATGGGCTCGCAGGTGTGTGAAGGGTGGGGGGGTTGTGGTGGGAAAAAGGGGAAATGTGGGTGTGTGAGGGTGAGTGTGTGTGTGCGGCGGGGGGAGAGGACCAAGTGTCGACTTGTCAAGCGGTTTGGCAAGCCCAGCACATTATGAATTTGACCAGCCTTCCTCCTACCCGCTTCCTCCTCCTGGCCCCCCTCTCCCCCCACGCCCTGCCCTTCTCCAGTCTCCGCGGCCCTCATCTCCCCCACCATGCCAGCACCACCGCACGAACCAGAGGCATCTTCCTGCCCATCGCTTTTAAGAATTCTCAAAAGTGACTTAAAATAGCCCATCATTAGCAGCTTGGCGCGCAGCTTTCTCAACCACCCTCTGCTGCTCTCGCACCCCCCCTTGCAGTATCCGAGGCGCTCATCTCGCCCACCATGCCCAGCACCACCGCCAGGGCAGGGGGAGTGTTCCTGCCCATCATCAGCAGCTTGGCGCGCAGCTTCAACAGCCTGCCCAACGACCCCAGCTCCAAGAAGCTGGGACGGTTCCTCATCATGTCTCAGTTCCAGGTGCGATGTCCTAACCATGGCCATCTATAGCCAACTGTAGCCATTTCTTCTGGTAGGTGCAGCTTCAACAGCCTGCCCAACGACCCCAGCTCCAAGAAGCTGGGACGGTTCCTCATCATGTCTCAGTTCCAGGTGCGATGTCCTAACCATGGCCATCTATAGCCAACTGTAGCCATTTCTTCTGGTAGGTGCAGCTTCAACAGCCTGCCCAACGACCCCAGCTCCAAGAAGCTGGGACGGTTCCTCATCATGTCTCAGTTCCAGGTGCGTGAGAGATCAGTGGTTGACACCTCCCCCAGTTGATACCTCCCGCTTGGCTGATTTAATAGAGGTTGGGTTTCAACAGTCTGCCCAACGACCCCAGCTCCAAGAAGCTTGGCCGGTTCCTCATCATGTCGCAGTTCCAGGTGCGATGGTCCTACCTGCTTGGGTTAACGCCCCCAATCTCCCCATGGGCTGAGACCCCAGCTCCAAGAAGCTCGGAAGATTCCTCATCATGTCTCAGTTCCAGGTGAGATTCTCCAACCAAGCCAACTGTAGCCAAGCCATTCCCAGGCCTCTGCCAATAACAGGAGGCGCACACAACCTGCTGTGCAGCTAACCGTCCATGTCTCTCCCTACTGAGAGGTATGTTTATTCTCCCCTTTCTCCTGCTTCTCCCCCTCCTCTCCCTCCCCACGCCTCCGCCAACGCCAGCGCCATGTACCTGACAGGAGACGCGCAGAACCTGCTGTGCATCAAGCTGCCCTCGTCTTCCCATGTTCCACTCCTCCCCCTCCCCTTCCCCTTCCCTTTTCTCCCCGCTTCTCCAGGCCTCCGCCAATGCCAGTGCCATGTATCTGACGGGGGGTACACACAACCTGCTGTGCATCAAGCTTCCCCTACTTCCCCCCTTCCTCTTCCCCTTCCCTTCTCTCTTCCCCCCCCCGCCCAGGCCTCCGCCAACGCTAGTGCCATGTACCTGACGGGGGGTGCGCAGAATCTGCTGTGCATCAAGCTGGCGCAGGAGCTGGGGGTGATCATCCCCAACGTGTGGGCCACGTGGTTCAAGCTAGCAGCACTCCCAGGTACGCTCTAGACTCCCAGGTTACGCTCTACTCCAGATAGAACCTGCGCCTTCCTTCTTTGGGTGAGAACGAACCCTTTTTCCTTGAGTCAGAACCTGCTGTGCATCAAGCTGGCGCAGGAGCTGGGGGTGATCATCCCCAACGTGTGGGCCACGTGGTTCAAGCTAGCAGCACTCCCAGGTACGCTCTAGACTCCCAGGTTACGCTCTACTCCAGATAGAACCTGCGCCTTCCTTCTTTGGGTGAGAACGAACCCTTTTTCCTTGAGTCAGAACCTGCTGTGCATCAAGCTGGCGCAGGAGCTGGGGGTGATCATCCCCAACGTGTGGGCCACGTGGTTCAAGCTAGCAGCACTCCCAGGTACGCTCTAGACTCCCAGGTTACGCTCTACTTCAGATAGAACCTGCGCCTTCCTTCTTTGGGTGAGAACGAACCCTTTTTCCTTGAGTCAGAACCTGCTGTGCATCAAGCTGGCGCAGGAGCTGGGGGTGATCATCCCCAACGTGTGGGCCACGTGGTTCAAGCTAGCAGCACTCCCAGGTACGCTCTAGACTCCCAGGTTACGCTCTACTCCAGATAGAACCTGCGCCTTCCTTCTTTGGGTGAGAACGAACCCTTTTTCCTTGAGTCAGAACCTGCTGTGCATCAAGCTGGCGCAGGAGCTGGGGGTGATCATCCCCAACGTGTGGGCCACGTGGTTCAAGCTAGCAGCACTCCCAGGTATGCTCTAACCTACCACAGGTAGCTGCTCTCCCAGATGGACCACGCTCACACACCCTCCTCCTCTCCCCACTCCTTCTCTTCACCCGCTACCCACCTATGCCTCCCCACACTCTCTTCTCTTCATTCCACCTTCCCCAGGTCTCATCGGCCTCCTCATGACCCCTCTCCTCCCTGTCACCCTCTACCCGCCCAAGCTCAAGCACACTCCCTTTCGTTCCAGTTGCTCCCTTTCCTCCCCCCACCCTCTTTCCTCCTCCCCCCCTTTCCCCTCCAGGTTTGATTGGCCTGCTGGTCACGCCTCTCCTCCTCTTCACCCTCTACCCGCCCGAGCTCAAGGCCACTCCTGAGGCGCCCGGGCTGGCAGAGGTGAAACTGAAGGAGATGGGGCCTGTGCCCTCTACCTCCCCTCAACCCCAACTCCCCCTTCTCCCGCACCCTTTGCCTTTGCTCACCCCTTCCTCCCCTCCAGGTCTGATCGGCCTGCTGGTGACGCCGCTCCTCCTCTTCACTCTCTACCCGCCCGAGCTCAAGGCCACACCTGAGGCGCCAGGGCTGGCAGAGGTGAAGCTGAAGGAGATGGGGCCTGTCACGCCCGACGAGCTCATTATGGTTGGCACCATGCTGCTCGCCGTGTCTCTCTGGGTGCTCGGGTGAGTTCCAGCGTGTGCTGGGGTGGGGGAGGGGTTATCTGTGGGCTGGGGGAGGGTGGGTGTTATCTGAGGCGCCCGGGCTGGCAGAAGTAAAGCTGAAGGAGATGGGGCCCGTCACGCCCAACGAGCTCATTATGGTTGGCACCATGCTGCTGGCCGTGTCCCTCTGGGTGCACGGGTAAGTTTCAGCGTGTGCTGGTTTTATCTGTGGGCTCGGGGAGGTGTTATCTGTGGTCTGGGGGAGGATGGGTGATCGCTGAGGCACCTGGAGGTGCAGCTGAAGGAGATGGCGCCTGTCACCCCCAACGAGCTCATTCAGGTTGGCACCATGCTGCTCGCTGTGTCTCTCTGGGTCCTCGGGTAAGTTCTTCTGGTGAAGGTGGTATCTGTGGGCTGGGGAAGGTGTTATCTGTTGGTCATAAGCTCAAGGAGATGGGCCCTGTCACTCCCAACGAGCTTATTATGGTTGGCACCATGCTGCTCGCTGTGTCGCTCTGGGTGCTGGGGTACGTTTTGATGAAAGCACTATCTGAGATACTCTCTCCACCTTCCTCTTTCCATCCCGGCCCTCCCTCCCCTTCCTTCCCTCTCTCCACCTCTCTCACCCCACCTCCCCCTATCGCAGTGATGCCATCGGCATTCCAAGTGTAGTAGCAGCGATGATCGCCCTCTGTGTGCTGCTGTTGACGGGAGTGCTCTCGTGGAACGACTGTCTCTCAGAGAAGTCAGCATGGGACACACTGGCATGGTTCGCCGTGCTCATCGGCATGTCAGCACAGCTCAACGCCCCCTCCGTCTCTCTCCCTCTTCTCCTTCCCTGTTCTCCACCTTCCTCTTTCCATCCCGGCCCTCCCTCCCCTCCCTTCCCTCTCTCCACGTCTCTCACCCCACTCTCCCCCTATCGCAGTGACGCCATTGGCATCCCGAGTGTAGTAGCAGCCATGATTGCGCTCTGTGTGCTCCTCCTCTCAGGAGTGCTCTCGTGGAACGACTGTCTCTCAGAGAAGTCAGCGTGGGACACTCTCGCATGGTTCGCTGTGCTCATCGGCATGTCAGCTCAGCTCAACGCCATGGGCATCGTGCAGTGGATGGCCGATAATGTTGCTGCTGGGCTGACGGGAGCGAGTGGTGCCTGGGTTGGCAACTTCTTCAAGCTGCAGGTGCGTGTGTGTGTGTCGCTTTCCTCTTTGTCACTCCGTGAGGGGAGCAGAGAGTCAGCTCAGCTCAACGCCATGGGCATCGTGCAGTGGATGCCCTAACCGTTCCCTTTTATTCCCTCTCACCCACACCATTTGTATTTTCCCATTCCCCCCAGGCCATGTATTTCGGCTCGCACTACCTCTTTGCCAGTCAAACCGGCCACGTGGGCGCGCTACTTCTCTTTCCAGCAAGCCTCATCCCACCCTAACCCCTAGACCCTTCTTCCCATTCCCCCATCCCTCCTCAGGTCATGTACTTTGGCTCGCACTACCTCTTTGCCACCCAGACCGGCCACGTGGGCGTGCAAGCTTCATCCCACCCCAGCCCCTGAAAGCCCTTTTTCCTGTTCCCTTCCATTCCCCCAGGCCATGTATTTCGGCTCGCACTACCTGTTTGCCAGCCAAACTGGCCACGTGGGTGCTCTCAACCAAACCCCTAAACCCTTTTTCCCTGTTCGCCCATCTGCCCCAGGCCATGTACTTCGGCTCGCACTACCTCTTTGCCAGCCAGACCGGCCACGTGGGCGCTCTCTATTCGGCCTTCCTGGCCATGCAGCTGGCGGCAGGCGTGCCAGGTGTTCTCGCGGCATTGGCTCTCGCGCTCAACACCAACCTTTTTGGCTCCATCACCCACTACAGCAGCGGGCAGGCCGCGTTGTACTACGGAGGTGAGACTATAACGGGTATGGGGTGTTGTTGAGTGTGCGAGGGCTGTTTGGCTCAACCACTACAGCAGGATACATCGACCTGTATGACTTGTTCAGCACACTACATCCAGGTTACCATTTTCCCTCCCTCTGTGTCCTGCTCCTGCAGCTGGTTACATTGACCTGCCGGATGTGTTCAAGTTTGGGGCCATCACACTGACTGTAACATGCAGCATATTCCACTCTCATTTATTGTTCCTGTTAATACCACCCCCCCATCCTCTCTGTGTGCTGCAGCTGGCTACATTGACCTGCCAGACGTGTTCAAGTTTGGGGCCATCACAGCAGCGGTCAACTTTGCCATTTGGATCGCAGTTTGCGCCTTCTGGTGGAAGGTCAACGGCTTGTACTGAGATTGGCTGGATCAACTCCTTTCAGGTGGCACATCATTGCTGTCTTCTCATTGGCTCCCTAGCACCGCCAGTTGGTTTAGCTGATAGCATGTTTGCTCCTATTTCTAAGCTCTAGCTTTCTTCTAGCCTGTTTGGACTACTGTATCACTGGCATGCATCAATTTCCTAATCCATGTGCCTGCTTACCAAACTAGAGTAATTAGTGACAGAAATTGTGCAGTTTGGTTTCCAAGCACTTGAATGCAGTGTCTGCCAGACGGTACATTATCAATTTGAGGTCTGAATTTACACATAACAGTGCAGAAAACGTATGTAACAACTTGTAATGTAATGTAACACACAAGAAGCCACAAAATCATCTGTGAACCCGTATAAGCTGATCCCATGTCGAGATCAAGAAAACACAGCAAACGCTGCTGCTGAGTAAAAATCTCCTGTCGTCTTCAAAAAGGTTATTGAGGTGAAGAAACCGAGCGAATTGTATCCAGAGCGGAGCCACGAGTCACGAGCGAATCGCGACATTCCCTCGGGGAGTGGGAGGTCGCGGTGTCGGAGGTCGTACTTCGCACGACACCCTTGCGAATGCGGGGATTTCCTCCGCCAAGGCTCTCCGGGCTGCCGCAACGGCGCCGATCGGCGTGCTGGGCGCGTGGGGCGTGTTGGGCGGGTAGGGCGTGTTGGGCGCGGAAACAGCGGGAGATTCCGCCAGCGGGGGCGGGGGAAGCGCGAACGCGGGGGAAGCTGGCCGCCCGTTGAATAGAACCACTGGGGAAGGGCTGAAATTCTCCGCAAGGGATGTGTGCTCAGCGTCGAAGCTGGTGCGCGCTCTCCGCTGCGACAGGCGCGGCAATACCGAGGGATCGAATGTGCGCGCAGATTGGCGCAAGCTCCGCGGATTCTCTCCGCAAGCGTGAGCATCAGAGCAGGCGCCGTCGCTGCCACTGCCGCTGCCCCGGCCGCTTACGGCGGGAGATAATGAAGGCGAGGAGCGCGACCGAGTCGCCTGAGTCGCGCAAACGCCCCCGCGTGTTGTGTCAGCGGACCACGAAAATCCCGCAGCAGCCTGCGCCGATGCGCATTCGAGCGGAGGCAGGGGGAGCGCGGCGGCAGTTGCGCCACAGGGAAAGTCGGCGCGGCGGGAAAGCTCCACGCCTGAATGCGGGAGCGCGGCGGCGCTGGCGCTGCGCGTGAGCGCGATGTGTTGCGCATAGACGGGATCTGATTGGTCAATCGGGCAGGATTGGCTACGCGGCGTTGGATTCGCCAGCCGGGGAAGCGGGGAGCGTGGGACATGCGAGGGATGCGGGAAGTGCGCGGAAGGAGACCTTTGCGGAGGGAGCAGATCACGCGGGGAGAGCGAGAAAGCAGATCCAGCGCATTCCGCGGAATCTTGCGAGCGGCACCGCCGGGAATCATGCGAACGGGTCCGCTGAAAGTCAGAGGATGCCATAGTTATTGTCTCAGTAACACGGTGTTACTACTACTACTTCAGTATGATAGTCGCGGACGGGATTATCTCTGTTAGCAGTTTTGAGAATATTGAGCGCGTGTCGCACCAGTGGCGTTCTCTCAACTGACACTGGCGTTCTCCTGGTACTGCTTTTAGTTACTTGCGCCTAGGAGCAGTTAGGAAGTGCAAGCATGCCCTATAGGTCCATGCAGGGTTCAGCAACCAGGCGGTTATTCAAGTTGGCAGTGCTTGACGGGTAGACAATCTTCAAAGCATTTGCATAGTGGATGGGATAGGGACGAGATAACTTGGATGTGTGGGAGCTTCAGCGAATGACTTGGATGTGTGGGAGCGATGATGAGAGAAGTGATGCAGCAGGGCAGAGCCTGAGGACGGTCGTCTCCATTCCAGATGCGGTGGTGGGGAGGTAATGGCGGCGAGGTTTGAGGCGGTGCCAGGAATGCAAGCACAAACGGATGCTGTCATTTGTTGCATGCCTCGAAAGTCTCACTCGCACTTGTGGTTGCGTTGCGGGAGCTACGTTCACCACCACTCGCTTCTCCCATTTTCCAGCGGCTTTTTTTGGAGGATGGTGCATGGTGTTTTAGCAGGCACGCTTGGAGCAAAAGTTTTGACAGGCTTTCGGATTTCAAGCAACAGCTGTCCTGCAAGATTATTTTAGGCGCGAAAGCAGCTGATCCACTAAGCGATTGCAGTTCTAGATTACTGTATACACCTGTACAGTGTAAAACGAAGCAGATGTTGAATGCACAGCAGGACTTCACAGAACCACACAACTGCTGTGGGTACACTGCTGTACAACCCCGCGGAGCTAGGGAAAACCTTCCGAAACTACACTTGGCCTGACAACCCCAAATCAACTTCATTCCAGTGCCCCAGCACCGTTCTGTACCAACCTGCAATTCCTGAAAAACTACGGAAACAGTCTCAACCGAAGAATTTCCACATTTCACACAGCATACGGGCAAGGTGTGTTGTTCGGTTTCCTGGGCCCTTGCACTCATCAAAACCACCCGCCAGAAAAGGACGAGAGCGCTGGCATCTAGGAAAAGAGCAAGCCGAGCAAGCCCAGAGATGATTCTCCGAGATCAGTTCGCGTGATCGAGCAAGCTGTCTTGGAGCGTGCGAGAGGAGATTCAGGAGATTGAGGTCTGTCGCGTTGCTGTGGCCTCAGTTTCAGGATCTCGGGTGAGTGCGTTGTTCCTTTGCGTGAGGTGATTCATCCGCTTTCGACACAAAAACCCAGAAGCAAAAGTCCAAGTCAAGTCGCTCTGGCATGTGAAAAACTGGACGTTATGATTGGGAAACCCGAATCCCAGACTGACCAGCGGAAGTTGCTGACGCTCTTTCGCAAAAGGGACAAACAAATGCAGATGCAATTTCTGTCGTGAAGTGAAATCGTTGACTCGACCATTGTTGACTCGAAATTTCTGGGCGTTTATATTTGATAGCCGTATATCATAGTGGAATCGACACCCTGCCAGAATTCAGCTGCCTTTCGGCCCCACCATGCAAAACAATAGGAGCTTAGGGCAAAACAGGGTTCTTCGAAGGTCACCCTGCTATTTAGCAGGGTCGGTCAAAACGGGTTGACAACCCTTATGAAATGATGAGATGCACAAGATCCACTGCCAGAATGGATACGAAAGAATGACACTCCACAGCATAACTCGTTCAATGGCATTGGCGACACACCCCGTGTACTCTCTACTGAAATAGTTGCGATCGTTGATAGGAAAAACTATTACATGTGGTCTGTGGGAAATTGGGAATGTACCCTTGGGGGATACTTTGAAATAGAGACATCCTTATGCTGTACCTTGGTCAAACACATCCGTTACTACATTAACCCTAGCTGCTAGAATATAATATATGCAGCGCACAAAACTCTGCATTTCTAATCCTTGTCCCACCCCTATTATTACCCTCACAAAATCAGCCACCACACATCTCAGCATCAGATCAAGTGAGCGACTTTGTAACAATGGCAAGAAGCACAAGAAGCCTGTACAGGTGGAAACACAAGCAGCTTCTCTCCTGGCTGGCAGCTAATCTCCAACCCAGTAACCTCTACATGCTTAGATCACTGCCCATAGACTAAGGACTGACAGGACTGGCGGGCTGGGGCACTGCACTGACAAAGGTCCCTGGATGGAGACAGTGAAGTCAATGGTCCATGCGCCCCCCCAACCCCTCTGCACCCCTCCCCACCTCCGCATCTCTGCAACCCCCGAAAACTCTTCCAGCTTCATCCCCCCCAATACTGGTGCTTCTTCCCCACATAAATGGAAAAAATGGAATCGGAGGCACCGGCGGTGAGCAGTGGCCTGTACGGGTGGAAGTGCAGCGCACTGAACCCCCACACCTCTGCGCCCTCCCTGCACCCGTCTGCACAACTCTGCACCGCTTTCCACCTCCACACCTGCAGCCATACTGCTAAATCCGGTGCGTCTCCCCCGCATAGATGGAGACAGTGAAATAAGTGTCACCGGCAGCAGGCAGTGGCTTGTATGGGTGGAAGTGCAATGCGCTGCCCTCCCTTTTTCCCCCTCTGCACTCCTCTGCACCCCTCTACTAGCTGCGGTGTGTCTCCCCAGCATAGATTGAAACAATGGAGTCTGTAGCCCCAGCAGCAAGCAGACGCTTGTACGGATGGAAGTGCAGCGCGCTGACGGGGCCAATGCGCTGGCCCAGGAAGCTGTTGTGGTAGCGGACAACACTCAATAGGTCGCCAGACATGTTGAATACCTGAAAGTTGTTTGGGGGGGAAGTTGGTCCCGGAGAGAGGGGTTATACACGTGACACTCAATCAGTGCAGCGCACTGACGGGGCCGATGCGCTGACCCAGGAAGCTGTTGTGGTAGCGCACAACACCGAGGAGATCCCCTGACATGTTGAACACCTGCGCGTGATTTTTGAGAATTCTAAAAAATGACATGTTGAACACCTGGCAAGAGAGGGGAGAGTAAGGCAACTTGAGAGACGTATCGGAAGTGCAGAGCGCTGACGGGGCCGATGCGCTGGCCCAAGAAGCTGTTGTGGTAGCACACAACACTGAGGAGGTCCCCTGACATGCTGAACACCTGAGGGGGAAAATGGGGATAAGACACGCAATGTTGGGTTGCAGCAGAAGCATGGATCGACCTTTATGCCGAGAAAGCTGCTGTGGTTCTAGGGGACCGTGAAGAGGTTCTCCTACTTGTTGAAAATTGAAGAAAAACTTGAGAATTCACGTTAGTTTGCAGCCAGTTAATTCAGCTGCACATCACAAAACTCGCCGCATCGGACAGCATTACTCACTCTGATTAATTGTTTCGAGCTGCCCGTGGCCATGACGGGCAGGTGCCGGTGAACGGAGAGCGCTGTGAGGTGCCCCTTGTGCGCCTCCACTCTTCTGATTGGCTGCCCCGGATTCCGGGCATCTAAAAACACGATCTCGCCGGAGCTGGAAGCAGAAATAATCTGCACGCAGAAAATCATGGTGAGAATGTGGCAAGAATTGGCAAAAATTAACTAAAAAAGTCAGGTAGAGAAGCATGAAAAAAACAGGTTGGGAAGATAAGAAGTCACAAAAGTGCCTGGAATGATTGTAAGTAAAGTGTTTCTAACGAGGATGCCTAAAGTGCGTACCTGGGGAGCGGCAGTGCTGGCGGGGTGAAAGGCGATCCCTGCAACTCGATGCGAGTGATGGTGCGTGCCGCACACAAGCCTGCAAGGGGTGGGTGAGGAATGGGAAAGGCAAGGTTGTGAGTGCTCTCAAAAGCGGCAGTGCTGGCGGCAGTGCTGGAGGGGTGGACGGCAATCCCCGCTACCCAATGCGAGTGATGGTGTGTGCCGCACACAAGCCTGGAGGAGGAGAGACGGGGGGGAGGCAAGGTGGGGAGGCAAGTTGATGTTGAAAATGACAAACAGCAATCCCCGCTACCCAATGCGAGTGATGGTGAGTGCCGCACACAAGCCTGTAAGAGGGGGGAGAGGCATGGGAAAGGCAAGAATTTTGAGTGCTCTCAAAAGCGGCAGTGCTGGCGGGGTGGAACGTTTTTGTGTCGGGGAGAGGGATGTGATGTGGAAGGCAAGGTTTTGAGTGCTCCTAGAACCGCACCAAACACATCCCAAACCACAAATTACGGAAAGTACCACTGCCGCCCCAAAGCCACACTCACTGTGCCTGGGGCTGAGAGCGAATGTCAAACAGCCGCACAGAGACGCATAAAAAAAATCACACAATGCACTCACTGTGCCCGAGGCTGCGACCGGATGTCAAATAGCCGCACAGAGCCATCGTCACACCCCGCTGCCACGTAACTTGGCTGGATGACAGATGAGCCCTGGGAGAGGAGAGGCAGGTGGAGAGGAGGGTGGTAGAGAGGATTCGAGTGGGTTGAGGACAGAAGTGGAAAGGGCAGAGCCGCACTCACTCAATGGGTACCCATTGCAGCAACAGCTCCTAGTGTAGCAGCAGCAGCAGCACCAAACGCCAGCAGCACCCACAGCCCGCGCTCACAGCAGCACTCACCAGCGCAGTGACAGCTGAATCACACTCAGTGGGCACACTGTGCGCTAGTAGCTCCCTGTCAAGGTCCCACACGAGGATGGAGGAGATTTCCCCCGATGCGTACTGGTGGTGGGGCGGAGGGGGTGGGTGGAAGGGGCATGAATGGAGCGGGCGGAAGCAAACGAAAGCGTGCGCTAGCATCTCCCTGTCACAGTCTCGCATGGGGATGGAGGAGACTCGCCCCAATGCGTGTGGTGGGGTGAGTGGCGCGGGTGGATGGAGCAAGGGAACACAAGAAAAGCGAGGAAATAAGATTGTTTCGCGGGAAACACACCAAAAGCGCCCTCACATCCTGATCTCATGACCCCTATCGAATTACCACTCCTGCCACCTTCCACATCAGAGCCATGCAAAAAAAAGCTCAAGATACTCAAGACCTTACCAGGTAACCCATAAGCTGCTGCCATTCCACCACTGCCCCCGTTCGCCCTCTCGCGCCCACACCCCCCCCTGCTCCTCCGCCCCCATCAGAACCACACACATCAGATCTAGAGACACACAACAAGACCTTACCAGGTAACCCATAAGCTGCTGCCATTCCACCACTGCCCCCGTTCGCCCTCTCGTGCCCACACCCTCCCCTGCTCCTCCGCCCCCATCAGAACCACACACATCAGATCTAGAGACACACAACAAGACCTTACCAGGTGACCCATAAGCTGCTGCCATTCCACCACTGCCCCCGTTCGCCCTCTCGCGCCCACACCCCCCCCTGCTCCTCCGCCCCCATCAGAACCACACACATCAGATCTAGAGACACACAACAAGACCTTACCAGGTAACCCATAAGCTGCTGCCATTCCACCACTGCCCCCGTTCGCCCTCTCGTGCCCACACCCTCCCCTGCTCCTCCGCCCCCATCAGAACCACACACATCAGATCTAGAGACACACAACAAGACCTTACCAGGTAACCCATAAGCTGCTGCCATTCCACCACTGCCCCCGTTCGCCCTCTCGCGCCCACACCCCCCCCTGCTCCTCCCCCCCCCCCACCACCAGATCCTAACCCTCCCATCCCCCCTCCCCCGCTGCTGCTGCTGCTTCCACAACTGCCAAAGCTGCTGCCGAACCCGCCGCCGAAGCTACTGCCGAAGCTGTTAGGCGAAGCAAGAGGCTCGGAAGGCCGCCCCTGCTGGCCCCGAGCCTGTTGCTGCTGCTGGTCTGAACGCTGGTTAGTATGATGGTGCTGGTGGTGATGATGATGGTGCCGATGCGACATGTTAGAGTCAGTAGCTTGCTGTTGCGACTGTAGATTAGAAGAGGATAAAGATGTGGAAAAGGGAGAGGCGGAAGGTGAGGGGGCGGAGGAGGAAGGACGGGCAGTGGAGGAAAGGGAGGAGGGGGAGGAGGAGGAGGAGGAGGAGGAGAAGAGGTGGTGGGAGTGGGATTGCACTGCCTGCCATGCCGTGGCTATTCGTTGCTTGCCTCTTCGCGCAAAGTCCCGCCACACCCGCACACTGCCATCCCCTGAAAGAGAAACAGAAGGATCGAATCGAGCATGACTTTTAATGTAAGAAAAACATGGAGGGGCTCATGTTTTTGAGCTTAGCCTTGGCGTACTACTTTAGAGGCGCCTCAAAACATGTCTGCTGGGGGAAACAAGGGTTGAGGGCTCTACCAGAAAGGGATTACTCACTGGAAGCCACGAGCAGCAGTGTGTCGTCTAGTTCGTTGAGCAAGCACAGCTGGCTCACTCCCTTGTGCCCGTCCGCACCCTCATGTGGAGAAAGAGAGGGAGCGAGCCCGAGAGACAGAGAGAGAGAATGCATACTTACTGGAGGCAACAAGCAGCAGTGTGTCGTCTAGTTCGTTGAGCAGGCACAGCTGGCTGACTCCCTTGTGCCCGTCCACACCCCCTCCGCCTCCCGTCTGGTTGTCAAACGTGCTCACTGTCAACCCCTCCTCGTAGTTCCAGATTCTGGGGAGGTAGAGAGCGGCAGAGAGTGTAACAGATGGAATGGTGAACACTAATGCCCGCTAGAACATGCCATATGAACTAAAGGTAATAATAATAATAACCAAAAAAAAGGGGCATCTCCCCAATGTTGTTGGTTCTACGTACTTTATCAACACTGCTTTGAGACGTTTCATACTTAACAACACTTTCCTTACCAACACTGTCCCTATCCTCACCTCACAACCTCGTTCTCGTCCGCGATGCACACGAGGGGCAGGAAGGGGTGCAGGTGCGGTCTAAGACCTGTCAAGGGACTCCCACCCAAACTAGCCTGCTCACCTCACAACCTCGTTTTCATCCGCAATGCACACGAGGGGCAGGAAGGGGTGCAGGAGCACGGCCTCTGTCATCATGTCTGACTCGGTGTCAAAGCTTGCGATCTGATCGCTCACCTTGCTCACCGCTGCACACACAAGGGAGGAGGAATGCAGAGCAGGGTGGGATGAGGTTAAGAGCGGTGGGAAGGGGTGCAGGAGCACAGCCATGTCTGACTCGGTGTCAAAGCTGGCGATCTGATCGCTCACCTTGCTCACCGCTGCGAGATACAAGGGGGATCGGGGGACAAGTGCGGGATGCGAAGAGGTTAAGAGTGGCGCCAAAGGGTGCAGGTGGAACAGCCTCTGTCATCGTGTCTGACTCGGTATCAAAGCTCGCGATCTGATCACTCACCTTGCTCACCGCTGCACACACAAGGAAGAAAAGAGGGGCGGAGGGAGATGGGGGGCTGTGGGGAATGGAAGCAAGCAGGGGTTGTGGGGAGAAAGCAGAGCGGAGAGAGTGCAGAGTCAACCCAGACAGAAACTCACTGGCTCGCCGGCACTCCGCCACCCCTCCGCATCACACACTGCTTCCAGCAGCGGCCGTGACAAGTGCCCACAGCTCCACGCATACAGCCCCGACTTTGGCACCCCCACTCTGTGCACCCCAATGCACCTGATTCCACTCCCCACAAATCACAGACCCGCCCAGAACCCGCCCAGAACCCTCCCAGTCCCCAGTGCACTCACTTGCTCGCCGGCGCTCGGCAACTCCCTCTACAGCTTTCTTCTCTCTGGCAGCTCGCCTCGTCTCGGCCTCCGCATCACACACGGCCTCCAGCAGCAGCCGCGACAAGTGCCCACAGCTCCACGCATACAGCCCCGATTTGGGCATTAGCTTTGCACCCCCAATGCACCTCCCAAGCACCCCCAATGCACCCAACCCATTGCACATCATTCCACTCCCACACATCACACACCCACCCAGAACCCTCCCAGTCCCCTCCCACACACTCACTTGCTCGCCGGCACTCTGCCACGCCCTCTACTGCTTTCTTCTCTCTCGCCGCTCGCCTCGTCTCGGCCTCGGCGTCACATACTGCCTCCAGCAGCGGCCGAGACAAGTGCCCACAGCTCCACGCATACAGCCCTGATTTGGGCACCAGCTTTGCACCCTCACGGCACCCCCAATGCACCCCATTGCACCTTATTCCATGCCCCAACCATCACAGACCCACCCAGAACCCTGCAACCCAATACCTCCCCCTAGTGCCCCCCTTTCCCCCCCTTCAGATACTCACTTGCTCGCCGGCACTCCGCCACGCCCTCTACTGCTTTCTTCTCCCTCGCCGCTCGCCTCGTCTCAGCCTCCGCGTCACACACTGCCTCCAGCAGCGGCCGCGACAAGTGCCCACAGCTCCACGCATACAGCCCCGACTTTGGCACTGGCTTTGCCTGCGCTGCTGCCGCTGCATCCAGCGAGAGAAACGGGTCGAGGAGCGACGCTGAGAGAGACGCGGACAGAGGGGCAGAGAGAGGAGCAGGGATCGCCCCTGAAACCCCCAGCCCACTGCCCCCACCACCACCACTCATGCCACCAGCACCTGCGCCTGTAGAGCCGCTAGCACCCAAGCCAGCAGCAGCAGTACCAGAAGCAGATCCGGGATTGGTCATACTTGCATAGGCAGCAGGCAATGTGCCTGCTGCTGCAGCGGCGGTGGTGGTGGTGGTGGTGGTGGTGGCGGCAGCCGCACCAGAAGTGGCAGTAGGTGCAGCAGCAGGGGCAGCACTTGCAGTGGGAGGTTGAGAGGAGGAGGAGGAAGAGTTGGGGTTTTGGGGGCGACTAGCAGGGGTTGTATGTGCAGGTGGGTTGGATGGGGCAGTGGAGTCTGATGAGGTGGCTGCAGCCTGCATGGGAGGAGGGGGGAAGGAGACAGAGGAAGGTTGAGAGGAAGTGGAGTTAGGGTTTTGGGGGCGACTGGCAGGGGTTGTATGTGCAGGTGGGTTGGATGGAGCAGTGGAGTCTGATGAGGTAGCTGCAGTCTGCATGGGAGAAGGGGGAGAGGACAGAGAGAGACAGAGATAGAGACCTAAGTCAAAACATACTCGCAGCAAACGACTCACATATGTCAGGTCAACTACTGTCAAACACATGACATGCAGACTCACATTGGGTCTCAAGGGCGGGTACCCTCCTCCTCCAGTGATAGATGACAGCACATGCACTCCCCCCAGGATCTCCCCATTTCCCATCCCCCCGATCTGCCGCTGCTGCTGCTGCTGCTGCTGCTGTTGCTGCTGGGACGACGAGAAATCCACTGCAGTCATTACCCTCCGCATCCCGCTGTCCCGAGCCTGCATTCCCGAACCTGCTGCCAGCATCGGCGGCAGCCCGAGGCTGTCCCGAGCCACCAGGCCAAACGGGTCCCGGGCTTGGAGGAACCCCGAGGCTGCAGCAGCAGAGGGTGACATGGCGAGCTGTGGTGCCGCCAGCTGTCGCCAGCTGCCCATTGGGTGGGGGGCTGGACAGGAAACAGGAGGGAGAGCGGGACGGGACAAGAAGTGAGCATTCAAATATAGGCACAAATGTTATGAGACTGCGGCAGCGACGGCAACAGCAGCGGCGGCGGCGGCAGCAGAAGCAATACCTAGAAGAAGAATCAAGCGTAACATCTCATCGTAAACAGGCGCAACCCACGACGAAGACAGAGCCTATGCTTGAGGTGCCTCAAAAATAAACCCCTCACTCTGTTCAGAAAAGTAAAAACAAATATATCTCACCGTTGACAGGGGCAACCCATGACGTGGACCGCGTGATCGCAGGAGCCAATCCAGCAGCCAATGGGGAGGGGACACGTGGGCTCATGGCAGGACTCATCAGCCCATGATGCCCCATCCCTGCACCAACCCCCCCCAGGCCTGGCAAACCCACAGGCCCCGCAGCCCCCACTGCTGCAGCAGCAGCCAGAGAGAGATTCGGAGTGCCTATGGCTCCTCCTATAGCTCCTCCTAAAACTCCCCCAGCACCGCCAGCACCAGCACCTGCACCAGTGATGATCACCGTTCCAGCATCCCTGCTGCTGCTTCGGGTCAAGTTGCTGAAGCTAGCAGACGGTGCAAGACCCCCTGCTGCCATGCCCCCCCCGACCCCACCCATCCCGGGAACCATCATCGGCATCATAAACGCGTCATACCCCATACCAGCTCCGCCCATTCCTCCTCCCACCGCCTCCGCTCCCCCCACTCCTCCTCCTGCCCCTGCCGCCGCGGCTGCTGCCGCTGCCGCGGCCGCATTGAGACTCGTCGCGGCTGCTGCTACAGAGGAGCCAATCTGGGCAAGTGTTTGCCGGCTGATCTTAGATACAGACGGAGCAGGGTCCCTCGCAAGAGTGTATACAGCAATCATGCTCTGCAGGTACGTCGCGCTGTCTGTAACATCTAGCCCCCCCCATATAAGCCCCCCGTTAGTAGAACCCATACCAGCGGGGCCTACCCTCCCTGCTCCTTGGCCAAGCCACCCAGGCCTTCCGCCCCTTACAGTCACATCCCCTGGAGGCATCCCTAACACTTTCCCTGGTGAGCCGCTCGCAGCTTCGGCGGCGCCCCGGAGGAAGGAGAGGTCCGGCGCCGAAGCTGAGAGGCTGGTCGGGGAGGAGAGGGAGAAGAGGGGGTTTTGAGGAGCGGGTGGGAGGGTTGTGACTGGAGAACCGGAACTCTTGACAGCAGCAGCAACCGCCACCGCTGCAGCTTCTGCTACTGCGGCTGTTGCAGCTGTGGCAGCAGCCATAGTGGCAGCTGTAGCAGAGGTAGACGGAGGGTTTGTGGCCGAATTCCCACTCCCACCTGGCTTTTCACCTGACTGCTGTTGGCCCTCATTGCCTCTACTTCTATCCTCCCCTGATGAAGCTTCGCTCTCACAAGCACCTTCTGCTATAGGAACAATACCATTCACCAAGGGAGGAATCGTTATTGTAACCCCACCATCTCCACCTCCCCCTCCTCCTGTAGCTGCTACAGTACCGCCTGCCCCAGTTGCTGCCGCCCCTGTGCCCTTACTCCCCGCACCCCCCTGTCCTTTGCCCCCTCCCGTCCCCCCTGCTGCTGCTCCCCCGCCCCCATCTCTCTCCCCTTCCTCCTCATACACTCTCAGATACGAAGCTGACCCTCCCGAGGCTGCAGTATTCCCCGAACCTGCCGCCGTACCTCCCGAGCCTACTCCCGAGCCTGCAGCGTCAAAAGATTGCGCGAGCATCCGCCCCACCACCGCCGAGCCTGCGGTGGATTGGAGGACCGGGAGAGGTGCGTTCACTGCCGGACCTGGCCGGGGATACAGCCGACCGTCCGTGCCGAGCCTAAGTCCTACCATGTTGACATGAGGGGCGAGAGAGGGGAGATTGAGACCCGAACCTGACGAGGGTATACCCGCACCTGAAAGGCCTGCTGTGTTACTCAATCCTGCCATTCCCCCTCCTCCATTTGCTCCTGCTCCCCCCCCTGCTTCCCCTCCACCTCCACCCATCCCCAAACCTGCCATCTTCTCCGTAAACCCATGCACCTCCGAACCTGCTCCAAGCCTGTCCAATTCCGAACCGGACCTGCCGAACCCCATGCCCATGCCGGCCGCACTGCCGGCTACGAGCGACGGGCGGCACAGATAAGACGCCGCAGCGAGCCGAAACGGCCGGCGATGCCCATGGGCTATTCTAGCCAGCGCTATAGCAAGCTCTTTTCTCACCATGGGGCTCCCATCATTCAGCACTTTAAGTAACACCTGCAACACCCCTCTCTCTGCTGCTAATCTTTGCTCCTCCCTCCACTCCGCCCCAGCTGACCCTACCCCAGATAAGCCTGCACTGCTTCCACCTGCACCTGCTACTCCCTGTGCTCCTGCTCCTGCTCCTCCTGCTGCCCCTCCTGTCCCAGCTCCTCCTGCTGCTGCTCCTGATACGCCTCCTGCTGCTCCTCCTACAGCTGACCCAGCTTCTGAACCTGGTGTTCTTGCTGCTGCACCCCCTACTGCTCCTCCTGCTGTGGCAGCAGATCCATCCCCTAGAACCCCACCAACCCCAGCCCCTGCACCTGCAGCTGACCCCCCTCCTGTTGCACCCGCTGCTGCTCCTACTCCCGTTCCTACTCCCGCTGCGGCCCCTTCCCCCGGCTGTGGCGATTCCGAAGCGATGTGGATCAAAGCGCCCAGGGCATACGTTGCTGCAGCTCGGACCTGATAGGTGAAATATGGAACAAGGGGGGCAGAGGTAGGGGAGAAAGAGAGGGAGATTGTGAGACCCCTCCACACACAGCAATGTGAATTAACACAACTAGGCCACTTGTGGCTGTGGTTCGGACCTGGTAGGCGGGGCATGGGGAGGACGAGAGGGGGTTGAGTGGAATTGGTTTGAAAGTCCTGGCAGAGAGGCAATTGTGGAAAGCGGGGAGAGAGCATGGTTCTGTCGGACGGTGAACCATGCTGAAGGGTTACCACCTCCTACATTAGGGTTACGGACCGTCAACTCTGGCTGTGGTTCTCAAAGCAAGGGTGAGAGGATCTGAGGAGCGCGGTGATGAGCGAGTGCTGCGGCCTGTTCCTCTGGTGCTTGGTGCTGTGGCTAGGCGCCTGACGTGTCCTGTGTGTCTGAGTGATTGCAGGAAGGAGAGGGTTTTGGGTTGTGGGCATGTATTCTGCAAGCGGTGCATTAGATAGGCAAAGCTAGCAAAATACATGTCCACAACCCAAAAACCTTTCCTTCTTGCAATCACTCAGACACACATGACACATCAGGCGCCTAACTCGAAAACTCCTTGCATTTCCTTCACCTCACCTCTCTCCTTCCTCTCTGTCATCTCCTCCATCTCCTGTTAATCCCACCTCTCCTTCTCCGCCCCCTCTCCCTCCCTCTGCTCTCTCTCCATCCCCAGGCGCGGCTGTACAGAATTGGAAGAGTGGACAAGCATGTCCCTGTCCTCCTCCAGCATCCTCCTCCTGCCCCTCACACGCCCCCTGCTCCGCCAACTACTGTTGACCCTGCAATTCGTGACCCCCTGACGCATGTTCCCGTGCCCGCCATGCATGTTCCAAATAAAACTTATTTCTAAACACCATACTCTCACCTCTGGCTGTGGCTCTGACAGCAACGGAGAAAGGATCTGAGGGGCGCGATGTTGAGCCAACGCCGCTGCCTGTGCCTCTGGCGCTCCCCCCCACAGCTTGCCCACGCACAGGCACAGCCACTGCAGCAGCAGTGGCTCCGCAGGAGGGGCGGCTTGGATGTGCATCAAGCACAAGGGGATGAGACCCGCCTGGAGAGCAAGACAAGGGCGTGGGGACAGGTGGGGAAGGAGATGCGTACGACGCAGAGAGGGACGAGTCATGTCTGGGGAAAGGGAAGGGCAAGAGGGATTTGCTTCGTTGCAAGCAAAACACATTGCAAAACCGCCGCGGCAACATTGTCTCAGTCAGCAACAAGCACACCTGCAGTGCGGGAATTGTCCTGTACCACCGTAGTCTAATTGTCCCCTAGCAAGCAGCCCACCTGCAGGCAGGCCTGATGCCCCTTGGGATGACCGTCGCATATGAGCGCGAGCACAAAGGCGGCCATGGCTCGCTGAAAGGCCACTGTGGCTCGCTCCCTAGGGTCGGAGGAGTATGGCTCGTGCGTCTCAAGGCACTTGATGAAATACATGTGCCCGCCGTCCCTCACCAGATCCACCTGGCATGACTGGAGCCAAGGAAGAGAGGAGCACAAAAAGGACAGAGCAGGAAACAGGAGAGGGAACAGGGTGTCAGCAGCAGTGATATACTTGCTGGTGTAAAGAGGAGGTAGCTTTCACATCACATGTGCACGCCATCCCTCATTAGATCCACCTGGCACGACTGTAACCATGGAAGGGCGGAGAAAGCAAAGGAAGGCGGGACAACACATGTGCGTGCAAAAGAAATCCATGTGCCTGCCGTCCCTCACCAGATGAACACGAGTATCCATGTGCTGAATAGGATCACAACCCTGTTTTGTTCCCATCCAACACTCATCAAAATTGCATACCTTGTCGAGAGCCAGAATCTTGGTCCAGATGAACACGAGAATCTGCCGCAGCTCCACTGCGCTGGTCTGCAGCAGCTTCAGCACGTACGGGAATATGCCCACTGAGAGCGCCTGGGAGGTATGGGCGCAGGAGGGAAGAGGGGAAAAAATGCTCAATTGACTTGAGATGACCCAACCTGCCACTGCACTCGTCTGCAGCAGCTTCAGCATGTAGGGGAATATACTGACTGAGAGCGCCTGGGAGTTGATTAGGTAGATGGGGGAAACGCGAGGGCGCATTAGCGATGGAACCTCAAGAGAGAGAGAGGATTCAACTGAGTGGAATGTTGAATTGATGAGGGAGTAGATGCTAACAGAACGTGCATGAGGAGTGAGGGGAGGGGAGGGGGGGAGGCGGGGGCGAGCAGGGGTGACTTTTGAGTCGACTCAAAAGTCACCTTGGGGTGGAGCAGGAGGGGCTAGGAGAGAGGAACAGCGGACAGTGTGACTCACCAGATCAACGGCCCATGGGCCCATGTCGAGGAATCGCCCTAGGAGCACGAGAGCTCGCAACCTGTGCGAGTGACTGAGTAGCACCTGATGCGGGGGAGGCGGTTAGGAGGAGGCGGAGGAGGAGGATAGGGAGAGGTGGAGGAACAGCAATTCTTCAATATTATGTTGACTCTTAAGCATAGCAGACGTACAAACCTCTACGGAGCACAAGAATGAATAAATGATCAAGGGGACTGACTAGGAACGGACAGACCGACCTGCAGCACGATGGGGAGTTGCTCTGGGGGTCTCTTCTTGTCGCTGCCATGCTCCAGCCACACTTCAAACGCCATCAGCTGCTGCGAGAAGAAGCTGCTGGGCTGGCAGGCAGAGAAGGGCGGGAAATGGAATCGGGCAGGCAGACAATCAGCGAAGAGAGGAGGCATTTGCTACGGACTTTGTGCAGACATCCCTCGGTTAACGAACGATCAGGATACTGGAGTGGAGTCTCCTGCTGAGTCCTCTGGAGAGCAGAAGTAGGTAACGCAAGCAATTGCTTCTGGTACAACGCATGTTTGTATAGTTGTAAAACGTCTTGAAACTCTCTTGCTTCTGAACAGAGGAGAACTGGCCTAGTCAGACAAGAGATTAGCTTGCCTGGAACTCGGCGTTCGGATCTGCAAGGAGCGTTGGCAGCTGTGCGAGACACATCTCCGCTGCCATGTCCCACGCGTGCCTGGGAGGGGGGAGAAGGGGCGAGCAGCAGGGGGGAGAAGGAGCGGGGAAGAGCAGGGAGACAGAGGTGCAGCGCAGGTGGGAACAACGCTGGCAGCTGTGCGAGGCACATCTTTGCTGCCATGTCCCATGCATGTCTGGATGAAGAAGGAAGGAGAAGGGGCAGGGATGAGCTGTGAGTACGACACAGGCGTGCACGGTGAACCCACTCAACCTCATCAAAATTTCAGCAAAGAGATAGTTTCGGATTCCCCACTCGCAATACAACCCGCAATACCCGACCGAATAAAAAAAAAAAAATCCTCCACCCCACCCATCCCTCCATTGTACCATAGGTGGTGCTGGTGCGTGGGTGGGAGCCGTGGGTACGACACAGGCGTGCACGCACTCGCCCTCATCACTCTCTCCGCGAGCGGAAAGTCTTTCAAGAAAATACCTTCCACGCGCACACAAACCCCTCTATTTACCATAAATGGTGCTGGTGAGTGGGTGGGAGCCGTGGGTAAGAAACAGGAGTGCACCCACTCGCTCTCATCACCCTCTCCGCGAGCAGAAAGTTCCGAAACAGCGACGCGACGAGCAGGTCCTGTCTAAACAGCCGCTGGAAGAGGTGCGTGGGGAGGGTGTTCCAGGCGATGGTGTCGGTGACGGCCGTGAAGATCCAGTTGAGCTCGCCCAGCGCCGTCTTGCGCTCACTCTGCCGCCCGGGAATGCGCTCCACCATCTCGGGGTCCAGGGAGTCTCGGAGGAGCGAGCGCGTGCAGAACCTGGTGTGGTGGGAGGTGGAGACAGGGGGCAGGGGAGAGGGGGATGGACGGCTGCCTAGCGCTCACTCTGCCGCCTGGGAATGCGATCCACCATCTACGGGTCGAGCGAGTCCCGGAGGAGCGAGCGTGAGCAGAACCAGTGAGCGTGGCAGGGGAGAAGTCGATGAGCATGCAGAGCCTGGTTCCATGCTCTGCATACTCGCATGCTCATCGATGAGCATGTAGAGCCTGGTTTCTCGCAGTGAGTGCGCAGAGACAGACAGACACTGGCGCGAGGCAAGCAGGGAGGGAGTGTGTGTGGTCCACCATGTCAATCAAGCGACAAAGGACGAGTTATGAGCGCAAAAAACCTATCAGTGTAACAACACTCACCATCTCAGAGCGATTTTGATGGGGGTGGTGAGGCACGCAGTGAAGAGGTCAGCTGGCAGATCAGGCGGCTGAGGGAGAATCTCCTCTGGGCCACACGCTGCCAGCAGTATGCGATCGCGCATGCCCGCTGCTGCTGCCGCTGTGGCGGTTGCTGCTTCCCTGCTGGCTGCTGTTGGGGACGCGAGGGGGCTGGACGGTGCTGCTAGGGCCCAGTCCGGTCGCTGTGGGGGAGGGAAAGGGGGAAGGGGAAGCAGGCGGGGAAGGGGAAGCAGGGGAGGCAGGGGAAGGGAGGAGGAAGAACGTGAATGGAGCGACAAAGAGGCTTCTGCCCTCGCTGCTAACGTGACAGTGGTGGCAGGAGAGGAAGGGAAAGTGATTTCTGAGGCGCCTCAACTGCTGCTGCTGCTAAGGCGGTCCGGACGATCACAGGTAAGAGTTACGCGTATGGTGCCTCCAAAGACGTGTTTAGCTTCCCCTCACCTCCACGAACGCGTTGATGATCATGCCGGCGGCCGAGCAGTCAAAGACGTAGATGGAGGGCGTGGCGAGCCACGAGTCGAGCTCGTACACAGATAGCGGGATGTACTGTGTGTACGTCTGGTTGAACACCCAGCTGCTAGTGGCAATGAGTGTTAGGGAACCCTACCTACCTACCTTCCTAGGCTAACGCGAGGACGGGCGAAAGAACACCCACCCACATGGCAGGTGAAAGAGGTCCTGTGTAACGTACCTCAACAAAGGCGTTGATGATCATGCCGGCAGCAGAGCAGTCAAAGACATAGATGGACGGTGTCGCCAGCCACGAGTCAAGCTCATACACGGACAGAGGGATGTACTGCGTGTACGTCTTGTTGAACACCCACCCAGCTGGCAATGCGTGTGAAGGAGAGACACCCCTACCTACCCTGGCAAACGCAATGACGTGAAAGAGGGCACCTGTGCTGTACCCTAGCTCACACACGCCCCTACTTCCTCACCTCTACAAACGCGTTGATGATCATGCCAGCGGCAGAGCAGTCAAAGACGTAGATGGAGGGCGTGGCGAGCCACGAGTCGAGCTCGTACACGGACAGAGGGATGTACTGCGTGTACGTCTGTGTGGGATTGGCCAGAGGGGGATGAGGGGAGGCGACACGGGAGGGAGGTTGGGGGACGTGGAGAAGGGAGGAATGAGGTTTGGATGAGAACGTAATCATATCAGCATCATTACGCCCCCATAAGGGTACAATGTTGCACAAAACAAGCCGACTGAGTGGAAAGTCCTTTTTCCCAAATCTCCCACCTTGTTGAACACCCAGATCTCCCCGTTGCCCGTGGGCTTGGGCACGCCGTGGCCGTTGTAATGGAACAGCACTCTCTCTGCCTTGGCGTTGCGGCGGCACGTGAGGCACAGCTTCTTCACCTCCTCCACCGTGGGGTCTAGCTGCACCTTGTAGCGCGCCTGGGGGAGAGAGGAGGCGCGAGGGGAAGGAGAGGTTGGGAGAGGGGGGTGGGGGGAAAGATGTGATGCACGGGTTACCACACCTGAGGCACAGCTTCTTCACCTCCTCCACTGTCGGGTGTAGTTGTACCTTGTAGCGCGCCTGGCGGAGACATGGGAAGGGGGGGAACGGGGAGGAGAGGGAAGGGATATTTAAAGTATGGATGGATTCTCACACGTCAGCCACAGCTCCTCAACCATGGCATCCAGCTGCACCCTGTGTCGCGCCTGCCTGGGGATCAAAAAGTTGGGGTGACTTTTGAGTCGACTCAGAAGTCAGCCACAGCTCCTCAACCATGGCATCCAGCTGCACCCCACCTGGGGTGTTGGGATCCCCAGAGCTCCCCAGAGCTCCCCACCCTGTGTCGCGCCTGCGGATCGGAAAGTTGGGAGGAGAAAGAACGAACAGAACAGCTATGTGGTGTAAGTAAGGCATGAAATGTGCAGCTTATTGCTAATTGGTTACCACATGTTGATCATGGCCGGTTATCGCGTGTTGTTGACTACGACCAGTTACCACATGTTCATCACAGCTGGTTACCACGGCTGGTTACCACACCTTGTTTGAGGCTGGTTACCACACCACACCTTGGGTTGCCAGCGCTCGTACTGCGCCTGAAGGTTCTTCCCTATGGTGTCCAGGGCCTTCTGTGCATTCATTGAGAAGGGATCTGCAGTGGGGAGAGGGGAGAAGGGTGGTGGAATGGAAGGGCGGAGCGCAAACCCAAGACAGTGTGATGCTGAGTGGGATGAAGAAACAAGGTTCTTCCCAATGGTGTCCAGGGCCTTCTGTGCATTCATTGAGAAGGGATCTGCAGGAGCGAGGAAGACGGGAGAATGAGGGGGAGAAGGGGTGAGTGAGGGGGAGAAGAAGGGGGTGGCGGGTGCGGGAAGGGATGGAAGGACGGTCAGCGTAGGGTGGACTGGACGGGAAAGGAACAGAGAAATGACATGACTTATTAGGACGAATGAATGAGGATGTGAAGAATGCAGGTATTTTAAAAAAGGTTGCCAGCAAGTAAAAGGGCGATCTCTGACAGAGGATGATGTTTGGGAAGAGACAGCAGCTGGGTACTGACTGACCAATCCAGCACTCGACTCGCGCGCAGGGCGAGATCTTGATGACGTCAGGCGGGTCCACTCCGATGTTGAGACACAACACGATGGCCACGCTGCTCGTCTTCATCTGCGGGGGGAAAGGGGGGAGGGGAGGGGGAAGCGGGAAGACAATGGGGGGAAAGATTCAATTGTCAAGCGGGTCAACGCCGATGTTGAGGCACAGCACGATGGCCACGCTGCTCGTCTTCATCTGCGGGGGGTGGAGAGGGAGAGGCGGGGGTGCGGGAGTGGGGGGTTGGAGGGTGGGGGTTGGGGGGGTGGTTGGGGGCCTGGGCGAGTTGGACCCCGCTCCGATGTTGAGGCACAGCACGATGGCCACGCTGCTCGTCTTCATCTGCGGGGGGAAAGGGGGAGGGGGAGGGGGAGGAGGAAGGGGGGGAGGATTGTGGGGGGGAGTGGGGAGGTGTGGGGGGCGCGAGAGGGGGGGCGAGAAGGGGGCGACGGACAGGGAAGTGGAAAGGACGAAGAAAAGGAAAGGTGAAGCAATGAGAGGGAAGGATCGGGAAGGGGGAGTCGAAAAGGGGATTGGAGTAGGGGACGGGGTCGATGATCAAGGGATTTATTTGCAGCAGAGAGTGGTATTCATCTGCGCAGGGAGGTGGGGAAGGGAGAGAGGGACGAAGGAAGCGAACAGAACATTAAGACTTAATCATATTCTCTTTTGGAACCTAACCGCAATAACCCAACCTGTGGGTGGAAAGCTACACGATCGTCGATTGACAAGCCGTCGCCTAATCTGCAAGCGAAAGATTGCATTGATGGCAATTTCCGCGTAGTCGCGTACGTAACAGTTGCCTAGCTATGAAGACGTCTATTCGTCTGTGGAGGGTGAACATGTTTCGCCAACTACCATGATTCGCCTGCAATAGTTACCGCGTTTCGCCAGTCAAGGCTACCATGGTTCGCCAGTGATAGCTACCATGATTCGCCAGTGGAAGCTACCAAGTGTCGCCAGCCGACGTTACCATGTATCGCCAATGTGGAGCTTCGCCTATCGTCACCAGCGAAACTCGCTCAAGCTCGCACCACCCCCAAAGCCGAAAGGATCACCAGTTAGAATCCGCGATTAAAGAACTAAAGCGTCGATAGAGCATTTCTGACGCGAAAACCGTTGACCCAAAGGCGAAACAGTAAATCGTACCCGATCCTTCATTCTCCATTTGGAGACAAGTCCCGAATCGCCCGCCGCCGCTGATCCATCCTTGACCTTGTCCGGATCGTGTCTCAGGTCGTTCAGGTACACTATGTGCGGGAACAAATCGTCATAGCTTATCTCAATCCTAAACGGATCAGCGGCAGCTGAGCCGCGATCCATGGCGTCAGAGTCTCGGAAGGCTGCGCAGTGATCACATGGCGAGAATCTAACCTAAACTAACTCGTGATCTAACACTAAGTGTCGCGACGCGATCCTGATTCCACCTGTTAGTGTCACTGCTTCACTGCACTTAGTCAGGGTGAGTCGCAGGGGTAATTTTAGGGTTTCCTTCTCCTAGATGCATGCTGGGGCTGTTGGTGGCACTAGCACGCATCAACACAACAATCACGATTCACAATTGACTCGCTCGCTCACTCCTGTGGCCAGTGTATCCGACCACGTGGTTGGCGCTGGTCGCGCGCGCAGAAGTGTGAGGGAATGCGCGCATAGGCGGAGAAAGATTCCCTCCCCTCTCCCCGTAAGCCTGAAGACTCCCCCATGTTGGCGGCACCATTTGCTCCGACACCGGACCGCCCTCCAAAATGCCGCGCCATCCCATCCAACCCAACCACTTGCGACATTTCACATGCCTGGTTGTACCAATCATCTGACCTCGCTCGGATATTGCCGCGGAAAACGACGGCGGATTGGCCTCGACTCCTCCTCGCTTCGCCGCTTTCCCTGCCGTTGCGGAGGCAAAAGCTGGTGCGCGAGCTCAGCGAGCTTCGCCAGAATTTCGTCAACGTCGCGGCGAGGAATGGAGTCAACTTTTCAGCGCCGCAACTGCCTGTGATTGGTTACCTCAGCGGCCACGTCATCCAACAATTTTTCTCTTTCCCGCTATAGCTTGTACTCACTCCCATTTTACCCCGGGTCGACTCATACTTAGCTCTGTCATGTATTATTCCTGGTTTGATAGTTCCCAATATAAAATATAAAGTACATGCCATTGGTTGACAATTTGTTTCGGGCTCCACATTAGGGTGTTTTTTTAGCTGTAATGTTGAGAGTCTGATGCCCTGGAATCTTACGTCTTTTTGCCAGCATCCTCTGAAAAATAGTCTTATTGCAAAGCAAACCAGCACAAGTACAAATTACAACTGCCTTGTAAACGTTCACATCAATCAAGCCCTTGGAATGTCCCTTCGGTCTCCAAGAAGGGAGACAAGCTACTTGCAAGATCCCCCACAGTGGTCCCACTGCTCATCCTCCCTTCAAAGAATGCCGCATCCTCTGCAGCATCTGCTGCATCGGCAGCAGCTGACGCCACACTCTGCTTCTTCCTCCGCCTCGCACCCATGCTCTCCTCTGACTCCCCCGACATGGACTGGATATCCTCCCCAACCGTACTCAACCCACCTTCAGAGTTGGAGCTGCTGGCTCGTTGGGCAGCCTGGGCGAGATTCACGAAGCTGGCAGACAGGTGCGGGGAGAGGGTGAGGCCTGGTGTGGGAGACACCTGCAGGGACACCTGGGGCTGGATCTCCCACACAGGTGTTCGCTCAGGTGATTGGGTTTGCCCTTGCTGCTGCCCCAGCTGCCCCTGCTGCTGTTGGTGGTGAGGAGGCAGGATGAGTTGGTGTAGCATCTGCAGCTGCTGCTGCATCTGCTGTTGCTGTAGCTGCAGCTGCTGCTGCTGCTGATACAACAGCTGCTGCAGCTGCTGCTGGTGCTGCTGCTGCAGTTGCAGCTGCTCCTGCTGCAAGCTTACCCTCGGCTCATCCCCTTCTCCCTGCTGCTGCTGATTCCCCTCGTGCTGCTGCTGCCGCTGCTGCTGGGTCCTCGGGTGATGGTGTGAAGGGGTGTGGGGCCGCTCCTCCCGCACTCCTCCCTGCGGTTGCTGCTGCTGCCGGCTCCCTCCTGCCTGAGACGCAGCTGCTCTGGCTGCTGTCGAATCTGCTCGCTGGTAGCGTGAAGGGGTTTCGATGGTGATCTCTGTATCTTCCAGCAGGGCAAGGCACACCTGGTGGGAGCAGCGAGGGCAGAGGAAAGAAGCGGGTACTGAGGTAAGGTGAACAGAAGCGATAAGGGGCTTTAATGGTGGATTTCAGCAGCACAAGACGAATCAGGAAAAAGGTCAGTCAGACATAGCCCCCTTCCCCCCCTCCCCTTCTCCTTAACAAGCTCACCTGAACAGCGTCGTGGATGCGGACGAAGTACCACTGGCGGCCGATCAGGTCAGGGAAGCCGGCCCGGGCCATGGTGAGCATGACTTTGGGAGAGGGGTTGGAAGTCCAATCTCTCTCCAACTCCTCTCCCAACAACCCCCCCTTTCTGCCCCTTTCCTTCTAAGCCAGCGCGCCCTCACCTGAACAGCGTCGTGGATTCGCACGAAGTACCACTGGCGGCCGATCAGGTCAGGGAAGCCGGCCCGGGCCATGGTGAGCATGACTTTGGGCGAGGGGTTGGAGAAGCACAGCTGGATGTCTCTCGCCTTGTACTCGTTATAGAGCTCCTTGAGGGCGTGCACGGCCGTGGAATCGATATAAGTAACGGCTGCAAGAGGGGGGTGGGGGTAGGAGAGCAGAAGGACAGGGGATGCGGGGAAAAAGGAGCATACATTCCTCTTTTTTGTTTCTTTGAAGACTAAGGGCAAAGAATAGTCCAAGGAACCCACAGGACAGCCGACTAAAGAGAAAGATGTGAAGGACAGAAAAACACACTCACGGGACATCTCGAGAATGAGAAAGCGCAGGTCCATGACAGCCATACCGTTGGCCCCGCCATTGCTGCCTGCCAGCCCGTGTCTGCATGTGTGCTTGCGGTAATCACATCTCAAATCATAAGGCACTCACGTGACATTTCGAGGATGAGGAAGCGCAGGTCCATGACAGCATGTCCGTTGCTCGCCCCGTTGCTCGCCTCCGCTGCTGCCACTGCTGCCGCTGCTGCCACGGCTTGAGGCACGTCAAATGACAACCACTCAACAAGCACTCACGGGACATCTCGAGGATGAGGAAGCGCAGGTCCATGACAGCATGTCCGTTGCTCGCCCCGTTGCTCGCCTCCGCTGCTGCCACTGCTGCCGCTGCTGCCACGGCTTGAGGCACGTCAAATGACAACCACTCAACAAGCACTCACGGGACATCTCGAGGATGAGGAAGCGCAGGTCCATGACAGCATGTCCGTTGCTCGCCCCGTTGCTCGCCTCCGCTGCTGCCACTGCTGCCGCTGCTGCCACGGCTTGAGGCACGTCAAATGACAACCACTCAACAAGCACTCACGGGACATCTCGAGGATGAGGAAGCGCAGGTCCATGACAGCATGTCCGTTGCTCGCCCCGTTGCTCGCCTCCGCTGCTGCCACTGCTGCCGCTGCTGCCACGGCTTGAGGCACGTCAAATGACAACCACTCAACAAGCACTCACGGGACATCTCGAGGATGAGGAAGCGCAGGTCCATGACAGCATGTCCGTTGCTGCCTGCCAGCCTGCCCCCGCTGCTGCCGCTGCTGCCGTCCTTCCACCACGCCACCCTCTGTAGCTCGTACTTGCGCAGCCTGCAGAGGGGGTGGGGAAAGGGAGGGCAGAGACGGCAGAGAGAGAGAGACGAAATAAGGGCAGCATGTCAACCAGCCACGCTGCTGCCGTCCTTCCACCACGCCACCCTCTGCAGCTCGTACTTACGCAGCCTGAGGTGGTATGGGCAGGGGGGTGGAGAGGGTGGATAGGGTGGAGAGACACGGTAGATGAATCGCGGGCATGGATGATGGCTCACAACCCCACTGCGGCCGCTGCTGCCTTCCTTCCACCATGCCACACTCTGCAGCTCGTACTTGCGTAGCCTGCAGAGGGGGGAAGGGGAGAGGGGGCGGGGAGAGGAGGGAGAGGGGGCAGGAGGAGATGGAGAGCCACTGCTTGAGGCAGGCTTGACTCTCTGCCCCGCTCCCTGAGGTGACATGGGGGGAGTGGGGTTGAAAGGGCAGAGAGAGAGGGGATAAGGACAGCATGTCAATCACCCACGGTCCTTCACCCATGCCACCCTCTGCAGCTCGTACATGCGTAGCCTAAGGTGAGATGAGGGAGCACAAGCGCACGGCAAGCAGGCAAGGTGGAGAGGCAACGTTGGCTCTGGTAACAATCAGCACTCTTGTGCGGTGCTCCTCTTGCACCACGCCGCCCTCTCTCTTTGATATAGTCCACGTTGGCGAAGTAGATGGGCGCGTTAATGCGCAGCATCACCTCGCCCCTGTACGTGCTGTGGGGCGTCTCGAATCAGCATGAGGACCGTTTGTACCGGCTCACCCCTTCCCACACCACACACCTACAGCACACCTCTCTTACACGTGCTGTGAGGCATCTCGAGTCAGCACGGAGCACCGTTTGTACCGGCGGCTCACCCCTTGCCACGCTACACACCTACACCCCACCTACAGCGCACCTACAGAGGGCACCGCACGCACCTCTCTTTGATGTAATCCACATTGGCGAAGTAGATGGGCGAGTCAATGCGCAGAATCACCACGCCCCTGTACGTGTATGCGTCGCGGTATTGCTTCACGTTGCGGTAGACCGTGGTGCCTGGTAGGCGACCCAGCACGGCTGAGAGGGAGAGAGAGGGGTGGAGAGTGGTGCAGGCACACACGAGGATGACCACACCCCTGTAGGTGTATGCATCGCGATATTGCTTCACGTTGCGGTAGACCGTGGTGCCTGGTAGACGACCCAGCAGAGCTGAGAAAGAAAGGGAGTGGGATGGGCAGAGAGGGGTGGAGAGGGGTGGAGGCACAGATGATGACCACGTGCAGATGGCAAAGATAAGGGATGGCAAATAGGAGAATGGCAGAGACTGGGGATGGCAACCTACGAGGACGGCAGAGACTGGGGATGGCAACCTACGAGGACGGCAGAGACTGGGGATGGCAAAGGTAGGCTTACCCATGTGCGGATTTTTTGAGAATTCTCAAAGGTAGGCTTACCCATGTGCGGATTTTTTGAGAATTCTCAAAGGTAGGCTTACCCATGTGCGGATTTTTTGAGAATTCTCAAAGGTAGGCTTACCCATGTGCGGATTTTTTTAGAATTCTCAAAGGTAGGCTTACCCATGTGCGGATTTTTTGAGAATTCTCAAAGGTAGGCTTACCCATGTGCGGATTTTTTGAGAATTCTCAAAGGTAGGCTTACCCATGTGCGGATTTTTTGAGAATTCTCAAAGGTAGGCTTACCCATGTGCGGATTTTTTGAGAATTCTCAAAGGTAGGCTTACCCATGTGCGGATTTTTTGAGAATTCTCAAAGGTAGGCTTACCCATGTGCGGATTGGCAGACTCGTGAATGACAAAGACGAGAGAGAGAGCCACCTGCCAGGGCGGAGGGGAGGGGGAAAGTGTGAGAAAACGTGAGGAAGAACCATTGATGATATTAGGAATAGAAGGGGTATACATAGTTGTGCTAGGAGGGATGGTTTGGTTGGGAGCCTAGCCAACATTATTGGCCCCCACCAATAAGTTAGGTTGAGGAATTATTGGGGGGACCAATAATGTTGACCAAAGGTGGTTCAACATTATTGGAGGGGCCAATAATTCCCAACCTCACCTTCGGAGCCAAGTGTTGAGTTGCAACCCCCAATTAGGGTTAGCCCCAGCTCTACACCCAAACTACATTTGGGTGTCTACTCTAACCGTAGCTTATAGGATAGATGCAGGTTACAAGTGAGGATGGTATTCTAACAGAAAGGGGAGCAGGAAGAAGGTACGGGGAAAGAAGGTACGGGGAAGGGGAAATGGGGAAGGCGAAATAGGGCAGGGGAAAGAGGGGAATGAGCACAAAAGCCTCCAGAGGAAGAGCACGATCCAGAGGCAATGTGAGGAAGAGCACGATCCAGAGGCAATGTGAGGAAGAGCACGATCCAGAGGCAATGTGAGGAAGAGCACGATCCAGAGGCAATGTGAGGAAGAGCACGATCCAGAGGCAATGTGAGGAAGAGCACGATCCAGAGGCAATGTGAGGAAGAGCACGATCCAGAGGCAATGTGAGGAAGAGCACGATCCAGAGGCAATGTGAGGAAGAGCACGATCCAGAGGCAATGTGAGGAAGAGCACGATCCAGAGGCAATGTGAGGAAGAGCACGATCCAGAGGCAATGTGAGGAAGAGCACGATCCAGAGGCAATGT
This sequence comes from Closterium sp. Yama58-4, assembly GCA_947470075.1. Taxonomy (NCBI): domain Eukaryota; kingdom Viridiplantae; phylum Streptophyta; class Zygnematophyceae; order Desmidiales; family Closteriaceae; genus Closterium; species Closterium sp. Yama58-4. The sequence continues at coordinate 371,108 of CANIUD010000192.1, read as the reverse complement.
GAGGAAGAGCACGATCCAGAGGCAATGTGAGGAAGAGCACGATCCAGAGGCAATGTGAGGAAGAGCACGATCCAGAGGCAATGTGAGGAAGAGCACGATCCAGAGGCACTCCATGCCCCACCCTCTATAGGTAGAGGGGGCTTCAAACTCACTCATGCGGATTCTCTTCGCCCCTCTGATATGGGTACGCAAGAGTGCCTAGGAAGGTGCAGAGCCAGAGCACTTTTGAGTCGACTCAAAAGTCGCCAGAGCACGAGGCCCCACCTTCTCCTCCACCCGCCACACCCGCCTCACTTTCCCACCCGCCCTCTACCCTCTTCCCCCACTCATCCCCCAACTTTTCTTGCACCTACATACCAAGATGAGCACGCCGGTCTCCAGTCCCAGCAGCAGCGTCCCCAGAAAAGCACAGAGCCAGAGCACGAGGTCCTTCTTCTCCACGCGCCACAGGAAGAGTGGATACTGCCTCGCCCCAACCTCCCCACCTCACTCCTACTGACACAGCAACATACCGAGATGAGAACACCAGTCTCCAGGCCAAGGAGTAGGGTCCCAAGGAAGGCGCAGAGCCAGAGAACGAGGTCCTTCTTCTCCACTCGCGACAGGAAGAGCGGCTCCTGCCTCACCCCAGCCTCCCAGCCCCATAACCCCAACCCCTCAACCTCACTACCACTGGACCACTGGTACAGCCACGTACCGAGATGAGCACGCCAGTCTCCAGGCCAAGGAGTAGGGTCCCAAGGAAGGCGCACAGCCAGAGCACGAGGTCCTTCTTCTCCACTCGCCACAGGAAGAGCGGCTCCTGTAGGTCCACCAGGCCATGCACTGCATTCACCACCACCGCTGCCAGCACGCACTGAAACGGGAAAGGTAGGCAGGGGGGAGGCGCAGCGGTAGGTGGGAGTAGATGAGTCAAGTAAAGGGCGAGCAGCTACCCCCGCCAGAGGAAGAGCGGCTCCTGTAGGTCGACCAAGCCATGCACTGCTGCACTGCATTCACCACCACTGCTGCCAGCACGCACTGTGGTGTGGGGCAGAGAGTTGGAAATGGGAGAAGGAGCGGGATGTGGGGGACGGGCGTGTGGAGTGGGTGTGGTGCAGCAATGAGAAGCCAAGCAGCTACCCCCGCCAGAGGAAGAGCGGCTCCTGTAGGTCCGCAAAGCCGTGCACTGCATTCACCACCACCGCTGCCAGCACACACTGCGGTGAGAGCGGTGGAAGAGGGGAGAAGGAGCGGGATGCATGGGGGGCAGGGGTGTGGAGTGTGGTGCAGCAATGAGCAGCCAAGCCAAACAGCTAGTCGCCAGAGGAAGAGTGGCTCCTGTAGGTCCACCAGGCCGTGCACTGCATGCACCACCACCGCTGCCGCCAGCTGACCCACACGCCACACCCACCATACACCTGGGGCACCACCCTACCTGCGGCACGTCTCGGAAGGCCGGGGTGAGGAAGAGCAGAGTGTCAACAACCATAAGAACCATGATGAGCATATGGTCCATATCACTCAGTACCGTGCCATGTGTGATATGGACCATATGCCCGAGCTGAACGCCCTTTCAGACCCACCACTCCACACCCACCATGTACCAGCCTACCTGCGGCACGTCTCTGAAAGCTGGTGTGAGGAAGAGCAGCGTGGCCACGACCATGAGAGCCATGATGAGCCCACTCAGTGCCGTGCGCGCTCCCACTTCGTTGTTCACTGCCGAGCGGGAGAAGGAACCTGCAGTGATGGGGTTCGTGGGGGGAAGGTGGGGAAAGGAGAAGGAGGAACCAAGCACGTTGGCCATGCCAGGGCAAAACCACCGTGCTGAAGGGTTGTATGCCATGCGGAAGGGTTGTATGGGTAGGGACTGTAATCGGTAAGGGCTGTAATGGGTAAGGACTGTGGTAAGGACAAGGGGGCTAGGCTCACCAGTGGTGGGGAAGGAGGAGAAGAAGGAGCCGAGGACATTGGTCATGCCGAGCCCAAAGAGCCTTTGAGGGCTGTCCTGGGGAAGGGCTGTCCTGGATAAGGGCTATCCAAGGGAAGGGCTGATCGCGAGAAGGGGGACTACACTCACCGGTGGTGGGGAAGGAGGAGAAGAAGGAGCCGATGACATTCGCCATGCCGAGCCCAAAGAGCTCCTGGTTGGCATCGATGGCGTAGCCGTTGCGTGCTGCCAGCGCCTTGGCTATTCCGCATGACTCCAGGATGGCCACCCCCGTTATCACGAGAGCTGTTGGGAGAAGTTTTGGGAAGTATTCCCAGGGGAAGGCCGTGGAGAGGGAGGGTAGACCCTGGGGGATTTCACCAACCTGCGGTGGAAGGGAAGTTGGGGTGGGAAGTGGGGAAGGGGCAGAAGAGGAGCGTGTTGATGGCGTAGCCGTTGCGTGCTGCGAGCGCCTTGGCTATTCCGCACGACTCCAAGATGGCTACTCCTGTGATGACCAGCGCTGTGGGGAGTAGGTTTGGGAAGTACTCCCAGGGGAAGGCCGTGGAGAGGGAGGGCTGACCCTGGGGGATTTCACCAACCTGTGATAGAACGGAAGTGGGGGTGGGAAGTGGGGTGGGAAGTGGGGATGGGAAGTGGGGATGGAAAATGGGAAGGGAAGCAGAATTGCCCCATATTTCTTCTAGGTTACTCGCCACGGGCACATGCGCGGGCTGCCAGAACTTGACCGCCAGGGCACCGAGCACCATGCTGGTGAATGACTCTGTGCATTGCAGCACCTGCAGGAACTTCCAGCTCTTGTCCGCCTCCTTCATCAGCATCATCGTCGTCGTCGTCGTCAGCAGCAGCAGCAGCAGCGGCGGCGGCGGCGGCGGCGGCGGCAGCAGCAGCAGCAGCAGCAGCAGAAGAACTATGAACAAGGACAACCCCTGAACTTGGCTAGATGACTCCCCACGGGCACATGCGCGGGCCGCCAGAACTTGACCGCTAGGGCACCGAGAACAATGCTGGTGAAGGGCCCGGCGCATCGCAGCACCTGCAGCGACTTCCAGCTCTTGCCCGCCTCCTTCATCAGCAGCAGCAGCAGCAGCAAAACTGCGCCTGAACCTTCCTAAGAGACTCACCACGGGCACATGCTGAGGCCGCCAGAACTTGACCGCCAGGGCTCCAAGAACAATGCTGGTGAAGGGTCCGGCACATCGCAGCACCTGCAGCGACTTCCAGCTCTTGCCCGCCTCCTTCATCAGCAGGAGCAGCAGCAGCGCGCCCCCTCCCAGCGCCATGGGCTCCCAGTGAGCCTTCCCCGCCATTATCTGCTTGATTATGTGCGACAGCGCTGCTGCAAACGTCGTCTGGCCTGCCGTGTGAGTAGGGGAGAAGGGAGAGGGGTGAGGCAACTCAGTGCCTGCCACAGTCTGCTTGATTGTACGCCATGGGCTCCCAGTGAGCCTTCCTCGCCATTATCTGCTTCATTATGTGCGACAGCGCCGCCACAAACGCCGTCTGGCCTGCCGTGCATACGGCACGAGAGCGGGATTAGAAGGGTGTGGGCGAGGAGTAAGGGAGAGCGGTGGGGGAAAAGGCAACTTAGCATCTCAGCACCAGCAGGGGATGGAAATTCCAGCTCCAACAGCGGCAATAGCAGCAGCAGCGGCGGCGGCGGCGGCGGCGGCGGCGGCGGCGGCAGCAGCACCAGCAGTGCCCCCTTCTTCCCTGAAGCTGTCGACCCTGCCCTGCTCGCCTGTTATAGCCCACTCAACGCCCTCACCCAAAGTACTCTCACTCACCCCGCATGGAGAAGCCGAGAATGTCCTTTGCCACGGACACGCACACCAGGAGAGTTGCTGCAGAGGAGGACAATGAGGCGGACACACTGACTAGCCTCTTCCCCCTGTGGTCCCATCCCCCTCATTCACACCCACCCCCCCCCCCCACTCACCCGGCATGGAGAAGCCGAGAATGTCCTTTGCCACGGACACGCACACCAGGAGAGCCGCCCCTGAGGTGAACCCCGAGACGACGCTGTGCGAGAGGAAGCGCACGAGCCAGCCCATTCTGGAAAGAAAAGGGACGGGAGGAGAGACATGGAGGGTGAGAGAGGGATGGAGGACGGAGAAACTTGAACCAAAGGCTCATCTTCCGGAAACACGATGAGACGAGGTATGGAATAAGGGGGCCAGGAGAAACCCAAGAAACTCTTAACCCCGTGGACCAGAGAAGCCCCTTAAAAAGCACAGATGAGAAGCCCCTTAAAAGCACAGATGAGAAGCCTGTTAAAAGCACGGATGAGAAGCTTTTGAAAGCGAACACCTGAGAGCACAACACATACCTGAGCAGGCCCATGAGCACTTCTAGCAGTCCCACCATCAGCGCCAGTAGCACTGCTCAATGCTCCACGCTCACATCCCTCCTGCTATTTACATCAAAGAACACCTAAGAAGACTCACCTGAGCAGGCCCATGAGCACTTCGAGTAGTCCCACCCACCATCAGCGCCAGCAGCACCGCCAACTCTTCCATGCACACACTCCCCCCCTTCCTGCCCCTTCAGAAGCACCTGAGGGAACACCTGAGGGAAGTCACCTGAACAGACCCATAAGCACTTCGAGCAGTCAGCAGCACTGCCGATTCCTCCATGCTCACATCACCCGCCCCTGCTGCCCCTCCTGCCCCTGCTGCCGCTGCTGCTAGTTTACTGATAAAACACCTGAGAGAGCACTCACCTGAGCAATCCCATGAGCACTCCTAGCAGTCCCACCCACCATCAGCGCCAGTAGCACTGCTCAATGCTCCACGCTCACATCCCTCCTGCTATCTACATCAAAGAACACCTAAGAAGACTCACCTGAGCAGGCCCATGAGCACTTCCAGCTGTCCCACCATCAGCGCCAGCAGCACTGCCAACTCTTCCATACTCACATCCGCCGCCCCTACCGCCCCTCCTCCTAGCATCCCTCCTCCTGTCATCCCTCCTCCTCCTCCACCTGTCAATTCCGCTGCTGTGACCCCCCACCCCATGCTACTCAGCTGCCGTGCAGCCGTGCTCACAGGGAACGGAAAACCACTGCCGCTACTGCTACTGCCGCCAACAGAGGTTCGGAATTCCAGCAGCGACCGAGAGGGTTGAAATTCACCCATCACAGTCCCAGCCGGGAGCTCTATCCCCCCAACCACGCCCCCTGCTACAGCCGTGGAGCCCAACCCGCCTGCTACAGCCAGGCCTGCCGTGGGGCTGAACCCGCCTGCTGCTGCAGCCAAACCCGCTGCTACAGCCGAGTCGCGGAGCTTCTCCGCTACAACCTTCCTGAGCCCGTCGAATGTGAGGATGGATACGATCGCCACGGGACCCACTGCCAGCTGGCGAGACGAACCAAACACCACGTAGCTCAGAATGGGCACGAACGCCGAGTCTGGGAGGGGGGGTGGGGTGGGGGGGGGTGGAGGGATTTGGGGAAGGGGAGAGAGGAGGGAGGCAGGAGCGGGGAGAGGAGAGGGCAGGGGAAAGAGGAGAAGAGAAGGTGCGCTTTGCAAGTCCCATCACCCCACATCCGCTTCTCTGCTTCTAACATTGAGTGGAGTGCACACGTTAAAGACATGTGGAGCAGCATATACCACACATACATACGTGGGATTAGGGACACGGCGAGAAATACATGAGGGACACTAAAAAGTCATGTCTAGCGCATGATATACGTACATAGGCCGTAGATTGGAGGTAGGCCGGCGAGCTTTGCATATGACATTGACTGTGCAAATGGGACGGGAGGGAGGGGGGGTTGGAGGGAGGAAAGATAGGGAGAGAGAAAGGGGGAAAAGGTGGAGAGCAGGGAAACGGAGGGGGGCGGAATGGAACGAAGGAGAGAGAAGGGAAAGAGGGGGTTGATGGGTTGAGGGGCACGAGTGTGGGTTACCAGGAAAATGTGGCGATATTCTACAATGCTTAAAAACAGAGAAAAAAATCCAGGAGAAGGTGCATCTGAAAAGGTTGGGAACAAGACGGGGAGATGACAATTGGAGGGGAGAAGGGAGCTAAAAGCGAGTAATGAAGTACAGTAACCGGTACCCATATTGACAAACCCCCTCCACGTGTCCTCCTACGGTCCTACCTGTGGTACAAGCATCACGCCCACGCTTATCCCCGCTATAAGGTCCGCCACGAGGTCGTCTCGCAGGCTATAAGCCGCCATCCACTTGGTGCACGGGAAGAGGTAGTGCACTACGCGCCAAAATGCCGCCCAGCAGTTGGAACCGATGAAACCCCCGGTCCCGCCGGGAGAACCGCTGTCGTAGATGTCAGCGTGGGAGGGGTGCGACACTGGAAGCACTCGCACGCGGCTGATTCAGGAAATGGGGAGAGAGAGGAAGGAGAGTTAAGGGGACGGATGAATGAGTGTGATTGGGAGCCGCTGTCGTAGATGTCAGCGTGGGAGGGGTGTGACACTGGCAGCACTCGCACGCGGCTGAGGTGGGATGAAGAGAGAAGGGAAGAGAGACGGGGGGATGGTTGCGTGCTTTCAAAAGTGTAGTGAAACACAGGGACCTGAGCTGTGATCACTGGGACTTCCGGCTCCGCCAGAACTGCTGGACGGGTTCTACAGCGCCTAGAAGAAAATTGAACCGACGACGTCGAACTGTTGAACAAAAGAGGGAACCTACGCTTCCCTCACCGAGTCCTTAAGCCACCTTCTGTTCCGCCATCGCTGGGTGTTTCGCATTTGTGACCCTCATTATCACCATCCAAGCCCAGAGGAAACCACGCTTTGATCACCGGGGCCTTAAGCCTCCTCCTGCTCCTCCATTGCTGCTGGACGACTTCTAAGGGGCCAATTGAATCTACGCTTTGCTCACCGGGGCTTTAAGCCGCCTCCTGCTCCGCCATTGCTGCTGGACGCCGACGGGAGAGGCGGCGCAGGGCCCGCCGAGGATGACGGCGCGATGAGCGCCATCCACTCCGGCGGCCGGTCCTCCAGCTCCGTCGCGCGCAGAGAGAGCGGGGACATGGGGCCCTTCATTGACATAAGCTACACTAACTTCCGCCCTTAAAAAAAAAAGCACTAAAAAAAAAAAAAGACAAGAACACCCCCGAAGAGAGTTTCCTCGTAATTGTAGCGTAGGCTTAGACGCGGCAGGGAAGGTATCCTAGGCTGTATCCCTCCATCTCAGATGGAGGGAATAGGTAGAGCCGGAACCGACATCCGCAACGTGCTTCTATTAGAACGGGAATCGTAGCGGCTGGTTACCACCATACAGCACACGATTGAGCTACACGTGGCGTTTCTTGTTAAGGGAGGAGGGGAGGGTGACAGTAGAAAAACGGCTCCAAGGGACACGGGTGGCGGCGAATACGCTATTTGGCATTAGAGAATGTCGCACGAGCTCAACTTGCGTCGCATGAGCTCAGCTGGCGACACACGGCGATCTGGCGACGGCCTTATCTATCGCACGGCCTATCGCATGCGGGTCGAAAATGAAGTTGCCTGTGAAATGACTACACGTAGAAACCTGCAAATCACTAGGTCCACCCCCCTCTGCAAGTCTTGTTCAACGTGAGACTCTGCTGCTGCAGCGGAAAAGGCGGAATGTTGTGTACAGTGACGTCATGCCTCTTCCGCTTCACGAAAATCCGGGTCCTTTCAGGCTTCCTGACGGTCTCGCACGCAGGCAAGGATTACTATGTGAACAGCCAAATTGCTGTTGACGAAGAATCTGTCCAGAACAACGGATTTTGACAAGCAACAAACTTGCAGAGCCTCGAAGACTCGCACAAGGAGGAAAGCTTTGGTGAGAGCTGAGGAAGAAGGCAGATCAATTGAATCGAGACAACGGTCACATTAGAGGAATTGGAGCGCAACGGCACATGAGGCGGAGAAATGCGTGGATGCTTGGGGCCCTTGAAATTTGGTGCTACGGTCGGTAGAAACCCTTTGCTGGTTCCAAAAACGTTTCGTAACCAAAACAAAACTTCAACAAAACTTCAATTCCGAGCTTCCAACAAGAAACATATCCTGATACTTTGGCACTCGGTTTCATAACTACTGAGCAAACCCCACCAGGAGTATGCAATAGCCTGAAACAACAAGCGACCTGGGGTGTTGAGGAAAAGAAGCCGGTGTCAATTTGCCGAAACAAACCGCGTCATTGTGTTGTGCGACTCTCAGGTCGTGTCCGTAGGGATGACATGTCAAAGTGGGCAGTGTCAATTTGGCATTTTGACACTCAGCCAACATTGTTGGCAGGGTGTCAAGAAATTGCAGGTTGCCATCCAATACAAATCGTCGGACACTTTCTAAATTGGCACAGTCAAACCTACAAACGAGAGAAGATGGTCGCAGGTGCCTATCTCACGACCAGATGCTGCCCAATCAGCACACAATCTGTCTTCTGATTTGTTCGCTACCTGGCAGATCCACCCATGACAAATTCTCAAACCAATGAAATTCCGTCGCTGATGTTCGTACATGCGCTTCGACTTGACACTTCAGCTACAGAGTTTGACACTCTAATTTGAATGCGCTTCGGGTTGACACGCTCTCACTTGACATGTCAACCCTACGGACACGAACTCACATGTCCACTGTCTTGCATATGCATAGGAACGCGGAATCTTACCCATATATATGACATACATTTGTACCCCTAATTATCTCATTGTGGCTAGTTTTCTTATGGGTATAATGGTTAGAGTGGCCGTACATGTTTGGCAAGGCGAGAGCCACTATTTCTTAAGATTTTATGTGGTGTTTCATGGTTACGCGTATCACCATTCGACTGTTACTTCTCGCACTTCTCGCCGCGTAAAGTGGTTTTGCCAAACCCCTAAAGCACTAAGATTATGGAGAACGTAGACCGTGAGTTGAAGTGGATGACATCGTAACGCTGATTCTGACCACGATGCGGCTAGTTTATCCATGCCAGGGCCAAAGTAGGTTACAAGTTAATCGCTAGCAAGTTATACTTGGCCAAAGCAACATCAGGGCCACAGTTTGATGGCAAGCCTCTCAAAACGAGTGGCAATGGGCGCTTCTGCCTTATGGGAGAGTGCACCAGCTCTCTCAATGGTATACATGGAATAAACACTAACATGAGCAATACAAACAAGGTATACTGTGCTGACATTATAAACATTGTTCATACAGCAGCTGGCCCTAATCAGTTGCTTTAGAAGTTATCAGCAGTAGGCCCCAGCAGCCAAGAATCAGACAATAACCGCTGCTGCGCACATTGCACATGCCCTGCTCTCCATGACATGGCATGTGGCAGCTCTGTGGCATGGTAAGGCAGCAAAGGCAGCCATGCTTGCCATACACATTCAGTCCTCCACCCTTCTTCCGTCCTCTTTCCCACACACTGTCCTCCTTGCCTTGCATGGTGATCCACTTCCCATGCAGCCAGCCTGCGAATTGCATGATGGCATGCCACACCATGCCATGCCATACCATGTCATGCCATACCATGTCATGCCATACCATGTCATGTCACACAATGCTATGTCACACCATGCCATGTCATACCATGCCATGCCACACCATGCCATGTCACGCAACGACATGCCACACAATGGCATGCCACACAATGGCATGCCACCCCATGCAATGCCACAGATGCCATGCCACATCATCCATTGCCACACATGCCATGCCACACCACGACATACCACACATTGACATACCTCATCATGCCATGTCACCCATCGCAAGCCACACCATGCCATGTCATGCCACATCATGAAATGCCACACCATGACAAACGGTCACATCTGTCTGCATCATACTCGTTCACATCAGTCACACAATATCACACCATCACACACTGAACTATGCCACTCTATGCAGGAAAGGTGTGTCACACCCACTCAATCATACCATGCTGATACCACACCATTCATCATTCCTACCATACCGTATCACACCGCAGTCCATCAAACCATAACACTTCATACCACACCATATCACACTACACTGTCTCAAACCACACTGTAAACACACCATGCTGTATCACTCCACACTGTTGCACACCATGCTGTATCACTCCACACTGTTGCACACCACACACCCTATTATATCATACAGTAACATACCACAATGTATCATGCCCCTCTATTGGTCCACACAATAACATACCACACTGTCACACCACACACTATGCCACACCACATATTATGCCACACTTTACTATGTCAAAACATACTATGTCAGAACCACACAATGTATACCACAGGATACATACTATGTCACACCACACTATGTCACACCATACTATGTCACACCACACTCTGTCACACCACACTAGGTCACACCACACTAGGTCACACCACACTATGTCACACCATATTATCTCACACCACACTATGTCACAGCACACTCTGTCACAGCACACTATGTCATACCACACTACGTCACACCAAACTATGTCACAGTGTACCATCTCCACCCCTCCCCCCACCAATCTCCCACCACCTCTTCCCCCTCCCCACCTTTACCTGCCAGCAGTAGGAGCAGCAGACAGCCCACTCCCTTTCGGAAACAGCACCCCCAGTGGCTGTACCTTGTGGGGCGAGGTGTGGCAGTGGAGAATTGTTTCCAGCCCAAGACTCAAATCCCACCCCTGACGTAGCTAGAGCTGACGCGAACCAGAGTCGCCGGCCGGTGGACTCTGACGGTGTCCATTAAGCTTTGAACGCCAGATCGGTTACTTGAGCACCGAGTGCCGTGCCGCGCAGATTCCACCCACCACACCCCGACCCACAAGCCACAACCTCAGGAGATGCTGCCCCTAAGGAAATGAACTGCCCACTTGCTCACACGCTCCCCACCCACCCCCATACTTCACCCCCATGCCTCCTTACCACTACTTACTGATAGAATTCAAGAATGGTTGAGTAATGAGCCAAGGAGGCTCTATAGTACAAGCATGCAAGGAAGAGAGGTTGGAAGAAGGTGCAACCCTATTGGCCACTAAGTTGGCCAATGGGTGAGTTGCCTTGTGGAGTAGGGAACCCCACAATGTTGCTAGCTTGTGATTGGTTGGCCTTAGGACCAAATGTTGGCAAGTGCCAACCAAGGACCAAGACCAAACCAAATCTTGACCCAACCACAAAGTGTGGTTGGAGTGTACACCCAACCCCCCAATAGCTTAAAGAGCTACACCTATTCTAGCCTATGTATGTTGTATATATAAGATACATTTACAACACAACCCCCCAACATGCATAAGGCTAGAAAAAATGTAATCAGGAGGCCGCCAAAACTGGTGGCGGGGTGAGCCCAAGGAGACGCAACAGGAAGGAGTGGGACGCTTGGGGAAGAGCTTTGGTGAAGATGTCGGCGAGGTTGGCTGCCGAGTCGATTTTGCCAAGACGAATGTGGCCGGCCTCAACGAGATCGCGAATGAAGAAGTAGCGAAGCTCAATATGTTTTGAGCGCCCATGATACACAGCGTCCTTGGTGAGGTGGATGGTGCTGGCGTTGTCACACCAGATGGTGGGACAGCGTTGGGGGGCTCCGAGCTCATCAAGGAGGAAGGTGAGCCAGCGTGCTTCTTGCGCGGCCATGGTCGCAGCATAGAGCTCTGCTTCGCAGGAGGAGAGGGCGACGGCAGAGGAGCGTGTGGACCGCCAGCTGATGAGACCGCTGCCGAGGGAGAAGCCATAGCCCTGAGAGGACCGCCGATCCGGTCGAGAATCAGCCCAGGAAGAGTCGCTGTAGCCGTTGAGGTGTGGTGGGGAAGGGCCGCCAAGAGTGAGGACATAGTCCTTGGTGCCACGAATGTAGCGAAGGACACGCTTGGCGGCCTGCCAGTGCTCTTCCGTGTGCTTGCCAGCGCCAACGAACCGAGCGAGGACGCTGATGGGGTAGGCAAGATCGGGGCGAGTGGAAACCATGGCGTACATGAGAGAGCCGATGAGTTCCGGATAAGGATGGGAGGAGGGAGAGGGAGAGGAGGGTGGGGAGAGGTGGTGCCCAACCGAGAGGGGAGTGGGCTGGGGGTTGCCGCGCGCCATGTCAAACCGGTCCAAGACCTGCTGGAGGTAGTGACCCTGAGAGAGTGAGATGGTGCGGGCGGAGCGGTCGCGAGTGATGGTCATGCCGAGGTAGTTCTGCAGCTCTCCCAGGTCTTTGCACTTGAGACGGCTGCCCAGCTCCGCCTTGACAGTCTCGAGCTCGGCAAGGTCGGCGGTGAGGAGGATCATGTCGTCAACATAGACGAGGATGTAGAAGGGGGAGGGAGAGGTGCGGAGGAAGAGGCTGGCGTCAGAGCGGGAGGTGCGAAAGCCAAGCTCAGCAAGGGTGGCAGCAAGCTTGGCATGCCACTCCCTGGGTGCCTGACGGAGCCCGTACACGGGTCGGCGCAGCTGCCAGACGGAGTCGGCGGGGAAGGGGAGGTGGAAGCCGTCTGGGCGCTCCATGTAAATGAGTTCACGTAGTACGCCTTGCAGGAAGGCGTTGGAGACATCCATCGAGTGGATCTCCATGTTGAGGCGAGCGGCGAGGTCGAGTACAGCGCGAACGGTAGCAGGTTTGGCGGTGGGGGAGAAGGTGTCGAAGAAGTCAAAACCATACCGCTGCGTGAAGCCCTTGGCGCAATACCGGGCCTTGTAGACGGGCGGTTCTCCTGGTAGCTGTTTGACGCGAAACACCCACTTCCCCTTTACCACGTTCGTAGAGGAGGGAGGGCGAGGGACATCAACGAAGGAGGAGTTGGCGATAAATGCCTCGAGCTCCTTGATGATGGCGGCAAGCCAGAGCGGGGCGTCGGGGCAAGCCATGGCCTCCTCGTACGTGGTTGGGACGAAGATGGAGGGAGCAGAGGAAAAGGCGAAGACTGGTGTTCCAGACAGGTCAAAGGTGATGGGGAGGAGGGAGGGGTCGGAAAGGTGGAGGTCAAGGAACTCCTCATGGGAGTCCTCAGAGAGGGAGGTGTGGAAGGCGCGGATAACCGCTGGGGCCGCTGCTCGTGCCGCTGCTGGTGCCGCTGCTGGTGCCGCTGCTGGTGCCGCTGCTGGTGCTGCTGTGGAGGCCGCTGCTGCCGCTGCACTTGCCGCTGCTGCCGCTGCACTTGCCGCTGCTGCTGCTGCACCTTGCCGCTGCTGGTGCCGCTGCAATGGCTGCTGCTGGAGGTGCTGCTACCGAGGATGGGGAGGTGGTCGAGGAGGCTGGTGCAGGAGAGGCGTGGTGTAAGACAGCCTGGAAGAAGTGGTGAAGGAGGGGAGAAAGAGGGGGAAGGGAAGAGGTAGAGAGGGTAACAGGGGGCGACGCACCAAGGATACTGTCACATGACCTGGTGTGAGGATACCGGGTGAGTATGGTGCGGGGAGTGGGGGAGGGAGGTGGTTGGGAGGGAGGGGGAGGGGCACCGGGGGAGGAGTGGGCGGGGGAGACAGGGGAAGATAGAGGGTCCGGGTCAAAGATGTCACCAGACGAGGGAGGGGCACCGTGGGACTGGGAGGGCGGAGGGGGAGGGGGTGGGAGGATGGGGGGAGGAGGGAGGAAAGGGGGAGGGGTGGTGTCAGACCAGACAAGGGGACGGGTCAGAGGTGGGAGTGGGTTAGTGGACGGGGGAGAGGAATAGTACGGGGTGGACTCGTCAAAGACGACATCTCTGCTGCGAATTAGTCGACCGGAAGGGGGGTGGAGGAAAAGGTAGTCGGGGGAGGAGGGGTTATGACCAAGGAAGACGCAAGGAAGGGTACGAGGGGCAAGCTTTCCAAGGGAGCGGGATCGGTCAGACGGGTGAATGAGGACATAGGCCTTTGAGCCCCAGACTCGAAGAGGGGAGACATCGGGTTTGTCCTTTGTCCATAGCTCAGTGGGGGTGGTGGAGGGGAGGAGGGGGTGAGGGTAGAGGTTAGTAAGGAGGGCGGCATGAAGGAGGGCGTAGCCCCACAGAGAAGGGGGGCATGAGGCGTGGACAAGAAGACACCGAGCCGTTTTGGTGATCTCCCGAACACGGCTCTCAGCGACACCGTTCTGCTGTGGGGAGTGAGGGAGGGTGTGAGTCTGGAGAATGCCGCGGGACTGGCAGTAGGAGGAAATTTGGGTATTAAGGAACTCACCACCACCATCAGAGTGGAGGCGACGAACAGGGCGGCCAAAGTGGGTGTTGGCTTGCTCGAGCCAAGCAATGATCGCGGTCGGGGCATCCGCCTTCGTCCGAAGGAGAGAGACGGACGAGTACCGACTGTGGTCATCGACGAGCACGAGGAGGTAGCGATGGCCTTGGCGAGTGGGGGAAGGGTTAGGGCCCCAGAGGTCCATGTGAACAAGATCAAGTGGCTGAGCAGCAGCGGAGGGGGAGCTCCGGTGCGGCTGCTGCTTGAGCTTGCTCTGAACACAGACGACGCAGGGGGGGGCAGGGGACTTTGGGAGGGGAGGGACGGAAGAGGGGAGACCGTGGAGGAGACCGGAGGATACAGAGGAGCGCAGAGTGGCGAAGTTGGGGTGACCTAGCCTGTGATGGAGGAGGATGGCAGGGTGGGAGAGGGAGCGACATGAGCAGTCAGAGTCAGGGGGGCGGGGGGGGACGGGTGGGTTAGTGGAGGGGAGGGGAGGGGGGGGGGGAAGAGGGGGGGGGAGGCAACTTGGAAGGTGAGGGGGCGAGGAACTCGAAGGGTGTATAGACGGGTGCGGGGACAGTAAGGAATACGGGCGAGGAAACGACCTGTGGAGGTGTGGTAGAGATCACAATGGTTAGCACCACCTGGGGTGAGAGTGGTGATCATGGATTGTTGGAGGGACCTTTGGGAGAGGAGGTTGGTGCGAAGGGAGGGAATGTGAAGACCTGTGACAGTACCTGAGGGAAAGAGAGGACAGGGAAGGGTGGAGGTGTTGTGACAGGGGATGGAAAAGCTGCTATCAGCGCCAAGGAGGGACGTGGATGTGGGAAGAGGATTGAGTTTGCCGGCATCTCGAAAGACATTATCAGTGGCTCCACTGTCCAAGACGAACTCAAGGGTGGAGGAGGGTGAGGCGGAATACTGAATTGAGGTTTCATTAATAGCAGGGGCATACATAGGAGATGCAACAGAAGGAGGCTGACTAAGGAGACCAACAAAGCCAGAGGAGGGAAAGGGGGTCACACTGCCACCTGTGGACGGCGCAGGGGATGGACCGGAGAGGTGGGCCGCAGAGGCGGCATTTCCGGCGGTCCAGCTGGGAAACGGCTGCTGCTGGGGGACAGGAGGAGGAGGGAGGAGAGGAAGTTGGGGCTGGAGGTCGAGCTGCTGCTGGAGCTGCTGAAGCTGCTGCTGGAGCTGCTGGAGCTGCTGCCCATACTGCTGCGGTCCCTGCTGCTGGACACTCTGCTGCTGCTGCTGCTGCTGCTGCTGCTGAGAGGGGAGAGCAAAGGCCTGGTGGGCCTGGGAGGAGGAGGAGGGGGCGTAGAGGGGAGAGGTGCGAACATCGAGGGGAGTGGGGCGGGGATTAAGGGCGGACCAGCGAGGAGGGGTGCCAGAGTTCCCACGAGCGAACCACTCATCGCTGAGTGCCTTGAAGCACGTGTCAGTTGCATGAGTGGTTTGGTTGCAGCGTTGGCCTCGGGTGGGGCCATAGAGGGGAAGATACTGACAGGGTGGGAAGGCCGCTGCTGCCCCACGACCCGCACCACCACGACCGCCAGAGCCGCCTCGACCACCACCACGCCCACCTCCACGCCCTCCCCCACGTCCGCCCTTGCCGCTGCGCTGCTGTGCTACCGCGGCAGTGGAGGAGGAGTGGCGAAGGATTTCAGCCTCAGTGGTGATAATCCACTGGGCAACTTGAGCGGGAGTGTCATGCTTGGAGAGGAGTTGCATGTATGCGAGCTTGTGGGCATCGAAGGCGGGAGTGAGGCCTTCGAGGAGGTGGCAGCAGATGACAGTGTCAGGGTAGGTAACGCCAAGTGCTGCGAGGCGGCGAGCAAGGTCAAGGACGCGGCGAGTAAAGGCGGCTGCGCCGGCAGTGGAATCCATGGTGATGGATCCAAATTCCTTGATGAGGGCATAGAGGGTGGCGATGTCCTGCCGGTCAAAGAGGTCGACAAGCAGTTGCCACAGGTGGGAGGAGGAGGTAGGTGAAAGCTCTCGTTTGAGGGAGGAGGGGATAGTGGCGAGGAGGATGGCGAGAGCTCGACGGTCAGCAATGCGCCACGCAGCGATGTCGGTGGTGTAGCTGGCGAGACGTGTAGTGTACGTGGCGAGTCGAGCTTGGTAATCGCGGTGGCGGGCAGCAGCCTCGTCGTAGGCGCGCTTGTCGTCCTCATAGCGCAGTTGACGGCGAAGGTGGTCGTTGAGTGCGGTGCGGTAGGTACGGATGGCAGTTTCCATGCTCTGAGGATTGTTGACATCCGGCGCGAAGGTGGGAGGATCACCAGGAGGCTCGGGCTCAGGTCCGGGCTCGTCAGGAGGAGGTCCGGTGGGGGCGGAAGGGGCGATGGGCTGGAGTCCGCCTTCCTCCTGGAACACGACGGAACGGAGGGTATATCCGCTGACGACAACCGAGGAGAGCAACACCTCGACGGAGTGGGCATAAGAGTGCCAGTTGGCGGCCGAGTTGTCGCCCAACAACTCGAGAGAGTCAATGGTCGCCAGGTCGACCGATGAGTCTGCGGACGCCATGATGGCGAAGTCGGGAAGGTGCTGCTGCTAGTGCTGTTGAAGGTGCCGCTGCTGGTGCCGTTGAAGGTGCCGCTGCTGGTGCCGTTGAAGGTGCCGCTGCTGGTGCCGTTGAAGGTGCCGCTGCTGGTGCCGTAACAGGGTGGCGATGCTGGTTTAGGGTTAAAGGTCGCTGCTAGGTGCTGTTGCTGGTGCGATTAAGGGTGAAGTAGGGGGGGGAGGAGGTAGGGGAGAGGGAGGATGGTGTGGAAGTGTGGGGCAGGGCGCGGATGAAAGGGAGGAGGTTGCGCAGGTCAGTCGCGGCGGCGCGTCGGCCGCCCGTGAGAGCGCGAGGGTCGGCCGCGGCTCTGCGTCGGCCGTCCGCGTCAGCGCGAGGGTCGGCCGCGGCTCCGCGTCGGTCGTCCGCGTCGGCGCGGAGGTCGTCGGCGATCGCGCGGCGGCCGTTCGGGATGGCGCACAGGTCGGCCGCGACTCCGCGCTGGCCGTCCGCGTCGACGCGCGGGGTGCTCGTTGCCGCGGGCTGGCCGTCCGCGACGGTTGGCTGGCCGTCCGCGACGGCTTGCGGGTCGTCCGCGACGGCTTGCTGGCCGTCCGCGACGGCTTTCTGGCCGTCCGCGACGGCTTTCTGGCCGTCCGCGACGGCTTGCTGGCCGTCCGCGACGGAAGGCGTGAGGGAGGGGTGGCGGCGGGAGGGAGGATTGAGGCCGCGGGAGAGCGGTCGGAGGCCGCGAGAGGGAGGATTAAGGCCGCGGGAGGGAGGATTGTGGCCGCGGGAGGGAGGATTGAGACCGCGGAGGAGTAGATCTGAGCCGCGGAAAGCTAGATCTGAGGTACGGGAGGGAGGATTGAGGCCGCGGGAGGCTAGATCTAAGACGCGGAGAGGAAATTACGGCCTAAGGATCGAGGGAGGTGGCGTGAGCCATTTGGCTCTGAATACCATGATAGAATTCAAGAATGGTTGAGTAATGAGCCAAGGAGGCTCTATAGTACAAGCATGCAAGGAAGAGAGGTTGGAAGAAGGTGCAACCCTATTGGCCACTAAGTTGGCCAATGGGTGAGTTGCCTTGTGGAGTAGGGAACCCCACAATGTTGCTAGCTTGTGATTGGTTGGCCTTAGGACCAAATGTTGGCAAGTGCCAACCAAGGACCAAGACCAAACCAAATCTTGACCCAACCACAAAGTGTGGTTGGAGTGTACACCCAACCCCCCAATAGCTTAAAGAGCTACACCTATTCTAGCCTATGTATGTTGTATATATAAGATACATTTACAACACTTACCACAGCCATGCAGAGCGCCATGATGCCTGAAGCTGCTGTGAAGTGGGGAGGTGAGGGTGTTGGGATTAACAAAGGGCGAGACTCCACTGTGGTCCCACAGGATGCTGGTGGGAGGGAAGGGAAAAAGGATAGAGGAGCAGGTGAGTAAACGGGTGGACCCAACTCTTGCTCCAGTGCTCCCACTCTCAGGCTGTAGGAGAGAGGGGAGAAGAAGAGGGGAGGGGATCAGATCACCATACCTCACCTGGTACCATACCACACCTTTTACCGCACCTCCCCACACCTTGACCTAGCCTAGCCTCCTCTCTAGCCCCCCACCCCCCACTGCTGCTTCTGCTGCTGCAACTGCTGCTGCCGGTCTGCTGCTCAGCTTCCACTGCTGCACTCTTCCCTTGATGCCGGGTGACCTGGTAGCGGGCATAGAGAGGGGGGAGGAGGGACAGGAGAGGAAGGGCAGGAGGAACTGGTGAGATGGCAGGAGGAACTGGTGAGTTGGCAGAAGCAGATAACAGACTTAGCTAACAAAAGCGAGACTGGAAAAGAACAAAGAGACAGCTGCAGCGGGTACAGAACACGGGGGAAGGAGGGCCGAGGCCAAGGAGGGAGCTGGCTTACCTTGAAGATGCCAAGCCCACCCTCATACTCTCCCTCGTGGCAGCGATTCGAGTCTGCTGCAGAACTGCCTCCCATCCCATCCCCTCTGCACGGCCACCGGGGAGGGGCATGCGGGAGCATCAGACTTGACCCCCTCCATCTGCCAGGCAAACAGGCAAGGGCGGGAGGAGAAGGGAGTGAGAATTCAGGTGCAGTGGGCGGTGGGTGAAACACGGTGGGAGCACAGCATGGGGGTGTGTGTGTGGTGAGCATGGTGAGAGCATGGGTGGCATGGGATGCGGCATGGTGCAGTGCAGCGACAACACTCCCTCCACAGGAGCCCCAAGTACCAAACCTTCAACTTCCACTCGAACCATAACCTGAACCTAGACCAAAGAAAAACCTGGTACCCTAACCAAGGGGGAAGGCTCTGTGAAGGGGTGGTTAATATGACAGCGAGGGGGAAGTTACAGGAGGAGGTGGCGTGGCAGTGCAATGCTAAAAGAACGAGTGAGCGGACTAGAAGTCGAAAATTGTGAGCTTATCTTTGTGTGGAGCGTTGAGGCTGCCCTTCTGTTCCGCCTTGCTGCTTCCCCCTGCTGCTGCGCCTTGATGCTTCCCCCTGCTGCTGCGCCTTGCTGCTTCCCCCTGCTGCTGCGCCTTGATGCTTCCCCCTGCTGCTGCGCCTTGATGCTACCCCTTGCTGCTGCCACTTGCTTCGAGCAGAGAGCCTGGCAGAGAGGGGGGGAGAGGGGGAGGGCGGTGGGAGGGAAGAAGGGAGGGAGCGGGAATGAGTGAAGGGAAGCTATGGAGGACACAAGGGGCGGGATGCGTGCACTTGCAGTGAGTGAAGCATGAGAGCATGGGATGGGGCACTTTGCAGTTAGAGCATGGGATGGGGCATGGTGCAGCGCCAACACTCCCTCCACAGGAGCCAAGAACCATACCTGAACCATAACCTGAACCTTGCACCTGAACCATAACCTGGACCTTGCACCTGAACCATAACCTGAACCTTGCACCTGAACCATAACCTGGACTTTTCACCTGAACCAAAACCTGAACCTCTACCTGGAAAGGAACCTAATCTTAAACCAAGGGAAAGGCTTTGTGGGGGGTGGTTGGCATGACAGCGAGGGGGAGGGCGCAATGCGGGTATGGCAGTGCAGGGAATTTTGGGATGTGGGCTCAAAGAGAGCTTGAGCTGAAACAGAAACGGAGCGGGTATGAAACCAGGGGTGTGAACTTATCTTCCTGTGGAGCATTGAGGGTGCGTTGCCGCACCTTGCTCCCGCACCTTGTTGCTGAGACTTGGACTCCAGAAGAGGCTTGGGTTGGAAAGCCTGGCAGTCAAGGGGGGTATGGGGAGGATGAGGGAGGGAGGAAGAAGGGAGGGAGCGGAAATTAGTCAAGGGAGGCTATGCAGGACACAAGGGGCGGAATGCACGCATGTGCAGTGAGTGATGGTGAGAGCATGTGATGGCGTGAGACGGGTCATGCTGCAGCAACAGGCCCTCCACAGGAGCCAAGTACCAAACCTTCACCTTTCACCTGAACCATAACCTGAACCTCTACCTGAAAAAAAACCTGAACCTTTACCAAGGGGGGAGGCTCTGTGTAGGGGTGGTTGGCATGACAGCAAGGGGGAGGGCGGATGGGGGGATGACAGTGCAGGAAACATCAGCGATAAAGAAAGAGCTTGAAACAGAGTGGGTATGAAACCAAGGGCGTGAGCTTATCTTTGTGTAGAGCGCTGGATGAAGAGTGTCTTGCTGCTGCGCCTTGCTCCTGGCCCTTGCTGCTGGGACTTGGACTGTGACAGGGTTGAACCAGCGAGCCTGGCACACAAGGGGGGGAGGGGGGGCAGGAAGGAGGGGGGGGAAGGGGGGCGGGGAGGGAAGAGGAAAGCGACCGGGAGTGAGTGAAGCAGCCAATGTGGAGGACACACGCTGCACAGCGTGTGCACGTGCAGTGGATGGTGAGAGCATGGGATGGGATGGCATGAGATGGGGCATGGCATGAGATGGGGCATGACATGAGATCGGATAGGGTGCAGCGTCAAGCACGCCCTTCACAGGAGCCAAGTACCACACCTCGTACCTCCACCTATCTGGTACCTCCACCTCCCAACCTGAACCTGAACCCGAACCTGACCTTGAACCTCAACCTGAACCTGACCTCACCTTGGGGGAGAGGCTCCATTGACGGGCGGCTGGTAGCACCAGGGGGGAGGGGGGGAGGGGGGGGGAGGGGGGGAGGGGCAAGGCAGTGCATGGCAAAGCAGAATGGCGGATGGGGGATGGACAAGCAGAACCAAGAGGTTGAGAATACCAAGGGCGGTGAGCTTATCTGTTGATGGCGCGTGCATGGGCCCTGCAGGCCTTGGCGCTTGCAGGTGTGCAGAGGGGCCTTGGTGGTGCCTCGTGCCTATAAATTGCCTTGCGCCTTGTTGCCCCCTTGAGTAGTAGCAAACGAGGGGATTCCAGAATGAAACCTGCCAGTGAAGGGGAGAGGCAGAGAGAGAAAGAGAGTGAGCGCAAGGCAGCCATGGCTGTAAAGAGAAACGGATTGAAAGCTGTGCGAGTGTGGTGTGGGGAGTGAGTGGTGGGCGTGCAAGGTACACCACAAGATCCACCAGGGGCCACAAGGTAAGAGCCAAGTACCAAAGAAAATACCTTAGGGGCCACCAGTACCTGTACGTACCTCAACCTTTACCGTACCTCAACCTCAACGTCAACCGAACTGGGGGGAGAGGGGGCTGTTGTGGTGTGTGAGGGTGGATACTTGCAACCTTGATCCTTCACTTGGGAGCTGCCCCTGTGCGCTGCACCGCAGCACAGCAGCCCCTCCCGCTGGACCGTGAGGCGCCTTCACCCCGCAACAGCTGCCCACAGTTAAGGCATGAGGCACCTTGACCTTCCACTCCAGTGGGTTGAGAGCTGCTCATGTGCACCGCAGCACAGCAGCCCCTCCCGCTGGACCGTGAGGCGCCTTCACCCCTCGCCACCCGTCCACAGGTGCTGCCACTGCCACATGGGCGAGCATGGGCGCCAAGGAGGGGCTTCTGGCAGGCAGGAGGGAAGACGCACGAGAGAGAGCAAGCAGAGAGCAAGCAGAGAGAGAGGGAGTCATTAACCAAACTGTCTGTCAGAGCATGCATGTGCGGTGGGGATGCAGTGAGTGAGCATTGCAGGGGATAGTGTGAGATGCGGCATGGTGCAGTGCAGTGCTCGCCACGCCCTCCACAGGAGCCAAGTACCAAACCTTGTACCTTATACCAGACTCAACCTGAGCCAACCGTACCTTACCTGTACCTTCACCAAAGGGGGAGGCTCTGTGGGGAGATGGCTTGCATGCACGAAGCAAGGACGAGATGCTGGCGAATGAGGATGGCGAATGAGGATGGCGAATGACGAACAGGCAGAGAGAGGATAAAGCTGGGGAGACTTATCTGTGTGTGGGGAGAGTGGGCCGCCTCAACAGGCGAATGCGGACTGGTGGTGCTGCAGGTATGGTGCTCCTTTGAAGCGCGTTGGCTGGCGAAGGGCGTTGGTGCCCCCTTGAGAGTTGAGCAAGCAGGCACAGAGGCGTTGCGCAGAGAACCTGGCAGTAGCAAGCAAGGGGAAGACGAGTCAGAGAGTAAATGGCAGACAATCCATGCCAAAAAAAAGGAATGCTGTGGGAATGGAGTGAGGAGTGCGAGGCAACCACAGCAGCACAGGAGCCAGATACCAACGGGAGAATCACCTCACCTCGACCTGTACCAACCTGAACCTCAACCTGAACCAGGTGGGGGGGAACGGCTCGTGTGGAGTGTGGAGGAAGGGAGTGATACTGCAACCTTGAGCGTGCAGGCAGGTGACGCGGCTTGGACGGTGCTGCCCGCCCTGAAGCTCCTCTGGAGAGTGTTGGGGTCGACCGTGGCACTCGCTTGACGAGCCCTGGTGCTCCCTTGTACGGCCTTGTGACTTGAGCCCTGGGCGAGGCGGAGAGAACCTGCCAGGCACATGAGGAGGAGGAGAGGAAAGGAGTGAGTGCAAGGCTCATGGCAAAAACAAAGTGAACTGTGCAAAAGTGGTGTGAAAAGAAAAATGCAGGAGTGCATGTGAGCCCAACACAGCGCCACAAGAGCCACGCAGCAAGAGAAAAACCTGAGGGGGCACCTGAACCTGTCCCGTACCAAACCTGAACCTGAACCTGAACCTTGACCTCAACCAGGGGGGGGCTCTGGTGGACCGTGGAGGGCTGGGGTGATACTTTCAACCTTCCATGAGTTCGAAGGTGCTCCCCTGCTCCACTGCTCCTCTCCTCTGCTCCGCTGCTCGTCTCCTGCTGCAGCGGCCGATGCAGTCAAGTGAGCCTGCCAGAGAAGCGAGGAGAGAGTCAGCGAGTGCAGACCAACAGGCAAGATCCATGTGAGAGAGCAACAAAGGGCTGTGAGAAAAAAGGAAGTGCGCACAGCACAGCACCACAGGAGCCAAAAAAAACACCTCAGGGGCACCTGAACCTGAACCTGAACCTGAACCAGGGGGGGGCTCGTGTGGACCGTGGAGGGCTGGAGTGATACTTGCAACCTTCCATGAGTTCGAAGGTGCTCCTCTGCTCCTCGGCTGCTCTCCTCTTCTGCTCCTCTCCTCTGCTCCTCTGCTCTGCTACTCCTCTGCTCTGCTACTCCTCTGCTCTGCTACTCCTCTGCTCTGCTACTCCTCTGCTCTGCTGCTCCGCTGCTCGTCTCCTCTGCTCCGCTGCTCGTCTCCTGCTGCAGCGGACGTCGCAGTCAAGTGAGCCTGCCAGGGAAGCGAGGAGAGGGTCAGTGAGTGCAGACCAACAGGCAAGATCCATGCAAGAGAGCAACAAAGGGCTGTGAGAGAAAAAAAAAGGTGAGCGCAACACAGCACCACAGGAGCCAAAAAAACACCTGAGGGGGCACCTGAACCTTGACCTTTACCAGGGGGGGGGCTCATGTGGAGTGTGGAGGACGCAGATGATACTTTCAACCTTCCATAAGTTGGAGGCTGCTCCTTTGCTCCTCTGCTCCTCTGCAGCTTGCACCCACGCCGCCAGCCTTGAGAGCAGAAGGGTGTTGGCGTTCCAGCGGTCATTCAAACCTGCCACGGAAGCGAGGAGAGAAGTCAGTGAGTGCATGGCGGCAGGCAACAATCCAACTGAAAGAAGATGCGAATGAAGGACAGATGCACGACCACAGCACCAAGAGCCAGGCTAAAAAAACAAACACCTGAAGGGGCACCTGAACCTTGACCTTCACCAGGGGAGGGGCTCATGTGGAGTGTGGAGGGCGCAGATGATACTTTCAACCTTCCATGAGCTCGACGCTGCTCCTTTGCTCCTCTGCTGCTCTGCAGCTTGCACCCACGCCGCCAGCCTTGTGGGCAGAAGGGCCTTGGCATTCCAGCGGTCATTCAAACCTGCCGGGAAAGCGAGGAGAGAAGTCAGTGAGTGCATGGCGGCAGCACCACCACCACAGCACCACACGAGCCAGGTAAAAAAAAAACACCTGAAGGGGCACCTGAACCTGATTCGAACCTCAACCTCGACCAGGGGGGGTGGCTCATGTGGAGAGTGGCGGCAGAAAATGATACATCAACCTTCACCCTTCATCACTTCCATGAGCCTCAGTCGTCTCATCTGGACGCTGCTCAGTCGTCTGGACGCTGCTCAGTCGTCTGGACGCTGCTCAGTCGTCTGGACGCTGCTCAGTCGTCCGGACGCTGCTCCAGCCTTCCCCCTTGCAATCCGTCGCCTGGCGCTGCGCCTGTGCCGTAGTGCGCGCCCAGCTGCCCATTTCCTATCGCCATGAGCATGCCTGGAGGAGCAGGGAGATGAAAGGGACAGTGAGCCAGAGGGGAGAGGGTATAAGTCAAAGACTGGCAGAAGCAGGAACGTGGCAGTGAGGGTAGAAAATGCACAATAGTCGAACGAGGCTGCAAAAACGTACGAAAACAAAGGAAGAAAGTAGCTTGTTGAAGTTCTTGAAAACGCACCTCAGAACGCATTCAAGATTTGCGGACTCAGAAGGTAGGCGAATGGCGATTTGGCGAACGGCGACGCGGACTGAGAACCTCCCGAGGTCAACAACCACGAATCGCAGAGCGGGACTCAGTCTTGCGTCCGATCTCTTGCAGCCGCTCAGCTTGAATCTCTGCATGTCAAGAAAAAAGCACGTCGTCGTGAGTCCGTTCTGCGCGAATAGGCGGAACAATTGCGGCTACGAAAAATTTACGCCAAAGCGGTCGCACATGAACTCCTGCCGGTCGCACATCTGTGGATAACAATGTCGAAACGCTGGCGCGATTGGCTCGCGAGGTGACGGAGATCACGTCCGGAAAGGAATCAAACGAACCAACCACGACTCAGGACGAACGAGCCATTGGCGTGGTGGCAGCAATAACGAGCCGAATATCGACTGGGGAAAAGCGAGGAGCGTGCAGTGAGCTAGCTAATAATGTTCAGCAAAATTGGTGAATTGATCGTAGAATCGCGAAATGAGGGTGCTGAGAGGCACGAGGCCACGGATTGGGTCAGGGGGGATACGCTGCTGATCCGTGGGGGACTGAATTTGCGACGTCATGTTTGGCTCAACGTTCATGCCGCGTAAATGTCGAACTAAACTAAACATTCGACGGTTCAAAATCGCCTTGCTGGTCCCAGATGTGACAGCGTGGACATCTATCCAACCAATCCGGTCGAGGATAAGATAGTTTTAGCTGCGTGCTAAACCAGTCATTCGGAATCTAATTTTCGCTTTCTGGAAAATATTTTGGGGGGTTCCTAGTTTGCTTACGTGGGCTGTTTCAATGGTTACGGACCCACCCTCCCACGTGACGAAAGCAGCTTCGAAAGCAAAAGTCACGCTGGCTGACGTAGCATGACGTGTAGCACCGCAAACTAGATATCGGGTAGCACGTGGGATCCACTTTCCGCCTTGATAGTGCGGCGATATGATCCAGCTGCCTCCAAACGGTGGGCGGGAAAGTAGTGCTTCGGCGTTTGTGACTGACAGCGGAAGCGGAATTCGAAAACTGGAGGAATCAATGTGGGGCGAAACAGAAGCTGGTTGGGGATTGCCGAAGAAGGGGGTTCGCTAAATTTCGCCTGGCTCGTCGCTTTGTTACTAATGGAGCATGAGACTACAAACCTACATTGAGCACCACTACCAACTAATGAATTCATCTAAACATTTACATTCAGGTGCTTATGCTAGACCATCCAAGTTGACCGAACTCATCATAGGGCTCTAAGTTGGAAGTATTATTATGGAAAGCTTTCACATTATTTAATGGTTGGCAGGAACATCATTTGCCATAACTAAAACGCATCTTATGTGCTTTCATTAGTCCAGTTGATATCATACCCCTGTGGCTGGGCAGTCTAATCTCTCGAACACCTCCGATCGGTCTCCAAATGCCACTGACACGCCATCAAATCAAATGCTGCAATGCGAATGAAACTACACACCGCACGCTACAGCCGCAACCTACAGTGCATGCTACAGCCACATGCTACATCCCAGCCCCAGCCTACAGTGCATGCCCATCAATGTAGCTCTTGAGTGCGCTGCTCCTCCCCGGCTGCCTCAGCTTCAGCAGCGCCTTGCCCTCAATCTGCCTTACCCTCTCCCTCGTCACGCGGAACAGCGACCCCAGCTCCTCCAGGGTCTTCACGCGCCCGTCGTCCAGCCCGTACCGGTGCCACATCACCTCCCTCTCGCGCGGCGTCAGCGTGTGCAGCGCGTTCTCCAGGTCCTTGCGCATGAGCTGCTGCATGATCATGTCCTCGGGGTTCTCCAATGTGTTATCTGCAACGAAGGCCTGCAGGACAGATGGAAATGGGAGCTGGAGAATCAGTCGTCAGCGTGTGCAGGGCGTTCTCCAGGTCCTTGCGCATGAGCTGCTGCATGATCATGTCCTCGGGGTTCTCCAGGGTCGTGTCCGCCACAAACGCCTAGAGGATGGGGGGAAGGCATAAAAGAAACGAATGTGCATTTACTCAGTAACTTCTTGCGCATGAGCTGCTGCATAATCATGGCCTCACGGTTCTCCAGGGTCGTGTCAGCCCTACCTCAGACAAGAGACTCCACCCTGGCCCACTCACCCTCAGAGCCTCACTCCCCACTAAGACGCCACCCACCCCGTGCGTCTCATTCCCATTGTCAGTGGCGATGGGACGGTCCATGTTGCTGCACAGCTTGATGCCCCGCGTGATGCCCACCAGCTGCGCCACCTCCCGCTCTGCCCACGGCCTGCCCCCGCCCCTGCCCCTGCCCCTACCCATACCCACTCGCTCACCACTCACTGACACCCAGCAACTCCCTGCTTTCCCACCCACCGGCTGCCCACCTCTCCGCCCTGCCCCCGCCCATATCCACTCACCCCGAGCGTCTCATCCCCTTCGTCCGAGGCAATAGGGCGGTCCATGGACGTGGGCGCGCGCACAGTCCGCATGATGCTGCGCAGCTTGCCCCGCGTGATGCCCACCAGCTGCGCCACCTCCCGCTCCGCCGGCGCGCGCCCCAGCGCGTCCGTCAGCATGGCCTTGGCGCGGTTGATGCGCGACACCAGCTCGTAGATGTGCGCCTGAGCGGGGGGAGAGGGGAGGAGGGAGAGGGGGGGGGGGTGTGGTGGGGGGGGGAGGAATTGGGAGGGGAGGAGGGCGGCGGTGGGGTGGGTGTGTTGGTGAGAAGGAGGGGCGAGGTGGAGGTTACCCACGGTGGTAACAGACCCGTTCTATACCACCACTAACGCCGTTAAAAAAACGCGCATTCTAAATCACTCACCGGAAGTCGCACGATGCGGCTCTGCTCCGCGACGGAGCGGCTGATGGCCTGGCGGATCCACCAGTGCGCGTACGTGCTGAACTTAAAGCCCTTGCTGTGGTCGAATTTCTCCACGCCCTTCATAAGCCCCATGCACCCCTCCGTTATAAGCTCCTCCAGCGACAAACCGCGCGTCGTGTACTTCTTCGCGACGGAAATAACCAATCGCATGTTCGATGCGATCATGCGCTGCTTGCACTCCTTTCCCCACGCCACGCGCGCCTGCACCTCCGCAACGGACAGCCCCGCTGCTTCCGCCCACTCCGCGCGGGTGGGCGCGCGGAGCAGCTTCTCCTCTAGCTCCTCCCGCGCGCGCTCCAGCTTCAGTAGCGCCTGAACCCCCTTGGAGAGATCGATCTCCTCTTGCACCGACAGCAACCGCGGGTTACCACCTGCTGTGTCGAACATTGTAAAAACCGACTCATTCGCCGCCCGCCTGTACCCCTCTGCCACGACAGCATCTTCCGCTTCCGACTCTTCCTCCCCTCGAGCGAGCGCCGGTCCTTCCGCCGCCGCCTTCTTCCTCGCGGGAGCCGCCAGCGGCGGTGGCGGCGGCGGCGGCGGCGGCGGCGGCGGCTGACGCGGCCTGGCGCTGCTGCAGAGCCTTTTCGCGCTCCGCCAGGCGCTTGCCCTTCTTCTGCGAGCGCACCACCACGCGCTTCGGCTTCCGCTCCGCTTCCCCCTCCCGCTCCGCCTTCCGCTCCGCTTCCCGCGCGCCGTCCTCCAACGCACGCTCTAGCCCGTGATACGTGGCGTCTTCCGCCCACATGACAATCTCCGCTGGATGCACGCCGTCCCCGCTCACATCCCCGTAGCCAACCGCTTGCGCCTCACTGCCCGCCTCCGCCTTCCCTTCTCCTGACGCCCCACCCGCCCGACGCGCCGCCCTCCTCATGGGAATCGGCTTCGCGGTGCGTTTGACGGCGTGCGGCTGGTCGCTAAGACTTGTCCTCAACGATCTACCCTGCGCCGTCCGATCTACCGCGGGTAAGATACGGCCGTCCGGGTGCGGCGGTTCCTGGGGAAGATAGTCATGTGGAAGCCGGGCGAACGGCTGGGTTGAGAACGCTTGGAAGGGGGAAGGTTCGACTGGGGAAGGCTGGACTGGGGAAGGCTGGACTGGGGCAGGTGGTGGGGGAGAGGCAGAGGAAGAGGCGGAAGGTCGGAGTTCCGCGTTCAAACTACCTTTCGCGCCGCCATACGACCCTACATGCGTGACCTTATCGACGGCTAAGAGCCACATATGATGCAGCTGATCGCTGCTCATAATCTCGTCCGCTCCCTCCTCCTCTTCCTCCCCCCAGCCTAACAACGGCGAGCTTAGCGAGCTATCCTGTGGTAACACGTATTCGTCGCCGTCGTCGTCGTCGTAGAGGCCCATCGCTTCCTCCGATAGCGAAAGCTCCGCGGCTTCCTTGGCAACGGCTAGCGCTGCGCGCGCGAGCGCAAGGGCTTCCGCCGCGGATGCGCGCGTAGTCGCCGCGGTGAAGAGGTCGTCCGCCAGCTCAGTGGCGCAGGCGGAAGCGGGGGAGGCGGAAGACGCGGAGAAGCGCAACGAGGAACCGATGGCAGAGCCATTGATGTGACTGAATGCGGTAATGAAAGGATGCGGACCAGATGGGGGAAGAGAAACCGTGGTGTGAAGAAAAGCACGCGGAGATGAATAAGGGGCTGAACGAGGGAATGCACAAGGGAACGCATGCGGTGATGCACAAGGGAATGCATCAGGAGGAACGTGACACTATCACAACGAGCATTTCCCACGCCAGGAAAGGAATTCGCCAAACCGCTTACTGCTGCAATGAACTCGCGAGGCCGGAATGCAGGGTCGTGCGCGGCGACGGCGCGGACACCGACGCGGGATGCGCGGAGCTGGCTGCAAGCGACGGAGCAGCGGAGTTGGCGGAGGCTGCCGGAGCCTCCGCGACTGGCGATGCTCGCCGGAAAGGGGTTGCTGACGTGGATGAGCTCAAACACGGGCTTGACCCTGTACAAACGACGGGGTAGAAACGCCGGGAGAGTGTATAGACATAGGGAGAGTGCGTGGTCAAATATCTAGGGATTTGAATCATAACGGTGAGAACCGACGTGCGTAGATGGATAGCGTTATTATAGATGAGAAAAGCTCCTGCTTCAGCTGAAGTTGCTAAACCCTGCACTCTCCAATACCTGGTCTGTCAACAGTCACGCGTTCCAAAAGGAACTTGCGCTGGAAAGCAGTAGCGGAGACGGCCATTCGGCAGAATCCAGGTCCGGCAAGTCTGGACGCTGAGCTCCTAGCCTGAGGAGTTGAAACCACGGAACGGGACGGTGCTGGAACTGACAATGGAAAAACCCTGCTTGATGCTAGTAACTCCAGCAGAGCTCAAGGGAAGGTAGTAAAAGGGAGAGCTGCTGGAGCTACTTGCAAAAGGGAACGGCCTAACAGAATGAGGGATTTTATAGTCCCCTGGGAATTCCTGACAAGCGGCACTAAAACGAGGGTGGACATTTGCTTCTGCTGGAAACACACATCACGGGTGTTTCGTCACCGAAAGTTTTGTGACTGTAGGCCGATACAACGAAAGTCAGCTTGTCGCACAGAGGGTTCGCCAAGTTCGTTCCTTCTGCACAGTGACCAAATTAGAAGGCTCCCAATCACATTATGTTGTTGTTATCGTGGCACGCACGCATTCGTCAACGACGCGGAGCGTCGATGCATCCTTGCCGTTCGAGAAAGATCCAACGGCAATCAGTTTGACATTGCCTCCACGTCGATATCCCCCAGATTGGTCCACGACTTGCCCTATCCGAACGCACTTCCGTTTCGTCGCGCTGGAAATGCACGGATTGACGTGGCGCTAATCCTCCCCAACAAGCGTGGCGATAAAAGCAGACACCTCGGGTTGGAGAACAAGCTGGCATTGTTCTCAATCATGTCGTTGTAGTACACCCTTGCTTATCTACATATGGGAAAAAGTGTTGACCAAGATTATTTCCTGAAAGCTACGCATCCTCTGCCATGCATTCACACACCTCCCACACGTATTGACAAATGTGGTAGTAGACCGCTCGCATTACATATGATAGAAGCCTTTAAACGGCCAGTTGTACATTAAGTGAGCCTCTAGAAAGGACTCCACAGGGCTGCACACATTCTGACTAGTTCAATAGTTCGTAATATTATAATTTTTAAACACATTGATGTTTTTCAAAATTGTGTATTGTGAAAGCGAAGCTGCCTGTACCGAATATTTGGCAGCGTCGAAGCGCGCTAAACGCCCTTCTCCAACTACAAAAACCGTGGGTTGGAGTTCATTCCCTCCACCCACGTTTCTCGTTTTCCAACGGCTCAATCAACATCTACGTTCGAGTAGTTCTTTTCCCCGTCCAAGCTGGCTAGAACTCGCACCCTCCCCAGAGGCGAGTCACCCTCAACACTTCTGCAAGACATTTTCAACCACAACCGCTCTACAATGGCGTCTACGCCGGCACTTAACCGCGGCAATTCGTCTGCGCCGAGTTCCGACACCGACCGTAACGCCCGAGAAATGACGGGCGATCGCCGTAACAAGCGCCGGGCAGAGGAAGGATCGCCCGCCCAACTGCCGTGGACGTGCTGTTGGGCGGGCTCGAGGTCAACAAAAACTCGAGCCCGCCCCAGCAGCAGCACCCCTCGGCCCCTGTGGCGCCTGTGGCGCCTGAGGCGCGTGTGGCGCAAGTGGCGACGGCGGCACCTGCAGCACCTGTGGCGCCACACGCGCATGACGTGGAGCACACGCCGGCGCCTGTGGCTGGACCGTCGCGTCAGCGCCAGAGGCGCCGAACAGCGACTTCTTCTGACGCGACGACCCCGGCGTTGACCACAGCGTTGACTCCGGACCAGGTCGCCGCGCTTCTGTCCCTGTTACAGCAACAGCCCGCCAGCGTTACAGCTACGGAAATTGCACAACCCGCGGCCTCTGCATCTGCTAAAAAGGAAAACGCAAAAAGAGAAAAAGGAGCGCGAGGAACAACGGCGAACCGGCACGACAAGGAAGCACCGGCCAGCATCCCACCTGCGCCAGTGGCCGACAACGACACCGACGGCTCCGACGACGATGATGGTGAGGCTCCGGTCCATACCAAAAATTTTAATTCCATGGAGCATCTTCCCCCCCTCCCCTCTACTACTAACACCACTTGGTCGGCGGCGACGTTCAACGACGCGCACGTGCGGGCGAAAGCGGAAATTCTGGAGGACATGCGGGCCTACCTGAAACACGCAGAATACAAGCTGCAGCACGGCGACTTGGCGGGCGGACTCGAAATGGTCGTCGCCGCCCTCGACGACATTTCCGCGCGCTTCGAAATGTTTCAAGTCGAAGACGCCTCCGACGACCGCGTTGCCAAGCGCTACAAAATGTACCTGCAGAAAAGCCTTCTCACTTCACGCCCGTTCAAGCAAGCCGTCGCGGACGTGGCTGCCATGGACCGAGCGGCGGGCGCTCACGCTCGCTCCCACCGCGGTGGAACCCACGGCCCCATGGCGTTCGCCCCAAAACGTGGTCCTCCAACCTCGGGCAATTTCCAAGGCTTTCGTGGTTCGTGTTTCCGCTGCGGCCAGCCAGGCCACGTTGCCAATGCCTGCCCTCGGAATGGGCACGGGGGCCAAGGACCCGCACCGGTTGTGTAGGGTTCGGGCTATGGCGAAGTGCGCCACTCGGCGCGATGCACGGTGCACTCTTGAGTGCTTAGACCGTGGGCAGCCTAGTAGGGCTTGCGGTGGCCATGGGCCAGCCCTAGGATAGGGTGGTAGAATTTGGCCATAGGCCTAGCTTTGGGGAAGAGGAAGAATGCCTCTCGGTCCCCTAGGATAGGGTAATAAAGTATGGCCGTAGGCCTAGCTTTGGGGAAGAGGAAGAATGCCTCTCGGTCCCCCGTATGCCCCAATTGATGGGATGAGAAGCATGCTAGTAGGCATGACAATGTATGACCATGCGAGATATGGATTTCATTAAAGGCACCCCTCTGGTTGTGAAGGATCACAAAAAAAAAAAAAAAAAAAAAAAAAGGGGAACGCGAGGAGGAGAAGGGGGAGGGAGAAAACGGGAGTACGCACGTTCCTCACTCTAACCGCCACCATGCATGGCAGGGATGGGCAGCCCTGGTTCAATCTTTGAAAGACCAGAAAGGGAGAGAAGGAGCAAAAAAAAAAAAAAAAAAAAGGGCGAGAAGGGGGGGCATAGCAATGTCGCCTCGGCCAAGTGAGGGCACGCGCGGAAAGACACGAGCCCATGGCAAGCGAAGCATGCAAATGCTCAAACAATGATGGAAACACGCACAAAAAGAGAGGGAGAGAGAGAGAGCGAGAGAGAGAGAGAGAGAGAGAGAGAGAGAGAGAGAGAGAGAGAGAGAGAGAGAGAGAGAGAGAGAGAGAGAGAGAGAGAGAGATCAAGAGTGAAGCATGATCATGGGTCCAAGCATCAATCTTAGAGCAAGGCCAAAAAAAAAAAAAAGGAGTCTGGGAAAGAGTTTGCCAAGGTGCGATCGGACGCCCAATATGGAATGATGACAACCCGTCCGTATGGTTCTCACTGCTGACGGTTCATCTTTCGCGCATGCATGTATATGTCACACGCATTCACTAATTAAGGCGTGTAACTTGATTGGTCCCGTTCATTTCCTTGCCATACATACAGGAGCACAACATCACGAGGTGCCTCGCGACGAAGACCCGTACGAATTCGCCGTCACGGACAAAACCGTCACACGGATGTGCGGTCGGCTTCGCTCGACCTTTGCGTGGTGGAGCTCATGGTGCCCTTGCAGCCTTGTTCTATCCATAATCGCCAACGGTTACTGGCTTCCATGGAGCCACGGCCCACCACCGGCCTTCCGGGA
Source organism: Closterium sp. Yama58-4 (assembly GCA_947470075.1). NCBI lineage: Eukaryota > Viridiplantae > Streptophyta > Zygnematophyceae > Desmidiales > Closteriaceae > Closterium > Closterium sp. Yama58-4. The sequence goes on along the minus strand of CANIUD010000192.1, from coordinate 338,019 downwards.
GCGGAACCACGCCGGTGCATACGCGCATGCTACGTTCACACGTACTGCCATCCAAGAACTCACAGAGAGAAAAATGTAGCTGCAGTCGAGACAGCCGCAAGCGAGCTTACGTGCATAAGCCCACTTAACGTGGTCGAGCAGAGAGAAAAATGTAGGCTCATCCTTGACCTGAGAAAAGTCAACGCAAACCTCATCGTTCCAAAATTCAAGTACGAAGGACTCAGCCGCGTGGCAGACGTGGCACGCGCGCGGGATTGGATGTTTTCTATCGATCTCAAATCCGGGTACCATCACATCGACATCCATCCCTCGTGCTGGAAGTTTCTCGGTTTCGGATTCGATGGGCGCACTTACTCCTTTCGTTCATTGCCGTTCGGTCTTGCGACAGCCCCATTCGTTTTCACGCAACTCATCAAGCAAATGGCCCGTCGCTGGCGAGAGCAAGGCATTCGAGTAGTACCATACGTGGACGACATCTTATTCCTTTGCCAGTCAAAAGCCCACGCGCAGGCCACGTGCCACCGTGTGATACTGGACCTTAAAGCAGCGGGTTTGGTGATAAACGCGAAGAAATCACAACTGTCACCATCGCAACACCTTCGATTCTTGGGTGTGGAGCTAGACACGGTCACCGGCCGATTTACCATCGGTCCCGAACGACGAGCCTCACTTCATGCAACCATTCGGAACCTGTTGAGCGCAAGCAAGGCCTGTCGACCCGTCTCAGTTCGCCAAGTGGCCAGAATCACAGGCATGCTCGCGTCAATGGGCGTCGCGCTGGGTGCAACAGCTCGTGCCTTCAGCCACGCCATGCTACAAGTGATCAATGACGCACCTTCATGGAAAAGCAGCGTGATCATCCCCCCACCTGCGGCTGAGGAGCTAAACTTCTGGCTCGAAGAGTTTGATCGGTTCAACGGTGCGCCGTTTCACGTTCGAAACAGCTACGATGCTGTAATCCATGTGGACGCTAGCGCTCACAGTTGGGGCGCCACTTTGACCACCTTCCCTGGCGGCCTCGAAGAAGCCAGCGCAACAATGCCAGAGCCGCTGCGAGCGACGTCCAGCACACGGAGGGAGATCGAAGGAGTGCTTTGGGCACTCCAAACATACTCCAGCAAGATCAGACACAAACATGTTCTTGTGCGGGTGGACAATCAGGGCGTCTTCTTCATCCTTCGCAAAGGTGGCTCGCGCAGCCCCGACCTTACCACGGCCTGCCAAGCCATCATTCGGATATGCATGGAGCACGGCACGCGTCTAATCATCGAATGGATCCCACGCGAGCTAAACTCACACGCTGATGAGCTCTCAAAAGCAGTCGATCATGACGACTACTCGTTGAAGACGCCGTGGTTCCGCATCTTAGAACGACGTTGGGGTCCCCATTCCATCGACCTCTTTGCAAATCCCCGCAACTCTCAGCTGCCACGCTTCTGCACGAAAATTCCTCACCCACTAGCCACCGCAGTAGACGCATTTTCGCTCGCCTGGACAGCAGAAAATAGCTTTGCTTTCCCCCCGCCCCACTTAGTACCGGCCGTCCTCCATCACGCACAACGCACCCATGCATCGCTCACACTGATCATCCCACACTGGCCGGGTGCAAACTGGTGGCCACTCATACAACCTTCCCCACGAAACTGGGCACCGTACATCCACGCGCACATTCCCTTGACACACGGCAGCCAGTGCCTGGCAGCGGGAACACATTCCACTGCTTTTTCAGGCACCGGGTTACCATACAGCCCAATGATCGCACTTCGGGTGGTATTCGACTAATTGAGAGCGTACGTGCCTTGTGTCCAGATCTGCTACCAAAGCTACACAACCAACTCATCAACATGCTCACACAATCGCGAGCGAATTCGACGATCCGTACATACGAACCGTACTGGACCAAGTTTCGGGCCTTCTGCACAAAGGTGGATCTTCCCTTTCTTCCCGCGTCCGACATGGCCCTCGCGCTATACTTGGTGCATGCAATCCAACGCAAAGCAACCTTGTCTGTAGTACAGCTCACGTGCTCGGCAGTCAGCTTCGCCCATCGCATGACTGGAAGCAAATGCCCGACTGTCGGACCGTTCACCACCCAAGTGCGGGACTACGCGAAACGACACTGCCCTCGCCCTAGTCGTTTGAAGGAGCCTGTATCAATCCAACAAGTTCGGGACATGTCCGCGAACTACTTGCAGTCGGATAATCCTGCTGAATTTCAGAAGGGGTTGATCCCTATCCTCATGTACTCTGGATTTTTCTTCCCGCCGCGCGCTCCGAGCGCGTGGCGGCTTTTTCTGCCCGCCGCCCGCTCGGGGCTCGCGGCGGCTTCACCGTCCATCGAGGCGCCCTCCGGGGGGGGCCTGCCCGCTGCTCCCCCCCCCGTCGCTCGTCGCGGCGCCTTCAGGGGGCCCGCCCGCTACTCTTCCCCGTCGCTCGTCGCGGCGCCTTCAGGGGGCCCGCCCGCTGCTCCCCCCCGTCGCTCGTCGCGGCGCCTTCAGGGGGCCCGCCCACTGCTCCCCCCCGTCGCTCGTCGCGGCGCCTTCAGGGGGCCCGCCCGCTGCTCCCACAGTCACCCGTCGCTCGCGCCGCCGCCCCTCCTGCAGCTCGCGACGCCGCCCCCACAGCAGCTCGCAACGCCGCCCCTGCAGCAGCGCGCGAGCAGCCCCTGCGCCAGCGCGCGAGCAGCCCCTGCGCTCGCGACGCCGCCCCTGCAGCGGCGTGTGTACCGCCCCTGCGCCAGTCGCCCGCCACTGCAGCAGCCGCCCCTGGAGTCGCCCGCCACAGCAGCAGCCGCCACTGGAGCCGCCCGCCACTGCAGCAGCCGCCCCTGGAGTCGCCCGCCACAGCAGCAGCCGCCCCTGGAGCCGCCCGCCACTGCAGCAGCCGCCCCTGGAGTCGCCCGCCTCTGCAGCAGCCGCCCCTGGAGTCGCCCGCCACTGCAGCAGCCGCCCCTGGAGCCGCTCGCCACTGCAGCAGCCGCCCCTGGAGTCGCCCGCCACAGCAGCAGCCGCCCCTGGAGTCGCCCGCCACTGCAGCAGCCGCCCCTGGAGCCGCCCGCCACTGCAGCGGCCGCCCCTGGAGCCGCCCGCCACTGCAGCAGCCGCCCCTGGAGTCGCCCGCCACTGCAGCAGCCGCCCCTGGAGTCGCCCGCCACAGCAGCAGCCGCCACTGGAGCCGCCCGCCACTGCAGCAGCCGCCCCTGGAGTCGCCCGCCACAGCAGCAGCCGCCCCTGGAGCCGCCCGCCACTGCAGCAGCCTCCCCTGGAGTCGCCCGCCTCTGCAGCAGCCGCCTCTGGAGCAGCCGCCACTGGAGCCGCCGCCCCTGGTGCAGCCGCCCCTGGGCCCGCGACGCCGCCCCTGGAGCAGCCGCCCCTGCAGTAGCCGTCCCTGGCCCCTGGAGCAGCCGCCACTGCTGCAGCTGCCCCTGGACCTGCGCCGCCGCCCCTGGAGCAGCCGCCCCTGGTGCAGCCGCCCCTGGTGCAGCCGCCCCTGGACCTGCGCCGCCGCCCCTGGAGCAACCGCACCAGCAGCAGCCGACCATGCAGCTGCCCGCGACGCCGCTCCTGGACCCTGTGCAGTCGCGCTCAGTCTCACTCGCGCCCTCGTGCGCCCTACCCTACCTGCTCCGCGCTGTTGCTCTGCACGCGCGGTTGCCCGCGCCTTCGTGCGCTCTACCCTACCTGCTCCGCGCTGTTGCTCTGCACGCGCGGTTGCCCGCGCCCTCGTGCGCTCTACCCTACCTTCTCCGTGCTGTTGCTCTGCACGCGCGGTTGCCCGCGCCCTCGTGCGCTCTACCCTACCTGCTCCGCGCTGTTGCTCTGCACGCGCGGTTGCCCGCGCCCTCGTGCGCTCTACCCTACCTGCTCCGCGCTGTTGCTCTGCACGCGCGGTTGCCCGCGCCCTCGTGCGCTCTACCCTCCCTGCTCCGCGCTGTTGCTCTGCACGCGCGGTTGCCCGCGCCCTCGTGCGCCCTACCCTACCTGCTCCGCGCTGTTGCTCTGCACGCGCGGTTGCCCGCGCCCTTGTGCGCCCTACCCTACCTGCTCCGCGCTGTTGCTCTGCACGCGCGGTTGCCCGCGCCCTCGTGCGCTCTACCCTACCTGCTCCGCGCTGTTGCTCTGCACGCGCGGTTGCCCGCGCCCTCGTGCGCTCTACCCTACCTGCTCCGCGCTGTTGCTCTGCACGCGCGGTTGCCTGCGCCCTCGTGCGTCAGAATGTTATTGTCTAGCCTGCAGTGGGGTGCTCAATAGTGAGTACAACCCCTTAGGGTTTCCTATTTGTACCAACCTGCTTGCTAGTTCAACCATCCTCATTCTCATTTTTCTTCTTCAATTCTCCTTCGTATACCCTAAACCCTAGTTCTAGGGCACACCCTACCTACTCTATGTGTGGGCCTAGGCTACTAAGCCTAGGCCCCACTCCTAGTGATTATGACAAAGACATCCAATTCGACGACGAAGTCATGTGGATCCTCATCCCACACTCCAAAACGGACCAGGCTGGTCGTGGAACTTGGATCCCCATCGCAGCAACGACGGACCCCTGTTGCCCCGTGCGCTGCATCCAACGCTTCCTCCAACTCGCTGGCTATGGCCCGCATTCAGAGGGGTTGCTGATTCGCGTTTTTGGCCACGCTTCAGCCAACAAGGGCCAGGCCAAGCCACCCTCGTACACAACGATCCGGAACTGGTGTAAAGAAGCATTCGCAAAAGTTGGACTTGGGGAGCAGCAGCTCGGCACACACTCCTTTCGAAAAGGCGTGGCAACCGTAGCAGCCAACATCGGCGTTCCGGACAGGATCTTCAAAAGGATGGGCAGGTGGCGAAGTGACACAGCCAGAGAGATGTACGTGACACCATACGTCGGACATCTTATCAAGGCATCCCGCGACCTACAGGACCCGACATACGCACTGCCCCCAGAACAGCATGCGGAGGCACTCTTACGCAACCGGAAGCCACCACTGCCCATGTCTCAGAGGCCCCAGTTGCAATGAGAACGATGCCAAATTATAAGGACAAGAAAGCAAGCTTTCTCAATATTATAATTTTTAAACACATTGATGTTTTTCAAAATTGTGTATTGTGAAAGCGAAGCTGCCTGTACCGAATATTTGGCAGCGTCGAAGCGCGCTAAACGCCCTTCTCCAACTACAAAAACCGTGGGTTGGAGTTCATTCCCTCCACCCACGTTTCTCGTTTTCCAACGGCTCAATCAACATCCCCACCACCCACCCCGGACCAACTACAAGACCACAGCTGCTTGGACGGACGACTCCATAGCTAGTAATATTTGCATGTACTAGCATGTGTTTAAGAACGATGCATATGTTGTAATAAGCCAGTTGCAATGAGAACGATGCCAAATTATAAGGACAAGAAAGCAAGCTTTCTCAATAAATATATTGCGAACACTTCCGATTTGCCTTGCAAATGCAACGTCTCATTTCAACTGGCAAGTACAAGATTTTATCGTCCAAGCATTGTACAACATATAGAGCTACCATGCATCTCATGCTAGGGGGGGGGGGGGGGCGGGAAACTTGAAATTGAAAGTTCGAAATGAAAACGTGGGTGAAGGCCAAATGGCCTTCGCCCCCTCTTTTATACCGAAAAAGAGGGGAATTAGCGTTTCGCCGAAGCCTTTGCTTCGGTACAATTCGCTTCGCTATTCACAATACACAATTTTGAAAAGTGTTACACACTTTAAAAATTTTACATATTGTGAACACTTGCGATTTGCCTTGCAAATGCAACGTCTCATTTCAACTGGGACTTCTGAGACATGGGGAGGGGAGGTCGGCGGTGCCTCGTAATGGCGCGATGATGCTGTGAGGTTGACGGCGCACGAGCTTCGTCTTGGATGTTGCGAGATGCTGCGATTAGGTGATCCTGCGAGATGGTCACGTATAAATCCTTTGCTGTCTCGCTTCGCCAGCGCCCGAGCCGTTTGAAGACGCGATCCGGGACTCCCATACTAGCTGCAAACCGTGGCTGCGCCTTTGCGAAAAGAGTGTGTGCCAAGGTGTGTTGAATCGATCCCAGTGGCTTCGAATGCTTGCATGCACCATGTGCGGATTGTAGTGTAAGACGGGGCAGTGTCGGATGAGGATGGCGGTGATGATCCGCGGAAGACTCGTATCAGCGGCCCTGTGCTGGTCAGCCCGTAGTGTGCTAGCCGGATGAAATTGCGGGTGCACCTCACCGGGCAGAATGGTCCGTCCGATGCGGTGACGGGAACCCACACACCCTTACCCTCCTGATCGGTCTTTGAGTGTGGGATCAATAGCCACATTGCTGTTTCCTCGAATTGGATGTCCTCCCATTGGATTGCCACCAAGTCTGAGAAGCGTAGGAATGCAGAGTACATGAGTAGCACGATGAGGCCTTTCTGATATGTGCCCGGTTGGCTCGATTGGAGAAATGGCCTAGCCATGGCGTGGACCTGATGGAGGGAGACGGGTTCTTTCACCCGTGCTGGCCGGGGGCAGTGTCGTTTAGCGTAATCGCGTACTTGTGTCGTGAAGGGGCCGCATGTGGGATTGGCAGAGCCTGTCATGCGGTGGGCGAAGCTTATCGCGGCACATGTGAGCTGGACGCTAGAGACGGTGGCCTTGTGGTTGATCGCATGTACCAGGTAGAGTGCAATTGTTAGGTCTACGGCAGGCAGAAATGCCACTTTTGCCTTAACACAAAAACTCCTGAACTTCGCCCAATAAGGTTCGTATGTGTTGATTGTTGAGACGGACCGTGTTTGGGCTGTCATTAAAAGTAGCTGTTGATGCAGCTTCGGAATCATATCTGTCATCATCAAGAAAAGATCGGCGGTACATTAATGATGGAAGTTAAGTTGTAGTGCAAGGATTCTACTAACCGGGAGACCAACTCCTGAGAATGCGCTAATATGCGAACACACATGAAGACACTGGCTACCGCTAGCAAGATGAAGACATGATGATATGCCGGGTGCCCAGGTCCTAGGGGAAGGCCAGATCAGGGGCCACCATGATGCTCCTGTCCATTCAGGAATGACCAATGTCAGCGTGGCAGACGTGCGCGCGGCATGGCGCAGGGTGGCGGGAACCAGGTGTGGTGGGGGGAATGCAAAACCGTGTTCTGCCCCCCAGTTCTGGGAGAAGGCATTGACGGCCGTTGCGCGTGGATGGGGAACCTTTGAAAAGAAACGCGAGAGTTGCGCGTTACTGGCATTTGGAAAAAGGTCGATGGTATATGGACCCCAGCGCCTCTCCAGCAGCCGGAACCAGGGGAGTTTCAAGGAATAGTCGTCGTTGTCTTCTAACTTAGAGAGAGCGTCCGCATCCGCGTTGAGAGCTCGGGGAATCCATTCGATTGCCAACCTGATTTCATTCGCCATGCAGTGTGCGATGATGGATTTGCACAAAAGGGTGAGTTCGGGTTGCCCGGAACCGCCTTTTCGAAGAATGAAGAATACGCCCTGGTTGTCGACGCGCATGAGTACATGGCGGCCTTGGATTTGACTTGAGAATGCACTCAGAGCCCAGAGCACACCTTCGAGTTCACGGCGTGTGCTTGAAGTGGAGAGGAGCTCGTGTGGCATAGGGCTGCTGCCTTGTATGTTTTCACCTGGGAAGGAAGCTAGGGTCGCACCCCAACTGTGAGCACTTGCGTCGACATGAATCACCGTGTCGATGCTGTGGGGCATGTGAAATGGCGCCCCGTTGAAACGATCAAAGTTCTCTAGCCAGAATTTGAGCTCGTCCCGAGCCTCCAGGGTTAGGTGTGTCCTGGCATTCCATGACGTTGCTGCATTGATGAGCTCTAGGAGTTGGTGACTGAATGCGCGTGTCGTTGTGCCAAGGGCTAGTGCCATGGAAGCGAGAATGCCGGTAACCCGTGCGACAAGGCGGATTGGTATCCGTTGTCGTCGCTCGTAAGCAGATATAAGCACCTGGAGCGTGTGCATGAGTTGTGCCCGACGTTCGGGGCCGATGGTAAATCTCCCAGATTGGGTGTCCAACTCCATCCCAAGAAATTGCAGTTTCTGGGTCGGGATAAGGTGCGACTTTTTGGCATTGATGACAAGGCCCGAATGTCGTAGGTCACGAATGATTGCATCACGAGTCGCGCATGCGTCCTCCTCCGAATTGCAGAGGAATAAGATATCGTCCACATATGAAATGACTCGGGTGCCTTGCGCTCGCCATCTTCGAGCCAGTTGTTTGATCAACTGGGTGAACAGGAAGGGTGCTGTTGCGAGACCGAACGGTAACGACTTGAAGTAGTAATCCATGCCGTCGAAATGAAAACCGAGGAACTTCCAGCATGACGGGTGGATATCGACGGGATGGTATCCAGACTTCAGGTCGATTGAGAACATCCAGTCGCCCGGTTGCGCCAATTCGGCGACTCGGACCAAGCCTTCGTACTTGAATTTGGGGATGACGAGGTACTGATTGACTTTCCTCAAGTCCAGGATGAGGCGACACTTGTCGCGTTGCTCCACGACGTTGAGTGGACTAGTGCATGCCACTACGGTTAGGCCAGCTGCAACTGCTGCTGCACCAGATGAGAGCAGGTCAGAGATTGCTGAACGTGTGAACTCGTTGTGTCGCTCGACACCGGCGTGATTCTTGTCGCGAAATGAAGGTGGTGGCAACGCTTTCCAAGGGAGCCAGTATCCGTTGGAAATGACCGACAGGATGAGGCTGCTCTCGCACCATGAGGCCCACCAAGCGAACGCTTGGCGCAGTCGACCCCCCATGGTGGTGACTTCCTTGTCGGTGATCGCGTGCTCCATGGGTTTACTCCATTCACCCGGTCGTGAAGGGTAGGCGCCTGCAGTGGCGGTAAGTTTGGGGCAACAGAATTGGCGCGTCAATCCTTTGGTTCGAGCCACAAGATACGCATTGTGATCGAGAAAAGAAAAATGAGAGTACCGGTCTAGCTGGCATCGTTGGACGACTTGTGTATGCTCAATACCCAAACGGCTTCGTACATGCTTGTGCACGTCCACAAGGATGCGCATGAACGGGTGGGCATGAGAACGACCTGCTTGCGTTCCCATGTGAGTCGTGATGCGCACGATAATGCTTGACCAATAACCTCACCCTCTTGTTAGGCTTGGTGTCTCGCCCTCGTTCGTGTTCGCTCCCTTCTCCCTCTCCCTTTTTTTTTTTTTTTTTTTTTTTTTTTTTTTTTTTTTGACCTGCGTGCTCGGGGCTATGAATTGCAGAGGCTCACCCTCCCCTTCACCGCTGCCCCCCCCCCCCCCCCCCCCCCCCCCCCCCCCCCCCCCCCCCCCCCCCCCCCCTTTTTTTTTTTTTTTTTTTTTTTTTTACGGTCACGAGAGGCTATACGGGCGATGTCACATCTTGCCCTCTCTTCTCTCCTTCTCTCTTTCTCCCTCCCGCATATTTGAGTTTTCTCCTTGCGGAACTCTCCACATTAGGATGCCCTTGGTTCTCGTTCCCTCACTCGAGGCGTAACCAATAACCTTCGCACCATTGGTGTTCGAAGTGTAGTCAAGTCCCTTCCCTCTCCTCTCTCTCCCTCTCTCTCTTTCCTTCTCTCTCTTTCTCTCTCTCTTTTTTTTTTTTTTTTTTAAACCATGTCATGGCTTGATAGGGACCGTGTACCACAAGGCCAGCAGCCTGGAGTATAATTCCAATATAGTATTACAAATTAAGGCCCCTCGGGCTCAAGCGTGAATGCACACACGCACACTCGCACACCACACACACACACACACACACACACTCAAAGGCCTAGAGCAATCCTTGCATCTAGCTAAGGCTAAACAGCCCATTCAAGGACACCTTGGTCCTGCCCTACCCTTTCACCAACTCCTTTCTCAAAGGCAATCAAGGCAGGGGTCACCTTGGAGCAAAGAGGGAGGAGAGGTGACAAGGGACATTCGGGCTTCGCTCACACCACCGGTGCGGGCCCATTGCCCCCATGGCCTCCATGGGGACACGCGCTGGCCATGTGTCCCTGCTGGCCGCAGCAGAAGCAGGTGCCCTTGAAGCCGCGGCAGCCGGTTCCTCCTCCCATGCCCTTCGGCATGAAGGCGACGGATTCGCGGGAGAAAGAGCGGCTTCCGCGAGGGAGGCCGGTCTTCACACGCTTGAGCGTGTCAAACATTATATATGTTGTGTTTGTGTAGGCTGTAGTGGGTTAGCCTATAGGGGGGTCACCACATTAGGGTTTCATATTTGTACTCACAATCCTTTCTAGTTCACCATTCCAGTCCGTTATCACTGACATGGTTTCAGAGCAGGTCCGTCGCTAGGACTGTTCTTAGGGCCCACCTACCTACCTACCTACCTACTGTGCGCCTCGTGCGCCTGCGCGTCCTAGAGCGCTCCTTACCTACCTACCACGCGCACGCAGCTCGCTAGCCGCCCGCGCGTGGCTTTCCTTTTTTTTACCGCGCGCGCCGTACTAGCCGCTCGCGCGCGGCCGTTTTCACGCGTGCGCCCCGCCAGCTGCCCGCGCGCGCTTTATTTTCTTCGCGCGCGGCCCGTCACGCTGCCTCCCCGCTGCCCGCGCGCCTTTGCGCTGCTGCCCGTGCGCCTCGTAGCCTCGCGCACTGCCCGCCGCTGCCCTGTGCGCCACGCTGACGCACCCGCTGCTGCAGCCGCCCGTCGCCTGCTCGCGCACGCCCCGCAGGCCCGCAGCCCGCCGTCGCAGAGGCCGCCCGTCCGCAGCCGCCCGTCGCCTACTCACGCACGCCCCGCAGCCGCCCGTCGCCTGCTCGCGCACGCCCCGCAGCCGCCCGTCGCCTGCTCGCGCACGCCCCGCAGGCCCGCAGCCCGCCGTCGCAGAGGCCGCCCGTCCGCAGCCGCCCGTCGCCTGCTCGCGCACGCCCCGCAGCCGCCCGTCGCCTGCTCGCGCACGCCCTGCAGCCGCCCGTCGCCTGCTCGCGCACGCCCCGCTGCCCGCAGCCCGCCGTCGCAGAGGCCGCCCGTCCGCAGCCGCCCGTCGCCTGCTCGCGCACGCCCCGCAGCCGCCCGTCGCCTGCTCGCGCACGCCCCGCAGCCGCCCGTCGCCTGCTCGCGCACGCCCCGCTGCCCGCAGCCGCCCGTGCGCCGCTGCCACTGCCGCACGTGCGCATACGCAGCTGCCGCCCGTGCGCTGCTTCCGCTGCTGCTTGCGCACAGCCGCTTCCTGCCGTCGCCGCACGTGCACTGCTGCCGCCCGTGCGCCGCCGCTGCCCGTGCGCCGCCGCTGCCCCTACGCTACCTACCGCGCACACTGCTGCCACTGCAGCTGCCACCAGTGCGCCGTTGCAGCTCCTGCTGCCACGCTCCCTACTCCTGCCGCTCGTGTGCCACTACGGACAGTCGACCCCGCCCGCGCCTTACCTAGCGGCCCCGCCGGTCCCGTTGACCCTACGCACACCTTTCCAGCGGCCTAGTTCCTCCTCCTACTACTGTCACTATGGCTAGTCCTCCCGTTCTAGCTTTCGATGCCGAGGGCCGTCCGGTGAAGTTCGAAACCTGGCTAGATGACCTGCACCTGTTCCTACAGCTCACTGCCAAGGAAGACATCTCGCTGTACGACCACGCCCTAGGCCATGCTACTGCCCCTGACACGTCTGCTGACAGCACTCTACGCTCTCAGTGGCAGACTCGTGATGCGCACGCTCGCTTTGCTATTCGCAACTCCCTGCCGCTAGACGAGCGCGAGCACTTCGGCCAGTGCAAGACTGCTAAGGACCTCTACACCGCTGTAGTTGCCCGCTACTCCTCACCCGCTTCTGCTACGCTAGGCTGCCTCACTCTCCCCTACCTGTTCCCCGACCTAGCCTCCTTTCACACTGTCGCAGACCTCATCACCCACCTTAAGACTAGTGAGGCCCGCTTTCGCGCTGCTATGCCTGCCGAGTTTCTCACTAGCAACCCCCCCCCGCTCTGGATCACTCTCTACCACATCGTCACCCGCCTCCCTGACTCTCTGCGCGCAGTCAGGGACCACTTCCTCTCTCGCTCCCCCACTGAGCTCACTGTTGCCCTCCTCGAGAAGGAACTGCTTGCAGCTGAGGCGAGCATCGTCGCTGTAGGCACCTCTCGTGGCGACCCCCGCACCCCGTTCTTCGAGGGGTGTTCCCCTTCGCCCCTCCTCCCCTCTATCGCCTCTGCTGCTGCTGTCGACCTCCTTGGTGCTGAGAAGGTCGGGACCGCGTCTGCTTCGAGCGGGCGCCGCAGGAGCAAGGGAGGCAGGGGTGGGGGTGGTGGCGGAGGAGGTGGGGGTGGAGGCGGTGGGAGTGGAGGCGCGACTGGGGAGGCTAGTGGCGGCAGTGGGGGAGGAGACAGCAGCGGCGGGAGCGGTGGCAGGGGTGGAGGCGGCAGCGGAGGTGGAGGTGGTCGTGGCGGGGGCGGGGGTGGAGGTGGCCGAGGCGGTGGTGGTGGCGGTGGTGGTCGTGGAGGCACTGGCGGAGGCCCGAGTCAGCAGCCCGCCCCGACGCTTCAGGCCGCCCGTGAGTGGTATGCGCAGCGTGGCTTTACCTGCACGTACGTCATTCGCACTGGTGACCGCAGCGGCCAGCAGTGTGGGAGGCCGCACCCCACGCACCGCTGCTTCGCGCGCCTTAACGACGCGTGGCGCACCCAGTTTCCTGATGCCGCTGAGCTGCCGCGCTGGGCTGATCTGGAAAAGAGGGGTGTCGATATTTGGGCTCTAGACTTTGATGCTATTCTCACTGCCATGTATGCGATGTCTATTAGTGGAGAGGGTGCTCAGTACTTGCGTGTTCCGCCCGACCCGGGCATTCAGGCCAGTCCGGCTGCCGCTCTAGGTGCTAGTGCGTCTGCTCCCACAGGTCCTGGTGAGGCTGCTGCCCTAGGTGCTAGTGCGTCCGTGCCCCCTGGTACAAAGTTGACTGCAGCACTGCACACCTTCACACTGGACTCAGGTGCCTCTCGCTCTTTCTTTCGTGACCGCACTGTCCTTGAGCCACTCGCTCGGCCAGTTGCTGTCTCCCTTGCTGACCCCTCTGGGGGTCCGGTCATTGCGACCTCCTCCACTGTTCTTCCTTGTCCTGCGGTCCCGTCCGGCACGCTTTCAGGTCTCTACCTCCCCTCGTTCTCTACGAACTTGGTGGCGGGTTGTGCACTCCACGGCTCGGGTGTTCACCAGTTCACCCCTGCCTATGAGCGCGTGACACACTGCACGTGTGCTCGGACGGGTCGCCACCTGGCTACTTTCACTCGAGAGCCGGGGTCGGACCTGTACACACTGACCACTGAGTCCCCTCAGGTAGCTGCGTCTGCGTCTACGTCTGCGTCTGCGTCAGGTCAGCTGTCCGCCCCCTGCTCGTGTCGCTCTCTGGCGCATGAGACTGTCCTTTGGCACCACCGCCTTGGTCACCCGTCTGTGCAGCGCCTTCGGGCCATGCACAAACGGGACCTTGTTGCTGGTCTTCCCAGGGTGCTCCCTCCCCTTCCCGACTCGCCTGCTCCTCCCTGTATTCCCTGTGTCGAGGGGCGGCAGCGCGCCGCTCCTCACTCCTCCTCCTTTCCCCCGACGACTGCTCCCTTGCAGACGCTCCACTTGGACGTGTGGGGCCCAGCCCGCGTCCGTGGACAGGGTCAGGAGCGGTACTTCCTGCTCGTTGTTGACGACTTCTCGCGCTACACCACGGTCTTCCCCTTGCGAGCCAAGGGTGACGTACCTGATGTCTTGATCCCTTGGATCCGCAGATCTCGTCTCCAGCTCACCACTTGTTTCCGCTCCGACTTTCCTGTCCTGCGTCTGCACTCTGACAGAGGTGGGGAGTTTTCCTCTGGCCTCCTGGAGGCCTTCTGTCAGCAGGAGGGCATTGAGCAGTCGTTCACGCTTCCGGCCTCTCCACAGCAGAATGGGGTTGCTGAGCGCCGCATTGGTCTAGTCATGGAGGTCGCTCGTACCTCCTTGAGTCATGCGGCTGCCCCCCATTTTCTGTGGCCGTTTGCGGTCCGATACGCTGCGCATCAGCTCAACCTCTGGCCCCGTGTCTCCTTGCCCGAGACTTCTCCGACACTGCGTTGGACGGGAGAGGCTGGCGATGCGTCGCGTTTTCGGGTCTGGGGATCCCGAGCTTTTGTCCGCGACACGTCCGCGGACAAGCTCTCCCGTCGCGCTGTCCCCTGCGTCTTCCTTGGCTTTGTCCCAGACGCCCCTGGTTGGCAGTTCTACCACCCCACCTCGCGTCGTGTCCTGGCCTCTCAGGACGTCACTTTTGACGAGTCCGTCCCCTACTACCGCCTCTTCCCCTACCGCACTGCCCCGCTCCCCCCCCCCGCCTCTCTTCCTCGCTCCAGGTGCTGAGGTACCAGACCCCCTCCCCCCTCAGGGTGCCGCTCCCTCAGGTGTGTCCCAGGTAGACCCGGGTGAGCCTGTCGAGGTAGCTGTTGACTCTCGTCCTGCGTCTGGGGGTGCTGAGCCTGGGGGTGCTGAGTCTGGGGGTGCGGAGCCTGGGGGTGTTGAGCCTGGAGGTGCGGAGCCTGGCGGTGCGGAGCCTGGAGGTGCTGAGCCTGGGGGTGCGGAGTCTGGGGGTGCTGAGTCTGGGGGTGCTGAGCCTGAGCGTGCTACACCTGGAGGAGCCCTCTCCTCCCAGCAGCTGCAGGAGAGGTACCTCGAGTACTGCCGCCTCCGGAGAGGTGCTGCTGGAGCTCGTCCCGGTACTTCCCCTCCTACCCAGGAGCTCCCCCCCATTCAGCAGATCCGAGAGTGGTACACACGCCGCTGCAGTCTTCGGAGTGGTCCTCCGGGTGCTGCGGACCCTGGGGGTGGCGCTGCTGCTGGTGCTGAGGACCCGGGCGTTGGAGCTTCTGCTGGTGCTGAGGACCCGGGCGGTGGAGCTGCTGCTGGTGCTGAGGACTCGGACGTTGGAGCTACTGCTGGAGCTGAGGACCCGGCTGGTGGAGTTGCTGCTGGTGCTGCGGACCCGAGCGGTGGCGCTGCTGCTGGTGCTGCGGACCCGGGCGTTGGAGCTACTGCTGGAGCTGAGGACCCGGACGGTGGAGCTGCTGCTGGTGCTGGAGACCCGGACGTTGGAGCTGCTGCTGGTGCTGAGGACCCTGCCGCTGGTGTCTCTGCTGGTTCTGGAGACGCTACGAGGCCGCGACCGTACTTCGTACCACTTCTTCAGCAGGTTCTTGGTCAGGCTCCTCCTCCTTGTCCTCCTCCCTCCGTAGAGTGTCCTCCGCCTGTCCAGTCGCAGTCACAGTTCCCGCCTGCCTCGCCTCTCCCTGCTCCCTCTCCTTACACTGGTCCCACAGGAGGTCTTACAAAGCGTCGTGAGCCTGAGTCTCGTCCTGCGTCGCCTGTTCGTACTGCTCGCACTGGTCGTCGTGTCCCACGTGAGCGTCCTCCTCCTGTCCCTGGCACTCACTACATGACTCTGCGTCCCTCCACTGCTCCTCAGCGTGTCCCGCTACCGTCTCCTCCTGCTTCCTCTCTGCCTACTCTTCCTGATCCGGAGTCTGACTCCCGTCGTGCTGCCAGTCCCACTGTCACCCGTCTCCTCGCTACTGTTGTCACTGACCCTACCTTTGAGTCCTCTGCTGCGTCTGCTCTGGTCGCTGAGTTGATAGACTTTGCTGCCCGGTGTCGTCTAGACTACGCCACTAGCCTTGTTGCCGAGTCTGAGTCTGCGTCTGTCTGTCCTCCGTCCGTCGGGGGTGAGTGTGCTCTTGGCACGGACGTCCTTGAGGACAGACAGGAGGAGTTCCAGTGCTTTGCTGCTGCTTTGCCCCACCTCGTGTCCATGCTAGTTGCCCCTGAGGGAGACCCGGATGCACCAGACATCCCGACCCCGCGCACTTACGCTGAGGCGATGGCGGGTCCCTACTCCTCTCAGTGGCAGGCCATGAAGCGGCCACCGGGTTCTCCTCCTGTCTTCAAGGCACGCTACGTGGCTCGAGGCTTCAGTCAGCGAGAGGGAGTTGACTTCTTTCAGACCTTCTCCCCCACCCCGAAGATGACCACTCTTCGGGTGCTGCTGCACATAGCCGCTCAGCGCGACTACGAGCTTCACTCACTTGACTTCAGCACTGCTTTCTTGCAGGGCAGCCTGCACGAGGAGATCTGGCTGCGCCGCCCTCCTGGCTTCACTGGGTCGGTTCCTCCTGGTACCCAGTGGAGGCTTCAGCGGCCGGTCTACGGTCTCCGCCAGGCACCGCGTGAGTGGCACGACACACTGAGGACGACACTTGCGGCTCTTGGGTTCGCTCCCTCTACTGCTGACCCGTCACTGTTTCTACGCACAGACACCTCACTGCCGCCGTTCTACATCCTCGTGTACGTCGACGACTTGGTCTTTGCCACTGCTGACACCGCGGCACTTGCCCACGTGAAGTCGGAGCTGCAGAGGAGACACACGTGCACAGACCTGGGTGAACTGACAAGCTATCTTGGCTTGCGGATCACCCGGGACAGAGCACGGCGCACCATCACCTTGACTCAGTCACATATGGTGCAGCAGATCCTTCAGCGCTTCCGCTTCACGTACTCCTCGCCTCAGTCCACTCCTCTGCCTACCGGTCACTCGCTCTCAGCTCTGCCTTCGGATGAGTCCGTAGAGCCGAGTGGCCCGTATCCAGAGCTTGTGGGCTGCCTCATGTACCTGATGACCTGCACTCGACCTGACCTTGCATACCCTCTTAGCATCCTTGCACGCTATGTCGCTCCTGGCCGTCACAGGAAGGAGCACATGGATGCCGCTAAGAGGGTGTTGCGCTACTTGTGCAGTACGTCGGGCATAGGGCTAGTGCTTGGAGGGCGAGACTGAGTTGTACTTACTGGACACTCAGACGCTTCTTGGGCGGACGACCAGGCTACTCAGCGGTCGTCTCAGGGTTACACCTTCAGCCTTGGCTCCGGCTCAGTTTCTTGGCGTTCTACACGCTCTTCTTCTGTTCTCAGCTCCAGTTGTGAGGCTGAGATCTACGCCACAGCCATGGCTGCCCAGGAGCTACGCTGGCTGACCTACCTGCTGACCGACTTGGGTGAGCGGCCTCGTTCTCCTCCAGTGCTGTACGTCGACAACCAGGCTGCCATTGCCTTGTGTGAGGAGCACAGACTGGAGCACAGAACGAAGCACATCGCCCTGCGGTACTTCCTTGCTCGAGAGCTGCAGCAGCGCGGTCAGCTTTGTCTGCGTTACATGGCCACTGAGGCCAACCTTGCTGATGTGTTCACCAAGGCGCTTCCGCCTTGTGACCATCAGCGCTTCTGCACTCTGCTAGGCCTTGTGCCTACTGGACCTCACTTACTTACCTCTTGACCTTGCTTGTACTGTGATCACTATATATATATCTACCTGCATGTTTACTTTTGCTAGGTTGTGATCACTGTATCCCATGCTCTGTTATAAACCTGCATGTGAACTGGTCTTGTGACCACTAGCTTGTGCTCGGAATTTGTGTGGTATCCTTGAGATCCACCCTGAGCTTGTTGTTGCCTTGCTTTGCCTTGACTGGTCTTGTGACCCCTAGGTCTCTCCCACTTTGCCTATGGGGGTGTGTCAAACATTATATATGTTGTGTTTGTGTAGGCTGTAGTGGGTTAGCCTATAGGGGGGTCACCACATTAGGGTTTCATATTTGTACTCACAATCCTTTCTAGTTCACCATTCCAGTCCGTTATCACTGACAGAGCGCCGCCATGTCCGCCACTGCCATCTTGAAGGAGCGCGAGGTAAACACCGCTGTAGTCTTCAGCAATTGGTAGCGCTCAGCTACGTCGAAGCCGGCGTGGTCGGCGACAACCAACACGTCAAAACGACGCTTGATAAGTTCTTGGGCTTGGGCGACGGTCTTGAGCGCGCCGGTAGTGTCACCGCCGCGGATTTTGTGGTCCACGTGCGCCAAGTAAATCTGGAGCGCTTCGAAGATCTCAGCTTGGTCGCGGACGCCTTTGCGGTTGAAGGCAGCGGCCGCGGTCGAGGGATGAGAAGAGGGGAGAGGGGGAAGAAGATCGTTAGGCAAATTCGGAATGAGGTTGTTTGGCTCCTCACCCTCGTCACTGTCAGAGTCGGAGTCGATGTCAGCAGGGGCAGCCGGTTCGTCTTCGACGGCAGGCGCCTTTCCTTTGTCGGTGCGGGTGGGTGCGGCGACACGTGCGGAGGTAGAAATGTTGTTGCGCACGTTTGCAGTCTTAGCGGATGCAGAAATTTCTTCTTCATTTGTTGCTGTAGGCGCTTTTGCAGGAGTCGAGACCTGCTTCTGGAGGAGCGCCAGCAGTGCCGCAAGTTGCGGGGGCGAAAGATTCGCGCCCGCCCCGTCTGACGCGGCCGAATCTGTCGCCCTGCGTTTCGGGGGGGCGCGAGATCCGCTCGGATCTGCAGTGGCGGCGGCAGGGATGGCGACGAAATCGCCATCATTGTCGCCGCCTGCAGGCCCATGAGCCTGCGTGTGGGTCGCGCGACTGTTCCGCCCTCACCGAGCAACACGTCGACCCCCGTGTGGGTCGCTTCGGCGTGATTCTCGGCAGGGCGCTTTCTTTTTTCAGCGGCGTTTTCCCGAGGCGTTTTTTCAAGTCCCGTCGATTGACGAGCAGGCGACTCCTTAGCCCCGGGGGTATTGTTGCTCGCCGGCGCCATCGTTGCTAAGTTCCGATCGAGAATGTCGGAGAGAAGCGTCGACGGAGAGGTGAAGCGAGGCAGAGTCTTGGTCCTCGCCAGCTTGGACGAAGAAAATCTCGAAACTTGAAATTGAAAGTTCGAAATGAAAACGTGGGTGAAGGCCAAATGGCCTTCGCCCCCTCTTTTATACCGAAAAAGAGGGGAATTAGCGTTTCGCCGAAGCCTTTGCTTCGGTACAATTCGCTTCGCTATTCACAATACACAATTTTGAAAAGTGTTACACACTTTAAAAATTTTACATTAAGTTTGCCTGTCACTCCTCAAGAGTCAAAATCCCACCCGCCAAGATCCACCATGTTCATGTCTTCCAACGTTAACTCAATCTCACCCGGCCATTCCACCTCCGTACCACCCACTATCATATTCTCCAAACCAGTTACTCCAGCAGCTTCCGTTACAAGGCCACTGTTGCCACCCTTCGCCACATCCACCAAACCACCAGACGCAAGCACCCCAGTTGCTCCAGCCAAAACACTCCCATGAGTTGCAGCCCCTGCTGCAGTTGCTACTAGTGGCGATAGGCCAGCAGCAGCACCCGTTACACCCACACCTGAGCCTGATGGGGCTAGTGCATGTGCATGCTGATGACTATGATGGTTGTGATTATAATGATGCTGCTGCGGCTTCTGCTCCAGCTCCTGTGGCTCAGCAAAATCATCATTTTCTGGCTCAGCCTTTATGTACCCCTCCACACCCACCCCAACCCCTCTCAACCCACCATCCACCCTCCCATCTCCAACCTCCTGCCCCAGGGCCCCGAAATCCCCACTCCCCTGCCGGTCAGCCAGCAGGTGCAGGGAATTTTTCCTGCTGCCCATACCGCTGCCCATGGGGGAAGGCGCCGCACTCCCTTCCCAAACCTCATTCTCCGAGCCAAACCCGTCCTCCGTACCTCCATACCCAGCCTGGCCCACGCTGTGTCCCACACTCTGTGCCATGCTCTGCCCCATGCTCTGCTGCCCTGCACTCCTGCTCGTCCCGCCCTCGTTGCTGCTGTCCGCCGGCCGGCCCAGACTGCCCGTGCCCACCGAAGAGGTTCCCTGGCTCTCGCCCTTCTCCTTCTTCAGAGTCTGTGTTGGTGCAAGGGAGCGGTGGAGAGTTGAAACGGAAAATGAGGATGAGGGAAGGGCAACAGATACTGAAACATTTCCTAGGTGCACAGACGCGAGCGGGTAGTGAAAAGAGCGGATGAGGGAGAGGCACGAGCGATTAGCTTTGAGGTAGCTATATGGACTTGCTCTTGCACGCACCTGCACTTGCTCCTGCAGCGAGCGCACGTATTGAATCGCTTCATCCAGCATGGATGCTGTGTCTGTGTTGCGTGCATTCGGCACCAAGTCGTAGAGCGCCCGCATACGCTGGCTGATGCGGTCCCGACGCAGCTGATAGGGGGTAAGGCGGAGAGAGGGAGTGGGGAATGGGAAGGCGTGAGAAGGGTGCTTATGTCTCCGTGCATTCGGCACCAAGTCATACAGCTGAATGCACTGAATGCGCTGAATGCACTCAGCGCCCGCATGCGCTGGCTGATGCCGTCCCGACGCAGCTGAGGGGATAAGGGAGGGAGGTAAGGGGGGCAGAGTGGGGAAAGGGCATTGTCATTCTGCGCTCTCAAGGTGGTAATGGGGGGAGAGGAGAGAGGCACCAAGTCATACAGCGCCCGCATGCGCTGACTGATGCAGTCCCTTCGAAGCTGAAAGGGGGGAAGCAGAGAAGGGGGGAAAGGGGGAAGGTGTGAAAAGAGTACCTTTGCCCTCCATGCATTTGGCACTAAATCGAAGCGGATGACTGAAAGGGATAAAAGCGGAGAGAGGTGTGGGGGGGCGGCGGCTAGAGTGCTTCTTTCTTTCATGCATTTGCCACCAGGTCAAATAAAAGAACCACCTTTGGGGGACGGCAGTGACTGATCGCACAACAGCCCCACAACACCTTGACATTAGCTCACTCACTCACCCGTGCAGCAACTGAGTGTGGATCTGTAGCCGTCCCTCTCTTCTGCCTCTGCTTCTTCGCCTCTCCCCCTGACGCCTCTCCCTGGCCACCCCCACTGCCCCCCCCAACAGCAGCACCAGCGGAAGACGTCCCCCCACCCGCCCCCGCCCCCCCTTTCTTCCCCCCTCCCCCTCTCCTCGCCCTCCCCCCTCCCCCGCTGTTCGCCCCACTGACCTGCCCCGAACTCCCCCCAGCCCCTCCCCCCGGCCCCCTCCGCCCTCCCCCTGCTCCCCCCCCTCCCTGCGCCTCATCCCCCTGGCCCATAGCCTCGTCTCTGTCACTCTCCCCTTCCCCCACATCACTCCCCCAGGCTCGTTTCCTGCAAGGGCTCTCCCCCCTGAGGGGACTCCGCCCCCGGATTGGACTCTCCCCCCTCATAGGACTTTCACTTCTCATCCTCTCCCTGCTACCGTCCCTACTGCCCATCCCCACTCCCCCTGCCCCCCCCATCCCCCTCCCCCCTCGCTCCCCACTCCGCCCCCTCCCCGCTTGCCCCGCTGAATTTCCCGGAAGCTGCGGGCTCCTGCCCGGCTTACTAGACCCAGAGCCAGACCCTCCAGATCCCCCCCCTTCGAAAGCAGAATTCGCAAACCCATCACCTGGGGATCCACCTGAAGACGTGAACCCACCTGGGCTCTCCCCCCCACCTGACCGCCCGGAATCCGTGCTCAGCGCAGGACTCAGCGTCCGGGCAGACGAACAATTCGACCCGCCCGCCAGCCCAGCAGCACCCCCGCCAGGCGTCCCCCACCCCCACCCCCACCCCCACCCCCACCCGCACCACCCGGGCTGTTCCCTAGCACACCGCTGCTTCGAGCAAACTCCAGCAGCTGTTTCTGCTCGGATTCCGGAAGGGAGGAGCTCCCACTGGAGGTGCGGATGTGAGAGAGGGCCACGCGGCTTCGCTTCCCAGAGTTTTCAAACACCTCAGTGGACGGCAGGTCGCCTATGGGCGTGTCTAGGGGGAGAAGCTCCAGCCCCACGTGCCACCCTGCTGGCCGCCCCTGCGCCTTCTCCTTCCCACTCCCTCCTCCCGCTCCTCCTTCCCCTCCTCCTCCTCCTCCGCCTGCTGCTGCCCCTCCTGCTGCCCCTCCTGCTGCCCCTCCTGCTCCTAGCAGGTCCCCATTGGGCCCAGACCCAGGGTCTTGGGGAGTTATTCTGGAGGGAGCAGCGTTAAGGCTGGAAGCACGACCTCCCAGGGAACCCCCTAGGGAACCCCCTAGGGAACCCCCTCCTAGGGGCACTCCCCCTCCTTTTGCGTCTATGCCGCTACGGGAACCTGATGCCCCCACAGGGGTGTTCTTTTTCAGAGAGAGGGAGTTGAGGCTTCGGGAGGTCATCCCTGCGAAAAGATTTTGGCTGCTGCCCGCGGCTGCTGCCCCTGCCGGGCTCATGGCGGAGGAAATTCTCGCTCTGCTGCCCGAGACTTCGGCGGCTGTAGCAGGGCTCATGCATACTGAGCTGGATTGGCCTGATTCTGACGTGTCAAACTCTAGTGTGTCCAGATTCAGGCCGAATCCCGCTATGTTTATCCCCTCTAAGAGCTCATTCACTGCACTCGCTTGAAGATTAAATATGTTGTTCTCGGTAGACTGCCTGCCTCCTGCTGCCCCCCCTGCTCCTGCTGCTCCTCCTGCTGCTGCTGCTGCTGCTCCCCCACCCCGGCTTTGCCCTGTTCCCGGCCTGCTTTGAGCTGATTCCTCTAACGCCCCCCCACCACTCACTCCTGCCCCCCTCGCCTTCCCATCCACCTCCATCTCCCCTCCGCCATCCCCTCCCCCTGCCCCTCCCCCAGCCCCTCGGCTCCCCTCCTGCATATCCTCGCCCCCCGCGTTTCCCCCCATCCCCCCGCGCCCGCCCCCGTCCGCGCCCAGCGAATCAGAGAGCTCGATGTTCCCCAGGTCTGCTTGCGCCTGCGCGAGAATAGACCCCCACGCCTCCCCCATCTTCCCCTTCCCGGCCGCCGCTGCTGCTACTAACTCCGCCAGCACCTTTTCCTCTACAGACATTCCGCCCTTTCCGCCCTTAGCGCCACTGATACTCCCCCCCGCGCCTATCCCCGCGCCACTGCTGCTGGACTGCGCCTGCTTCCCCCCCATCTGGCGCGGCTGGCTCCCCCCAAGCGCCCCCGTTCCCCCTCCCGCGCTCCCCCCCTGCTGGCGCATCTGCTGCTGCTTCTGCTGCAGCAGCTGGTTCAATAAATCCCCCTGAGAGTCGCTTCCGCCACCAGGGGAGGCGGCGGAGGTGGGGGAGCGCGGAAGGTCAATCCCTCCCCGCCCTGGGGAAACGGGGGCCTGGGCGGAAACCCTTGCGCCCCCTGCCCCTCCGCCTCCCCCTCCGCCTGCTGCCTCTGCTGTTGGTCTTGTGCTACTATCCTGACTGACGCTAAACGCGGATGCTTCAGGGGCGCTATCCGCCATCCCCATGCCCGCCCCCGAGCCCTCATCCGCTCCGCCCTTCCCCCCGCCAAGCCCCCCTGCGCCTTCCGCGCCCCCTCCGCCCGCGCCCCCCTTGGAGCTTCCGCCCGCGCCCGCCTTCCAGCTGGGGTTCCGCGAGGAGGACTGGCGGCGCTCCAGGGGGGACGGATTGGTTGGCGCGGAGGGGCTGGGGCGGAAGGGGAAAGGGGGATGTGTGGGGAGTGGGGCCGAAAGGGGAATAGTGAGGGGAAGGATGGGCGGACACGTTGGCAAAAGAAGGCGCGTACGGAGTGGATTACGTGAGAGAGTGGGGTAGGTAGTGGGGTAAGAAGTGGGGTAGGGATTGGGATAGAGCGAGGATTGGTGAGAGCTGGAGAGGCAACATGGGTTGCGCCGAGGATTGGCGCACCAACAAGGCAGGGGGGCCGGTGGGGAGGGTCAGGCATTGTGAGCGGAGGTATGAGATCATTCTTTAGGCTCCTGGAAAATCGTTTCACGTATCTCACATCCCATGTATTTATATTAAAGTGTCAAACAACGTTTGCATTGGCTGCATTCACGCTTCGCAGCTTTATCACCCGTCCTTTGCGGTAAAAACTTCTTATTCCGATTCTTACATAACACCCCTAGGTTGCCCCCTTCCCCTTTCTCTTTTTCCCCACACAGAATATGTGTTTCTTTACCCCCCATCCCATTCTCCTCTGCTCTGACAACCCAGAACTCGCCCCGTGAGCTCACCTTTGCCCCTGCAGTTTAGCTGCCAGTGCTTCGCACAGCAGCATATCCAGCACCCCATACTTGTCTCCGTCCCCTCCTCCCGCCGCCGCTGCTAGCGCCGCCGCGGAAGGGGACGGGCCTCCCCCCGGCCGCGGAGGCTGAAGCGGGGACTGCTGCGCGCGCTGCAGCAGCGGCTGCTGCGCCTGCGCCTGCTGCTGCTGGCGCGGGCGGGGCTGCGGGGGCGTTACGCGCGGGGCAGTGGCCTGAAACGCAACAGGCAACAGCAGACGCGCAATGAAGGGGCACGTAATAACGAGGCGGAAGGGCGGAAGGGCAGCAGGCACGGGGCGGAAGTGTACGCTATAAGTGGCCTGCGGAAAGCATCGAACGCACGAGAGTTGCCCGCGCACGGAATCCAAACACACATATAGATACGTTGCACAAAACCAAACAAAACAAGGAAAAAAAATGTGTGCGCCAAAGGACTCGTACCAACGTGGCACGTACCTGGCCTAGCGCGCCAAGCAGCTGGTTCAGCAGCGCATTCTGCCTTGGCGAATCCCCAACCGCTCCCAACCCCCCTCCACCCCCTCCTCCTCCTGCCCCAGCCCCTCCTCCACCCCCTCCCCCCCCACCACGTCCCGTCCCCAATCCCCCTCCTCCTCCCCCTCCTCCTGTGAGGGCCGTCACGAGCTGATCCAGCAACTGCTGCTGCTGCTGCTGCTGCTTGTCTAACTGCATTCGCTGCGGCTGCTGCGGCGGCAACCGCTGCCCCACTTGCTGCTGCTGCTGCTGCGGCTGCTGCTGCTGCTGCCCCCGCTGCTGCTGAAGGAGCGGGTTCTGCGGGGCAGACGGCGATCGCGCGACGCCGGTTACCGCCTGAAGCTCCGCTAAGAGCTGAAGCCTCGCGACTATGTCTTGCACTGACGGGGATGGCGGGGTGCTGGGAGTCCCGGGGGTCCCGGGCGCAGCCAATGCCCCCAACGCCGCGGCAATCGCCGCCGCGTTCATCCCGCCGCCCCTTCCCCCGCTGCGCCTGACCCGCCCGTTCCGCCCGCCCTTCCGCTTCCGCGTCCCCCCCCGCCAAGCCCGCCGAGCGCGGCGGCGAGGCTGGCTAGAGATTGCGCCTGCTGCCCCTGCTGCCCCCCCCGCGCGACGCTGGCGATAAGCTGGTCTAAACCGGGGGAAGCCGTTCCGCCCATGGAGAACGGGGACATGGGGGAAGTTGGCGTGCGCGCGGAAGTGTCCGCGGCGCGCAGCTGCACCTGGAGGTTCATGGAGGAGAGCGGGGAATGGGGGGAAGTTACTCCGCCGAGGGCGGCACTGGAGGCGCCAGCCCCGCCGAGAAGCGAGGTGAGCTCGTGTAATACGGATTGTATTTGCTGGTCCTGGGGAGACGAGCGCTGCTGCTGCTGCTGCTGCTGCTGCTGCTGCTGTTGAGGTGACTGACGTTGCTGCTGTAGCTGCTGCTGCTCCGGCTGCCGACGCTGCTGGTTCTGGCTCTGCTGATTTTGGTTCTGCTGGTTTCCCTGCTGCCGCTGAAGCTCTTGCAGCAGCTGCTGCAGCTGAAGCACGTCCTGAATAGGAAAATTAACGAGCAAATGGAAAGCAAAGGAAACGGATAAGTAGGAAACCAAAAACAAAAACAAAAACAAAAAAGGATAAACGGAAACACACACCCAAAAAAAAAAAAAAAAACAAAAACAAAAAAGAAATGCTGATGGCATCAAAATATGTTATTTTCCAGTAAACTCAAAAAGCCAAGAAAATTAGTACGGCATGCGTTCTGTTGCTCACAATGAGCATGGATCGAGGCTCCTTAACAAACCCTACAGCCAGTGTGAGAAGAGGCGGGGATTGGTGGAGCTTACTTGCGGCGTGCTTCCCATCGCGTTCCAGCTTATTGCACTCTTCGACTGCCTTCGCGTTCTCTAGGTGTCTCAGAAATTGCTTCTTCGACTGTTGTTCCCTTTCCTTGACGCCTCAAAAGTGGTCTCTTCGACTGTTGCTAGCGTTCTAAAGGCCGCCCTGTGTGATAGCGAGCTTCGACTAGGCTTTACTGGCTCCGCGCGAGATTTTCACTTTATAGAAATCTCGAAGTATTTAATGGCTCAAAAATAAATACTGAACGTGGTGCAGAAGCCTAGATGGTACGAGCAGCTGCCAGCAACAACGGAGCGCATTGAAAGGTCGGAAATACACGCCTTAGAACCGTGCACGGTGACGGCTCATAAAAAACAGGAGAACGGACCGCGCTGCAACGCATTGGAGCGCGCAAAAGCATAAAGTAACGGCACTGCGTGCTCCTAAACGCCGTGCTGAGAAAAGCACGGCTTCAGGGCCACGACGACTCGTGTGATCGTAAGTCATGCAAAGCTTCTGATTCCAGCATCGGAATGGATAAAATACACAGTTCAACGACTGTCAGGCCCGCTGGAATAAGATATCAGGCAGATTAGACAACGCTTTTGCCGGCCCTGACTCTATAGTTCATAATCCCTTTACAATAACCACACATACGTACATGTCTTGGGAATTGGCAACGATGGGTAGGGCAACGATGGCAGCGAGGCAACAGGCTGAGCAGAAATGTGGTCGAGCTCGAGAGAGCAGCAGCAGCAGTTTTGTTTGACGAAATACCGATGTTTGGCTTTTCCTTGGGAAAGTCCTGGTTTTCTGGGACCATCGCTCCTCGGAAAGGCTGGTGGGGGGTACTTCTCCTAAACAGACTACACCGGAAAGGTCATTATTGGAAGCAGAATCTCATAAATGGGCTACAGGGTCCTTCATGAATGCTTGCACAACGTAGAGGGCTAAGCGACTGTCAAGCATGTTCCCAAAATGCAAGGTCGTTTTTCCGAGAATGAGCTGGTGTTTGACAAGGAGAATGTTCAGATCCCAGTCGAAAGTTGATGTTTAACGAGACTGGGCGTCGGGTACAGTATGTCGTTTGGTGACTTCGGGTGGAGTTCTTCATCTGCTGCCCAGACCCATGTTCCCTGTCTAATAGACCTCTTACGTAGAACCCCCGCCCAACCAATCTTCAACTGCCACTGCAGCAATTACGCGGCTTGGTTTGGGACCTCTGCGATTGGTTTGGTAGATCACCGAACCGAACCCATCGAACCACAAATAGCCTGTGGTGGAGAGCGAAAGCCCTGGGGCAACACGGGGGTGCCAATTTGGTGGACCACTGGGACAACTGAAATTGCATGTGCGGGGGTAACTTGGGTAGCTTTGGCGGCGGACAAGACCCTTGAAAGTCTCGTTGACGAAATCGTTCATGTCGACGTGTGGTTGGTTGCGACAAGTGCAGCATCAACGCCGCATCACTACTTTTCGTCAACGGGTTTGGTAGGGACGTGTTTTGGTGTTTTTGCAACCCCCCAAAGTAGCGAAAAGCGTTCCTGGTGTCTGGAACTTTGAAAATGGACCGCATCAACAAAGCATTGCTTACCGGGATGAACATACTTTATGACACTTTTACGATCTTCCACTCCATTTAGGACCGTCCTGCGGGGAGAGAGTGGCCCTGAGGCCCAGTTGGAACTAGGTTGCGCTCATCCTAGTTTCCCCCAGAAGAACTAAGGGCGCGTGTGTTCTTGCCGAACCTGACTGAAAGTTCGAACTTTCATAACGGTTCGTCACGGTAGAATACAATTAAGAACGTTTCGACACGGTGCAAAACGGTTCGAGTTCGAACTTTGTCAGGTTCGGCAAGAACGCACGCGCCCTAAAAGCACAAGACGACGGTACGGTTTACTGCAGCTCTTGTGATTTGTCACTGCCTGCATCTGCTGCTGACTGGTGCCCTCCGTCCCTGTTCAGCTCATAAAGGGGATGTGTATGTGATGTGACAGCCTACGGAAGGGCTTTATAACACTCAAATCTGTAGTAGTCACATAACTCGCTTTTACATGCCTCCAGAAAAGAACTCCTTTAATACAACAGAACAGTACAACCATGCTTGAACTCTAAAAAAGCAAGTATGGCACTCTAGAGGCTATTATTTCCCAGTATTGAACATGTATGATAACAACACAATGCACAACAGCGTGAGAGCTTGAGACATCAAAGCTCTCCACCATAACAGCTAGCGTAGCCTTCCAGCACCTCCACATCTTATTCCAAGATATTTGAATTGCCTTGCGTGATCTTCTCCTCAAGAAGGTCGAGCATCTTCATGCTTCCCCTTTCGAATGTCTTTGGAATTTATTACCAAAATACCCCCTTCTCCAGATCAAATTCACCCCATAACAATGTCATCACCATCACCACCACAGCCCCAGAACAGCCCCATCAGATCTGCATCCATGCCAGCCCCACACACCTCATATGGTTCTTCTGCCTCCTTGCCTCCTGCTCCAACCTCCTCCTGACCTGAGGCCTCTTCCAAACGCGCGCCCTTATAATGCACCTCCCCAGGTGCGGAGGTCCCAACTGACGCGGCTGATGCGCTTTCCCCGGCTGCTGCTGCGCCACCTGATGCGCCTGCAGCGCCAGATGCCCCTGGTTTTGCGCCTCCCCCAGACCCATCTCTCTCAGAGGAGCTTCCGCCGCGGCAGTCGCAGCCTCGAAAAAATCTTGCTGCCCGCCCAGGCTGCCCGAAAGCTCCTCGAAACCATCCAAGAACGTGCCGGACAGATCGACCTCCCTCCGCTGCGGGGAGGAAAGATCCGCAACCGGAGCTGCGCCCTCGCTGCCTATAGTATCCGCGGAAGCGGAAGCGGAAACAAGCTGCTGCGATTCCGAGCCCCACTGGGGCTTGTCTTCCGCGGGTATCTCAATCGCAGTTTGCGCGCAATGCGCGGATTTTTGCGCCGTTTCCATCGCATTTTCCTTCTTTTGATTACCTCGAACCGCCTGCTGCCGGTTCTCATCCGCGCCCGTCTGATGCGGCTGGACATAGGGGCTTCTTTGCTTTGCTTTTCTCTCGTCCGCGTTAAGGAGATTCTCGATTTGCGTGATCTTGTTGAGAATCTTTGCAATGTGCAGCAGCATCTGCGCGTAGTCCCCCTTCAGCAGCTCGTAGTCGTTCCGCATTTCGCAGCACTGCTCCGCCAGTCCCGCGTGCGCCGCGCGCATCTTCCGCAGCTCCGCCTCCCCCTGCTCCGCCTGCCACTCCAGCTGCCGCGTCTGGAACCACGCGGAGACCTGTCGGGGGAGAAGCCCCAATTCCGCCGCGAGCTGCCACTGCCGCTCCGCGGACACAAGAACTTGCCCCGCCGCCTGCGCCTTCTCCCCATGCGCGGATCCTTCCTGTGCCGCTACCGCCGCCTGAAACGCCTCCTCAAGCCGCTGCACCTGTGAGGGCTGCGCGCGCTGGCGCTTGCGCGAATCCTCCGCGGGCGTCTCCGCAGGAGCGCTCGTGGGCTGAGCGGAAAGGCGGGGGGTTTGCGGAAGGCGGTGGGGGTTTACAGGGCTGCTGCAGGTGCTGTCGCTGTCGACCTCTTCGAGAAGCAGCGGAGATGGAGGGGGCGCAAGACGAGGGAATCGGGGGGACGCGGAGAGGCACTGCGCGGATCGCAGCACTGAGCTAGGAGTCGGCGGAACGGCAGGGGGAGGCGCAAGCGTATCGTCGTTCTCGTCCCATGGAGCCAGGCGGCGCTTGAACCCGCGCGGGGCGGAAGAAGGAGTCGGCGGAGTGCACATCTCGGCGGAAGGGGGAACGGAGAGAGCGGAGAGTGGGGCGGAGAGAGCGGATGGGGGAGCGGAGAGGGCGGAAGGCAGAGAGGAGAGAGCGGAAAGGGGAGCGGAGAAAGAGGAAGAGGGAGCGGAGAGAGAGGAAGGAAGAAAAGGCGACGCGACCGCGAGAACCTTACGGTTAGCGGATCGAATCTGGGGGGCGGAATGCAAGGGCATGGAGGGAGAAGAGGAGATCTCCCCTACTGGGTTGGCATCTCGCGGACGCTTCGTGCCCCTCGTCGTCGTAGGAGGGGCGATTGTCACCGCGACAGCGCCAGCGGCACCAGTGGCGGCGGTTGTGGCGATTCTTGCGATATCTAACATGGGCGAAGCGGTGGCTGCCGCCATGTCGCAACGGCCGAATAAGTCTATGCGATTCAATGCGGAAAGCTTGTCGACAACATCTATTGAATGTTATCAGGAAGGCCGCTTACACCTTTTGGGATTGGATTATTCCACCTTTTCTCCCGACAGTCAAGAGGCTCGAGAACAAGATATGTATACGCTCGCCAATCATCACTCACACAAATTTGAACAGGCGAGCATCAAGAACGAGCCACGTGGGAGGTCGCCTCAACCACCTCCTTCCTAGGATTTCAACGCAAGTGCTCAACGTGGGGCTTGAAGCACTGGGCTTTTATGCCTCCATATGAGTACAATGCAGGAGTTGTCTCGGGTTGGAAAATTGGTTTGTGGGAGCGAGGGGCAGGTTGGGCTGGGGTTTGGAGGGGCACTTTGCCAGGCTGGGCAAGGCTGACGCTTCGATCGGGATACGGCTTTCGCGAATCAGAACCCACACGCAGGTAAGGATGGAAGGCTCGGTACGGGTGGAAGCCTCGGTTGAGGTTTGTGATGGATCGTGGGGCGCAACAAAACATCGCACAACAGAAGGGGCCCCTGCCCCTGCCTGGTTGTGTTCGCTGTGCCCAGGAAACACTACCTGAGATTTGTCCTGCGCGGCGAGTTTGGTTTTCCGGGATTGCGCTTCTGTTGGCGGGCGACATGCCGGCACAGAGCCATGTGCGCGGCAGGTGACGACCAGTGAAAAGCGCTTCAAGTGAGTCAGCTTTTCGTATTTCTCCATCTGCGGAACGGGCCTTTTTTTAGCCAGAAAGGGAAACGTACGCTCGCGGAAACCCTCAACGTGTATGCGAAAAATGATGGAGAGAGAAAAATGAGCCAACAAACAAAACAATTTTCAACTGCTGAAAAAGGGCGACCATACGAAATCCACTCTACCGCCAGTTGCGGCCAGAGACGGGGAACGTAGTGGGGGGACCTCGTCTCTAAGGTTCCCGCCGAATACGACACCTGCCAAGAACCTAGCTGGTTCGCCACGCCATGCGCACCTTGCGGCAGAGGCTCGCAAGCCCGAACCCTGTGTTTGTTGTTCGGCAAAAGGTTCGGAATAGATCAAGCCCCCAAAACAGGTACGGATGGCTAAGGTGCGGTTTGATGTCCACAAAGCATCCAAGATCCCTGACATTATGCGGCGAGCCATTCCTATTGGCCTGCCAAACTGACAAGCTTGAACGCGCGCACTCACGAGACCGAGGCATGGTGTGTACTGTACTAAAATTCAACCTGCAGGATTCACGGAAGAGAGAAATGAAGGGGAGATGCTTCCTGAAGATATTGTCGAGAACTCGAATCAGTACATGCCATCTGGGTAGAGCTATATGTAGTACATTCGCGTTGTTACCTAGTTGTAGCTTTGCTGATCATATGCCGAAGTTTTGTTGACTGCTTCTATACCAAGACTCAGACAATGATGTGTTAATAAGGCAACCTCTACCTTCTCCGCTCAATGTGACCAGTAAACTGTGGCAGAAAGGTTATATTTTGATCCATCCAATTTGAAAAGGCATAAACACTGTTATTAGTATTTAAATATAATGTTAGCATTATATTATTTAGCATTATTATTGGTACTACATACACAACAGTGGCCATATGACATGGCCTCAACCCAAGTGGGTGTTTCAAATTCGTACCATATCGTTTGACGTGGAAAGGTCACTCATGCACGAGGATATTCGCCAGGACGACGCGCCACATCAGACATATCCAGAGACAGGTGTCCAAACAACAACGCTTATTCTGGAACATTTACCACGGTTTCACCGAGTTCCAAAGCGGTTGAAAGCGGAAACATATTTGAAATGTACACTGAATGTGACTGGATCAGGGAACCTACGGGCAGGAGAATGCCAGTAACCATGCGCCTTGAACGGATTGCATTGCACCTCAGTGGTTTTAGCTCGCAAAACCCTAGGTTGACCATTCACACTCCATGCTCCTTTTTTAAAATCTTTTTCCTGCCTGCCTGATCACCATTCCCTTTCCCCACCCTTGGTTGGCCGTTCGCAGCTTGCACGATTCTTCAATTCTCTCTTCTGTGTTTTGAAATTAGGTCGCTTCCTCGCTCTTGATCCCTCAGCTTGTCATACTAACGTTCGTGGCTGAACACACTACCGTAACATACTGTTTAAGGCGCGGGCGAAAATGGTCAGGCGTATCAGCGCGTCCCACGTGTCCAATTTTTCCAATTTAGACGGAAAAGATGGCCCAGGATTTGCATTGACTCTTCCAGGATTTGATCCCGCGTCTTTCGCCTCCTCCCTCCACAATGCCGTCGATCATCAGAAGCGGCGGTTCGACCGGTTCGTCAAGGCACAATTGGGAAAGGTTCAACTGCGTCAGAAATCGACAAACGCAGCACATCTAGGAAGCTCTCAGCCTGCTGTGCATTGGCCAATCAAAAGGCGAGGATCGACCCGCAGCGCAATCGGTACCGTCCAATTCGTTTCCGGTCCCCCTTTCGCAGCTGTTGCTGCCGACTCGCTAAAAGCACCCGCGTCAGGAGACCCGGAGAAAAAAGACGGAGGCGCTTCGTCAGCGGGATCAGCGGCGGGAAATGCGGTGAAGCCGACGCTCGCACAGTACCTTCGGAAGCCCATCGCGCTGTTCAGCTTCATCCCGAAAGACGCGGCGCTGTTTTTCGCCGGCGCCGTCGCGGGCGGCACGGCCAAGACGTTGACGGCGCCGCTTGACCGTTGGAAGCTCATGCTGCAGGTATGGGCGGAGGGGGAGGGGGGGGAAGGGGGGGGGGGGGGAGGGGAGAGAGAGAAAAGGGGGAGGGGAGGAGAGGGAGGGAGAGGAGGGGAGAGGGTGGTGGGGTGTATGCTTCGTTGGAAGCCCATACATGCGGATCAGATAGAGGAGACTTTTTTGCCCAAAGCCGTACGGGATTAAAGAACTTTTCCGGGATTATTAAAGGGATTAAACGCGCAAAGAACTTTTGAGGTCGCCGGTTCTCCAGGTCGCCGGTTCTCCAGGTCGCCGCGGCCCGTTTTCGTACCCCTTCACCAAAGACGTTCATATGAACCCCGCTATTATCACACCGATACCCCGCCATGCGCCTCCCCTCGTCCTCCTATGCTCTCCCACCCCCTCCCCTCCCCTCCCCTCCCCACCCACCCGCACCCTTCTTCCTCGCCCGTTCCCCATTTTCACACCTCAGTCTTTCCTTTCCCACCCCACAAACCAACCTTTCACACCAACCTTCCCTTTTCCACCCTTTCCGCACCTCACGCTGCGTGTCTCTATTACGTGCGCAGCGTGCAGATGCCGCAAGGCGTCTCGCCCAACATTCCGTTTCTCCCTACCCCCCCATCTCCCCCTCCCCCCCCCCCCCCGCACACACAACCCCCCCGCGTGTGTCTCTATCAGGTGCGCGGCGTGCATGTGCCTCAAGACGTCAACATTTTCAACGCTGTCTCCCCCCCGTCTGCCCCCCCCACTACCACCTCTTCCGCCTTCTCCCCCCTCCCCCCCACCCCCCCTCCCCTCTCCCCCCCCGCGTGTCCCTATCAGGTGCGCAGCGTGCAGGTGCCTCAAGACGTCGCCGCCAAGCCGGTCGGGCTGCTGGACGTGAGTGCTTTGTCATTGCGTCTTGTGTTCGCCTAAGCTCGCCGATTTAGCGCCAGTGTTCGCCTAAGCTCGCCAATTTAGCCCCAGTGTTCGCCTAAGCTCGCCGATTTAGCGCCAGTGTTCGCCTAAGCTCGCCGATTTATCGCCAGTGCTTTGCCAATGCGTCTTGTGCTGTTCGCTAACGTCCTGTCCTGCCAATGGTGTCGCTGGCGCTTTCAATGGGGGCTTGTTTCTGACTCTTCTTTCTGTGTGCTTTTCCACTGCCGAGGCGCCTTGAAAGTTTTCCCACTTGTCCGAGCTGTATGGAAGGTACATAAGCTGTACGGAGCTGTGTGTTTCGTTTTCTTTCCTTTTTTCCCTGTGTGAAACAGTCGTTCCTGGCGATTGGTCGTCAGGAGGGAGTGCTGGGCTACTGGAAGGGCAACTTGCCGCAGGTAGGGCGCTGTCTGGGTGGTTACTGGGGTAGGTCATATCTTGGTCTGGTCACTGGGGTAGGTGATATCTTGGTCACTGGGGCAGGTCATATTTTGGTCACTGGGGTAGGTCATATCTTGGTCACTGGGGTAGGTCATATCTTGGTCACTGGGGTAGGTCATATCTTGGTCACTGGGGTAGGTCATATCTTGGTCACATCAAGTCACATCAAGTTTCCTTTTTTTTGCATGAACCCGTTTTTTTTTTTTTTTTGGTTTTTTGTGGTTTTTTCAGTTTCCCTGTGGACATTCAGTTGTTGTTGCCTGCAGCATTGTTGCACAAACTTTTGAATTCTACTGGATTTCCCAACCGCACTGCATTTATTTATCCCCCTACTGTCCCGTTTCGCCAGGTCATCCGCATCATTCCCTACAGTGCAGTTCAGCTCTTCGCGTACGAAATGTACAAGGTATGTGTCATCTCCACTTCATCTTACAGTACGAAATCTCGTTTTGAATGAGAGCCTTTCGCCTATAAGAACCTCAGACCAGCTGAAACTCTCTGTTCGTTTTTCCTTTAACCTTTTCTTTTGTTCTTTCCCGTCCTGGACCCGTCTGCATGTTCTTATAACGGGTATGGGGTGGAGCAGAAGGCATTCCTGGGCAAGAATGGGGAGCTCTCGGTGCCTGCCAGGCTGGCAGCTGGCGCCTGTGCTGGCATGACGTCAACACTGGTACGTGTGTGCTGGCATGACGTCAACACTGGTACGTGTGTGCTGGCATGACGTCAACACTGGTACGTGTGTGCTGGCATGACGTCAACACTGGTACGTGTGTGCTGGCATGACGTCAACACTGGTACGTGTGTGCTGGCATGACGTCAACACTGGTACGTGTGTGCTGGCATGACGTCAACACTGGTACGTGTGTGCTGGCATGACGTCAACACTGGTACGTGTGTGCTGGCATGACGTCAACACTGGTACGTGTGTGCTGGCATGACGTCAACACTGGTACGTGTGTGCTGGCATGACGTCAACACTGGTACGTGTGTGCTGGCATGACGTCAACACTGGTACGTGTGTGCTGGCATGACGTCAACACTGGTACGTGTGTGCTGGCATGACGTCAACACTGGTACGTGTGTGCTGGCATGATGTCAACACTGGTACGTGTGTGCTGGCATGACGTCAACACTGGTATGTGTGTGCTGGCATGACGTCAACACTGGTATGTGTGTGCTGGCATGACGTCAATACTGGTATGTGACATGACACATGTCTGCTGGCCTGATGTCAAAGGTTGGTATCTGCATGCAATGGCACGGGTTCTATGTGCTGGTGCATGTCTTTCGTTTGAGACCTTTGCTGCATTACATGTCCTCACATGCAATGTCCCCTCCCTCCCCCACTATTTTGCCTTCCCCATCATCCCCTCTTCCCCCAACAGATCACATACCCTCTGGATGTCCTGAGGCTGCGACTGGCAGTGGATCCGGCGTCGAGGGGCATGCGATCGGTAGCCATGGCAATGATCCGCGAGGAGGGCGCACTACCTTCCTTACCCTCTCTCTCCTACCCCCCTCCCCCCCCTCTCGCCCCGCAGATCACCTACCCCCTGGACGTGCTGCGTCTGCGTCTGGCAGTGGACCCGGCGTCAAGGGGCATGCGCTCGGTGGCCATGGCAATGATCCGAGAGGAGGGAGTGCTGTCGTTCTACAAGGGCCTTGCGCCCTCCCTCATCTCCATCGCGCCCTACATCGCTCTGAATTTCTGCGCATTTGACCTGTGAGTCCACTGCTGTTATGTGCCTTGGGTGTGTGTGTGTGAGCGCCCTACCATATATGTGGCGATGGCAATGAGGAGGGAGTGCTGTCGTTCTACAAGGGCCTCGCGCCCTCCCTCATCTCCATCGCGCCATACATCGCCCTCAACTTCTGCGCGTTCGACCTGTGAGCCGTAAAGCCCACATGCCTTTGACCTGTGGGTGCTTCCTTCACCACCCTCCCTCTACACCACTGCCCTCCCTCCCTCATCTCCATCGCGCCATACATCGCCCTCAACTTTTGCGCCTTCGACCTGTGAGTCCCGCGCTACGTGCCTTTCTCTTTTACCTGTGAGTCGCCTGTTATATGCACTTCCTTTGACCTGGGAATTCTGCTCTCTTCTGTGGGTTGTGCTTCTGAGGCCCTTTTACGCAACTCACTTCGGCTCATCACTCCCGTAGCAACCCCCTCCCTGCTGAACTCAGTGCAGTGCACCCTATACTGGACCCTACCCAACCCCCCATCCCCACCCCCACACCCGCTCCCCTTCTCCCCCTACCTTTCCCCTCCCACACCATCCCAGCATCAAGCGCTCTATCCCTGAGAAGTACCGCAAGACCCCACAAGCCTCGTTCGTGAATGCTCTCTGTGCCACCACATGCGCAGCGGTGATGTGCTACCCGCTCGACACGGTGCGGCTTGCTTTGGCTTCTCCTTCCTATCTCAACCAATCACCCTCCTTCCCCCGCCTTTCCCCACCATCCCAGCATCAAGCGCTCTATCCCCGAGAAGTACCGCAAGACACCCCAGGCCTCTTTCGTGACTGCTCTGTGCGCCACTACGTTTGCAACGGTGATGTGCTACCCGCTCGACACGGTGCGGCGGCAGATGCAGATGAAGGGGTCGCCCTTCACCTCGGTGTTTGACGCCATTCCCGGCATCATTGCTCGAGACGGAGTGGTCGGGCTGTACCGCGGTTTCATTGCCAATGCTCTCAAGAACCTTCCTAACAGCAGGTGGGTGGCTGTCTGCGTGCTTGTGCTTGTGCGGGTGCCTGCTTGTGTGTGCTGCTGTTGACCTGTGTGTTCTTTTCCCGCTAATGTTGGGCTTATGTAATCCTTGCTTTGAGCCTTCGCTTGAGTCTGTCAATATCTATGATTTTTTAAATTAGATTATCCAGTTTTATCAATTCTTCCCCTCCCCCCCCCCCCCCCCCCCCTCTCCCCCCCATCCCACCCCCCCATGTCTCGTTATGGCTGGCAGCATTCGCTTGACAACGTATGACACTGTGAAGCAACTGATTGCATCAAGTCGTGAAGAGTACGCCAACCTTGTGAAGGAAAGGGAGGCCCAGATTGGTGTCCACTGATGATTTTCTTCTGGCTTACCAAAAATTAACCACCAATAGGCATTTGTGCTGGAAGAAAACGTTGATGGGGTGGGGTAGTTTGTAATTTCTGACTACGGGTACGCAAGTGTAGATCCGGACAATGGCTATTGTTTTGTCAAAATGTCCTCCACCGTTCACAGCAGCATATTTGGGGTGAAAGTCAATCGGTCAGAAGTCTTTCCAGCTTCACCGAATGCCCGAGCCGCTGATTTGGCATCCTCAGTGACGCACTGTTGATATCGCACAGTGCTCTTTCCTGTCTGCTTTTGGAAAGAGCTGTGCAAAGCTTCCACAGCTCCAGCTTTGGAAAGTTCCGTGGCTGCAAAAAGGGAAGGATGACGAAAGCGAAAGGATGACGTGGCATCTTCGCATCCTCAACACCCTTTCTCGAGGTGGACAGGTGGGGCAAACACAGGTACCCTTAGCGAAAGTTACGATAACGAGCGGAATCGGAGGAAAAGAGGAATTTTGGCGAGTCCGGTCACACAATTTCTAAAGACGGTGTGTGCTTTTAGTTCCGCAAACGAAGGGTTCATGACAGAATCGAGGGAGGTGCGAATGAGTAACCAAGGTTGTTCATGGGAAACCCCAGGCGAAGTCTGTTACCTCGAGCTTGTCGAAAGCTTTCTGCTCCTCCAAATAAAGGTGCTACTGATTATGAACTGCCTCCAGCTTCCTTCACAAATACAAATAGGGCTCTTCTCATCAGCTCCACTTCCCCTTGTCCTGCAAATGCCCCTTCTATTTTGTCGATGTGCTGTCCCTGTCATTTGGGTTGGTACCATCGAGCTATAGAGCCAAATTTGAACACCTGGAAAGGGGTCAGGGTCTGCAGATACACCAGTCCAAGAACGTCCAATCTTAGCTTCGAGAAATCTCGTTAACATCCGTCACTTGAGGGTATAAGATCGACTGTTGACTAGTCCTATTTCCTCGAAACAGCGTTGACTCCTAGGTTGCTCAAGTTGCCTTCGGAATGTCTCGGAATTCTGCAGCTTAACTGAACAATCTGACGACATGACACTCCTCTTCCAGTGTCCGTAGCCAGCAAATCCTTTGTTCCCTCCCTAATCTTCTTAATTGGTGCGCAGCACCCTAATTAGTGTGCTACACTTTTTTCTGACACGTTTGGTTCGTTATCAAGAACCGTTATCCAGTCAGTCTCCTTGAAGGCCCCTATAGGCAAACCTCCCTTTAACAATTAGCCTCTTGAAGACGAAATCGCTAGAGCTGTAGAAGCCGGTCTGGGGCTCTATTAAACTCCTTATCACTACAAGCTTCTTGTCAGACAGAGCTACTTTACATTTCAGGGGGTCCTTATCATTCAGTGGGTCTATCAGTCAGGCCTCCTTATCAGCCAAATCTCAGTCAGAGCTTCCTTCCGTCAAAACACGTTTTCAGCTTAACGTTTAGAGCCGCCATTCACGTTTTCAGCTTAACTTTCAGAATCTGCTTATCATTCCCAGCTTAACGTTCAGAGCTACCTGTCAGCAAAAGCCCTTATCAGCCAACGTTTCGATATCAACCTCCTCATCGTTCAGAGCTCGTTGTCGCCCAGGGCTCCTCACTGTTCAGCGCGTGAACTCTGAATCTCTTCTATCACTGTATTTTCCATAACACATTCTTGAAGCTTCGAAATAACCATGGCTGATTCGGCGAAAGCGGATTTCCTGCAAGGAGAGTTTGACGACGCCATATTCTCCATGACAGACTTTGAGGTGCGCCCGTTATAGTCACAAGTCGTCGCCATTCTTAGTATACATATCTTTACGAGAGTCGAATCAACAGCATCCGCCGTTTCGTTCCTCCCGCCTCACTTTCCCCATCTCGCCTTATCCAATCCGTTTCCCCCTCCCCCCTCATTAGGCCTAGTATAGGAGGTACGCTCTGTCTTACCTGGTCTCGTTTTTTCCCCTTTTCCCTCGTCACTGTTTCGTCGCCTTCATCACACACTCTCCGTGCCATGACATCAAGTGTTGCCGTTTTTCGTGGCTCTTTATACTTTTTCTCCATCTTTGCCTTCCCCTCCACCTCCTCATCCGCTCACCCATGCACGGCAGAGCATCACATTCGACGCCATGGGCGACATGGGATTGGCAGAGGACGGTCTCGCCGCCATGAGCGCCGCATTAAACGGGCTGCCTGCCACAAACGCTGGTGCTACAAACGCAGGGGCGTCCGGTGGGACGGGTGTGCCTGTGCTGCCCGACGTCGTCCACGCGCCCAGCCAGCACGAGCCGTGCAGCGACGACGTGGCCTTCAAGTCCTATGGACGTGGCTGCAGCGAGGCTCGCGTTGGCCTTCAGCCCATGCCTGTTGCTGCTGGTACTGCTGGTGGTACCGGCGCTGGGGGA
The DNA here is from genome assembly GCA_947470075.1 of Closterium sp. Yama58-4. Taxonomy (NCBI): domain Eukaryota; kingdom Viridiplantae; phylum Streptophyta; class Zygnematophyceae; order Desmidiales; family Closteriaceae; genus Closterium; species Closterium sp. Yama58-4. Next base: position 298,750 of record CANIUD010000192.1, on the reverse strand, counting down.
ACCAGTGCTGGTGCGGGTACTGCTTCTGGTCCTGCTGTGGCTAGTGGTTCTGCTGATGGTGTGGCCGGCTGTTGCTGCTGCTGCTGCTGCTGCTCCAGGTGGTGACGTTTCCAGAGGTGCTGGATATGGTTCGGTGGCATTTCCTGGTTTGGTGCCAGGTTCGGTGGCAGGTGCAGGAACCTGTAACGCAGGTGGTGGTAACACGTGCTCTGGTATGTGCGTATCTGGTAGGGAGAACAAGGGGGAGGCGCATGGGGGAACGGCAACAGGGGATGTCAAGCCGCGAACTTCAACCACTATGTCAAAGCTAAAACGGGTCTTTGAGCCTGCCTATATGGAGGACGGCGATGGGGCTGGGTTTGAAGGTGGTAATACCATGAGCGCTGGTAACCACATGAATGTTACAGAATCCGGGGAGCAGCAAGTGAGGGGGATAGGAGGAGTGCGCGTGGCAGGCGCTGCTGCTGCCACGTCATCACCTCAAGGTTCCAATGACAGCCACACAATGAGCTCGTCTCCTCCTTCGTCTTGCAAGCCACTGCCCTCTCAACCCCACGGTCTGCCACAGCCTCACAACCACCACCAACAGCAGCGTCAGCACCAACACCAGCACCAACAACAGCAACATCAGCAGCAGCATGTGTCGTCCTCTGGTGTGTCTGCCTCTGCGTCTGCCTCTGCTGGTCAAGTTCAGGATGCGGGGAGGGTGGTGAGCCCGTCAGTCTCTCACAGCAGCAGGCACGGCAGGCAGGCGACAGAAGCAGCAGTAACGCAGCAGCAGCAGCAGCAGCAGCAGCAGCAGGCGATGTCACAACAGCAGGCAATTACACAGCAGCAGGCAGCGGCACAGCAGCAATCAATGGCCCAGCAGCAGGCGATGTCACAGCAGCAAGCCATGGCCAGACATGCCTTTCAGCTGGCATCTTGGCAGGGCCACATGGCAGGAGGGGGACAAGGGCACATGGTAGGAGGAGGGCAAGGGCACATGCAAGGTGCCATCAATCAGCCGATGAAACAGGAGCAGCTCGAGGGACAACTGGTGGGCGGGGGAGGAGCAGTAGGAGCAGGGGGCGCATCAGGAGCAGCAGGTATGGGTAGCAGCACAGGAGCAGCAGCAATGGCGTCTCACCTTGTGCCATCCGCAACCACCACCACCAGCACTGCCACTGGCACCACTCTCCCCGCCCTCCGCCCCATTATGCCCCCTTCCTTGCGCGGCCTGCCCAACCTCCCAGGCCTACCCCCGCCCTTTGTCTTTCCTCCCGGCATGCTCCCTGGAAACGCCTCCGCTGCTGCGTTGCCACGCCCCCTTGCAGTGGGAAGCGTGGGGAGCATGGGGGGAATGGGGCCCATGGGGATGGGGAGCATGGGGGGGATGGGGGGCATGGGGGGGATGGGGGGCATGGGGTCGGGGAGTGTGGGCGCAGGAGTGTCTTCCCTCCCTGGGTTACCAGCTCTTCCAGTTGGCATTGCACGCCCTTCTAGAACAGCTGCAGTTGGGGGCAGAACCGTTGGTGCTGGTGCTGGTGCTGCTGATGGTGGTGGTGTTAGTGCTGTGGGTGCAGCAGGGAGAACCAGTCCCGTTGCTGCGTCAGGCGGGGCAACAGCAATGGAAGCAACGGCAGCGACTGCAGCCACTTCTGCAGCAGAAGCAGGAGGAGCAGGCGCAGCAGGAGGAGGGGCGAGCGGTAACAAGGCTGGAAGCTTTGTAAAGACAGAAGGGCTCGAAGGGGAGGGAGAGTTATGCACCCCCAGGGTGGTTAGATCTGGATCCATAGGAGGGGGGACAAGAGCAGGAGCAGCTGGAGGAGCAGGCAGAGCAGCAGGCCACTATAAACCGTCGGGGGGAATCAGACGAGGGGTGAGCTTGCACGAGGGGCTATCCAACATGCGCTCCTTGCCCCCTGGTTCGCCCGCAGTGGTTCTCTCTCCCGGCGGAATCGTGCTGCAATCGCTGGCGTCACCGGCACTGAACGCGCCCTCTCAGTCCCCAGGAGCGCCCTCTCCTCGCTCCGCCCTGCCCCCCTCACCTCGGTCCACCTTTCCCCCTTCGCCTCGTTCCTCCTTGCCCTCCCAGTCCCCCAGAGCTGTGGGACTGGGTAGATCCGTGCCTGCCTCCCCCTCTGCTGTCTCTGTGCCTGCTGCTAACGGCGCTGCTTCTGCCAGTGCTTCTGCTGCTGCTGCTGCTGCTTCTGCTTCTGCTGCTGCTGCTGCGGCTGCCGCTTCCGGCCCGTATGCTAAGATGCGCCGAGTTGCCTCTGCTGGACAGCTGTCGCATTCCCATTGGCCAGCAGCAGTTGCAGGCGGACAAATGGATGCGCACGCGCACATGTGGCAAAGGCTTGGGGCGGAGATGGGGGGATGGATGGCAGGTGGAGGGGGAGGAGGAGGGGGGGCAGTGGGGGGTGCTACTCAGGCTGCCGTTTTTGCCACTCCTAGTGCTTCTGCCCGTAATGCCACTCCCACACCTCCAGGTGCTTCCATCACCTCAGCTTCTGCGGCTGCTGCTGCCGCCATGACTGCTGCTGCCAATGCCAGTGGAACTGCGTCTGCCATGGCTCCTCTATCTACTGCTGCTGCGGCAGCGGCAAGGCAGGGCACAGCAGCAGCAGGGACAGGGCAGGTAGCAGGTGCTGTGGCAGGAATGGCTAATGGGTGTGTGGGGGGAACAACTCATAGTGGTGAAGGCAGTACAGGGGGACAAGGGGAGGAGGCACAGGTTGGAGGGGCAGAGAGATTGGGGGGGGCAGGCGATATTAGAAGTACAGGCAAGGCAGGAGGAGGAGCAGGAGCTGGGAGGGACGGGGCGGGAGGTGCAACTGGTGCTGGGGTATCAGGTAAAGGGCCTGATGGGGCAGAGAGCACACGCCGCGTGGCAGGAAACCCAATCATGCATGTGGGTAGCCATGGCGACGGGGATGGGGATGGTAACGACAGCAAAGGCGAAAGTGGCGAAGGGGACGCTGGGGATGGCGAGGATGGTGAGGAGGACGAGCTGAAACCCCTCCCATCCCCCATCCTGCGGGCCCGCAGGGCCATGGGCATGGGCGCAGGCATGGGGGCAAGCATGGGCATGGGCATAGGCATGCACATGGGTATGGGTATGGGCATGAGCATGCAGAGGAGCTTCAGCAGCCATGCGTTGGGTCAGCTGCAAATGCAGCATTTGCCAGGCCTCCCGCCACTCCCCCCTGCAGCAGCAGCAGCGCATCTGGCAGGGCAGCATATGCCTGTGGGTATGGAGGGAGGGGTCATGGGCATGGGCGAGGGGTTAGCTGGAGGGGGCGGGGCAGGTGGGGTGATGGGGTCTCGAAGCAATTCAATGGGTGTTGGTGCTGCTGGTGGTGCGACTGCTGCGTCAGCAGGTTCGTATGGCTCTGGAGCCGCCAGTGCTAGTCCTGCTGCTGCCGCTACTGCAGGTGCTGCTGGTGGTGCTGCTGCTGGCATAAGTGTGGCCGGGGAGAGTATGATGACAGAGGCAGCAGGAGCAGGGGCGTCAGCAGCAGCAACTGCAGCAGCAGCAGCAGCAGCAGCAGCAGCGGCGGCGGCAGCAACAGGCCTGGCAGGAGGAGGGTTTGCCGGTGGGCATTTTGCAGGCGCGGGCGGAGGCATGAGCGGCATTGCAGGGATGGGAGGCAGCATGGGGGCTCCAATGCTGCCGTCGTTCAGCAACATGAGACGAGCTCACAGCACAGGCGATATTCAGGTAGGTACATACCAGTGAAACTCTGGGTGGAGCCCATTTGCACGCGTGGGGGGAGGCGTGAGCGGCATGACAGGAGGGATGGGAGGCAGCATGGGGGCTCCGATGCTGCCGTCATTCAGCAACATGCGACGAGCTCACAGCACAGGCGATATTCAGGTTCGCCCCAGTGAAATGGGGATATCCATGCGCTCATTCATCCCGTCCACCCTTTCTTTCTCCGTTTTCTCACCATTCCCCCCCTCCTCGCTTACTGAGTAGTCCCTGGCTGCAATGCGCTCGCTAGCCATGGGCTTCGGCCACCTCCCAGCTCCCCCTGATACTCTTCCATATCAACTCCTTGCCTTCCTTATCCCTTGATCCCTACTCCCCACCCTCCCCCGCCCTCCCTTCCCCCCAACACGCCAGTCCCTGGCTGCAATGCGTTCGCTAGCCATGGGCTTCTGTCACCTCCCAGCCCCACCTTCAATCAACCATCTCCCGTCCTCTTCCCCCACTGCTCCCCTTTTCTCCCCACACTTCCCCCTCCCCCCCAACACGCCAGTCCCTGGCTGCTATGCGTTCATTAGCCATGGGCTTCGGTCACCTCCCAGCCCCACCTGGAGCAGCAGGAATGAGCCCCTTTGAGGATCGTACCAGCATGGGACTGGGCATGGGCATGGGTATGGGGGGAATGGGCGTGGGCATGGGGGCCTTGGGAGCGGGCATGGGGATGAGCATGGGCATGGGGATGGGCATGGGTGTGTTCCGGATCGGCCGGTATACGCTGGAGGAGCGGCGGCTGCGGATTATGAAGTACCGGCAGAAGAGACACGAGAGGAACTTTACCAAGAAAATCAAGGTGGGCTGCAGGGAATATGTTACTACATACTTTCGAAACCCCCGTGCTCTTCCGCACCATCATCAGCCTGAAAGTACGTTTTATTGTTGTTATTGCTATTATTACTATTAAATCCACCATATCCTTCTGTAGTACTCTTCCTTCCCACTCTCTTCAACTCAGGCCCTTTAGCAGCCAGTGGTTTAAGCTTCCCCTCTTCTCTGCCACTCCTCCTGTCTGCCCTTCCCCGCCCCTCATGCGTCCTGCCTTTCCTCGTTCTTTCATCTGTGTGTGAACTGGTTGCACAACCCGGCATGCACATGAGCAGTACGCGTGTCGGAAAAACCTGGCGGACAGTCGGCCGCGCGTGAGAGGCAGATTCGCACGCAACGATGAGATTGAGGAGGTGAGGCGCTCTGTGCTTTTCATGTGGCTCTTGAATCGTTGCAAAAGGAAGGTGACCAATCGTGAGGTGCTATTGCTTTCCAAGTTTGCTTCTCCACTTTGTGTGTGTCTTTTTCCATTATATCCACCACCGCCCCTGTTTTGCCTTGATATTTTCTCGAAGGATTTTTCACACTCCTCTCATCTTCCCTTCCCCACTCCCTCCCCAACATCCTCTGTGTCCCTCACCCTCTTCCCGAGCAGCATGAGCAACAGGAGAAGGACTGTCACAGTGGGGATGGTGCTGATGCTGATGGTGCATGCGCTGATGCTGACGTGGACGTCTCAGGTCCACATGGCACATCATCGCATGACATATTGCCTACATCGCATGGTGACATGTTTTCAGCAGAGGACTTTTCTGACATGCTTTTAGATGGACCCTTTGGGTCTGATGTTTTCTTTGACATTGACCCCCCGGCGGGCCGTAGCAGCACCTGACTGAGTACTCTATAAGCAGGGGTGCTGCATCTTATGAGAAACGTACGGCAACGGGCTGGGGATTGTTGCTCAAGCGAGCAGCTGATTTGTACAGATTTGCAACTACCGTATTATAGCAACGGGCTTGTTTCATGATTTATATAGCTAAACAATGTTCTCCATAATGTGTTGGAATTCGTGAAGGTTACTACCTGCCATTGCTAATCTTGCAGCCGTTTTGCAAGAGGGGTGTTGGCACGCTTTTCAATATGTGCTGGATGGAATTGTAAATGTATTTATGCGTGAAATTTAGGTTTTCCATTTACAATCAATGCTGTTGACGCTCGTTTTGTTGTCGTGTTTTGCTTCGAGAGAACGTATATCGCTTATGCTCAAGCTCTTGTCCATCGCGATCATTCTAGAGCATACCGCAGCGCACACTCAACCCCTTCCCTCCAGCCATCGCCATGGATGATTCTTCAAAGATCATTCGTCTAGGGACTTCTGGAGAGCCAAGTTAGCACGATTTGTTCTAGCACTTTCTGAGTGAGCGACGGCTGCGTCTGATTCTGGCTTCTCCTAGATTCTTCTTTGATGGAATCTCATTGGCAGTGCCACACTTCTGATGCCAGCTTCGTTGTTCCAGAGCCATGGCCGTGCTGGTTTCAGAACTTTCGTGCATCGTTGGCGAATCGCATTTGGCCGTACGCCTAGTCGCTATTCGTATAAAGCCTGCGAAGTTCCACCCAAATGCCAGAATTAAACTTACAAACAGCGCTCTCGTTATAACAATTCTCGCGAATTACTACCTCCTCGCCTGCTCTCAGCCTTTTCGTAGCTTCACAGAAGACCATGGCGCTCACACCGTTCGGCGGCTCTGATCCTCTATTCAACTCACTTCTCCGGCTGTCGCACATCCCAGACGAGTTCAGCACGCTCTTCGACGCTCCGACATCGAGGTTCGTGAGAGACAGCAACGCGATGGCGTCAACTGCCGTTGACGTGAAAGAGACTCCCGAGGCTTTCAAATTCATCGCGGATCTCCCAGGACTGAAGAAAGACGAGGTGAAGGTCCAAATCGAAGATAAGAATCTGCTGACCATCAGCGGCGAACGGACTCGGGAAGTGAAGGAAGCGACCGATAAGTATCACCGCGTGGAGCGGAGCACTGGCAAGTTCTTGAGACGATTCCGTCTTCCTGATAACGTGGAAGTGGATAAGATCGCAGCGAGCTCGGAGAATGGCGTGCTCACTGTGACTGTGCCCAAGGTCAAGCCACCCGAGCCGAAGAAGCCGGCTATTGTAGATATTCCCATCAACTGAAGGGAAATTTACATTATCATTCATGGTGGTGATGGTACTTGTTAGATGATTTTGAAAGAGTTTGCTAGTGTGGGACCTTGTAAGGGAGTGTGTATGATTATGTGAAATTTCGTTTTTGTAAGGTCCAGTTTTCACAACCTTTATGTGCTGAACATTTGAGGATCGTTTTAGAGCCATGGCGTCGAAGGGTGTGCGCTACGCATTTCCTTTAGCGATGTTGACGGCATAGCAAAACATAGGAGTCCAGACCAGCAAGGACAGAAGCTAGAGCCAGTCGGAGCATAAAAAGCCTAGAAAGGAGCCCGAGGGAGTTTGGACCACCGTTGCATTGCGAGGCTCTGCAATTCGCGATGGGGATTTCGATAAATGTTCGTCCACGTTTCCACGAAACCGAAACGTTTCAGTCGGCGGCTAACGAAGGCTTCCAGAACGTCGTTCGTCGTTACTGTATTCGGCAGGGTCGCCCAAAACAAGGGTTTCTGCATCGTAACTTGGAAGCTACCGTACTGGAACGCGATGTACCGAGAACTTAATACATGATTTTCACCGACTGTTTGTGTGATGACCTCAGGTTTCACCAGACCACCAGACCAGACCAATCCCATATTTTGTTTTGTCCAATCAGGCAAACGCCAACCAACCACATTTCAAAATGGATCTGCTTCTTTGCAGACATGGTTGATGTGTCTTTTTCCTCCCAGCCTTGCTCCTAGAATCCGTTTGTTGACTGCCGGATAGAAGTTGTTCGTTGCTGGCTAGACGGTGTGTCGTACGGCCGCGTCTTTTGGGTAGGCCGTATGATGGACGATAGGTACGGCCGGTCAGGTATGGCTGACCGGAGGCACGAGTTCGTGGATCTGGGAACGGAGGAGCGGAGAATATGGCCGACGAGGAAGGGAGATGAAGAGTCGTTACGGATTGAGGCGAGGCCGTCGGCATATATTACCGATCCTTTCGGCCGTCCGACGATTGATTTCGATCAGGGTAGGTGATCCTGAAAAAAAATTCCTTCTTATCATGACTCTGTCATCTCCTGTTTTCCTTATGCTTCCGATATGTTGTTTGTTCTCTTAACAGGCAAGGAGCCGCAAGGATCGATGGATTCCATGGTGTGGATATCGAATCTTCCGAACGACGTCAGGGAGCGAGACATTGCCTCTCTCATTGGAGAAGTTGCTGAAGTTCAGGTGCGCTCTCTAACTGGAAACATTGCCAAAAAGCACAAGTTGTTTCCCTTTCCCGTTTTCCCCGTTTGTTTCAGCTTGTTCTATTTTCCTGGGAATTTAATAATACAGCGTCTGTCAATGCGTGCAGATGGATCCTGAGACGCGAGGCCTGAAGACGAAGCTCCATTTCAACGGAAGGAACGGCGTGGTGGCGGAAGTGTGGCTTCAGAAGCCAGGGTCCGACCAGCACGTCGTCAAGTGGTTCGACGGTGCGTGACTTTTTTTTTTGGGTCTATTTTTTCCAGTGAAAATTGACGTTAGATCGGCACATTCTTTTTTCCGACCTTGTCACTGCCTTCTGAAAGTGATCTGCAAGTTTAATATTATTTTCTTGGCATCGCCTTTTTTTGTCTACCATTGCGTGCTGCAGGCTACGTATTCCAAGGCCTTCGCATGAAAGTTACGTTGGATCCTCCACCAAACTTCACGTCTGCTTTCAAGCCAGATATTCCCATTGTAGCAGCCGATCGCCTGGCTTCCTCCGCTCCAGAACGAATCAGCGGGTTTTCGGATCGCCCCGGTATGCCGCTTTCAGATCGACTCGGGTTATCAGTCACGGATCGTCTAGGGTTACCTGTTACAGAACGGCTTGGTGGTCCTGTCACCGATCGGCCGGCTGGTTCCGTTTTGGACCGGCTTGGGTGGCCGGCAGGTTTGGCTTCAGGGTCCCCCATTGGAGGCCCGGTACCGGACCGCGTGCGAGCTCCGGTTGCAGATCGCCTAGGAGGTTCGGTACCAGACCGCCTTGGAGGCTCGGTAACAGATCGCTTCGGAGGTTCGGCAGCGGATCGCCTAGGAGGACCTCTTCCAAACAGGCTGGGTTATGGCTCTTCAAGGGGGGATGACGTGGCAGATGGGTACGGGAACAGCCGTAGGAACGCAGGGAGCGCGTTAGACGTGAGTCGCAGGAGCAGCTTCGGGGAAGATTCCGATGTGGGGGGGCTGCAGCAGCTGCGGCACGATATGGGGCTGCAGCGGCGGGAGCTGTCGACTGGCGGAACACTGCTTGCCGTCCGCGGAGACCCGGACGATGAGACGGGCGGAGTTGGCGGAATGGGGGGAAGCGGCGGAATGGGGGGTGGAAGCGGCGGATTGGGTGGGAGCGGCGGAATGGGTGGTAGCGACGGGATGGGTGGTGGTGGCGGATTGAGTGGTAACGGTGGTTTGAGTAGTGCGGTGGGAATGATTAGAGGCGGAGGGGAGGGTTACGGCGGACGGGGAAGCAGCGATCTTGATCGGATGGCATCTCCGCCACTGAATGCCGTCGTTTCACCGCCGGCTGGCGGAGGAAGCGGAGCAGCGGGGGCGCGCGGAAGCGGATCAGGAAGACCTAGGCGGTTGGGCTCTCCGGACCGTTACTCATCACGGGAAGATCCGCGGGATGGGGGGAGATATCCGGGGCGAGATGGCGGAAGGGATGCAGGGAGAGACGGCGGAAGGGATGCAGGGAGAGACGGCGGAAGGGATAGGGGAAGAGATGCGGGGAGGGACGGGGGGAGGGACGGGGGGAGGGACTTGTATGGCAGAGGATCGCCGCGCGGAGGACCAATTGGGGGAATGCGGGAGATGGAGCAGCGGCGGGGGGAAATGGAGGGATTCGCGGAGCAGCAGCGGATGGAGGAGCTGGTCGCTGCGGGCATGGGGCTCGCGGGGCTTCCGCCGGGGGCGCACGTAGCGGCCGCGCATTTCGGCGCGCGCATGGGCATGGGCGGCGGGTTCATGGGGCCGCGCGGGAACCCGAACGTGCAGCCGCGCGAGGGAGACTGGATCTGCGTCGAACCCATGTACGTCTAGCGCCTTCCGACGCAGGTAGATGAAACGTACAGGCAGATAGGGGTTACAGGTGAACGAGGGTTGCAAGTCGATGAGGTGAAGCAAGGGGTTAGGTCTGGATGACCTGCGATAAGCCTTGGATGATCTCAGATTGTTGCCCGGCAGCTGTGTGGTTTTTTTGCAGCTGATACTTTCAGCTGTTTCTTTCGTAGCCGATTCTTTTGCAGCTGGTTTTTCTGCAGCCGATCCCTTTCAGTTGATTTGTTCGCAGCGGATATGGGTGACTGCAGCGGGAGCAGGTGGGTTAGGAACGCAGCTGGTCTATTTGGTGGTCAGTGCGGCTGGTTCGCTGGGTGCTTCGTGTGTTACTCTTGTGGGAGGGGAAGGTTCTAACGGGGAAGCTGGGCAGCAGCAGGAGGGATTGACAGGTGGGTGGTGGGTTGGAGAAAATCAGAAATCCGATTACCCCCACTGCGAAACTCGGGAGCCGAATTTTGCTCTGCAGGTTTCCGTTCAGTTTTTATTTTCTCTCAGGTCTTCGGGGATTCATATACAGATTTGGGACCACGGTGTACATAATTTAAGTCCCAGCAGCGTTTCCCTGGGAGACTCGGACAGGCAGGCCAAACCTCTTAGGTACTGAAGCTGTGTCATTCTTTGGTTGATGGTGGCTCGTTGGTCAAGAAGCATGACTTGTACCGCCCATTCTCCTGGGATCTCTCCTGACTTCTCACGGTTTTCCTTCCGGGTTTTCTCCTCCTCCTGCTCCTCGTGCTCCTCCCGCTGCTCCTCCTGCCGCTCCTCCTCTTCTCCGCCGCGTGCAGGTGCGGCAATCTCAACTTCGCCCGCCGAGTGCGCTGCCACCAGTGTGGCATGCCTCGCCGCGACCAGCCGCCCATAGTCCCCATGCCCTTCGCGCCCGACCTCCCCATCCACCGCATTGGACCGCCCCCAATCCCTCTCCACCCCCTGGGACCCATGAGAGGCGTAGGGGACGGCCCAGGTTTTGGTATTCTTGACGGTCATGGGTTTCCAGGTGGGCACTCGGGGAGAGGGGGGGGTAGAGATGGGGGTTTTCTGCCTGGTGGTGGTGGCGGCAGGGAGTATGATAGGAGTGGCAGCGGCAGGGGGTATGATGGGGAGGGCGGAAGGGGGGGTGGCCGCCGGGGGGAGTATGATGAACGGCCGAGATCTGGCGATGGTGGGATGTTGGAGGGGAGGGGCGGCGGAGGGGGGTACGATGGGGGCAGGAGAGGGGGGAGTGCGCGGGAGGAGTATTTGGGACCCGAGGGAGGGTATGGGATGGAGATTCATGGGAGGGGGAGGGAGTGGATGGGTGGGAGGGAGAGAATGATGGGCCGAGGGGGAGCATGGGATGCTATGGGTGGTGGCATGGGCCATGGGGGGCATGGGGGGCGTGGGGGGCATGGGGGGCATGGGATGATGCTGGGGCTGCGAGGAAGGGATGATATGAGGCCGGGTGGCAGGGACTGGGATTTGGAGAGGGATCGGGCACTGGAGAGGGCAAGGGAGAGGGAGATCATGAAGGAGAGGGAGCGGCGGAAGGGGAGGGAGCGGGGGAGGGAGAAGCTGGGGGAGCGGGACAGGGGGCAGGAGGGGCGGGATGGGGGGAGGGAGCGGCGCGACAGAGGGTCGGATGATGAACGGGAGCGGGATCGGGAGCGGGATCGTGACAGGGAGAGCGGGAGGGGGAAAGGTGGAGAGGGTTTGGGAGGGGGTAGAGATGGCAATGGTAGGGCGGATGGGGGTGGGGAGAGGAGGGAGGAAGTGGCAAGGCGGGTGCAGTCTCCTGAGCGGCGCACGGTAAAGGGGGATGGAGGGAAGGAGAGGGAGCGGAGCCGCTCCCCCCGGCCTCGACGATAAGCGATCCGTCTCCTTGTGCTCTGCAGTGGAAGTTTGAAAAGTTTGAGGCTCATGGATAAGGTTTGCACTTATTTGCGCAGAAGAGGAACTTTCCTGAGTCCGGGGATCGGTTGGGAACAGGGAGAGAGCTGTTAGGCCCAAGGGCAGGCAGGAGCAGTAGCAGCAGCAGCAGCAGCAGCAGCGGTTGTGATTGCGATGAGCAGCAGCAGATTTTGGCTGGGATAAGCAGCAGTTGTCAAGAGACTGGGATCATGAGGGTTCATTGGGATTAGCTTAGCACCAGCACCATGCATAGTTTTATGTTGTTATTCTAGGCTCGTTGCCCTTCTTTGGAAGGGCCTTGGTCTGTAGCTGGAGACAACAAATAGGAGGAACAATCTATGTAGATGCAGATGCTTGCAAAGCGGTTCAGTCAAGTGTGATTACGGCTGAATGAGTGGGAAGCGGTAAGCACATCAATGATCTGAGCGTAAATGTGATGCATGTGCTGCAAGCAACACCACGCATGCTACAGCAGGATACGCGGGGTGGGTGGGTGCCTCTCTTGCAGCAGTGCCAGCAGAAACCACATATTGGGGGAAGGTGGACAGGGACGTTGGGCAGGGCACGTTGACCACGTTGATCAGGGAGTGCCACGTAGACCAGGGAGTGTTGGCCACGTTGACCAGTGGCCCTAATCGAGTGGAAGGAGCCCCTTGGGCGGAATATGTTACAGCATTGGTACGGTATGTGGTTCTAATAAAATCATTCAAGCAGGGCTAAGAGAACTCGCAGCAGGCGGGAGCAGGTGGAGGGGGGCGTGAAGGGAACAGACATGAGATAGACTAGACCACGTTGGCCAGCGACTGTACTGGAGGGCCTCCCCTGGTTGCAGTTTGCAATGCTACACACCGAGTGTGCTTCTAATCAAGCAGGGCTATAAGGATGCGGAGCAGGCGGACATGTGGAGGGGGGCGTGTAGGGCCCACACATGAAATAAACCACGTTGCCCAGCGGCCATTAGAGGGATGCTGCAGCATCTGTTAATCAAGCAGTGCTAGCAGAATCCGAAGCAACCGGGAGCAGGTGGAGGGGGGCGTGTAGGGCCCACACATGAAATAAACCACGTTGCCCAGCGGCCGTGCGTATATGCCATGGTGCCTCAGCCGTGATAAGAGCCCCTTGGCTGCTGACGAGCCGTAGCTGTGTGGGGGAAGAGAGGAGGGAGAGCAGAGAGCATGAGTGAGATAGAAGGGCCCACACATGAAATAGACCACGTTCCCCAGTGGCCGTGCGTATATGCCATGGTGCCTCAGCCGTGATAAGAGCCCCTTGGCTGCTGACGAGCCGTAGCTGTGTGGGGGAAGAGAGGAGGGAGAGCAGAGAGCATGAGTGAGATAGAAGGGCCCACACATGAAATAGACCACGTTGCCCAGCGGCCGTGCGTATATGCCATGGTGCCTCAGCCGTGATAAGAGCCCCTTGGCTGCTGACGAGCCGTAGCTGTGTGGGGGAAGAGAGGAGGGAGAGCAGAGAGCATGAGTGAGATAGAAGGGCCCACACATGAAATACACCACGTTCCCCAGTGGCCGTGCGTATATGCCATGCTGCCTCAGCCGTGATAAGAGCCCCTTGGCTGCTGACGAGCCGTACCTGTGGGGGGTGGGGAAGGGGGAACAGAGGAGTGAAACAGGGATTAGTCATGACTTCGAACGAATACAGATCATTGCCCAGTGGCCGTGCGTACATGCCATGCTGCCTCAGCCGTGTCAGGAGTCCCTTGGCTGCTGATGACCCATATCTGTGGGGGGAAGCGAAGGAATAGCAAAGGGAACAGGTAAGCAACAAAGCACTGAACCAAAACTCTTTCAGACAATTGCCCAAGCTGATTCCACTGAGCAGCACCCTATCATTCATAGCAAAGTCTGCAAAAATCTGCAAAAAGTTCTTCCAGGTTACAGAAGATTCCAATGACCAGCGACCAACCAACAATTCACAGCGGAGGCCATCCCAGCACACTCACCTGGCGCCGTCTGTCTCATGCCCAAAGACTGTTCCCTACAAGTGAAGATTTCTGGAAATAGCTCAATCATTGTAGTACAAGCATTTCCAGAACCACTCACCCGGCCCCATCTGTCCTGAGCTCGGCCACAAAGACTGTTCCTATAGCCAGCACGCGCTGTATCGAGGGGTGACAGGAGATTTGTTCCACTAACGAGGGGTCCCACAACTGCCAGGTGGTGGGAGAGAAAGGCAATGTGGGAGAAAGGGTAATGGGAGTGAAGGGAAGGAGAGACAGAAGGGTGCCTGGTTGGTGTTCCTGTAGAGAGAACATGCTGTATCGAGGGGGGGCAGGGGACCTGCTCCACTAACGAGGGGTCCCACAACTATGGGATGGAATGAGAGAAAGGATGAGAGGGACACAGGACGTTGGGTGTTTCAGAAGTTGCTCAATCCCCCACAGAGGACGACGTTGAGGATTGTAGGTGCGTCGGCAAGGAATCATTAAACTCGGTCAGGTAAGAACATGCTTTTGAGAATCTAGAAAAATTACGTGTTGTGAAGGTATCATGTCCAATAGAGCACTTTTGAGGCGCCTCATAAGTTGAAGTGTGATTTTACGATGTCAACATGTCCAATAGAGCACCAAGTAGGTGTCATGGTTCCAGTATATGACAGCAACTCTTAGGGATGACACCTTGAAGTTGATATGTTGTGCTTGCGCGTGGAGGTATCATGGACGAGATTTTTGAGAATTCTCAAAAATCACGCGGAAGGTATCATGGACGACAGCATAAGAACTGTTGAAGTATATGATTTCACGATGTCAACATGTAGGAAAAGTCATATTCAAAGAGGCAGAGTGAACAGCGCAATGTGCTAAGTAGGTTGCAGGCTGTGGGTTAAAGTACCTCTTTTAGCTGAGAGCCGTCGGGAAGGAGGTTGGGGTTGCGAGCTGGGTCTGAAAGTGCTTTGAGAGAAACACAGGCCGCAGCACAGCCAGCAGGGTGGGCAGTGTAGGAGTGACCATGCAGCAGAGCATCGAGCTGTAATGAAGTTAGGGTGAGAATGGGGAGGAAGGGGAGAATGGAGGAAGAGAAACGGTGAAGGAAAGGGATTGAGGCATGAGCACCACAGAGGCTGCAGCACAGCGTAGGAGTGACCGTGCAAGAGAGCATCAAGCTGGGAAGAACGAAGGAGAGAAGAGGCAGATGCTTGTGAGGGGAGGAGTGGGAAGGAAGCGTTGAGAGATAAATTGACAGGCTGACAGGTTGGCGTTGGGAGTTATATGACGTTTTGACAGAAAAATACCAATTGAAAGCAGACAGGTTAAGGAATTACCTTGGAGGAGCCATAGAAGGCATCAAAGACAGAGGACGAGGCGAGAGTGACGGCCAATGGGATCATGCCACCTGTCAGCAGCTTGGCATAGCAGGCTATGTCCGGGGAACAGCCCAGTAGCTCTGCTGCTGACTGGGAGAGGGCAGGACGGGTGGGAAGGAGAAGGGAGGAGGGGTAGAAGGGAGAAGGGAGGACGGGTGGGAGGGGGAGTGAAAGGGAGACGAGGGAAAGGAAGGGAGAGGGAGACGGGGAATAGGGGTTGAGAATGGGAAGGACAAAAGTAATTTTTGAGTTGGGAACCGAGGTGCCAGCAGCCAGCAAAGACCTTGTTAAAGATGACTGGGATGGCATTGCGTGGGTGTGGCAGAAGGAGAAGGGTAATATAAGGAGCATGCTCCCCCTACCCTCCTCCTCCCATCATGGGAACCATCCCACCCCACCCCACCCCACCCCACCCCACCCCACCCCACCCCACCTGCGTGCCGAGGCGCCAGCAGCCAGCAAAGACCTCGTCAAAGATGACTGGGATGGCGCGAGAACGACAGAAGGAGACGAGTGTGCGCTGGAAGAGCGGGTCGATCATGACCATGCCTCCCGCCCCGTGCAGCACTGTGTGCATGCGCGAATGTGTGGGGGGGAGAAAGGGGTGGGGGAGAAAGCGGGGGGGGAGAAAGGGGTGGGGGAGAAAGGGGGGGGGAGAAAGAAAGGGGGGGGGAGAAAGGGGGGGGGAGAAAGGGGTGGGGGAGAGAAAGGGGGGGGGAGAAAGGGGTGGGGGAGAAAGGGGGGGGGAGAAAGGGGTGGGGGAGAAAGCGGGGGGGGAGAAAGGGGTGGGGGAGAAAGCGGGGGGGAGAGAAAGGGGTGGGGGAGAAAGCGGGGGGGGGAGAAAGGGGTGGGGGGAGAAAGCGGGGGGGGAGAAAGGGGTGGGGGAGAAAGCGGGGGGGAGAAAGGGGTGGGGGAGAAAGCGGGGGGGGAGAAAGGGGTGGGGGAGAAAGCGGGGGGGGAGAAAGGGGTGGGGGAGAAAGCGGGGGGGGAGAAAGGGGTGGGGGAGAAAGCGGGGGGGGAGAAAGGGGTGGGGGAGAAAGCGGGGGGGGAGAAAGGGGTGGGGGAGAAAGCGGGGGGGGAGAAAGGGGTGGGGGAGAAAGCGGGGGGGGAGAAAGGGGTGGGGGAGAAAGCGGGGGGGGAGAAAGGGGCGGGGGAGAAAGGGGGGGGGGGGGGGAGAAAGGGGGGGGGGGGGGAGGGAGGGTGGAAAGGGCCTAAAGCGCCTCACACAACGCAACAGGACGGGACCTGGCAGTGTACTGTACTGCATGCATCCACAATCCTGACTTCCAAATTGAGTGAATACCGCATACGCACCTGGTTCGATGATGAGTGCGGCGGCCATGGCACCTGAAAAACCACCTGAAGGGCCACCTGAGGAGGAGTCTGAGGTGAGGAGGAAGGGCTGAAGCTGTTGTTGGATGTAATCATGATAGATGGGGGTGAGAGAGGAGGCGCCCCTTTCCCTGTGGAATACCGCTGAGCGTGATTGAAAGGAGAGGTGGGTGGTGGGAGGGGGAGGAGGAGGAGGAGGAGGAGGAGAGGGTGGGAGGCAGGACAACGAGCCATTGACCTTGGGAATACTCCACTGTTGGCGGGTCAAGGAACACGCCCTTGCCTCCGTACCTGTGGGGTGGGACATGGGAGAATCAAAGTACATTATTTTGTTTGTTTGTGTTTTTGTCTAGCACGGGGAATCTAGTAGAGAAACTCTCCCTGTGTACCCATGCCATCATGGAGAGCCAAAACAGAAAAAAAGGCAAGTTTTGTGATTCAACCTACCGTTCACGGCGGTTCATGACATGGCACACACAACAACTGCTGACGTGGCAATCTCTCACCATGGCTGCTGCTGGAAGGAGGTGTATGGGGAGGGTGACTGGGCATGCATGGCTGCCAGCGTGTCACCGTGGTAAGATCCAGTCAGTGCAATCACCTGGTGACACGTGGCATGGCAAGGAAGGAATAGAAAGTGCTAGAACGAATCAAGGCTCTGCAACAAGTGATGAGACACGAGCATAAGGTCTAGTGCCGCATACTCACATCACATGTCATCATAGTAAGTATGGCACGTGTTGACACGAGCATGGCACATGGCGTTAGGGCGTATTCCTAGCTTCGTGTCAAGCTAGGATGGTGTCGTCCGAAAACTTTGGAACTCACGCGATTGGCCTTTTACACGTGCGTTCCAAAGTTCTAGGTTGACACAAACACGTTCTTGACACGAAGTCAGGAATACGCCCTTACGAGCATAGGAGGCACCTGGAAAGGGATAATCACCCGTGCTACTGTCCGAACGTCAACTGCTGTCGAAAATTCAACCCCAAATCTCCTCACAAGTCACCATGCAACGCACCTTCAAAAGACGTTTGACTTGAATCAAAATTCACCTCAATGGGACGCACCTTAAGATCTGGAGGACCATCGGATCCCACGCCATTTCGAGTGCAGAAGGAGCGGAAGGCCATCTTGAGCGCCACCTCAATGGCTGTGGACCCGTTGTCTGAGAAGAACACTCGAGAGGCCCATCCTGTGCGGTGGAGTGTGGTGGAGTGGGGTGGAGTGGGGTGGAGTGGGGTGGAGAGGGTTGGAGTGGGGTGGAGTGGGGTGGAGTGGGTTGGAGTGGGGCGTTGTGAGGTGAGATAGGGTGCAAGGGGGTGCTGATAGGTCGATTCATTTGCGAGCAACCTCAATGGCTGTGTGGAACCATCATGCCATGCACGCCCACCCACTCTCATGCACACCCCTTCCAGCCCCTTCTTACCATTCCCAACCGCTTCATACCTTTCCCAACGCCCTTCAGCAGCAGTTCAGCAGCTTCCAGAGCCAGTGCATGCGCATTCTCAGGGCCCAGCCTCTGGGTCCACCAACTTGCACACCCATAGGAGAACCCATGCTTACCCATTCCCAACCCCGTCCTATCTTTCCCAACCGCTTCCTACCACTCTCAATGCCTTCCTACCTCTCCCAACGCCCTTTAGTAGCAGTTCAGCAGCCTCAAGTGCCAGCGGGTGAGTGTTCTCAGGGAACATGACATGCCCATATCGAGCCATGGCCGCCCCTATCTCCCTCGATAACTCCCCCTGCACCACAGCGCCCAGCCCCTGGGTCCACCAGCTCGCAACCTCGTCTGAACCCATGTGTACCGTTCCTAACCCCGTGTAACCGTTTCCAACCGTTTCCTACCTTTCCCAACCACTTCGTACCTTTCCCCACGCCCTTCAACAGCAGTTCAGCAGCCTCCAGAGCCAACGCATGGCTGTTCTCAGGGAACATGACATGCCCACATCGAGCCATGGCCGCCCCTATCTCCCTCGATAGTTCCCCCTGCACCACAGCGCCCAGCCCCTGGGTCCACCAGCTCGCAACCTCGTCCGAACCCATGTGTACCATTCTCAATCCCACGGTACCGTTCCCAACCGTTCTCTATCTTTCCCTACCGTTTTCTACCTTTCCCAACCGCTTCATACCTTTCCCGACGCCCTGCAGTAACAGTTCAGCAGCCTCAAGAGCCAGTGCATGAGTGTTCTCAGGGAACATGACATGCCCGTATCGAGCCATGGCCGCCCCTATCTCCCTCGATAGCTCCCCCTGCAACACAGGGCCCAGCCCCTGGGTCCACCAGCTCGCACACCCATCAAACCACTCCTCCAACCGAGCCTCTTCCCGAACCTCCCTCCCAGGCTCGGCCCGAGCCTCCGACAGGTTTTCGGTCTGGTTCGGTCGGAAGACGGAAAAGTTTTCGCCTGCCCGGGAATCGATGACTGTCACGTCCTTTACTCCCACCATGCCATGCTGGGTGAACGGCCACCAGAGAGTTTCGTGTGCCCGTTCAGCTGCCCGTTCCAGTGCCCGCAACCTCTTCCCGTGGTACTGTTCCAACACTTGCACAAGTTCCTGGAAGCTTCCTTCCGATTTGCCGAGCCAGTCGATGAGGTTCGGGTTGAGTGTGGAGTAAGAGGAGGATTGGAAATCGGTAGCGGGACTTGAGGAGGGAGAGGAGGTGAGAGAGGGGGAGGAGAAGGAGGAGGAGGATGATGAGAAGGGGGAGGAGGAGGGTGGGCTTGGGTCAGAAACGGGTGGTGGGGATGGCAGAGCAGGCAGGGTGATGACTGGAATCCTGCAACGGGAAGGAGAGAGAGTGGGAGGAAGAAAGATTGGGTGGAAAACAGGGAAGGCAGAATGCAAGAAGACGCTACTTCTTTCTCTGGTTCTTACCTGCCATAAAAAAAATCTCACCCCTCCTTCTCCCCTTTCCAACTCTTACGCCCTCAAGCCCCCTCTTTTCCCCTCAACCACCCCTACCTAACGCCTCCCTTCCCATCCCTCTCTCCTTTTTCTTGCTCTCTTCCACCCACTCACCCTCTTGGTCTTAAATACGACTTTAGATAATCTGCGTTATCAAGTCGTCCCTCCTCGTCCTGACACAGCACCACCGCTGCCACGTCATACCCCCGCCCTGCCAGGCTGTCAACTGCTGCTACAGTGACCGAGATGCCGCCCAGCCGCCCGTCTCCCACTAGAATACAAGGCAGGCGCAGGGGTCTGGCGCGGAATGGGGGAAGGGATGGGGGAATTTGGCGAGAGTTCGGGGAGAGATGGGAGAGATGGGGGAAAGCGGGGAGAGATGGGGGAAAGCGGGGAGAGATGGGGGAAAGCGGGGAGAGATGGGGGAAAGCGGGGAGAGATGGGGGAAAGCGGGGAGAGATGGGGGAAAGCGGGGAGAGATGGGGGAAAGCGGGGAGAGATGGGGGAAAGCGGGGAGAGATGGGGGAAAGCGGGGAGAGATGGGGGAAAGCGGGGAGAGATGGGGGAAAGCGGGGAGAGATGGGGGAAAGCGGGGAGAGATGGGGGAAAGCGGGGAGAGATGGGGGAAAGCGGGGAGAGATGGGGGAAAGCGGGGAGAGATGGGGGAAAGCGGGGAGAGATGGGGGAAAGCGGGGAGAGATGGGGGAAAGCGGGGAGAGATGGGGGAAAGAGCGGGGAGAGATGGGGGAAAGCGGGGAGAGATGGGGGAAAGCGGGGAGAGATGGGGGAAAGCGGGGAGAGATGGGGGAAAGGGGGAGAGATGGGGGAAAGCGGGGAGAGATGGGGGAAAGCGGGGAGAGATGGGGGAAAGCGGGGAGAGATGGGGGAAAGCGGGGAGAGATGGGGGAAAGCGGGGAGAGATGGGGGAAAAAAGGGGAGAGATGGGGGAAAGCGGGGAGAGATGGGGGAAAGCGGGGAGAGATGGGGGAAAGCGGGGAGAGATGGGGGAAAGCGGGGAGAGATGGGGGAAAGCGGGGAGAGATGGGGGAAAGCGGGGAGAGATGGGGGAAAGCGGGGAGAGATGGGGGAAAGCGGGGAGAGATGGGGGAAAGCGGGGAGAGATGGGGGAAAGCGGGGAGAGATGGGGGAAAGCGGGGAGAGATGGGGGAAAGCGGGGAGAGATGGGGGAAAGCGGGGAGAGATGGGGGAAAGCGGGGAGAGATGGGGGAAAGCGGGGAGAGATGGGGGAAAGCGGGGAGAGATGGGGGAAAGCGGGGAGAGATGGGGGAAAGCGGGGAGAGATGGGGGAAAGCGGGGAGAGATGGGGGAAAGCGGGGAGAGATGGGGGAAAGCGGGGAGAGATGGGGGAAAGCGGGGAGAGATGGGGGAAAGCGGGGAGAGAGGGGGAAAGCGGGGAGAGATGGGGAAAGCGGGGAGAGATGGGAGGAAGGAATGTAGGGACGGGGAAAAGAAGAGAGAGACGGGTTGGAGGGATGGAGGGATATAAAAGTGGGATGGGGGGAAAGACCACTAATGGCTGGACATAACCATAACAGTATGACCACAAGAGATGGTCGGCTAGAATGCTATGCTTATTGAAGAGGACAAGAGCGATGAAACCGCAAGAGAGGGGCTTCAGTCTAGTTGCGAGGATGTCAGCTTCTCAAACAGTTGTCAGATTGTACGAGCTGGTACTGGTGATGATGTAAAGGACGAGGGAAGAAGGCGTTTCCCACCCACCTGTACAAATCAGCCTGTAGGGTTCCCGAGGGCCCCGGGCTTGCCACGCCCCCAGCTGTCTCGATCAGAACCCATCTACCACTGCTGCTTGTATCATTGCCACCGCTACTGCTGCTGCTGCTGCTTCTGTCATTGGCCTTGCTGTCGCTTTTGCTGCTGCTCCTACCGCAACTGACATACGATCTAACAGCGTCCACCACAACAGAATCTGCCACCTCTTCCCCTGTCCCTTCCCCCCTCTCCTCCCCTGCTTCCGCTCCCCCTCCTCCCTCTCCTCTGTCTGGAAGTCTTAGCACAGCTGCCCGGCTTTCCCGGGCAGCCAGGTGGGGAGAAACCGGGTCCTTCCAGGCCCAGAGAGTAGAACAGGTGAGCGAGACTGGGGGGCTGTGTGACTGTAACGAGGGGTGATTATGCGAAGGGGATTGTGCTACTGCAGAGGACGAGGGAGAGTGAGAAGAGATGGTGTGAGTGGAGGGGGCGTCAGAGTAGTTAGGAGAATGAAGAGTGAACTGCAGGGACGAAGAGTGGGATGTAGTTGTGCTGCCAGCACTATCATCACTGCTGCTGCTGCTGCTGCTGCTGCTGCTGCTGCTGCTGCTATTATTGCCGGTGGTGGTGGCATTTGTGCTGACGTCACTGCCACCGCTGCAGCTGCCGCTGCTGCCAACGCAGTGTGCAGCAGCCAGCATCACCAGGCGAGCATCCGAATCTGGACATGTGCTCCATTCACACAGGGAGACGCGCAAGGCAGGGAAGTTTTGAGGCGCTTCAAACGTTCTGAGGCACTTTGAAAGTCGTTCTATATACGCAAGGGCAACCTCAAGGCAGGGGTGTGAGAGGATGGAACGGAAATTGTTTGAGGCCATAAAGTCACTATGAGCTCACCTTCAGGGTACCCTGTCTGCAGCGGTTTCACATACTCCAAATGGAATCCGCCGCAATTCACGGCAGTTTTCCCCTGCACGCCCCTTTCCCCATCCGCTGCGTCCGTTTCACCTCCCCCACCCGCTTCCGCGCCCCCCCTCCGCGCAGCTCGCGCAAGCAGCGCGACAGCAAGCCCCGCGGAAACGAGGGTCTTCCCCACGCCTGTGTTTGCGCCCCACACCACGAACGCGGGGGACGACAGGGAGGTGGCATTTGGTGAAGGCAGGATTTCCCCCTCTGGCGCGGACGCCGTTGCTGCCGAAATCTGGTCAGGATGAGCGATTTCGCCGGAATTCGCAGAATCTGATGCGATCACGAAATTCCGCGAGTTTGAACGGAGCTTTGAACTTGAAGGTCTGTGAAATTCGGAGTGGCTGTACCCTCTCTTCCATGGGGAGGGTATTACTATCTCGCGCTTTACAATCGACGAGAGACGCCCTCTCTCTAGCACCAGGCTCTTGATCGTTCTAGCGGAAGAGACGGGATTTCTACAGGAGAATGCGCCACTGCCATTCCTGACAAACGCGTCGCTCCCAGCTCTTCCGCTGGCGAAATTAGACGACCTTTTCAACGTCGCCGGTCGAGCGGGACCTAGTTGAAGATAGTGGTGCGTGCGACAGGCGGAAAGGCTTATACGGAGCTGGGAGGGTGCGCCGAGTCCTTCCTGAGAAGCGATACTCGCCGTGGAGAGAGCTGCTGACGCCGCCATGGTCACCAGAGCTGCGATTGACACTATGACTGCGAAGGCTGAGAGGCTCAAGGGAGGGAATCGCGGAGGGAACGCTGACAGACACAGAGGGTGATGGTCTGTGTGCTTGCTAAACGAAGTGCCCGTCTGAGCGAAATCGCTCGAGCAGCTTAGCCCACATGAAGATGTGGAACTATTGGACTGGATTTCCGGATTCGTACCCGGATTACAGATTCACGCGACGCGGATCGCAATAAGCGCGTTTCGCGTGTCCTGCGGGGCCTACTGCGTGAGGTGACAAGATCAAGTGCACTTCCTAAAGATTTTTAGGAAGAAGAGGTCACAACTCTGCTGGGAATCCATGAGTGGCAGAAAATGGTCAGATGTTGAGGCGACGGAGGAATTTGGGATACAATCGAGGTGAGGGGGGAGGCAGGTGGGCTATTGACGTGATATGTCAGTCCGATTTCGAAATACATTTTCGCGCCTGCCGCCAAACCTTGGCTGTTGCTGTTGACGCGCGTTTCTGCGACGCCACCAGGCGTTGCTACACCCAGTAATAGAGAGTCCTTGCTAAGTGCGAGGTTGGAGAATGGGACTTTTTTACGCGGAAGCGCTAAGCGTTTGCAAAACGCACCAAGTACCAGCTTTTCCACGTCACGCTTAGATGCGAACTCCAAGTCGGTTAGCTGAGTCACCGCCAGCTCAACAATTCTGGAATTCAGAAGCAGCTCCCCCTTTCTTCGGTTCGGAACATACGCGATTGTGAGTTTCAACTCGCTCCGTCCAACGAAGTAAATAACCTCTCTCATCGTTAGAAATGAGTTTCAACCTCTCTCTCATTGTTGAGAGGTCTCTCGTCCTGTTGGTTCCAGAAAATTCGGGAGTCTGCTCGCCCTGATTTCTTCCGCAAACCCGTAAATCAAGAAGCTCGACCAATTCGTTATCGCTGCGGCTCGAAAGCAGCAAAAACGTCGAAGACACGTATTTCTGCTTCCGCATGAGACGCGATTTTCCGCGCCACGTACTGGTCCCATTCCGTGGCAGTGGCATTATGGAGGACGGGCCGAGTAAGATCCGGAGAATATGCGTCTATTGCGGCTCGAGCTCCGGCACCAATCCCGTCTATGGCGAAGCGGCAGCGGAGCTCGGCCGGGAAATCGCGGCCCGGGGTTTCGATTTAGTGTACGGGTCAGGTAGCATAGGCCTGATGGGTATAGTCGCGCGAACGGTGCACGAAAACGGGCGGAATGTGCTAGGGGTAATTCCCCATGCGCTCGTGCCTCTGGAGGTATCTGGGCCGTCCGTTGGCGAGGTGCGATTGGTGCGAAACATGCACGAGCGAAAGGCGGAGATGGCGAAAGCAGCTGACGCGTTTATCGCTCTGCCAGGTCAGCAACGATCGCCACTGCTCTGTCAACTCAGCTCAACGTCGTCATGGTCGTGACTCGTTACCGTTTCTTCCGCTAGACACAGACACAACTCAAACCCGCACCCTCACCCCGCCCCCATTGAAGTTGTATCCCCGTCCTCTACGCCCCTTACCTCCTCCCCGCCTTCCCGTCTTCCCTCTCCCCCTCCACCTTCGATTCCACGACACCCCTACAGGTGGGTACGGCACGCTAGAGGAGCTATTGGAGATGGTAACGTGGTCGCAGCTGGGCATTCACGACAAGCCCATCGCCGTGCTCAACGCCAATGGCTACTTCGGTTTTAATGGGGCGTTCTCCCTATTCCGCCCCCCTTCACCCGCTCTCCCCATCTTCTCCCATCCCCGGCCCACCGCACACCCCCATACAGGTGGGTACGGCACACTCGAGGAGCTTCTAGAGATGGTAACCTGGTCGCAGCTGGGCATTCACGACAAGCCAATCGCCGTGCTCAACGCCAATGGCTACTTTGACTCGCTGCTCGCCTTTTTCGACCGCGCCGCGCAGGACGGGTTCGTGAGCGCGACGAATCGCAGCATCGTGATGTCGGGCCGCACGGCAAAGGAGGTTCTGGATTTGATCGAAGCGTTCGATGCGGATAGCCGAGGCGCGTTGCTGGCGAAGGAGCGGTGGCATGGGGACGAAGGTTCGGGATCGGGGATGGATGGGGTGACGAAAGAGGAGATGGTGAAGGCTGTTGTCGAACCCTGATTCGTTGAACCCTCTTGAAGCGAATTCGTTATTAGTGTTGTCGTTACAGATTCTTTCATCCCTCGTCTAACTAGTTTCATTGTTCACCAAGAACGCAGGCATGCATGACACTGTGAAGGAATGCTGAAGCCTTTTACATTACATACAATAGAAACAGTAACAACACTCAAGTTTAGCCATCACCAGGAAAGGCGAACAGACATGTGGAGTTTCAAGACTCGTGAGTGCTGGGAGAGGAGAGCAAGTCCTAGTGTACGGTATGTTGTTCAGCGTCGCCTCACATTCCATGTTCACACAGCCATACAGAAAAACATGGAAACAGTTACCTTCTCACCCATATCACCCGCAATCCTGACGCGCGGAGGCAAGCAGCTGATCGCCAGCCCGAGCTCCTCTCCACCATTCTACCACCTGCAATTTTCCTCTCAGCGATTTCACCCGCGGTTCCTGAGATGAGGCGGGACCCACTTCTTGGATGCACCCGCCGCCGGCGCTGCTTCTGCTGCTGCTGCTGCTGGAGCTGCTGGTGCCGCTGCCACAGGGGCACTCGTCCTCTCCCTCTCCCTCTCCCTCTCACCGGCACCACCACCGGAAGCAGCAGCGCTACGAGGAGGCTCATACCTAGCCGACCTCCTGCCAAATGCACCGCTGTCTTCCCCCTCCCGCCCACGATCCCCGCCCCACCTTCCCCCGTCTCCCGCTCCTCCTGCCCCTGCTGCACCCGCACTAGCCCTAACAGGCGGAACGTATTTCCCAGGCGCCCCAGTAGAAGCAGCACTAGCAGCGGGAGCCCTGTCCCTGGACCACCGATCCTCTTCCGCACCTGCACGTCCGGACGGTGGAGCCTCGCCGGCTGCCGAGCCTCCGGCGCGGGCTCGGAGGGCCGGCGGGACAAAAGCGGAGGTCTTGCGCTCGGCAGCAGCGGCGAGAAGCTCTTCGCGCTCCTTGCGGGCCTTCTCCTCTGCCTCCTGCTCCCTCTGGCGCTGCTTCGCTGCCATCTCCTCAAGTTTCCTCAGCCTCTCCTCCTCCTCCTTGCGCTTGCGCTCCAGCTCTGGTGTGTTGGTATCAAGGGAGAAGGCAGAGGGGAAGGAGAGGGAAGGGAGCGGGAATGGGGAGGGTACGGAGAGGGACCGCGGAGGGAAGGCAGGTGGGATGCATGCAAGGGAGTGAGCAGGGTTGAAAAGAGCTCTCCTCGCGCTCCTTGCGGGCCTTCTCCTCCGCCTCCTGCTCCCTCTGGCGCTGCTTCGCTGCCATCTCCTCCAGCTTCCTCAGCCTCTCCTCCTCCTTGCGCTTTCGCTCCAACTCTGGTGGATCGAGGGGTGAAGGGAGAATGCAGAAGGGATGCACGGAAAGGAGTGAGTGGTTATGGAGGGGATGAAAGGAGATGGAGAGGGGATGGGAGAGGATCGGATGGGATGGGAAGGGAACGAATGGGGAGGGTATGACGAGGGGATGGGAACCGGATGGAGAAGGGAGGGAAACAAGAAGACAGAGAGAACCTGCCCTCACCTTCCCTCTTGCGCCTCTCAGCCTCCTCCCAGGCCTTGAGCGGTTTTGGCCTCCTCCTGGCGGCGGAACATCTCCCTCTTCCTCAGCATCACCCTCTCCGTGCGCCTCAGCTCCCTCAGCTCTGCCCCTCTCATTCACTCAGTGCCCAACCGCGTGAGAAAGAGAGGGAAGGAGTGGGAGAAATTGCAAAGAGAACGGCCACGCACCTTCCCTCTTGCGCCTCTCAGCCTCCTCCCAGGCCTTGAGTGCCTTGGCCTCCTCCTGGCGGCGGAACATCTCCCTCTTCCGCAGCATCACCCTCTCCGTGCGCCTCAGCTCCCTCAGCTCTGCCAGCTTCTCCTCCCTCTCCCGCTTCAGCCGCTCAAACTCGCCGCGGCGCCTCCCCACAACTTGCTCCTGGAACTCCTCCTGAGAGGCACAGATGGTAAACAGGGTGGGAAGGAAGGACAAGAAAAGCGAGAATGACGATTCCAAAGCCCACTGCCCCCCCAACACCAGCAGCTTTTGAGGCGCTTCAAAAGTCGTCACCAGCAGCTCCCTCAGCTCTGCCAGCTTCTCCTCCCTCTCCCTCTTCAGCCGCTCAAACTTGCCGCTGCGTCGCCCCACAACCTGCTCCTGGAACTCCTCCTGAGAGGCAGAACAGTGAGCACAGGCAACAGATCAGTACCGCAGGCCGGCTGGGGCATGCGTGACACTGAAAGTCACTAACTTCGCCCCACCCCCTGCCCCCTGCGCTTTTCCTTACTTCCATACCTAATCCCCCAGCATGCATGTCGAGCTCGTGCTGTGCCTTGCTCATCCCTCCCACTAACCCTATCTGCCTCTGCCCTCCCCCGTCCCCTGTCTCCCGTTTCCCACCCCCCCCACCCCTGTCTCCCGTTTCCCATCCCCCTTCCGTCCTTCCCTCAACTCACCTTATCCCCCAGCATGCGGGACAGCCGAATCTTCTCAGCCAGGTCCTGCTCGTGCTGTGTCTTGCTCTGCGCAGCTGCCTCTGCCTGCTGCTGCTCGAACCACGCCCGCTCCTCCACCAGCCTCTGCTGGTACGCTGCCTCGAGAAGGGGCTTCTCCTCCTCCCTGCGCGCCCGCTCCAGGTGATCCAATGTGCGCACCTGAGGGGAAGAGGGGAATGGGAAGGGGGGAGGTTGAGGAAAGAGGAAGTGGAAAGAGGGGAAAACGGGGATCGTTAGCCCCTGCTGCTGATCGAACCACGCCCGCTCCTCCACCAGCCTCTGCTGTTACGCTGCTTCAAGAAGGGGTTTCTCCTCCTCCCTGCGCGCCCTCTCCAGGTGATCCAATGTGCGCACCTGGGAGGGGAAGGAATGGGGATGAGGGGGGATGGGAAAGGCAGGGGGAGGAGGAGGGGAGGGGGGATGGTCCGGGGGCGCGCCTTGGTCCGGGGGCGCGCCGTGGTCCGGGGGCGCGCCTCGGTCCGGGGGGGCGCCTCGGTCCGGGTGGGCGCCTCGGTCCGGGGGCGCGCCTCGGTCCGGGGGCACGCCTCGGTCCGGGGGCGCGCCTTGGTCCGGGGGCGCGCCTTGGTCCGGGGGCGCGCCTTGGTCCGGGGGCGCGCCTTGGTCCGGGGGCGCGCCTTGGTCCGGGGGCGCGCCTTGGTCCGGGGGCGCGCCTTGGTCCGGGGGCGCGCCTTGGTCCGGGGGCGCGCCTTGGTCCGGGGGCGCGCCTTGGTCCGGGGGCGCGCCTTGGTCCGGGGGCGCGCCTTGGTCCGGGGGCGCGCCTTGGTCCGGGGGCGCGCCTTGGTCCGGGGGCGCGCCTTGGTCCGGGGGCGCGCCTTGGTCCGGGGGCGCGCCTTGGTCCGGGGGCGCGCCTTGGTCCGGGGGCGCGCCTTGGTCCGGGGGCGCGCCTTGGTCCGGGGGCGCGCCTTGGTCCGGGGGCGCGCCTTGGTCCGGGGGCGCGCCTTGGTCCGGGGGCGCGCCTTGGTCCGGGGGCGCGCCTTGGTCCGGGGGCGCGCCTTGGTCCGGGGGCGCGCCTTGGTCCGGGGGCGCGCCTTGGTCCGGGGGCGCGCCTTGGTCCGGGGGCGCGCCTTGGTCCGGGGGCGCGCCTTGGTCCGGGGGCGCGCCTTGGTCCGGGGGCGCGCCTTGGTCCGGGGGCAACAGGAAACAGGGTGGAAGGGGGCGAGACGATTAGCGTTACCTAACAGAAGAGCAGCAGAAGGGCACGAGAGAGGGATCTGACCCGAAAAAGGCAGCATTAGAGCCTCACAATCACTCCACCAGCTCCACCTCCGGCTACCATGCAAGCCCTAGCGTGAACACGACCACCACAATACTCTTCCTTAACTCACCAGCTTCTGCAGGTGCCTCTCTGCCTCCTGCTTCTGCTTGAGCTGCTCTGAGAGCGAGGCACCTCCAACCAAAGCCACACTCAGGCAAACCAGACTGGCAGCAATCAGACCAGAGGTCAACCCGACCCTCACGTCACAGTACACCAAAGCACATCGCATCTCTCTCTCACTCACCAGCTTCTGCAGGCGCCGCTCCGCCTCCTGCTTCTCCTTGAGCTGCTCTGAGAGCGCCTCCTCCATCAGCTGCCTCTTGTCCAACCGCATCGTGTCCTGCTCACGGCAAAAAAGGGGCGGCAAACAAGGCACACAAGACCAAGAAGAAGCGGGAGCATGGATGGAGTGAGTCAGCGCATGCCTCCTCCTCTCCTCCATCAGCAGCCTCTTGTCTAGCCGCATCGTGTCCTGCTCCGGCGAAAATGAGCAGCAAACAAGAGGGGGCAGAAGGGGAAGAAGAGAAGAAGGGGAACTGGGGCGGTGAGTCAACTCACTCACCTACTCTCCTCCCCTTGTCCACCCACATCGTGTCCTCATAAGGCAAAAACTGGCACTAATCGAAGTCAGAAAGGAAGGGCGACAAAAACCTCGACCCTCCCTTCTGAAACATCAGAACTTGAACTATGCCCATGTGCCAGACAAGCCCCACTCCCCTCACATCCCCACAAACCCTAAACCCCATGTTCTTGCCCTTCTTGCCCTTGCGCTTCTCTGCCTCCAGCAGCAGCTCCTTCGCCTCTATCTCGCGCCCAATGCGCTCCTCCTCCTCCCTCTCCCTTCTCCACTACCCACTCTCCCAACCCTCGCAATCCTCCCCAAAAGGGACAGGAAATCCTGACGCCCCTTCTTGCAAACGTCTGGGACCTGACCTATCCTCCTGCCAAAGGGCAAGAACCCTAAACCCCTGCCCTCCTCACCTCAATGTTCTTCTTGCCCTTCTTGCCCTTGCGCTTCTCTGCCTCCAGCAGCAGCTGCCTCGACTCCTCCAGCTCCTTCACAAGCTGTGCTCGTCCTTTCGCTCTCCACCACTCCCTTCCCCACTACCAACACTCGCAACCTACCCATCTTTCTGAGATAACAAAACAAGAACCCTGACTCCCCTCCTATACCTTGAATATATGTGCGTTTTCATGCCTGTCCCACACATGCCTCACCTCGAGGTTCTTCTTGCCCTTCTTGCCCTTGCGTTTCTCTGCCTCCAGCAGCAGCTGCCTTGCCTCCTCCAGCTCCTTCGCCTCGATCTCCCGCCGAATGCGCTCCTCCTCCCTGCGAGCCGACTCCGCTGCCAGCCGCTTTGCCTCCGCCTCCTCCGTCAGCCTCTGCTGCTTCAGCTTTGCCGTCTGCTCCTCACGCTCCTGGGAGAAGGGAAATGGAGAGAAGGATGGGGGGAGAAGGGAAATGGAGAGAAGGATGGGGGGGGGAAGAGGGGGGGAAGGGAATGAGCCGAATCACAAGCCAATCTCTATGCTTTATGAAGAGTCTCCAGAACCAATCTCCCGCCGAATGCGCTCCTCCTCCCTGCGAGCCGACTCCGCTGCCAGCCGCTTTGCCTCCGCCTCCTCTGTCAGCCGCTGCTGCTTCAGCTTCGCAGTCTGCTCCTCGCGCTCCTGGAAAGAGAGGGGAATGGACCACATTGTACGAATACCAAGACCTTCTCTCATACCTAGGCCTTGCAAACTCTGACCCGACGTTAGATCCTCAAAAGCTTAGTCCGAATCCTAAATCTATCCTACAACCTCCTCTTACCTTCTCAATGACCTCCCTTTGAGCCTCTTCCTTGCGCCGCTCAATGAGCGTCTTGCGGGCAATCACCTGCCGCTGCTCCTTCTCCACTGCCGCCTAAACACAGGCATCCTAACCCCTTCACCCTTAAGTTCTGGACCTTAACCCCAGAACCCTGCCAATCTTACCTTCTCAATGACCTCCCTTTCAGCCTCCTCCTTGCGCCGCTCAATCAGCGTCTTTCGCGCAATCAGCCGCCGGTGCTCCTTCTCCACTGCCGCCTGGATCTCCTCCGCGGGCGGCAGCTGCTCGGCAGGTTCCTCCACAGGCGCGGGGGACTTGAGGCGGATGAGGGCAACTGCGCGGTCGAGATGGCGGGCCATGGTGGCCAGGTGGTTGCGTATGCGATCAGACTCGAGCTCCTGTTGGAACAGGTAAGGGCAAGAGGGTAAGGAGAAGTGAGTATGTGGGAGGGTAGCATATAAGAAAGTGAGTTTGCCTTGAGGCGGATGAGAGCAACGGCGCGGTCAAGTTGGCGGGCCATGGTGGCCACGTGGTTGCGAATGCGATCCGACTCGAGCTCCTGTTGAGAGAGGAAAAGGGGAGAATTGAAGGGAGAGGGACAGTGGAGCAGCAAATGAGGGCCACGGCGCGGTCAAGGGGGCGAGCCATGGTGCCAAGGTGGTTGCGGATGCGATCAGGCCCGAGCTCCTGTACAAGTAGCAACAGGAGCTGATTACACAGTGCCCTTGCTGAAGCCCAGGGGGACGCGCACAAAGCCCTGCCTCCCTCACACCCCTCCCTTTCTCTTGACCCTCATCCTTCCACCCTCCCTTCCCACTCACGTCAGCGCCAAACTTGACGGTGCCCTCGCAGAAGTCCAGGCGCACGTGCACAAAGCCCTCTCCTACCCACAATCACCCGCTTCTCACACTCGTCTTTTGCTCTCTCCCTCTCTCTGTCTCGCACCCCTTCTCCTGTCACTCAACACTCACATCAGCGCCAAACTTGACGGTCCCCTCCACGAAGTCCAGGCGCACGTGCACAAAGCCCTCAGCCACGGCCTCTGCGAGCATGCGCTCCACAAAGACGAGATCGCCGAACGGCACCATGCGACAGAGCGACGTGACGGTCATCACATCGTACACTTGAGATGCCTGAAAGGGATGAGAGGAAGCGTGGGAGAGAGGGGAGAGGAGGGGAGAGGGGAGGGAGGGAGAGAGGGAGACGATCAATCCCATGTAGAAGCAGTAGCAGCCAGTGAGCGAGCCTCAAAGCGGTTGGGCCACACACATAGCCCTCAGCAATGGCCTCTGCCAGCACTCGGTCCACAAAGACGAGATCGCCGAATGGCACCATGCGACAGAGAGATGTGATGGCCATCACGTCGTACACTTGAGATGCCTGGGGAAGAGGGGTGGGGGGAGAGAGCAGGGTCGCCAGTCGCTGCAGAGCAGGCATGTACGTCTGGAGCTCGACTTTTGGTACGGGGCACGCTGCTGACAGCTTCACGTCACTCAGTTCCGGCAAGCGCTGCAGCAGCGGGTGCATGCGCGCAGCTCCCATACCCCCATCCCTCCCTTGTATCATCCTGCCCTCACCTGCTGCACCACGCGCAGGGTCGCCAGGCGCTGCAGAGCAGGCGTGTACGACTGCAGCTCCACCTTGGGCACGGGGCAGGCAGCCGGCAGCTTCACGTCGCTCAGCTCTGGCAGGCGCTGCAGCAGCGGATGCACGCTCTCAGCTCCCTCACACCCATCTCTCCCCTGTATAACCCCTCACCTGCTGCACCACACGAAGAGTGGCCAGTCGCTGCAGAGCAGGAGTGTACGTCTGGAGCTCGACTTTCGGCACGGGGCACGCAGCGGACAGCTTCACGTCGCTGAGCTCGGGCAGGCGCTGCAGCAGCGGGTGCACGCGGGCAGCTCCCTCACACCCATCCCTCCCATGTAAAACCCCTCACCTGCTGCACAACGCGCAGGGTGGCCAGTCGCTGCAGAGCAGGCGTGTACGTTTGGAGCTCGACTTTTGGCACGGGGCACGCAGCGGACAGCTTCACGTCGCTCAGCTCAGGCAGGCGCTGCAGCAGCGGGTGCACGCGCGCGGCCAGGTCGAGAGGCAGGAAGTCGACTTCGACCAGATGATGCAGCTCGCGCACTTGGGGGAGGACGAACGCCAGCACGCCCTTGGCCGTCTGATGGCGGGAGAGAGGGATTGAGAGGCAAGAGAGGCAAGAGAGGCAAGTGAGACAGGGGTACATGGCACGCGCGCGGCAAGGTCGAGGGGGAGCAAGTCGACCTCGACCAGATGGTGCAGCTCGCGCACTTGGGGGAGGACGAACGCCAGCACGCCCTTGGCCGTCTGATGGGGATGCCAAAGGGGAAGGGAAAGAAGGAAGGAAGCAACCCATGCAATATTCGACCCATCATGCATGAGTAGAGATGTACGTTACCCTACCT
Organism: Closterium sp. Yama58-4; assembly: GCA_947470075.1. Lineage (NCBI taxonomy): Eukaryota > Viridiplantae > Streptophyta > Zygnematophyceae > Desmidiales > Closteriaceae > Closterium > Closterium sp. Yama58-4. The sequence continues at coordinate 266,073 of CANIUD010000192.1, read as the reverse complement.
TCCTGAAATCACATGTGTTTTTTTTTTCACGAAGAAGGCAGTCACTTATTGCTATGCCTGCATGTTTTGGTGTGGCATGGCATGGCATGGCATGGCATGGCATGGCATGACACAGCACGGATGACATGGCACGGCATGGCATGGACGGGATGGCACAGCATGGCATGGTATGACACGGAATGACAACATGACTTACAATCTCCTGCAGAAGAGCTGAGCGAGAGAGCTGCAGATGTCAGCACCACCGAATCCATCAATGAGAGAGGCATGCCAAGGGAGGGGGAGAGACAAGCGGGGGGGATCTAAGTTGACTCAAAAGAAAGCTGTGCAGATGCCAGCACTAGCGAACTTATAAATGAGATGCATGCGAAGACAGAGGTGGGGACGAACAAGAGGGGGGAAAAGGAGGGGTTGGGGGGGGGTCGCGGGGGAGGGGGGAGAGGGAGGAACAACAAGGGCAGAATCACATAGGCAAATGGCACATCAAAACTAGATATGGCTTTCCAACAAAAATTATACAACTGCTTACAAACGAATTCAAACGAACGACGGCAAGTAGGTGTAGGCCAATGAGAATCAGACTTAAAACGAGAGAAATTGGGAGAGGGTTGCGGAGAGGGTTAAGGTTAGGAGAGGAAGGGAGAAGGGGGGGGGGGGGGGGGGGGGGGGAGGGACGAAATGGGAGCGGATTGGGGGCAAGTATTTGTTAAGGATAAGGAGAAAATCAGCAGCGGGAAGAACAAATCACCCTTTCCATCCCCATCCCCTCTCCCCTTCCCCAAAACCCCCATCCCCCCACCCCGATCCCCGTTTCCCCCTCCCTCCCCCGACCCCCCCTTCTCCCCTTTCCCCGTCCCCTCCCTTATTCCCGCCCCTCCCCTCTCCCCGCCCCCCACCTCCCCCAGGCTCACCATCTGCCGCGGGTCCTTCTTGGGATCTACCACTACCCCCAGCAGGTTCGCCATCCGCACCGCCTTCTCCCGCGCCAGCTCCCCCTCCGCGCCCCCCCGCCCCGCGCCCGCGCTCCCCGCGAACCGCTCATACGGGGGCACGGCGAGCGCGGACAGCACAACCGCGGACGCCAGCAGCTGCAGGTCCTTATCCTTAAGATTCTTATTATAGCTCCGCTGCAGCAGGTACAACTTATACCACGCGTACGCGTGATACAGCCGCGCGCTCCCGTTCGCAGCGCCCCCGCTCGCGCGGCCCCCCCCGCTCCCCCCCTCCGCCCCGGCGGAATCCCCCTCCCCGGCCGCCATGGCGAAGATCCGCGTCAAGCGCGCGTAGTAAACCGCCATGAGCTGCGGCTTGGGCGCCTTTTTCGACAGCAGCATGAGCCCGTGGATATCCTCCACCGAGCGGAACGCCTCCTGCCACAGGCCCAGCTCGGTTGCCACTTTCAGCTGCTCGAAACGCGTGTCGAGGTACAGCTGGAGGGTTTCCGGGAGGGAGAGGTCCGGGCGGTCGCGCTGGTCGCGGTACTTGTTGAGGTTGACGAGGTGGTTGCGGAGAATCTCGCACAGGCGGCGGAACTCGTTGGTGCGCTTGTACTGCTGGCAGAAGCCGAACGCGCGGTGGGCGGTCATCTGGAGGGGGGCGGAAAGGGGGGGAGGGGGGTTTGAAGGGGGGGAAGGTTGTGCGGGGGTGGGAGGGGCGGGAGGGGTGGGGGGAGAAGAAGGGAGGAAAAGGGGAGGGGGGACAGGGGAACGGAAGGAGGGTGTGTGTATAAGGTGGTTTGAACGGGGCGGTCGCGCTGGTCGCGGTACTCGTTGAGGTTGACGAGGTGGTTTCGGAGAATCTCAAAGAGGCGGCGGAACTCCTTGGTGTGCTTGTACTGCTGGCAGAAGCCGAACGCGCGGTGCGCCGTCATCTGATATGGGGAGAGGAGAGGGAGACGGGGGGTTGCGCGGGAGAGAATGGGGGGTGCGGGAGAGAGGGGGGACGCGAGAGAGAGGGGGGGAAAGGGGAGGTTAGGGGGGTAAAAGTGGGAGAGGGAGAGGGGAAGGAAGGGGATTTTTCTTTGGCGGAAGGGGATCTTCATAAACCAGCAACTGCCTTCTGCACTCACCGCATAGAGAGCCTCCATCTTGCAGTTAATCCTCAGCACGTCGAGCACGGTGCGGTAGGCCTCCCACAGGAACTTGAACCAGGGCGTGACGAGCTCGCTGTCCGTGCGCTCTTTGCCCTCTCGCCGCTCCTTGCCCTTCTCCCCTCTCACGAACCAGGCCACTCACCGCATACAGAGCCTCCATCTTGCAGTTGTTCCTCAGCACGTCAAGCACGGTGCGGTAGGCCTCCCAGAGGAACTTGAACCAGGGCGTGACGAGCTCGCTGTCCGTGCGCTCCTTGCCCTTGTCGCCGCTCACGAACCCCAGCATCAGGTCCTCGGGGCTCTTCTCCGCCTCCAGGTCCGCCACCTCCCCCAACGCGGCTTCCGCCGCGGCGGCTTCCACCTGCGCCTGCGCCTGCTCCGCCTTCTCCGTGGCGAGCTTGAGGAAATACTTCACCACCTCCTCGAGTGATTGCACGTTCACCTGGGGGAAAGAGGAACGGCGGGGCGGGGGAGAGGCGGGGAAGGAGGAAAGTCATGTGACCTATCTTCGAAAGGCAAGTTACAAACCGGAGAACCACAGGTAGAAACCAAGGATCATGACATAACCACACCCTGGGTGCCGCAGTCACCCTTCAATCGTCACACTCCCATACATCACACTTCCATACAGTAACACCTTGACAGTCACACGCACCTGCTGGCAGGCGATGCGGTACTGGATGAGGCCGTCCTTGGCGAAGCGGCCCTTGCGCATGTCGACGCACAGCTCCACGTACTTGAGCATGATGCGCTCCAACGGCTTCTGCCATGTGCGGTACCGCTTCGACGTGATCAGATCGTGCAGGGACTGCAGGGCTGCGGCTTTCTGCCCCACGTTCATCAGCTCTGATGTAAGGAATAGGGGGGAATAGGTGGTAGAGGGGAATGAATAAAAATGCTTCGTTATAAGGGAACTCGCAACGGTCCAGAGGTTCTGCTACGTGCGATGAGCCTTATCTGTGAGAAAAAAACGGTGAGCAATTCCTAGACTAAACTACAGCGACTCCTTGTGGGATTTCCGAGGGGTTAATGGATTGGTAAGTCCATCCATAAACTAGAACACAGAGATCGTCTTGACCCTAGGCTGATATGACCCTACATTGAGCTAATCCTAGGCTTAGATGATCCTAGGCTGAGACGACCCTACGCTAAGTTAACCCTAGACTGAGACGACCCTACGCTAAGTTAACCCTAGACTGAGACGACCCTACGCTAAGTTAACCCTAGACTGAGATGACCCTACGCTAAGTTAACCCTAGACTGAGATGACCCTACGCTAAGTTAACCCTAGGCTAAGATGAACCTAGACTGGGTTGACCCTAGCCTGAATTATAAACTTGATAGAAATTCGGTCTGATTTTATCCACCGCAATCCCTCCTGTTCCTTTCAATGTGCACTTCGCAAGTCTCTATTGACTATTCAGGCGCCAGCACGATAAAGGCCGATGATGAAAATTTTGACTAAGCTCAATTAGGACGACATCTACCGTTTCTCAACTGCATCCACGCGCCAAAAAGGAATCGGACTAGAGATGCTACCCTGTCCAGGAACCCTTAACTAGAGCAGATCTTTCTCGTGAAGGGTTATCCGTCATATAGCTGCCAAGACATGGCATCGCGTAGCGACGACGGCTCTACGCGAAACAATAATCCAGCGAATCTACAGTTCGACTAAGTTCCGAAATAAAAGGGTCAAACTTATGCTGCCCTGCCGATACTGCTCACTAACGATCTTGATTGACGCGAAGACTGAACGACATGGCTTATCCTGTTAAAAGAATGACACAATCTTGAAAGGCGCCTGACAATCCCTAATCTTCGTGCATGCGGCCAAATCAACTTTCGTTTCTCATACCGATCAAGTGACTAGCAGCACGTGGAGGTTCTAAGAACAGAGCAACGTTGCTGACCTTCTGCGCGCTTCAGCGCATTCTCCGGCTTGGCGAACGTCGCCATGGCTGGTTCTTTGACACAACCAAGCTAAGAGTCGTTCACGGTTCAAGTATATGCATAAGGTGAAGGGAGCTGCAGGCTAGAGCGCGATATGCTCCCTAGGACACCTGCCAGATCCTCCTGACGGAGATCAAAGAGAAGAGTTAGTTTAGTCAGGAAGCTTGAGTAATGAGGGTGTGACACGACGAGAATCCCAGCTGGAAACGGTTGAGTACGTTAATGTATGTTTTAAAGCGGTTCTTCTACGGAAGCATTTCGAACCGAACCAAACCTATCTGAAGACTGCTACATGAACTGTGATGCAATTCCCATAAAGCGCGAAGAGAAGGGACAGAAAGACAGGAAGCAGGCCGAACCAAGGATGGTAAGGACGCAGGGTCTAAGGTCATGCCGAGCCTGCCTGCTGTTTGCGTTACCACACCGTAGCTCCGAAGCAAGTTTCCCAGCGTATTTTGGTTCGTGCTTTACAAAGCCTCGTTCGGCAAAACCAGAGCTTGGCCTCTGGTGTGCCAAACGCTGTGGTCAGGTATGTGTCTGTCAAGGGTGGTTATCCACGATGGAGCTGTGGCGGGGTGGGAAGTATTTACTAATAGTTTGTTTATAATTGCTGTTTCTCAGTGTTCCAGTGTTCTAACATCTCATCTTATTGCCTGCCCCACCAGGTCTTCCCTGATCACAGCCAGCATGTGTCAGAGTTCCCCAGCCAAATCAACGACGAGTACACCAATGTCGCGAGGCAGGGATCCTTCATCTTCGCCCACATTGGCCACAGAGCAACGTCAGGGAGTGAATGGAGAGCTTCAACCCCGGATCTCAACCGCACCTGCTTGCCTAAAATCTGTATCCACGGCTACGATTCACTTCGTTCCTAGTGGCTGAAACCACGGCTTCAAATTCAAACCATTGGGCTTTGCCGCGTTCCAAGCTGAAACAATTCCTCTGCGGCTCCAGATGAGAGGGCAATCGACGGTTCCCAGGTCAAGAAGTCCAACGTTCACCAGCGAAATCCCGCGATTCCCGCCTTTGTCAACGGAATCTCGCCGAAAAATGGTGTTGCTCGATTCGCGTAGCCGCTGAGGTGAAAGGAGAGGACAAACGTAAACTTGGTAATTTTCTTTTCCCGTCCCTGACCGGCTGATTCATGTGCCACGCGGACGATTTTCAACCAGCCACCATAGTGGACTCTCGAATCTCCCTGTTATGGAGAAAAAACCGAGCCTGACCGGACCAACCATACGCAGCCACCGTCATTGTTCGTCCCAACCCAACACAGTGTTGTAGACTGACTAATGAGAACTGGCTGGGTTGCGGTGACGAAAACGCAGGAGGTCCGAACCTACGGCTGCGATCTGAGTTACCAAAAGCGTTTCAGACAATCCTGTGATTCTGGACGGTAGATCTGAAGAGGATGTTTGTGAGGTAAGGAGAGGCGAGGCAGTTGGTGACCCCTCCGCCTCATTCCAACATGACAGTCGTCGCTCGCCTCATTCATTTTCGCCTGAGCCTCGAATTTCACAGCGTTTTCGCCTCTTGTCTCACCTTTTCTCACGCTCAGCTGTTTCTGCTCGTTTTCTTAGAGCTGCCGCGAAAAGGCAAACCCATAACGAAGTTTATTCTCAAAGTAGGCTGGAGGAATGATTCTGCTCAGGTCTGGCTTCATTGTAGAAGCTTCGATTGCGGGACGAGAATATCGGGCGTTGGAGTCACGAAGCCTGGAGACTACGGAAATGTTGGCGATGACTATGGAAGAACAAGTGTGAGGCCGGCGATTTTTTATAAACAAGGTAAAATTGACTGCTTATTTAGCGGTTTGATATACTTTCGTTTTAGCACACGCGAGATTGTTTAGTGGTGCGTCTGACATTTGCTGGTTGCATGTTGCAGGTTTGTTGCGGAGGCGACATGTCATTCGAACCACAAACGCCATCTGGCTGTCCATGCGATTTCGGCAAGTTCGTGCGAATTCGGCGAGCGCGTGCGATTTCAGACTGGCTCGCTTCGTGTGGCAGCTCAGGTATTTCCGAAAGCCATTCCCATGCAGACAGTCAAAACATTTCGCGGATGTCTCACGTCTCGTTGTCGCTTTTCCGTTTCGCGTTTCAATTTTGGGAGCATATTCACCGATCGATTCTGCACGTGGTTGTCGCGTTTCAGCTTCTCGTTTCAATTCCGCGATTTCAAATCCGAAATTTATTTTCGCGATCTAATCTCGCACATGGATTTAGTAAGCGCGACCTACTTTTCTTACGCACGCTGTGGCCGCCGCATCTTTCCTTCCCTCCCACTAGAGCTCTCCGACCGCACATAGCAGGGGCGCAGCGCCAGGCGACGGATTGCAAGGGGGAAGGTTGGAGCAGCGTCCAAACAACTCAAACTTAAGTGTTTAAAGGGTGAAGGTTGTGAGTATCACCTCCTGCCGCCACACTCCACTAGAGCCCGCCCCAATCAAGGTTGAGGTTCGGATCAGGTCCAGGTGCCCCTTCAGGTGTTTTTTTTTGGCTCCTGTGGTGCTGTGATCGTGCACATGCATCTACTTTCATCTGCATCGTCTTTGGCATGGATCTCTTTCTTCTGCCATACACTCACTGACTTCTCTCCTCGCTTCCCTGGCAGGTTTGAATGACCGCCGCAACGCCAAGGCCCTTCTGCGCACAAGGCTGGCGACGGGGACGCCAGCAGGAGAGGAGCAGAGGAGCAGAGCAGCAGAGGAGCGGAGGAGCAGCGTCGAGCTCATGGAAGGTTGAAAGTATCATCTGAGCCCTCCACACTCCACATGAGCCCCCCCTGGTGAAGGTCAAGGTTCAGGTGCCCCTTCAGGTGTTTTTTTTTTCTACCTGGCTCGTGTGGTGCTGTGGTCGTGCATCTTTCCTTCATTCGCATCTTCTTTCCGTTGGATTGTTGCCTGCCGCCATGCACTCACTGACTTCTCTCCTCGCTTTCCTGGCAGGTTCAAATGACCACCGCAACGCCAAGGCCCTTATGCTCTCCAGCAGCAGAAGAGCGAGGATGGGAGCAGAAGAGGAGCGGAGGATGAGAGCAGCAGAGGAGCGGAGGATGAGAGCAGCAGAGGAGCGGAGGATGAGAGCAGCAGAGGAGCGGAGGATGAGAGCAGCAGAGGAGCGGAGGATGAGAGCAGCAGAGGAGCGGAGGATGAGAACAGCAGAGGAGCGGAGGATGAGAGCAGCAGAGGAGCGGAGGATGAGAGCAGCAGAGGAGCGGAGGATGAGAGCAGCAGAGGAGCGGAGGATGAGAGCAGCAGAGGAGCGGAGGATGAGAGCAGCAGAGGAGCGGAGGATGAGAGCAGCGTCGAACGCATGGAAGGTTGAAAGTATCATCTGCGCCCTCCACACGCCACATGAGCCCCCCCGCCAGCATCAGCTCTTGGTGCTTCTTCAACCGCCAGCTAAGTGCCTTCTCCTCCCTCCACTCTCTTGCTTTCATCTCATATCTGCACCATGCATCATCCTCCCTTTTTCACTGCTCTTTGTCACACCCACTTGACCTCCCTCCCCCAAGGTAGCAGGTATATTTTTTCTTGGTACAGCCTCAGGTATTTGTTTTAGTTTGGTTCAGCTGGTACGAGGTCTCTTGGGTGTGCCACTGCAGCAGTCCATTCATGCACGCACCATTCACGCACTTGCTGCACTCTTTGCTCTCACTTCACTCCTCTCGTCTTCGGTTCTCTCCTCATTGCTCCGCCTTCACTTCCCCGTTTTCTCCCGCCCCTCCTCCCTTCCGCTCTCTGTACAGATCTGCCCCCTCTCGTCCCAGCAGGTCGCTCACACGGGAGTGGCAGTGGCGGGGGACATGGAGTGCACAGGCAGCAGCTGCTTTCCACCCGACCCATCCACAGCTAAGTACCCGCGCCCTGCCTCTTGCATTCATTTTCGTTCCACTTCAGTCCTTGTGCATTCAAACGCAAGCCTCTGGTTGAGCCAAAGATTGAAGCTACAGACCTCTTTTTTTGGGTAAACCCCCCCAGGTATTACAGGTATACTCTCAGGTCTGCAGGTAAGCCTCCCAGGTATGTACCTCCCTTGGGTCTGTGGCTTGTAGCTGAGGCTGCACCAGTGGCCCCCTTCTCTGCTCTCACCTGCCATCCCGCCCCACCCCACCCCACCCATGCACTGCTCTCACATTTCTACCCCTAGCCACGTACTCACTTCTCTTCACTTCTTTCCTTTTTGTTGAGGGGAGGGGCGTGGGGGTCAACACCGCTGCTCCCTCGCGCTCCTCCCCTGTGGCCGTGCAGGTGGCAGTGGTGGGAGGGAAGGGGGGCAGCACTCCACACTCGGCTGGGATGGGAAGGGAGAGTATCGGCTGGGTTGTCTGAAACAAGGTGAGCCTCTTTTCCCCTCCCTGCCACAGATGCTTGAATGTCTGTTCTTCCTTCACTCACGCTGCTGCTTGGTTTTCTGCCCATGCTCGCTTCGCTTGATGCTCCTTGCCCTGTGTTCCCTCTTTTCTCGTTTCCCTTCACATCCCCGTCCTCTCCTCCCTCCCTTCCTCTCTCTGCTCCAATCCCCGTCGTCCCAGCAGGTCGCTCACACGGGAGTGGCAGTGGCGGGGGACATGGAGTGCAACAGCAGCTGCTCTCCACCCAACCCACCCACAGCTAAGTATCCGCCCTCACTTTCTCCTCCCAATCTCTTTCGTGTTTCTTTGCTTTCCACGTTCATCCTTGCTGCATCTCCTGTTTTCTTGTCTCTTCAAATGCAAGCGGCTGGTTGAGCCAAAGCATCAAGCCACAGACCCCTTTTCTAGGGCAAATCCCCCCAGGTATAACAGGTATACTCTCAGGTCTGCAGGTAAGCCTCCCAGGTGTGTACCCCCCTTGGGTCTGTGGCTTGTAGCTGAGGCTGCACCAGTGGCCCCCTTCTCTTCTCTCACCTGCCATCCCATACCACCCCACCCCACCCAAGCACTGCTCTCACGTTTCTACCCCTAGCCGCATACTCACTTCTCTTCATTTCTCTCCTTTTCGTTGAGGGGAGGGGCGTGGGGGTCAACACCGCCGCTCCCTCGCGCTCCTCCCCTGTGGCCGTGCAGGTGGCAGTGGTGGGAGGGGAGGGGAGCAGCAGCACTCCACTCGACTGGGATGGGAAGGGGGAGTATTGGGTCTGGGTCTCCTGAACGAGGTGAGCCTCTTGCCTCTTCCCTTCACTCGTGCTGCTTGGACTTCTCCCTATTCTCACTTCACTCTCTTGCTCCCTCCGTGCCTTTACGCGTCTACCTGCTCATCTCCCCGTGCTCACTGCTGTCCCCTGCTCCCTGCGTCCCTCCCACCGCCTCCCTCTCAGTGCCGAGTGCAACCGAGGCTGTAGCAGGGGGCAGCGGGCAGTAGGAGGGCAGCAGGACGGCAGCAGGAGGGAGAGTATGGGGTGGGACATGGAGTGCACAAACATCAAACTCAGCCCACCACAGCTAAGTACCCTCGCTGCCTCTCTACTCCCAACCCTTGTGCTTGTGTTGCATTTCGTGTCTTGCTTGCACCATGCACCATGCTCTTTTCCCTGCTGCGCTTTGTCACACTCAAAAATCTCCCTCCCCAAGGTAACAGGTACAAGTTTCTGGTAAAGCCTCAGGTATTTGATTCAGTGTGGTTCAGCTGGTACGAGGTCTCTTGGGTGTGCCACTGTAGCAATCCATTCATCCACTGCACATCGTTCTTTCACACTCTCGAGTCTTAGCTCTCGCTTTTCACACGTCTATGTTCCTTTCCTCCTTTCCCTTCCCACTCCTCTGCTCCCCCTTCACACCTCCGTCTTCTCTCCCCACCTCCGTCCCCGCCTTCCCTCCTCTCTCTGTTCCACTCTGCAACCCTCTCGTCTCAGCAGGTCGCTCACACGGGAGGGACAGTGGCGGGGGTGCACAGGCAGCAGCTGCTCTCCACCCAACCTTCACACAGCTAAGTCCCTGCCCTGCTGTGCTTCTCCCAGTTCTCCCTTTTGACTTCGTTTGTTTTCCATGTTCATCCTTGCTGCACCTCCTGTTTCTCGTCTCTTCAAGCGCATGCCTCTGGTTCAGCCAAGGCTTAAAGCCACAGTCCCCTTTTCTTGGGTAACCCCTTCCCCTTGGTATAGCAGGTAAACCCCCCTTTGATATGACCCCCCTTGGTATGTGGCTTGTAGCTGAGGCTGAACCAGCGGCCCCATCCCCTCTCAGTTTTCCGACTGCTTGTTGTGCATGCGCCCTTCTCCTTCACCCCTCGCCTCTCCACCAGTCACTCACTATTTCTCCGTGGGCCATTGCAGGTGGAGGGGAGGGGCGTCGGGGTCAACTCCACCACTCCTGCACGCCCCTCCCCTGGTGGCCGTGCAGGTACCCACGGGGATGGGGAGGAGGCAGCACTGCAGCGGACTGAAATGGTGCTGCTAGGGAGAGTATCGGGATGGGTTTGGCCCCTCAAGGTGCGTTACCTCACGCCTTAGCTCACCTCCCCCCTTCTAAGGTTCACTTGCTGCAGTAGCTCTCCCTTCATTTCTGCATTCTCGTTTTTTTTCCACTCTAGTGCTCTTCTGTTTCTGTTCACACCAACTCACCAGTTCCTCCTGCCCCTCCCCTCGTCTCCCTCACCACCCGTTTCTTCCCACCACCAGGTCACTTGGCATCAAGAGAAGACTACAGCAACAGAAGCAGCAGGGGAAGCAGAGTAGCAGACCGGCAGCAGCAGTTGCAGCAGCAGAAGCGGCCAAGGCAGCAGCAGTAGCAGCAGTGGGGGCTTGGGGGCTAGAGGGCAGTCTAGGCTAGGCGTAGTTGTGGGGAGGTGTGGTATCAGGCGAGGTGTGGTAAGAGGTAAGGTATGGTAACAGGTGAGGTATGGTAATCTGATCCCCTCCTCTTTCTCTCTTCCCTCCAACTCTCCCTTGCAGGCTGAAGACGGAGCACTGGAGCACTGGAGCACTGGAGCACTGGAGCAAGGGCGGGAGAGTGGAGTCCACCCTCTCACACACCTCCTCCTGTCTCCCTTTTCCTAAACCCTAGCAGCACCCTGCTTGGAGCACCCACAGTGGAGTTCCGCCCTCCCCTAATCCCCCCTCCCCACTTCCCAGCAGCCTCAGCATCATGGCGCTCTGCATGGCTCTGGTAGGTACAAGTACGCAGGCATGGGGGTGAAGTGTGGGGTGTGTGGGTGAAGGCATGGGAGCAAACAGGGAGTTCACTTCCTGAGGGGCAGCATTCTCAGGGGATGTGCCCTGTCGGGTGGGGTGTGGTGGGTGGAATCTCCGCGGCACGGCACTCGGTGCTCGGGTTCCCAATCTGGCGTTCAAGGCCTAATGGACACCGTCAGAGCCGACCGGCCGGCGGCTCTGGTTCGCGTCAGCTCTAGCCACGTCAGGGGTGGGATTTGAGTCTTGGGCTGGAAGCGATTTCTCACTGCCACACCATGCCCGACAAAGCACAACCTCTGCGGATGGTGTTTCCAAAAGGGAATGGGCTGTCTACTGCTGGCAGGTGAAGTTGGGGTGCTTGCTTCCCTCTGTATCCTCCCTCTGTTACCTCTCTCTGTTCGCTTCCCTCTCTACCTCCCTAAGTTCCCTCCCTCAGTTCCCTCCCTCAGTTCCCTCCCTCACTTCCCTCAGTTCCCGCAGTTCAGTGGCCTTCATATCCATATCAGACCCAGTGTATGTTATTGTATGGTATGGTACACTGTGGTGCGATCAGGTGTGGTATATGACATTGTAGTATATACAGTGGTATGTCACTGTGTAGTGTGATACAGTGTGGTGATGCAATGTGGTGTGATACGTTGTGATATGTTACTGTGCGGTATGATGTTTGTGGTATGATGCATATGTTCTGTACTGTGTAATGAATTAATGTGGCACAATACTGTGCAGTGTGAAACAGAGTGGTGTGATACAGTGTGGCGTGATGAGTGTGGTGTTTCACAATGTAGTGATACAGGATGTTATGATCGTTTGTGGTGTAATAAATTGTGGTATATTCCAGTGTGGCATGATTGTGTGCTGTAAATGCTGTGGTATGGTACAGTGTAGAATGAAAGTGTGTGATAGTAAACTGATACAGAGTGACACAAAAGTGTGGTATGACAGTGTGTGGAACAGTGCAGTTGATATAGTGTGGTGTGATACAGTATGGTGTGATACACTATGGTCTGATAAAGTATGATGTGATGCATGTGATGTCCGAGACGGTGTAGTATGACACAGTATGCTACGACTTGTCAGTGTTGTTTGTAACAGTGTGACATGTGGTTTTGTGCATTTGTTGTGATGTGTGTAGTATGATGTAGTTTGGTGTGGCATGTCTTTTCTTCAGTATGGTGTCATTTTAGGTTGTGTTCTGCGACAAAATATGGCATGGTGTGTCTGGTGTGAGATTGTGTGGTTTCGTATGGTGTGACACAACTTTTTGTACGGTGTGATAGGTGTGACATAGCATGGTATGTTATGTGATGGTGTGGCATGGCATGGTGTGGTATGGCATGTGTGATATGTCATGGTGTGGCATGACATGGTGTGGCATGGCATAATGTTGCATTGCATGGTTTCACCTGTCATGGAGTGCCATGTCATGGTGTGTACTGTCGTGGTGTGGCATGGCATGTTGTGGCATGTCATGGTGTGGATGTCATGGTGTGGCATGTCGCGATATGGTATAATATGGCGTGTGGTGTGGTGTGTCATCGTGCTTTCTGCAGACTGGCAGTAGCTGGAGGGGAGTGGAGCACAGTGGAAGGCAAGGAGAACAGTATGGGAGGAAGGAGGGAATAGGGTGACCGGAGGATTGTGTTGTGGCATGTGGCAAGCATGTTTGCCTCAGCTGCCATCCCACGCATCCAGTGCCTCATGGCACACTGCTGCTGGTCATAGCCGTATATTAGGTTGGTCGTAGAAATATTTTTTGGGTTGCGAAGCAACCTATTACAATCGTTATGTACAATTTTTTTTTCATCGTTATGAAAAAAAAATAGCGAATCGTGGCTAAGTGATTCAGTGCTGTGTATTTGCCACGACAATTTCCTAGGTAGTTCGCCTTGACTGGTAACCTATACTTTATCGATGAAACATAAACATGACTTGCCAAAATGATGTACCGTAACTGTGAATGCGTGACCGTTTATTCGGTAATGCATATGCCGTAAAAAATAATGTATAGATGAAGTATAATGATGATTGAGTGCAAAATGCATAAATATACATGCATATACGACTGTGGTGAATATACATGTGCTCTGTTTATTTCGGTATAGGTCCGGTGCAGTGAAATGAATGCATGGCATGATGGAAATGCGTGACAGTTAATTGACCCAGACCTTATGCTACCGCATCCCCTGCCTAGCATGGGGGGGAAGTCGATAGCATAGTTCCTGAATCATCCAACTGTTACATGAAACAACACAATCTGTGTAAACTAAAAAAATGATCAAAATCCATCAAATCCAGTTCAAGTGAACACACTCACTGAGTGGGCAAAGAACCTTCTCGGAAATGATAGCTTGACCATTTTTTTAAAATCCACAGATACGCATTGTTAATGCAATAGCAGGTGGATATGTATGAATATGCACACAGAGACACATACGCACACACGCACATACCGATATGCACACACAAAGACGAGTCACAATCAGAAAATGAACCTAAAAGAAATCTAACATAACAATGCAGTAGCATCAATCATTAACATTTCAAACAAAAATCAAACAAAATCCTTTTAATTTCCACATTAGCCTCCGAACGTTATAGCGAAGACCCTGGGAGGGAAACGGGGGGAAACGTAGTGGGAAGGGAAAGGAACGGGGCAGAAGGGGCAGAAAAAAGGACGGAGGCAGAGACACATTAGAGAACTACGATACGACGGAATTACAGGATTTGAAACGTAGGCAGGTGGGGAAGAGAAGTACAAAGGAGAATAACGAATAAAAATACCAGATGTGATAATAACCGCATAGAGGAAACGCAATAATCTGGGCAAGGAAAGAAGAAAACATAAATGAGCTCGTATATAGTAGCGTTTTGATAGATACATAAACGAGCGAAAGAGTTTGACAGAGAGACAGAGAGAGAGAGAGAGAGAGAGAGAGAGAGAGAGAGAGAGAGAGAGAGAGAGAGAGAGAGAGAGAGAGAGAGAGAGAGAGAGAGAGAGAGAGAGAGAGAGAGAGAGAGAGAGAGAGAGAGAGAGACTTCAATAAACTATGGCTTCTAAAAAAACATTCGTAGACTTATGAAAGACATATTCAAAAACCGCACGAAGGTAGGAGTGGAACCAATACGGAAGGAAGATAACATGCAATACGAGGACTATACGCGAGATGCGAGGAGAAGAAACATTGCAAGAAATGAGACAGAAAGAGCCTGTAAGTATGACAGAAAAAAACACACACACACACATAACTACGAGAAGATGGGGCACAGATACTAGAAAAACCGAAAGAAGAGCGTCTAAGCTGATAAGAATAAAAAGGAAGGAGGAAAACGACATGATAGAGAAATGAGAGGATAGTTCTAGGAGTTAAGAGCGTGAGCAGCACAGTTGGACTTACGGGAGAAGACACATTATTTAAGAACGACCTAACGGTTCCGTCGAAATGGACGATATCCTTAAAAACGATTAAGTTTCTAGATAACTTAGAACTTACTGGTTCAAATTAGAGAAAAGAACATGAACGAAACTGCTCCTAATATTTTCTTGAAGTCTAAAAAGAACTAGCAGACGTTAGTACGTACGCTAGTCCTTAAATTCTTACCTAGTAAGTATATGACTGCTGCAGTCGTAGGAGGAGCGGGAGTTGAGGGAGACGCGGGAGGAAACTAGGGCATTGACGATCCAGAAAGTGTCGAAATGTTGGGAAAGGAATTCAATTTTCGGCTTCAATTTAACTCCCTTTTAAAATTTCCCGGAAGTTGATGGTAGTTCTGTTAGCGCAGTGGTTCGAATGTTCTTTGAATCCAATGGTCTCGGGTTCGGTTCTTGCCGCGGCCTTCTGTATCAATGCAACATTTTCAACAAGTGCGTGTTGTTTAATTTTTACCCCCCGAAGTTAGTTGTGGAAGCACAGTGGTATGGATAATCAGAAGCCGATGGTCTCCGGTTCGATTCTTGCTGCTACCTTTTCATGTCAACACAATATTGGATATGTGTCATGTCTAAGAAATCTAGGAAAGTACGTAGTAGAACAAAATATATTATTTACAAATAAGCTTCGCAACCCTATGTCGACTTGGTCGCCTCTTATTCCCTATGTCGACAAAATATATTATTTTTTTTACATTCATCTCCACTCAAACGGATGTTTCGTGATTGCATATTGAATTTATGTACGTTCTGGTTCTTAAAGCAAAAGATTTTTTTATCCAATGTGCAAATAAACCGTCTGTGCAAATTAGTAGTGTTATTTTGATGTAATCTGTAATGGTTTTGCTGAACAACCAGCAGTCTGAGCTATGTTGAGGTAGTTACCAACGACTGTTCTAGAAGATTGTATTTGGAAGCGCTTATCGCGTACGATTCTCCCACCCACCGCCAAAACGCCTGGGCAGACAACCTCGAGACGTTTCAAAATTCGAACAACGCGAGTTGTTCCAGCATTTTCCAGCTGCTCCTAGAAACTTCACAACTCGATGCTCTTGGCGGGGTTGTTCATCAGAGCGAGCTCTGGTGCTCCAGACGGATCCCGTGCATTCCAGAGCCATGGCCTCTCAAATCTCTAGCCTTCCTTACGCTTCGAGCGAACCGCCTTATGCTTTCGGGCTAGCAGTTGTTTCTATAAAGCTGGAGGATTTTACACCCTGGTGTCATAAAAACATCAACAGCGTTCTTCAAACACAGCTCTCACAAGCTACCTCTCGTACGCTCTTAACAGCTCTTTCACAGCTTCTCAGCAATTTCCGTCGCTTGGAATTTCGAGTGTTTCGGCCAGTTCACAGCACAAGTACGCAATGGCGCTCACATTACTCAGTACCGACCCGACGCTCAACTCACTTCTTAGGCTGTCGCACATCCCAGACGAGTTCAGCTCTCTCTTCGACGCTCCGACGTCGAATTTCGTGAGAGACAGCAACGCGATGGCGTGTACAGCCGTCGACGTCAAGGAGACTCCTGAGGCTTTCAAGTTCATCGCGGATCTTCCGGGACTGAAGAAAGACGAGGTCAAGGTCCAAATCGAGGATAAGAATCTGCTCACCATCAGCGGCGAGCGGAATCGCGAAGTCACGGAAAAGACGGAGAAATATCACCGCGTGGAGCGGAGCACTGGCAAGTTCTTGAGGCGATTCCGTCTTCCTGATAACGTGGAAGTGAATAAGATTGCTGCGAGCTCGGAGAATGGTGTGCTTACCGTGACTGTGCCGAAGATCAAGCCACCCGAGCCGAAGAGGCCAGCTGTTGTAGATGTCCCCATCAACTGAAGGAAAGTCGGCCATTGTAGATATTCCCATAAACTGTAGTAGGTGAATGACCGGACTGGAGACGTGGGGTTGTACCTGTGTCCTTGTACTGTGGTTGAATTGACGTGAAGACTTTATTGCTGGTTGTGGTTCCTCTGTTACCGTACCTGCAGGTGCTGGGTGGGGTAGTAATGTTGAGCGTGGGGGTCTGTTGTGCTGCTGAATCTTGAGATAATGTCAACTACTAGTAGAAGATTTGTGCAGCCGTTGACCAGCCCATTCCACATGCAATGAACCCATTAGTAACAGCATTAATTGTGAAAATCCACTGACAACTGGGAAACTTTGAACAAATCACACAGGAACAAACTCAGTGCTGTACTGGGTGCTCAGCTGCACCTAAACAAAGCTATAAATGACCAAGTAACTGTAACGAACGCTAAGGGTGCACGCACGATGGGCAACCATACGTGCGGATCACAGCAGATCAGGGTAGGATTCTGCCCTCTATTTGTACTTTGTTAACCAGCGAAGGGCAGAACCCTTCAGAGGGCTTAGCTAGCAAACCACTGGGCTTATACACTCCCACCGAGTCACTTTCCATGCCGATGTTGTTTGGTTGAGACGTCCCAAATCTAGATAGGGCAGAAACACTGATTTCCAAACAGGCAGCTGCAAGCGCAGGTGCCCTGAAGGTCCTTGTTTATACACTCCCACCGAGTCACTTGCCACTCTGACGACAGGGTTTTGCGTTGACAGTCTCAAAGCTAGGTAGGGCAGTAGCACTGGTTGCCAAAAAAGCAGCTGCAAGCGCAGGTGCCCTGAAGGTCCTTGTTTATACACTCCCACCGCGTCACTTGCCATGCCGCCGGGGGTGGTGGCGAGGGAGGGGGCGGAGAGGGAGGAGGAGGAGGAGGCGGGTTGGGAGGCGGAGAGGGGGGAGGAGGTGGGGGGGAAGGAGGCTGGGGAGGAGGAGAGGGAGGAGGGGGGCCCGCTGCAGGTTGGCACGGGAAAAGGGGAATGGGGGTGGAGGGGGAGAGGAGTGGAAGAGGAGGGGAAGAGGAGGGAAAGAGGAGGGCAAGACGAAAGAATACGGAGGGGGAGAGGAGGGAAAGAGGGAGGGGAAGAGGAAGCGAGAGAGGTTGAAATGTTTGGTGAGCGTGCGTTTGAGGGAGTGTAAAAGTGAGGCACAAGCAAGAAAGGCTGTGAGAGCAATGCAACAGAAGGGGTCAGACTTACCGGTAGTCACATGACGACCCACACTTCAGATGAGAGGGTGGAAAGAAGAAAACAGGGAAAAAAAGGCTCGGAAAAAGGGAAACACGATAGTGAAACTTCCACTCAAGAAGAGAAGTCAGAGAAGCAACTTACGCTTTCGAATGCATGTCAAGCCGTCTGCAGATAAGGTATACAGCAGAGTGTTGCAGCTACACTTATACTGCACTGTAGCTGTCCCCGCTGCCGCCGAGACTGTCGCCGTGGCAATACACACCCCTCCGCCGAACCCGCACTGTTCGTTCACAGCCGCACTGTCCGAACCTGAGAAGTTGGTCCGGCAGAAGGCTTGGCACTGAGCCACGGATCGCTGCGGCTGGTCCGGAGGGTAGCTAGGGTCGGTGCAAGGTGGGGAGGCGAGGTAGGAGAGGCAGTTGTTGGTGGTGTTGACAGGGATGGTCTCGGAGGGGCAAATGGGGTTGCTGGCGGCGTCGTATGCGTTGCCACGGCCGAAGAAGAAATAATTGGAGGAGAGGTCGAGAGAGAGGACTGCAGAGGCGGAGGGGAGCGATGGGAGGGGGCCCGTGAGGTAGTTGCGCGATAGGTTGCTGGGGGGGGGGAGGAGAGGGGGGATGGGGGATGGGCATGGGCGAGAATGGGGAGTGAAGGAGAGCAGGATACGCTGGATCGAGGGCAAGGGAACTTGAGTAGTTTATGTGAGAGAGAGAGAGAGGCTGAGTGAGTGGACTTGACAGTGAGAGGTTCTAGGTTGATACTGAGAGTTCCGAAGGTGAGTGAAGGCAGGTTGATAGGTGAGTGAAGGCAGGTTGATAGGTGAGTGAAGGCAGGTTGATAGGTGAGTGAAGGCAGGTTGATAGGTGAGTGAAGGCAGGTTGATAGGTGAGTGAAGGCAGGTTGATAGGTGAGTGAAGGCAGGTTGATAGGTGAGTGAAGGCAGGTTGATAGGTGAGTGAAGGCAGGTTGATAGGTGAGTGAAGGCAGGTTGATAGGTGAGTGAAGGCAGGTTGTCAATGATTGTGGTACATTGACACGTATATGGCAGAGAGAAGGGTATGCTGACACATGGTTACCTCGATGCACAAGCACAAACTTTGCATGGAGATATGCAAAGAGCTGCTGTATCGCGTGAGGCGCTGAACATCAGGCGTACAGATAGGCGAGCGAAGCCATGCTGGTGGTTAGAGAGGCTGGGTTGTTGTTGAAGTTGGCACACAGTTATGTTGGTGCCACAGCAGCAACGTTGCATGAAGATAAAGCAGAGAGAGGAAGTTTGCGTGAGAGGCGAAACAGCAGACATACAGATAGGCGAGCGAGGCCATGCTGGTGATGAGAGCGGCGGGGTTGTTGTTGAAGTAGTTTCCACTCACGTCCCTGTAGGGCGGATGGGTGGGTGGGGTAGGGGGGGTGAAGAGATGGAGGGAATGAGGGAACAGGGAGGAAAGCATGAGGCCATGCTGGTGATGACAGTGGCTGGGTTGTTGTTGAAATAGTTGCCACTCACGTCCCTGTAGGGTGGCAGGGACGGAAGGGAGGCAGGGCGGATCTGAGACAGGTAAATCCCTTCATGGAGCAGCAACAAGTGAAAGAGAGCTTGGACAGGAAGTGAGAGGAGCTCATATGACGAGCATCGCAGGTCACTCACCATTTAGAGAGTGTGAAGAGGGCAGAGAGGGCAGAGCAGCTTACAGGGAGTAGATGGAGGTGCAGAACGAGAGGAGAGGGGGAAGTGAAAGGGGGAGAGTGTGAAGAGGGCAGAGAGGGCAGAGAGTGCAGAGGTGCTTAAGGGAGTAAATGGAGGTGCAGAGCGAGAGGAGAGGGGGAAGTGAAAGGGGGAGAGTGAGAAGAGGGCAGAGCAGCTTACAGGGAGTAAACGGAGGCGCCAAGCGAGAGGAGAGGGGGAAGTGAAAGGGGGAGAGTGGGCAGAAGAGGCAGAGAGGGCAGAGGGTGCAGTGGGTGCAGAGCAGCTTACAGGGAGTAGATGGAGGCGCAGAGCGAGAGGGAGGCTGGGAGGGAGCCTGTGAGGAGATTGTTGGAGAGGTTCCTGTGAGAGTGGTGGGGGATGGTGTGGGGAGGAGCAGGGGGAGCAGGCGGAGCAGGGGGGGCAGGGGAGCAGGGGGGCAGGGGGGGCAGGGGGGCAGTGGGGGCAGGGGGGGCAGTGGGGCAAGGGGGGAGGGAGCCTGTGAGATATTGTTGGAGAGGTTTCTGGGAGGGATGGGGCGAGTGGTGAGGGGGAAAGGAGGAGGAGGGGGAGGAGAGGGAGGAAGGGGAGGAGAGGTAGAGCATGGGACAGGAAGGGAATATGAGGGGGATGTTGAAGTGGGGAATGCCTTTTGTGAGAAAGAAGTGGGGAGGAAGGATGTCTCAAAATATTAGACGGACGAGGCTTGGAGTGAGTGCGAAGAGAGAAGGAACTGACGGAAAAGAGATGTCTGCAATGCGTGGCTAGAGGTGTGCACACGTGACGGGGTGCTTGATAGGAGAGTGTGTGCTGAGAAAAGAAAAGAAGAGAAGGGGCAGACAGAATGGAGAGGTCTGCCAAGTCAGTGTTGCAAAAGGCGGGGATGGTGCCCGTGAGCTTGTAAATTGGCTATCTAGAAACACAGAAGTCTCAAAGAGAGGAGGCACTGACAGAATGGAGAGGTCTGCCATGTCAGTGTTGCAGAAGGCGGGAATAGTGCCTGTCAGCTTGTAAACTGGCTATCTAGAAACACAGAAGTCTCAAAGAGAGGAGGCACTGACAGAATGGAGAGGTCTGCCATGTCAGTGTTGCAGAAGGCGGGAATGGTGCCCGTCAGCTTGTTGTAAGACAAATCACTGTGTGGAGGGGAGAGGGAACGGAAGGGCAGTTCAAGAGAAGAACCAGAAAGAACCACGAGACAGAAGCAGTAGGGGGGAATAGTACCCGTCAGCTTGTTGTAAGACAATTCGCTGCGTGGGAAAAAGGGAAGGTATGGGGTTCAAGGGGAAGACGGAGGGGAACGAGAGTCGAGAGTCATTTGAGGAGAGCAGAAGGCGGAGGGGTTGGTGCCTGTGAGTTTGCTGTATGACATGTCACTGGGTGGGAGGAAGGGAAGGTATGGGAGGAAAGGCATGGGAGGGAAGGAGAGATGGATGGGAGAGAGAGTGGAGGGTCATGTGAGGAGAGCAGAAGGGGGATGGTGCCCGTGAGCTTGTTGTATGACAAGTCACTGCGTGGGAGGAAGGGAAGGTATGGGACAGAAGGAGAGACGGAGGGGAGAGAGAATGGAGGGGGTCATGTGAAGGGAGCAGAAGGAGGGATGGTGCCCGTAAGCTTGTTGTATGACAAGTCACTGCGTGGGGTGAGGGCGAGGGAAGCAAGGTTTGAAGGGAAGAAGAGGGGAGAACGATGCAAGATTAACAGAAGGAGGGGATGGTGCCTGTGAGCTTGTTGTATCACAAGTCACTGCGTGGGAGGTGAAGAGCAAGAAAGTTTCTCAGAAGGCTTTTTTGAGGCGCCTCAAAAAGTTTCTCAGAAGGCTGGGGGAACTACATGCACAACACAGCACACATGTAATGAACTTCAACCCCCCTCCCCTTTCCCTCACACCCCCCACTTCTTCCCCCCACCCTCCCCCTCCCCTCACCCCTCCCCACTCCCCCTCCCCCCAACCCCACACACAGAAGTCAAGAGGTTCCCAACCGCACACCGCCCCTCCCCACCTCCCAACTGCTCACATGTCAAAGAGGTAAGAGAGCTGAGACAGCCCCACAGGGAACACATACCCTCCCCCCTTTCCTTACTCCACCTTATCCCCCCCTCTCTCCCGTCTTCCCCTCACATGTCAAAGAGGTATGAGAGCTGAGACAGCCCCACAGGGAACACATACCCTCCCCCCTTTCCTTACTCCACCTTATCCCCCCCTCTCTCCCGTCTTCCCCTCACATGTCAAAGAGGTATGAGAGCTGAGACAGCCCCACAGGGAGCGAGCCTGTGATGTTGTTGCGATAGAGGGAGCTGGGGGGGCGGGGGTGTGTGTGGGGAAGGGAGGCATGGGGATGGGGAATGTGACCGGGCAGATGGAAGGAAGGAAGAGGAGCGTGTGGGGAGAAGTGATAGGACAACCCCACAGGGAGTGAGCCGGTGATGTTGTTGCGATAGAGGGAGCTGGGGGGGTGGGGGTGTGGGGAAGGGGAAATTAAGTCGCAAGATTGCAAGGACAGGAGTGTGTGGGGGGAAGAGGTATGAGAGCTGAGACAGCCCCACTGGGAGAGAGCTAGTGATGTTGTTGCGGTAGAGGGAACAGGGGAGGATGGGTGAGTGGGAGATGGGGAGGAGGGGGGATGGAGGAGGGAGGGATATGGGAGAAGGAGATCGGGGACAAGGAGAGGAATATGGAAGAAAGAGGAAAGATGGAAGGGAGAGGAGTGTGAGCAGCGAAGAGGTAGGAGAGGTGTGACAGCCGAAGGGGGAGCGAGCAGGTGATGCTGTTGCGATAGAGGGAGCTGGAAGCGTTGGGGGGAAGAAGGGGGAATAGAATGGGGAGCGGGTAGGGGTTGGAGGAAGGATTTGGGGTGAAGAGGAGATGGAGAGGGGGGAGAAAGGGAGGATTGCAGAGGAGAGGAGTGCGTGGGAAAGAGAAGAGGTGAGAGATGCAAGTGAGGCAGTACAGAGAGAGGCATATTGAAGTTGGGGACTTCTCGAGCTATTCCACCATGCCATACAGCCATACACGCACACCCATACACGCACACCCATGCACCCATGTACCCACGCACCCATGCACCCATGCAACCATGTACCAATGTACCCATGCAACCATGTACCCATGCACCCATGCACCCATGCACCCATGCACCCATGCACCCATGCACCCATGTACCCATGCACCCAGCTTTAAACGCACGCACATGGTGTAAAACTATGGACGCACATGGTGTAAGGCTATGGACACACATGGTGTAAGGCTATGGACGCACATGGTGTAAGGCTATGGACGCACATGGTTTGAAGATAGCTGAGTTTGGAGAGCGCTGACGGGAACGCGCCTGTGAGAGAATTGCGGTCCAGTGCTCTGCGGTGTGGAGAGGTGCAGAGGAGTGGAGGGGAATGGACAAATGGAGGGAAATGGGAGAGATGGTAGAAAGGGTGAGGAAAGTGAGAGAGGGGTGGGAGGAAAGAGGGAGGGAGAGAGGAAAGGAGGTAGAGGCGAAGTGGGAGGGAGGGAGGAACGAAAGGGTTTGAGAGGAGGTGACTTTTGAGTCGACTCAAAAGTCGCGAAATGAGAGGGATGAACGAAAGGGTTTGAGAGGATTTGCTGGTGAGGGGATTGCGAATTGGAAAGCTGAGGAATAATGGTGGGGAGCAAAGGGGAGGGAGGGAGGTAAGGAGAAAAAGAGCACTGCACAGAGAGGGGAGGGTTGGGGGGGAGGAATGGTAACGTGTGCCATAATGACAGGTATGCAGAAAGCAGTAATGTTAAACAACTAGGTATGCAACACAATCAGGTTGTGACACTAACAGGTATGTGACACTAACAGGTAAGTGAGTTTTGTAAGAGCGCTGATGACAGGCGGGATCGCACCCGTTAGTTTGTTGTTGGTGCCGCTCCTGGTGGTGGTGAGAGGGACAGTGGAAGGGAGGGAGTGAGGGGAGGGAAGGCAGGTCTATGAGGGGATGTGGGAAAGCGATGGTACGAGTCAGCTTGTTGTTGCTGCCGCTCTTGATGGTGATGGTGATGGTGATGATGATGGTGATGGTGATGGTGATGATGATGGTGATGGTGATGATGATGGTGATGGTGATGGTGGTGGTGGTGGTGGTGGTGATGGTGGTGGTGATGGTGATGGTGACGATGATGGTGATGATGGGGGAGAGTGGGAATGGACCAGTGGAAGCGAGGGAGTGAGATGATGCATGGCAGGCAGGCGTAGGAGAGAATGTGGACAAGGGAGTGAAGGGAGGTGCATAGGCAGAGCATAAGGACAGAAGAGCAAAGATGACATGGAAAAAGGGTTTGTTTCGAGACTTCTCAGAACAGAGGTGACTGATGCAAAGCTAAGGTTATGAGCGTTGAGGTACAAACGGGACGGGAGGGCGGGGGGGCATGGATGGACGAGCACAACACACAGGTAGACGAGGGAGGGTGGGAGGGGGGGAACTTTTGAGTCGACTCAAAAGTCACCTAGAAACGGGGCGGGAGGGGGGGGGGTAGGCATGGATGGACGAGCCAAACACACAGGTAGATGAGCGAGGGCGGGAGAGTGGGGAGGGGGGGAACTGAGTCACTTGTGAGAAGAATAAAAAGCGAGTCAGATGGAATAGAGGATGGATTAGAGGATGGATAAGACGAGGAATTAGAGTGTACAGGTAGACGAGCGAGGGCAGGGCGCCTATGGAGGCAGGGAGCGAGCCGGAGATGGTGTTGTAATCAAAGAGACTGAGGGGCAAATGGGGGGTTTGGAAGGGGGGATGGGGGGATGGGGGGATGGGGTGATGGTGGGATGGGGTGATGGGGGGATGGGGATAGGAGCCACTTTGTTTAGTTGAGTGAAAAGCAGGGAGAGGGACGTTCAGCTCTACATTCAGAGGCTTGAAAACGAAGAGGCAAGGCGTACAGCATTTGCAGGAAGGAGAGGGGAGGGGAGGGGAGGGGAGGGGAGGGGAGGGGAGGGGAGGGGAGGGGAGGGGAGGGGAGGGGAGGGGAGGGGAGGGGAGGGGAGGGGAGGGGAGGGGAGGGGAGGGGAGGGGAGGGGAGGGGAGGGGAGGGGAGGGGAGGGGAGGGGAGGGGAGGGGAGGGGAGGGGAGGGGAGGGGAGGGGAGGGGAGGGGAGGGGAGGGGAGGGGAGGGGAGGGGAGAAGTTGGGAAGGGAGGAGAGGGGAGGGGCTGGAAGGGCTGGGAAGGACGAAACGGGAAAGGTTGGAAGGGGAAGGGTTGGGAAGGGAGGAGAGGAGAAAGGCTGGGAGGGCTTACAGCATGCGCAGGGCAGTGAGAGACTTGAGTGTTGCAGGGAGGGAGCCTGAGAGGGTGTTGCGATTGAGGTACCTGTGTGGGACAGTGGGGCGCGGGGTAAGGGTGGGCAGTGGGGCAGTGGGTGGAACACACAGGCATTGCAAGCGGGTGAGGGTGCTGGCTTGCGAGGGGATGGAACCTGTGAGTGGGTCGGAGGAACTAGGGTACTCTCGAGTTACAGAGGTGGGGTGTGAGAGTGAGTGAACACCAGTTAGGTGCCATGGGATCAGCACGTGGCATCTAACTGGTGGCAGCAACTTAGCGATCGAGCCTGTGAGTGAGCCGGAGGAACTAGGGTACCAGGATTACAGAGGTGGGGTGTGAGAGGAGGTGACACGTACAGGCGTTGCAGGCGGGTGAGGGTGCTGGTTTGCGAGGGGATGGAGCCTGTTAGCTTGTTGCGCTGCATGTTCCTGGCATGGCATGTGACGAGAGGGAGGGGAGCGGATTAAGAGGGGTGAAGGTGAGATTGCTGCCGGGACGACTGCTGCCTTCTTCCCTTTCCTCCCATCCCTCTTCCTCCCACTCCTCTCTCCTCCCATCCCTCTCTCCTCCCACCTCTCTCTCCTCCCATCCCTCTTCCTCCATCCCTCTTCCTCCCATCCCTCTTCCTTCCACCCTCTCTCCTCCCATCCCTCTCTCCTCCCATCCCTCTCTCCTCCCATCCCTCTCTCCTCCCACCCCTCTCTTCTCCCATCCCTCTCCCCTCCCATCCCTTTCCCCTCCAATCCCTCTCCCCTCCCATCCCTCTCTCCTCCCAACCCTCTCTCCTCCCATCCCCCTCTCCTCCCATCCCCTCTCCTCCCAACCCTCTCTCCTTCCATGATTGGAAGTTTGTTGTACCAACACACCATCCATCTCTCCTCCCTGCCTCGCGCCTCACAGGGTTCTCAGTGATTTGAGGGTCGAAATGGCAGGAGGAATGGCGCCTGTTAACTGATTGGACGAGAGCGACCTGAGGAGAAAGGGGAGAGCGGGAGGGCAGAGGGGAAGAAAAAGAGTTGGTTTAGATTGCGGTGGTGAAAGTCAGACGTACAGAAGAATGAGGTTGGTGAGGGAGGGATTCACAAAAGAGTGAGAATGGCTGGGGATGGACATACAAAAGAGTGAGTTTGGTGGGGAAGGAATTTACAAGAAAGTGAGAGTGGCGAGGAAAGGAGGGGCGTACAGGAGAGTGAGGGAGGGACGTACAGGAGAGTGAGGTTGGTGAGTTTGCCAATGGTTGAGGGGATCGAACCGGAGAATTGGTTGGAGTCCAGTCGCCTGCCATGCCATGCCATGCACGATGGATGAATGCATGGGTGG
Organism: Closterium sp. Yama58-4; assembly: GCA_947470075.1. Lineage (NCBI taxonomy): Eukaryota > Viridiplantae > Streptophyta > Zygnematophyceae > Desmidiales > Closteriaceae > Closterium > Closterium sp. Yama58-4. The sequence goes on along the minus strand of CANIUD010000192.1, from coordinate 240,164 downwards.
ATGAATGGGTGGTGAGTGGGGTGGGGGCGCATGGGTGGGGAGGGTTGGGTGGGCTGAATCCAGATTCCAGGTCTCGTGAGCAGTGACAGGTGACAATGAAGGAAAAGCTGTTTCCAGGTTAGTGCAACTTGGTTCAACCCATGGATCTCCTCCCCAGTTGGACAAAAAGGGTGCAGCATGCATTCACAGCAGTACGGTACAGTGCAGTGCTGCACACTACAGTGCAGTGCAGTGCATTACAGTACAGTGCAGCACAGTGCAGTGCAGTGCAGTGCGGTGCAGTGCGGTGCAGCACAGTGCATGACTCACAAGTCACTGAGAGAGGAGAGCGCAGATATGCCGGAGGGAAGGCTGCCAGTCAGCTGGTTCAGCTCCAGGTTGCTGCGAGCGGGAGAGGTGACGTGGGGCCATAGGAGTGAGGGTGTGGAACACAGAAGATCAATTTAACACCACATAAGGGAGGAAGCTATGATGAGGCGGAACAAAGGGAAGGCTGCCAGTCAGCTGGTTCAGCTCCAGGTTGCTGCGAGCGGGTTATGGGGGGGTCATGGGATGGGATGGGATGGGAGGAATGGGAGGTGATGGGGATATGGGAGGGTGATGGGGATATGGGAGGGTGATTGGGATACGGGAGGGTGATGGGGATATGGGAGGGTGATTGGGATATGGGAGGGTGATGGGGATATGGGAGGGTGATTGGGATATGGGAGGGTGATGGGGATATGGGAGGGTGATTGGGATACGGGAGGGTGATGGGGATATGGGAGGGTGATTGGGATATGGGAGGGTGATGGGGATATGGGAGGGTGATTGGGATATGGGAGGGTGATGGGGATATGGGAGGGTGATTGGGATATGGGAGGGTGATTGGGATATGGGAGGGTGATGGGGATATGGGAGGGTGATGGGGATATGGGAGGGTGATGGGATATGGGAGGGTGATGGGGATATGGGAGGGTGATTGGGATATGGGAGGGTGATGGGGATATGGGAGGGTGATGGGGATATGGGAGGGTGATGGGGGCATAGGAGAGTAATGGCAGCATGCGACCACAATGTCTCTCACGAGAACATACAGCGATGGGAGCTTCTGGAGTGCGAGGATGGGCGCTTCTGAGTCGACTCAAAAGCAGATTTCTAACACTCTTTCTCAGTGACCACAGCAACCTCAATGCTCTCTCTCTCGCGCAGGCATACAGCGATCGGAGCTTCTTGAGTGCGAGGATGGGCGCAGGGAATGTGCCGGTGAGGCTGTTGTTAGAAGACGCGTGGGCTGCGGAGACCACATACTTGCACCAACTCAATAGGTATGATCGGACACCGGAAATGGACGTACAGCGATGTGACTTTTGAGTCGACTCAAAGGATGTAGAGGCACCTCAAAGGTTGTCTCTTAACAGTATTTGAGGTGCCACCGGGAATGGACGTACAGCGATCGGAGCTTCTTGAGGCCGAGGATGGGCGCGGGGAATGTGCCGGTGAGGTTGTTGCGGGACAGCTGACTGCGAGAGAGTAGAAAAGGGTGTTATTTTGAGATTTCTCAAAAGCTACACCAACATAGCTGGTGAGGTTGCTCCAGGCCAGCTGACTGCGAGAGAGCATGAGAGAGAGGGAGCGAGAGCAGAGGGAGGGAAGGACGCTGAAAACTGCAAGGAAGCTTAGAAAGCGAGCGATAGATGAGAGAGCAGTGGGCTTGGTGCGGGTGACGAAGCAACAAAGGGACGTGTGATGTGAGTTGAACCAGGCTGCAAGGCGAGGTGTGTGCATCAATGCGACGAGATACAATGCGGTAATTCAGCTTACAGTACGGTGAGCAGGGTCAGCTTGCTGAGCTCAGCAGGCAGGGAGGTGAGATTTCCTGTGATGGAACTATGGGGTTGAAGGGGGGAAGGAGGGGAGAGCGAGACAAGAGCGGGGAGAGGAGAGTGGGGCGAGGAGTGAGGAGAGCGAGGAGCAGTGTCAGCTTGCTGATTTTAGAAGGCAGGGAGGTGAAATTGCCTGAGATGGAACTATGGGGTTGAAAGGGGAGGTGGAGAGTGGTGGAGGGGAGATCGGGGAGGGGAGCAGGGTGAGGAGAGGGGCGAGGAGTGAGGAGAGAGAGGAGCAGGGAGACCTTGCTGAGTTCAGCAGGCAGGGAGGTGAAATTGCCTGTGATGGAAGTGGAGGGTTGAGGGGGAGGGGAGAGGGGTGCGGGGAGGGGGAAGGGAAGAGGGCCGAGAGGGGAGTGGGAAGAGGGCTGAGAGGGGAGTGGGAAGAGGGCTGAGAGGGGAGTGGGAAGAGGGCTGAGAGGGGAGTGGGAAGAGGGCTGAGAGGGGAGTGGGAAGAGGGCTGAGAGGGGAGTGGGAAGAGGGCTGAGAGGGGAGTGGGAAGAGGGCTGAGAGGAGGGGGGGCGGAGGGAAGAGGAGAGAGAAGCGGAAGGTGAAACTGGGATTTGGGGCAAGCGTTTGGGCAAGCAAGGTGGGGGACGAGGTAGTGACGAGGAGAAGAGTTCTTACAGCGAATAGAGGTAGGGGAAATCCCCGACGACACCTGGCAGCGGCCCATTGGCTCCTGACATCACCCTGAGAGGAGCACCGCACAGTACAGCACAGCACAGCACAACACAGCACCACACAGAACCACACAGCACCACACAGCGAATAGAGGTAGGAGAAATTTCCGAATAAGATCCTGCTGCGTAACATAACCCAACAGCGAATTGCTCCCTTACCATCCGGCATCAGACACTCACACTCACACTCACACTCACACTCACACTCACATGTTTCCATGCGTCAGACTCAGAAGAGTTACAGGAAGATGAGATGAGACGACTTTGCTACCCGACCCGAGTCACACACGACGCCAAACAGGCTGCTGCATGCATATCCCTCCCACCGCCCACCCACTCACTCACCCCTCATGCGTCACACACTCACTCTCACTCTCACACTCGCACTCACACATGGTTGCCTTGCCTCAGGGAGAAGAGAACTCACAGCGAGATGACGTTGCGGTTGCCGTCGCACATGATACCAAACAGGCTGTCGCAGCTGCCAGGGGCCGTCCGTTGCTGATGCAGTCAATGGGTGTAAGGGAGTGACAGGCAGATCTCAGGATGGGATGGGACCTCATAGGGACTCACAGCGAGATGACGTTGCCGTCCCCGTCGCACATGATACCAAACAGGCAGTCAGTAAGTGGCACTGCCCATGCGTTCAAGCGGCTCAAAGAAATGACAGGCAGGCAGGGCTTAGGATGCGATGGGTCCTGCACTCCAAGGGACTCACAGCGAGATGACGTTGCCGTCCCCGTCGCACATGATGCCAAACAGGCTGTCGCAACTATCAGGGGCGGTCCAATACACCTTGGGGCTCCTCGACGGCACCAGGAACGACATGCCATCCCTTAGCGCCACCAGCGTCGTCCCTGTGAGGTGCGAGGAGAGCACAGAAAGAGCGTACGAGGCAAGGGGAGGGAGAGCTGTCAGGGGCGGTCCAGTACACCTTGGGACTCCTCGACGGCACCAGGAACGACATGCCGTCCCTCAGCGCCACCAGCGTCGTCCCTGCCAGCAGGAGGGAGGGAAAGGGGGGAGGGGGGGGGGGGGCGCGCACAGAGAGAGGAAAAGGGTGAAGGGGGGAGATGTCCGAAGCTGTCCGGTAGTCCTTGTAAGTTCTCGTGGAAGTGCACAACCGTCTTGCGATTAAAAGCGGAGGGGCGTGAAGTGGACGGACGGACGACGCGGACTCACAGTCGGCCGAGTTCACCGCGACTCCCTGCGCGCGAATCTTGACACACCCTCCTGGTTTGTTCTGTTGTTTGTTTGTTTGTTTGATTGTTTTCCTTTTTCCTTCCCTTTTCTTTTTTTCTCTGTCCGAGTAGGCTAAAGAAATCGGAATCGAAGGAAATGGCGGCGCATGAACGACGCGAACGCGGACTCACAGTCGGCCGAGTCCACCGCGATTGCCTGCGCGCGAGCGCCGGTAGTGCACAGAAGGGACGCTGCGAGGAGCCATGCTGCCGCCAGCAGCGGGCTTGCCGGCGACGGGCCGGCAGCCGACCCGACGCTGCGATTTCGCGGCGAGCGTCGCAGTGGTCGCATTGCGCGTGCGACGACTAGATGTAAAGGCTATGCCGGTGCAACGACGGATTGACGGATAGGGAGCAATCTAGCAGCTACGTGAGACTGAACTTGGTCCACAGTTTGGTCGGATACGACTGATGAAATGCATAACAATATGTGGGACTCTCAGCGCTTCTGACCGAAGCGGTGTTTTACGATATAAAGGTTACTATCAGAGAGTAGAAACATGTGCCCGTGTGACGCTACTTATGCGGTGCGCCAGTGTGCTGTGTCTGGCTCGAAAACATGGCGGAAGGACCAAAACGAGCTTCCAGAATGCCGAATGCGAAGCACTTCTGGTGTCTGCTCTGATTGCACATCGCTATGCTCACACTTAACTAAACGATGAATTTTAAAAGTGTGATTGCGCAAGGTTTGGGTTGGGGGGAGCTGAGGGACTACAGAAGCTGGAGACACCACCCGAGAGCTACACGAAAACAACCCAAGGAACAAGCCTAACGTCTGCTCTGGTTACCACAACTGCGAAGCAGGACGAGGTCAGGGTTGACGTTCTTCGTCAGGGACCAGGGTTGATGTTCTGCTGCCAATGGCCACGTTGCACAGATGTCGTGTCGAGCATCGCTACAGTGTACAGTCGGTCACGTCCTTGATTGGTCGGTGTGTCGTTGGTTGCACTGACATACACAAGAGCACTCTGTACGAAAGCGCCGGGCAGGGGGAAAAAGCGGTCAGGTTGGTGACGGGCAGGTTGTATGGTGTCGCTTAGACTTTCATGCGATGAAAATGTCGCCGACTTGGAAAGGTGTTTTCTGGTTACAGTGACAGACGGCGCTCGGGCGTGTGCTGTGGTTTCATTTCCTTTTCGCCTATTGGCGAAACCAGGGTAATTGCCTCCCCCTCGAAGCCCGAAACACGGAGCTCGTCATAAATCGCCACGAACGGTATGCTTGACGGTGCCCTTTCCGCTGTTTGTGTGGACACAGGAGGAAGCAGCGGATGTGGGGGGAGGATGGAAAAAGTGGCAGGGCAGGTCAGGTCAGGTGGGGGAGTGTGTGTCTCTGCGAAAGAGGCGAAGCAGGTTAGGAAGGGTGCGGCGAGGGAGGCGAAAAGGGCGAACTATCGAAACGAGGGGGGCGAAGGAGGGAGGCGGGTGAGGGGGGAAGGGACTGGTGAGCAGTCACGACGACAGTGGGGTGAACGGGGTCGACTGGGGAAAGGAGGAGCACCGTCGTGGCGTTTCCACGCGCCAACCTCCCCCACCTTGATCATCAGGGTTGCCAGGGCGGTGCCGTGCCTTGCATCTGCGAGCAGGGTACTGTGTATGCGTACCCAGCGCAGCACATAAGAAAAATGGGCGTATGTGGTGCAGGAGAGACACGAGAAAAGGAAGCAGCTCCTAGAACGGAATTGTCTACTACTATAATTGACCTACCGACCAGCTGATAAATGCAAGCTTCCTCTAAACCGAAAAGTAGGTCGACTCAAAGGTAGGTCCTTATACGGACCAGATGATGCCTGCACGTTGACAGCAACGCATCCTAGGGGAACGCCTGGTAATGGCTACAAGCGTGCATGCCATATAGTAAAAAGCTAGAGGAGCGCAAAGAGCTCAGTCGACGTCGACGCCGAAGTGTATCCCCGGTAATTGCGGATTCGCGAAACTGTTTTTCCAGCACTAGCTAACCTTGCGGCTACAATTTGCGAATCGTAAGCGGACACCGTTGCTGGCTATGCCACTCCGGCCCAGTCAGTGATTGTGTAGCGTAGCGGTGCGAGCAAAGGACGGGATAGGAAGGACAGGACTGCCGGAGCGCAAACAAGAAACCATTCTTGTCGACAGCATTCAACCCATGCCAATGTGCCGGCGAGAATTTCGCGTCCTGAACGACTGGTGACGATTAGTGTACTCGCGGCTCTATCACGACAGTGTAGACTGGCCCAGAAGCAGACGTAGAAGCAGACGTAGTCGTAGACGTAGACGTAAACGTGGACGCAGACGTAGACGCAGGCGGAGACAGACACGCAGTTGCTGCTCCAGTGACGCAGTGAAGCCGCCAGTAACCCTCCAACACCTCGACATGCGACAACGAGCAGCATCCGCCATGGCTGGCGTATCTTCGTCCTTAACATTGGCGGTCGTGATCTATTTTGCGTTCTTTCTTCTCGAGGCGTCTATTGCGCGCGCCGTGGTTCAGGCCCCCATGTCTGCAAACGATAGTGAGCTCGCTTTCCATGCGTGAGTCGAATTTAGTCTTGGCGTGACCGTTAAGTCACCTTGCGAAGTGGCTCCTAAAACCACCTTGTGGCTCTTTCGCCCATGTCGGCTACAGATTGTGAGGTCGCGTTTCATGTGTCAGTCTAGTGCAAGCTCGGGGGGACTAATTTTACGACGTTAATAATAATAACAATAATAAAAGATAAGTGTTTCTGAGACGTAAAAATCATGGGGGTGGCTAAAAGATAAGTGTTTCTGAGGCGTATAAAAGATAAGTGTTTCGACCCGTGATAGTGAGCTCGCACATATGTGAGTCGAACGTAGGTTAGGAGTGATTGTCAGCGTCGAGTTTAGGGTTTGCGGCCCATCGCCCATTGACAATGGAAGTTCACCGCTTTTATCGGTGTATTTTTGCGTCGCTTTCAGTATCGGTGCGCTCGACGACGAACCGAGGTTTCCTCTGTCGCTCGCCGCGACACTCACGCTCCCACCACTCCTGTACGCGCAACGCGCTACCCCACTGTCCCGTTACAGTGAATACGCTGCTCGCAATAAAGCCGATCCTGGGCGTGACGCTAACGTCTTGGCAGTCATCCTCGTCGCAGTGCACGCCGGTTGGACAGACCAAGAACGGCAATGAGTGGGATGCGGTGCAGTGCGATGCATCCGGAAACGTCGCTTACCTGTGAGTATACCGGGGGTTGAAATCTCTGTAGTCCATTCTGCCCAAAGTAATCACGATCTAAGTAAATTTCTCCACCTCCTTTTCGCGTCCCAACCGCATAAGTTGAGTCAAGTCCCTATGATTGTTCATACTCGTCGTTGGTGTATTGCCGAAGATTCTCACTCGCAAGGTAACATTCTCGTAGTCCCACGTGTCAGGTTCTGATGCGGCTGCTGCCGCCTCCCTCCCACTTCGGCAATCTCAAGAATTAACCATAATTGATTATTTCCACTATCGCTTCCCTTTATCTGATGTGACCCCCCTCACAGAACTATACGTTACATGTACGTTTTGTTTTTAATACATTATGAATCTAATCCGATTAAAGCACACACCACAAACCGTCGCCCCGTTTCCCCTTCCCGCTCGTTCTGCCCTCATCCCGTCCCTCTCCCTCTCCCTCCAGCACCGCCTCCCCCCCCCCCCCCCCCCCCCCCCCCTCCTTCTCCTTCCAGGAACTTTTACATGCAGTCTCTGAAGGGAAGCATGCCAACAGATATCAGCCAGCTCTCCGCTCTCACCTACATGTGAGGCCCCCTTTCCCCCTTCCTTTCCGTCCCACCTCCCCCACCTTTCCGTCCCGACTACCCTGTTTCCTGCCTCTCCCCTCCCAACCCTCGCCTCCTGTTTTGAGTGGGCTCGAACACCGGCTGACGTCAGCAAACTCTCTGCTCTCACTTTCCTGAGGCGCCCCTTCCCTCCATCACACCATCCTTCCCCTCATCACACCTTCCTTCCCCCACACCATCCTTGTCCTCACTCCTCCTTTGCTTTCACCCTTCCCTTAGCCTCGCCCCTGTGTTACCCTCAGCTTTCCATTTTCTTCTTACTGCACTTGTGCGCATGCAACTGTGTTTTAACGCGTCTCGGAACATTTTCTTCCGATCCAACCTCACTCGTGTGCATGCATATGTGTTCTGAGGCGTCTCAAAACCCCTCATTCTGAGCCTTCCATTCTCCCAACCTCACTCATGCACAAGCGCATGCGCCTGTGTTTTGGGTCCACGCAAACCACACCACAGCCTCTGCGCGTTTCTCTCTCACTCACTCTCCGACTCTCTGCACTCTGTGCTCCAACCTGCTCCACACCAGCTTCTGAGACGTCTCAAAGGTCCCTCCTCCTCCCCCTCTCCTCCTCCCCCCTCCCCCTCCCCCTCTCCCCCTCTCCCTCCTCCTCCCCCCTCCCCCCTCCCCTCTCCTCCTCCCCTTCTCCCCCCTCCCCGCTCCCCCTCTCCTTCTCCCCCCCCAACAGAAATTTCTGCTGCGACCTGCTGCATGCCAGCTTCACGCCTTGGACGGCCACTTATGAGGCGCCTCAAAAGGCTTGTCAACTCTCCCCCCTCTCCCCGCTCCTCTCCCTCCCTCCCCCCGCAGCAACCTCTGCTACAACCTGCTGCATGCCAGCTTCACGCCTTGGACCGCCACTCTCATGCAAATGCCGCAACTTATGGAAATGTGAGCCTTGTTTTTGCCACAACGAGCTTTCTTTCGTGGAAACAAAAACGTCTCTTCTCAACTCCACGCCACCGACGGTTAAGCCTGTAAAGACGAATACGAATATGAATACGATTTTTTTTTTTTTCGGAATATTCTCCAAATACTGTGTGGTTTTTTATTCTACCAAATATTGACCCAAATTTAATACAAATACAGTTCGAATATTGCCGAATTCAAATCGAATACGCTCAAGTGTCGAATAATAAAATTTGTGTAGGCAATGTCGAGCGAGCGGCTAATGCATGTTCGACACAGGGTGACACAGTGTACCTTTTACTACCAAAACCACGGCTCAATCCCGCACCACGCGCTATCCCTAACCCCTCTACAGAAACTATCTTGCGAGGCTCTCACGAGGCCTCATGTACACAGATTATCAAAGATGATAGCCGCGTGTAGGGAACATATCAGGGGGGGTTAATGACAGAATGCAGAATAGTAATGAATACTTCGAATATTCGCTACCTGAATATTGTACATTCACGAATACTCGTGGTGCGAATATTTTCAAGTACACAGTCGTTTCCTTCTCTCTCGAATTCAGGTATTCGGACGAATATTTTATAGTTCTCGAATACCGAATATTCCTTTACAGGCTTACCAACAGTCACCCTCGCACTGCATGCCGCAACTCGTGCATGTGTGAGTCCTGCTTTCTTTTCTTGTATTCCCGAGTTTCGAAACGTCTCAAAGCTCGTGCTTTTTTCTCCCGTATTCTCGTTCTCTAGAGTGGCGCAAGTTGCTCTCATGGTTACGTGTTTTGAGTCGACTCAAAACATGGCTCTAGAGTAGTGCAAGTTGCTCTGCTCTCATGGTTACGTACGCACATGTCCATGAGAGCAATTTGCACTATCAAGGACTCGCAGATGACCCAAAAGCATATCCAGGACTCGTTCTGGACTCCTGCTTGCTTTTGAAAACACTAAGAAACTACCTCGTTTAGGTTTGTGTATGTGTAAGTCGTGGGTGTGGTTGTGTCACTTCCGAGAATCCTCAGTGGCATGTACGTTTCCAGGACTCATGCGGCCGCCCCTCTCTGCGCCCCTCTCTGCGCCCCACTCTGCTCTCTGCGCCCCTCTGTGCGCCGCTCTCTTTCTACAGGCGATTCTGTGCCAACTGGTTCTACGGCACCATCCCAACATCCATCGTTACCCTCACACGCCTGACGACCCTGTACGTGTTTGGTACCTACCTGTATCTCCCCCCTCCCCAACTGGTTCTATTCTATGGCACCATTCCAACATCCATCGTCACCCTCTCAAAAGCACGCTCTCACATGCCAAACGTACCTCCCTCTCATCCCGCCTCCCTATCCCTCTCCTCCCCGTTCCCCCTCTCCTCTTCCCCTCCTCTTCCCCTCCTCTTCCCCCCTCCCCTCTCCCCCACCCTCTCCCTCTTCCCCTCCTCTTCCCTTCTCCCACCTCAGAGGCCTCTTCTCCAACTACCTCTCCCAATGCCCCCGCCCTCTCTATGATACTTCAGCGTGGAACTGAATCTGCTCATCAAATCCCTACCCTCCTCTTCCCCTCCTCTTTCTCGTCCCTCCCTCTTCCCCCCTCGCACCTCAGGGGTCTCTTCTCCAACTACCTAGTAGGCACGGTCCCAACACCTCCCTCCTCTTTCAAATACATCAGCGTGGAGCGGAACTTTATCACCGGCTCCTTCCCCTCGGGCATCCCAACCACCATCTGCAACGCCAACTGCTTCACCAGCCCCCCCGCTGCTTGCCCTCTTTGAGTAGACTCAGAAATAGGCTCAAAAATAGGTTCTTCCCCTCCTCTTCCCCTCCTCTTCCCCTCCTCTTCCCCTCCTCTTCCCCTCCTCTTCCCCTCCTCTTCCCCTCCTCTTCCCCCCTCCCACCTCAGAGGCCTCTTCTCCAACTATCTCGTGGGCACAGTCCCAACACCTCCCTCCTCACTCAAGTACTTCAGCGTGGAGCGGAACTTCATCATTGGCTCCTTCCCCTCAGGCGTCCCAACCACCATCTGCAACGCCAACTGCTTCACCAGCCCCCCCGCTGCCTGCCCTCTCTCCACCCAACGCGCCGCTGCCAAGTGTGTGTTCTGCGGGGGAGCGGCCGGAGCGACGGGCATGTGTGGGGGGTTTGAGGAGGGATGCACGCCGGATACGGCCGGGCTGACCTCGCCTAATGGGGCGAGCGCTGTGCTGCTGCCGCGCTACTGCGAGGCTGCCACGATTCTCCCGGCTCACTGTGAGTCCGATTGTGTGATTTGGGAAATGGGGGGGGGGTGACGGGGGGGGGCACCATTCGTGGTATGGGCATGTGATGAGTCGACTCAGAAATCGACTCATCACACGCGGAGTGAAGGGGGCCTCCATTTGTGGTATGGGCATGTGCGGGGGATTCTGGAAGGGTGCCCGCCGCCTGATGTGACTGGGCTTCCTTCTTCTTCCCTCACACCCTCGCTCCCACTCACCCGTCGGTCCCACTCATCCCCCCTCTCTTAACTTCTGGCTTCCTCTCTTAACTTCTGTTGCTCCACTTCTCTCTCTCGTTCCCTCTCTCTCACACCACCCCACCTCACATGCAGTGTCCTTCCCGCAGGCACTCAAGTGGCCTCTGGGAATGAATGGCGGACAGCACGTGGGCAGGCTTTTGAGGCGCCTCAAAAAGGACAGCACGTGGGCGGGCAGGGATCCACGGGGGAGAGTGCCAGGGGGAGAGTGCCAGGTTGGGAGTGCGTAGCTCAAAGCTCATCTCGTTCCCTCACCTTCCTCGTCACACCCCCCCTCCCATGCAGCGTCCATCCTGGTGATGCTCAAGTTATCACTGGGAGTGACAGACAGCACGTGGGTGGGCAGCACAGGGCAGTGCACGGGGGAGAAGGCCTCCCAGTCCTCTCCCTACTGGGCTGGCGTCAAATGCTCCGACACTGGTGCTGTCACAAGCATGTGAGTTGGCTGTCACAAGCATGTGAGTGGGCTGTCACAAGCATGTGAGTGGGTTGTTATGACCTGCAGTGAGCTGTAGCATGCATGTGAGTGGCCTGTAGCATCCATTCCTCTGTCTGTTTTACTTGATTCAATAACTTCTCTCGTTGTCCTCTACACCTCCTCTTCTTCATCATCACTCATCACTGCACTCCGCTCTGCCTTCTCTCCCCTCCTTTCTCTCGTGTCCTCCCTTCGCGTTGTTCTTTCCCCCTTCAACAGCTCTCTGCGCACGCAAGGCCTCTCTGGATCGCTGCACTCCTCCATCGCTGCACTTGCAACCCTCACTTCCCTGTACGGCCCAGCCACTCTACTCTAGTTATGAGAGGTGCCAGTGCTCCAGTTATGAGGTGCTCCATAGCTGAACTCTTCCATCGCTGCACTCATCCATCTCTGCACTCGCAACTCTCACTTCCCTGTACGGCCTCGTCACTCCCTCTTGCCATTCTCCCTCACCACTCCCCCCTCATCAGTTCCCACCTTCCGCTTCCCACTTCCCACCCCTTTTTCAGATCATTTGTTCTCCCTTCCACCACATTTTTTGCCTGTGTGCTTACAGCCTTGCGTGTCTCCCTATGTGCGTACCCCTCGATCCGCCCCTGCCGCCGTTACTTGCATCGCTTTCTACCTCCCATCCATCCATCCATCCATCCATCCATCCATCCATCCATCCATCCATCCATCCATCCGTCCGTCCGTCCGTCCGTCCGTCCGTCCGTCCGTCCGTCCGTCCGTCCATCCATCAGTCCATCTCCTCCCCTCCAGCACACCTCTTCAACAGGTATCAGCTTTCCCTCTTGAGGCGCCCCAGAAAACGAGTATTTCATTCCTATCCTTTCCTTTCCTCTTCCGTTTGCCCCCAACACGCAGGGACCTGAATTCCAACCCCTTCTACCAATAGCTGGACGGCTGTCTCTCTTTGAGGTGCCTCAAGTATTGTCTATTCCATTCCCTCCCTCCCCTCTTTCCTCCCTCCCCTCTTCCCTCCCTCCCCCCTCACCTCCACGCAGCGACCTGAGCTCCAATCTCTTCAACCAGCAACTGGATGGCTTTCTCTCATTGAAACTCTCTTTAATATGAGTTTCCCTCTCACCCCTCCCCTCCATCACGCAGCGACCTGAGTTCCAATCTCTTCAACCAGCAGCTGGATGGCTTTCTCTCCGACGTGGTCTCGCTCACTCAGCTCCAGCAGCTGTATGCCTCATGTTTTTAAATCTGCTCAGAAGTTTGAAATATGTTTTCAAGCTTTTGCGCAACTCCTTGCTTCTCCTTGTTTCGCGCAACTCGCTTCTCCTTGTTCCGTCGCACCCATTTAGTGTTCATTGGTCTAGCACCCTACTTGCCCTAATCCGCCCTGCTCCTTTTGAGAGTCTCCAAAGTGGCTCCCTCCCTGTTTTGAGTCGACTCAAAACACAACTCGCCCTAATCCACCCTTCTCCTTTTTAGAGTCTCCAAAGTGACTCTCCCCCTGTTCCTTCGCCCTTCGGCCTGGCCCTCCCCACAGGCTTCTCGGTTACAACTGGTTCTATGGCTCAATCCCCACCACCATCTCTCAGCTCTCTCAGTTATCTGGCCTGTGAGTCACGTATCACACCCCATTGATTGAGTCAACTCAAAACTCACCTTCTTGGGTACAACTGGTTCTATGGCTCAGTCCCCACCACCACCTCTCAGCTCTCCAAACTATCTGGCCTTTGGGTCAAGTCACGCCACGCACGCCATCCCATCCTGCTCCTTGAGTCAACTAATATACAGGTCACCTCATGCACGCGCCAACTCAAGCATAAGTCTCGTCACATCACGCACGCTATCCCGCTTTTCATAACCTCCCCTTTCCACCATCTACCTAAAGGACCGACGCAAAGTTAATTTCTCCTTCCTCCACCGTATTTCACCACCCTCCGCCCCTCCCCACCACCCTCCACCAGGTCCCTCTTCTCCAACTACCTCACCGGTTCACTTCCCGCACTCCCCTCCTCCCTCCGAGCCCTAGACATCGCCTACAACTTCCTCTCCGGCTCGCTCCCCACCCTCCCCACCTCCCTCTCCCACTGCGCCGCCGAGCACAACTGCCTCATCCCCGCCGCCGCCGTCCCCTGCGCTCGCTTCGGCTCCACCCAGCGGCCTGCTGCAATGGCGGGAGTAACAGCGGCTTCAGCAACGGAGCGGTGTGCGGTGTGCGGGATGGGGACGGCGACGGAAGCAAGCGTGTGCTTTGATGGGGAGTGTGTGGTGACTGCGGCCCAGAATGTTTCTCAAGGGGGCCCTAACGGGCCGGCTCAAGCCGTGCTGGATCTGCAGTGCACAGGTGTGTGGGCCGACTTAAGAGTGTGCTGCTGTGTGTGCTGAAAGTGGGTGAGAATGTGTGCTCAAGTGAATCTTTCTGGTGACTCTGCTCTTGCTCGTTTTCCTCTGTGCAACTCGCTGTCTTTCCACCCACCCTGCCCCCACCCACCCACATCCTTTCACTCCCCTACCATCCCCGTCCTTCCACCTCCCTCCCACCCACATCCTTTCACTCCCCTCCCATCCACCCCCACCCACATTCTTGATTGTGCCCCAAGCAGGCAGCTCACAAACCTCCATGGCTGATGCTACAGGTGAGTGAGAGTGATTGGACAGCTGAGAGATAGAATCATTCTTGATTGTGCCCCAAGCAGGCAGCTAGAGATGAAATGTCTGTGGGATAAAACCTGTTAAAGATGAAATCCCTGCAAGACAGCGTATCCCGTCCTGCGCTGCTCTCCTCTTCCTCCGTCTGTTCCTTCGCTTTCCCCATTCCAGACAATCCCTCCCTCCCACTCCCTGTTCCACCCACAACCCCCCCCCAATCCCTCTCTCCTCCCACCCCCCTCCCATTCCCTGCAATCCCCCGGCCCCCCATCTCCCTGCTAACCCCCTCCCGTTTCTTTCCTCCCTTCCCCTTTTGTCCCTTAGTAAACGCTTTACTTGCGCTCAAGACCGCGTTGGGAGTGACGTCCACGGCATGGGGCAGCGGGGGGTGCAATGTGGAGGGATACACCTCGGGCTCTGATTGGCCCGGTGTTGCCTGCGACTCCCTCGGGAACGTCCTCTCCATGTGAGTTGACTCAGTTGACTCGGTTGACTCGCTTGGCTCGGTTGACTCGGTTGACTCGGTTGACTGAGAACCCAATACCCCCGCCCCATGCCCCTGGAACGTCTCTCCATGTGAGCTGACATGGCGGAATCGGTCGGTTGACTTTATTGACTGGTCTGGCTTTGTTGACTTGGTTGACTCTCGGTTGCTTCGCTTGACTTCATTGACCTGGCCCCTCCCAACATGCCCCATGCCCCATGTTGTATCCCATACCCCATGCCTGCTGCATACCCCATGCCTGCTACATAACCCATGCCTGCTGCATAACCCATGCCGCACGCCCCATCCCTTTCCCCACCGACCAGTGATCTAACGAGTCAGAAGCTCAAGGGGTCCATGGCCTCGGATGTCACTGCTCTCACATCGCTCACTCGCCTGTACGTCTGTCACATGGCATGCCTTGCCATACCACATGTCATGCCTTGCCATGCCACATGTCATGCCTTGCCATGCCACATGTCATGCTGTGCCATCCCACATGGCACGCCACATGTCATGCCACATGCCATGTCATGCCATGCCACATGCAAGGCCACATGCAAGCCATACCATGCACTCATGTTTCCCAACCCTCCCCCCTCCCTCCCCCACCCTTCCTTTCCCTCGTGACCCTATCCACCTGCCTCTGCAACACCTTCAACAGCAACCTCATCTGGACGCCTCTAGCCTCCTTCGTCGCACACTTGCCTCCCCCACGCTTCCCAACCCTCCGCACTACCTCCCCTCCCCTCTCCTTTCCCTCGTGCCCCTATCCACCCCCCTGCAGCACCTTCGACAGCAACCTCCTCTGGACACCACTAGCCTCCTTCGTCTCCTACTTCTCCTCTCTCTCCAACCTCGTCGTGCTGTGAGTGCTCCTCTGTGCTCTGCTGCACCCTCGCCGTGCTGTTTTAGAATCTGTGCATCTTTTTCTTGTCCAACTGGCTCTATTCTGTGCCTCTCTGCCTTGCCAATAGGCGCAGTTGGTTTTGTCAAGTCACCTCCATTGCAGCTGGCTCTGTGGCACACCGCCCTGCTACCTGCTCAACCTCCCTATCCGACCTTCGAATCGACTTATAAATCACTTCCTACCATCCCCATCCTCCTCCCCCCCCTCCTCCCCATCTGTCCCCCACCCTGCAGCAATCTGCAATACAGCTGCTTTCACAGCTCACTGTCTGCCTACCTGCCTCTGAAATGCCGCAAAAGATATTTGCCTCGTCACCCCCACCCTGCCACCCCATCCTGCCACCCCACCCTGCCACCCCACCCTACCACCCCACCCTGCCACCCCACCGTGCAGAGACCTGCAGTACAACTGGTTCTACGGCACGCTGCCTGCCTACCTGCTCAACCTCCCCGCCCTCACCAGCCTGTGAGTCCCTCTCTCTACCATGTGCAACTCTTTCTCTGCTTTGCTGAGTCTCCCACACACCTCCCTACTTGCTTGCTTTCTTCTCCCTACCTCACGGGCACCATACCCAAGCCCACCTCAACCGCGATCTCCAGACTCACACTCGCTCAGAACTTCCCTGCAGCTTCTGCGTCGCCACTAAGAACTGCTTCTCCCTTTCCCCACCCCCTCCTCTCCCTCTCTCCCCACAGAGCCTTAGGAGGCAACTATCTCACGGGCACCGTACCCAAGCCCACCTCAACCACGCTCGCCAAGCTCACACTCACCAAC
This sequence comes from Closterium sp. Yama58-4, assembly GCA_947470075.1. Classification (NCBI taxonomy): domain Eukaryota; kingdom Viridiplantae; phylum Streptophyta; class Zygnematophyceae; order Desmidiales; family Closteriaceae; genus Closterium; species Closterium sp. Yama58-4. The sequence continues at coordinate 223,929 of CANIUD010000192.1, read as the reverse complement.
AACTTCCTCACAGGCTCGGTCCCCTCGCTGCCCTGCAGCTTCTGTGAAGCCACTCAGAACTGCCTTAAGAATGCCGCCGCATGCAGCTCATCGGGCACAACTCAAAGGAGTACGGGGTGTACTTTCTGTGGGTTGACTAGCGGGACAGGGACGCTATGTGGGGGTACGAAAGTGTGCAAGCCAGACGCTAGTGGGCCCCTAGCACAGGAAACGGCAAACACTGCTAGCTCGCCTCTGCTCACCTTGACTTGCGTGTAAATTATGTGGGTCTATTTTGTGTTCGACTCGCCCTTTTTAAGTTCAACTTGGTTTGGAAATTACGCAGTAACTGTGTGGAATATGAGTTGTGTTGCCAGTGTATTGGCCATTTGAATTGCCTCGGTTTTTTGTCTTGATTGGTTTGCCATGCCACAAACTCGTTGTTGTGATGTGAATTCAGACCAAATCATAGTCCAGCTTTGTTGTTCATTTCACACATTGCCTCTGTACAACTCCACCAAATGTTACCCGTATGTGAAATAAGGGCCAGTTACTATGCACGTAGAGCACCTACATTTGAGGTAATGAAAGAACAGCGACCACACAACTTGTAACACACTATTCGGGTGAGACATTTCCTCACCACCAGTCCAGCAACTTTACCTTACTCGTCATCACCCAGATATAAGACATATATGTCTTATCTCGTACACGGGCAAAAATGCTTGGGTTGTCTTGTATTTGGAACAGTTTAGGGTGTCTTATAAGTCTTATAAATGGACAAAGAACCGTTTAGAAGATACCTCCTTGTTATACAATTGCCCATAACCCCTACCTCATACACATGAATAGGTGTCTTATAATGAGGCTAGCACGTTTATAAGAGACACCTGGATAATAAACACCCCTTGTCTTCTATTTAACACTGTCTTCTATCCGAGCGCATACGGTATGGAGAAAAAAATGCGTTGGTCGGTTCGGTTAGTATGCACGCTTGTGTGCATGTACAAAGCGTTGTCGGAACTCTGAAATCTCCCAAATTATGTGGATCGAAAAGGTAAGAACCTAGTGATATTCAAATAGACGGCCTAATCTAGGGCTGGCAAGAAAATGGCACTAACTGCATCTCTACAAACATAAGTAATGCGCTGGTCAGTTTGGTCGGTATGCGCGCCTGTAGTGCAGGTACCACGTACGACTAGATTCCTATATCTGCCAGATTTTATAGATCCAAAAGGTTAAAACCTGGTAGGTGGGTGGGGAATGACATAAGTGAAAGAATATGGGAGAATATATGGTATTTACTGTACTTCTACAGAGAAAATACAGCATTGGTCGTTCCGGTCAGTATGCACGCTTGTGTGTAGGTACAAGGCGGAGCTGGAACTCTGAAATCTCCAAAATTATGTTGAACGAAAAAGGTTAGAACACAGTGTTGTTGAAGTAGAACGCCTAATTAGTAGACTGGCAAGAAATTGGTACTAATTGCATCTTTACAAACATTAGTAATGCGCTGGTCAGTTTGGTTGCGCGCCTGTAGTGCAGGTACCATGTACGATTCGAATGCATAAAACTGCCAAACTACACACCGTATTCTCCCGGATATAAGACCCGGGGGACTTTCCTAAAATAGAGGCAAAATGACTAGGGTGAACATTTAATCGGCACGAGTTGTAAGAGTCTAGGGTATACTTGAATTTGAAGAGGGGGTGGGGGGGGGAAGAACGGCCGAAATCGTAGGCGCCAAACTTTTCCTTGCACGAGAATCAGGCCGAAAATGCCCAGAACATGGGCCACTCGAATATGCAACAACATTCAGGTTGTTGAACACTTTTCCCTACGCCCAAAGGGATTCATGCGTCTTCTAGGCACCTGTCGGCAAAAACGTCAGAAATCATTGGAGCCGAACCTTTCCTTGCACGAGAACCAGGCAAAAAATGTTTTAATCGGTGTATTTGAACATGGGCCACTCGAATATGCAACAACATTCAGATTGTTGAACGCTTTTCCCTACTCCCATAGGGATTCATGCGTCTTCTAGGCACCTGTCGGCCAAAACGGCCGAAATCGTAGGCGCCGAACTTTTCCTTGCACAAGAACCAAGCAAAAAAGGCTCTAGTATGTGTATTTGAACATGGGCCGCTCGAATATGCAACAACATTCAGGTTGTTGAACGCTTTTCTCTACGCCCGTAACGATTCATGCCTCGTCTAGGCACCTGTTGGCCAAAACGGCCGAAATCGTAGGCGCCGAACTTTTCCTTGCAAGAGAACCATGCCAAAAAGGCTCTAATCCGTGTATTTGAACATGGGCCACTCGAATATGCAACAACATTCAGGTTGTTGAACGCTTTTCCCTATGCCCGTAGGGAAATGTATGCGCATTGTAGGCACCTGTCGGCCAAAACGGCCGAAATCGTAGGCGCCGAACTTTTCCTTGCACGAGAACCAGGTCAAAAAGGCCCTAATCAGTGTATTTGAACATGGACCACACGAATATGCAACTAAATTCAGGTTGTTGAACGCTTTTCCCTACGCCCGTAGGGATTCATGCGTCTTCTAGGCACCTGTCGGCCAAAACGGCCGAAATCGTAGGCGCCGAACTTTTCCTTGCACGAGAACCAGGCCAAAAAGGCCCTAATCGGTTTATTTGAACATGGGCCACTCGAATATGCAACAACATTCAGGTTGTTGAACGCTTTTCCCTACGCCCGTAGGGATTCACGCGTCTTGTAGGCACCTGTAGGCCAAAACGGCAGAAATCGTAGGCGCCGAACTTTTCCTTGCGCGAGAACCAGGCCAAAAAGTCTTCAATCGGTGTATTTGAACATGGGCCACTCGAATATGCAACAACATTCAGGTTGTTGAACGCTTTTCCCTACGCCCGTAGGGATTCATGCGTCTTCTAGGCACCTGTCGGCCAAAACGGCCGAAATCGTAGGCGCCGAACTTTTCCTTGCACGAGAACCAGGCCGAAAAGGCCCTAGTTGGTGTATTTGAACATGGGCCACTCGAATATGCAACAACATTCAAATTGTTGAACGCTTTTCCCTACGCCCGTAGGGATTCATGCGTCTTGTAGGCACCTGTCGGCCAAAACGGCAGAAATCGTAGGCGCCGAACTTTTCCTTGCACGAGAACCAGGCCAAAAAGGCTCTAATAGGTGTATTTGAACATGGGCCACTCGAATATGCAACAACATTCAGGTTGTTGAACACTTTTCCCTACGCCCATAGGGACTCATGCGTCTTCTAGGCACCTGTCGGCCAAAACGGCCGAAATCGTAGGCGCCGAACTTTTCCTTGCACGAGAACCAGGCCAAAAAGCTCTAATAGATGTACTTGAACAGCACTCGAATATGCAACAACATTCAGGTTGTTGAAAGCTTTTCCCTACGTCCGTAAGGATTCACGCGTCTTCTAGGCACCTGTCGGCAAAATCGGCCGAAATCGTAGGCGCCGAACTTTTTCTTGCATGAGAACCAAGCCGAAAAGGCTCTAGTATGTATATTTGAACATGGGCCACTCGAATATGCAACAACATTCAGGTTGTTGAACGCTTTTCCCTACGCCCGTAGGGATTTACGCTTCTTCTAGGCACCTGTCGGCCGGCAAAAACAGCCGAAATCGTAGGCGCCGAACTTTTCCTTGCACAAAAACCAGGTCAAAAATGCCCTAATTAATGTATTTGAACATGGGCCACTCGAATATGCAACAACATTCAGGTTGTTGAACGCTTTTCACTACTCCCATAGGGATTCATGCGTATTCTAGGCACCTATCGACAAAAACGGCCGAAATCGTAGGCGCCGAACTTTTCCTTGCACGAGAACCAGGCCAAAAAGGCTCTAGTAGGTGTATTTGAACATGAGCCACTCGAATATGCAACAACATTCAGGTTGTTGAACGCTTTTCTCTACGCCCGGTTGGGTACAAGTAGCAAACCCTAGTTGGGGTTGTACCCCATATTGGCTACCCCACTACAGCCTACCAACATATAACACATTACACTTTAACACACCCCCATAGGCAAAGTGGGGGAGAACAAAGGGTCACAAGACCAGTCCAGCAAAGCAACGCAAGCCCAGGGTGGATCACAACGTCACCACACTCCGAGCACAAGCAAAGGCCACAAGGCCAGTTCACATGCAGTGCTAGATATAGTACAAGACAAGCAACACAGTGATCAAAACCTAGCAAGCAAGCAACAAGATATATATAAAGTACAGTACAAAGAATGTCAAGCAGTCAGCAAGTGAGGAAACGTGGACACAAGGCCTAAAGAAGTACAGTGCCGCTGATGATCACTAGGCGGGAGCGCCTTGGTGAAGATATCAGCAGTGTTGGCCTTCGAGTCCACGTACACAAGCCGAAGCTGACCGCGCTGCTGAAGCTCTCGAGCAAGAAAGTAGCGAAGAGCAATGTGCTTCGTCCTGTGCTCCAGTCTGTGCTCCTGACACAAGGCAAGAGCCGCCTTGTTGTCACCGTACAGAACTGGAGGAGAACTAGGCCACTCTCCCAAGTCAGTCAGCAGGTAGGTGAGCCAGCGTAACTCCTGTGCAGCCATGGCTGTGGCGTAGATCTCAGCCTCACAACTAGAGCCGAGAACAGAGGAAGAGCGGGTGGACCGCCACGAGACAGAACCAGAGCCAAGGCTGAAGGTGTAACCCTGTGACGACCGCTGCGTAGCCAGGTCGTCCACCCAAGAAGCGTCCGAGTGACCAGTGAGGACAACTCTGTCACGTCCTCCAAGCACCAGCCCCATGCCTGATGTACTGCACAGGTAACGCAGCACCCTCTTAGCAGCCTCCCAGTGCTCTCGCCTGTGTCTCCCAGGCGCAACGTAACGAGCAAGGATGCTAAGAGGGTACGCGAGGTCAGGTCGCGTGCAAGTCATCAGGTACATGAGGCAGCCTACAAGCTCTGGGTACGGGCCACTCGGCTCTACGGACTCGTTCGAAGGTGGAGCTGAGAGCGAGTGGCTGGTAGCCAGAGGTGTGGCCTGTGGTGAGGAGAACTGGAAGCCGAAGCGCTGAAGGACCTGCTGCACCATGTGTGACTGAGTCAGGGTGATGGTGCGGCGAGCTCTGTCCCGGGTGATCTGCAAGCCAAGGTAGCTACGCAGTTCACCCAGGTCAGTGCAGGTGTGTCTCTTCTGCAGCTCCGACTTCACACGAGCGAGTGCCTCAGTGTCAGCAGTAGCAAAGACCAAGTCGTCGACGTACACGAGAATGTAGAACGGCGGCAGCGACGTGTCTGTGCGCAGAAACAGCGACGGGTCAGCAGTAGACGGCGCGAACCCAAGAGCCGCAAGTGTAGTCCTCAGTGTGTCGTGCCACTCACGTGGCGCCTGGCGGAGACCGTAGACTGGCCGGCGGAGACTCCACTGGGTACCAGGGGGAAACGACCCAGTAAAGCCAGGTGGGCGGCGCAGCCAGATCTCCTCGTGCAGGCTGCCCTGCAGGAACGCTGTGCTGAAGTCAAGAGAGTGAAGCTCGTAGTCACGCTGAGCAGCAACGTGCAGCAGAACCCGAAGAGTGGTCATCTTCGAGGTGGGGGAGAAGGTCTGGAAGAAGTCGACCCCCTGACGCTGACTGAAGCCTCTAGCAACGTAACGAGCCTTGAAGACAGGCGGAGAACCTGGCGGCCGCTTCACCCTGAAAATCCACATGCCATCGACGATGTTCGCCCCAGGAGGGGGAACCTCGTCGACGTAGGTGCCTGTGGACTTCCAGGATGCCATCTCTGCGTCCATGGCTGTCTGCCACTGAGAGGAGTAGGGACCCGAGATCGCCTCTGCGTAAGTGCGCGGAGTGGGGATGTCTAGTGCATCCGGGTCTCCCTCAGGGGCAAGCAACCAGGCCACGAGATGAGGTACAGCAGCCGCAAGAGAGTCAAAGTCCTCCTGCCTGTCCTCAAGGACGTCCGTGCCAAGAGCACACTCACCCCCGACGGACGGAGGACAGACAGACGCAGACTCTGACTCAGCAACAAGGCTAGCAGCGTAGTCTAGACGACAGGCAGCAGCAAAGTCAACCAACTCAGCGACCAGAGCAGACGCAGCCGAGGACTCAAAGGTAGGGTCAGTGACAACAGTAGCGAGGAGACGCGTGACTGTAGGGTGCTCAGCGCGATACCGGTCAGACTCAGGGTCCGGAACGGCAGGCAAAGAGGACGCAGGAGGAGACGGTAGAGGGACACGCCGAGGAGCAGTAGAGGGACGCAGAGTCATGTAGTGAGTGCCTGGGACAGGAGGAGGACGCTCACGACGGACACGACTACCAGTGCGAGCAGGACGAACAGGCGACACAGGACGAGACTCAGGCTCACGACGCTCTGTAAGACCTCCTGTGGGACCAGCGTAAGGAGAGGGAGCAGGGAGAGGCGAGGCAGGCGGTAACTGTGACTGCGGCTGGACAGGCGGAGGACACTCTACGGAGGGAGGAGGACAAGGAGGAGGAGCCTGCCCAAGAACCTGCTGAAGGAGCGGTACGAAGTACGGTCGCGGCCGCGCAGTGTCTCCAGAAGCAGAAGAGACTCCAGCGGCCGGGTCCTCAGGACCAGCAGGAGCTCCAACGTCCGGGTCCCCAGCACCAGCAGCAGCGCCACCGCTCGGGTCCTCAGCTCCAGCAGCAGCTCCACCAGGCGGGTCCGCAGCACCAGCAGCAGCGCCACCCCCAGAGTCGGCAGCTCCAACTCCGCTAGCACCGCCAGCGCCAGAGTCCCCAGCTCCAGCAGCTCCAGTCGCAGTGCTCCCAGAACAACCAGTCCCGGCAGCTCCAGTACCCCCAGTACGAGCACCCCCAGGACGAGCAGCCCCAGCACCCCCAACTCCAGCCGAGCCACTAGGACGGCGAAAGCGCCGGACGTACCAGTCACGAAGCTGCTGCGGTGTGAGAGACTGCTCAGCACCCCGAACCGGAGCACCCCCAGACGCAGTAACCCGAGGCTCCGTAGGCTCAGTAGCAGCACCCCCAGGCTCAGTACCCGCAGGCTCAGTACCCGCAGGCTCAGCACCCCCAGTCGCAGCACCCCCAGGCTCAGCACCCCCAGGCGGCAAACTCTCAGGCACAGTACCCTCAGCTCCAGCACCCGTAGTCCCAGCACTCCCAGGCCCCGCACCCGCAGGCTCAGCACCCCCAGGCTCAGCACCCCCAGGCTCCGTACTCTCAGGCACCGTACCCTCAGCTCCAGCACCCTCAGTCCCAGCACCTGCAGCCCCAGCACCCCCAGGCCCAGCACCCCCAGGCTCAGCACCCCCAGGCTCAGCACTCCCAGCAGCACCACCCGCAGCAGCACCTGAGTCACCTGTGAACTCGACAGGCTCAGCGACGGGAGGAGGGTCTACCTGAGAGACACCTGAAGGAGCAGGACCCTGAGGGGGAAGGGGGTCTACCGGAGGGGGACCAGGAGCAAGGAAAAGCGGCGGGGGAGGGAGGGGGGCAGTGCGGTAGGGGAAGAGACGGTAAAAAGGGACCGACTCGTCAAAGGTGACATCCTGAGAGGCGAAGACCCGGCGCGAGGTGGGGTGGTAAAACTGCCAGCCAGGCGCGTCAGGGACAAAGCCAAGGAAGACACAGGGAAGCGTGCGGGAGGAGAGCTTGTCCGCGGACGTATCGCGGACAAGGGCACGAGCACCCCACACCCGGAAGCACGACGCATCGCCAACCTCCCCCGTCCAACGCAGTATGGGCGAGGTCTCCGGCAAGGAGACACGGGGCCAGAGGTTGAGCTGATGCGCGGCGTACCAGACAGCAAACGGCCACAGAAAATGGGGAGCCGCCGCGTGGACCAAGGAGGTACGAGCGACCTCCATGACCAGGCCAATGCGGCGCTCAGCAACCCCATTCTGCTGTGGGGAGTCCGGAAGCGTGAAGGTCTGCTCGATGCCCTCCGCCTGACAGAAGGTCCTCAAGAGATCGGAGGAAAACTCACCACCTCTGTCAGAGTGCAGACGCAGGACAGGAAGATCCGTCCGGAAACGGCGGCGGAGCTGGAGACGAACCGTGCGGATCCAAGGGATCAGAACAGCAGGGACCTCACCCTTGGTGCGCAAGGGGAAGACCGTGGTGTAACGCGAGTAGTCGTCGACAACCAGCAAAAAGTACCGCTCACCGCCCTGACCACGAACGCGGGCTGGGCCCCACACGTCCAGGTGGAGGGTCTGCAGAGGAGCCTCTGTCGGGGGGAACGAGGAGGAGTGAGGAGCGGCGCGCTGCCGCCCCTCGACGCAAGGAAGGCAAGGCGGCGCAGGCGAGGCAGGGAGGGGAGGGAGGGACCTGGGAAGACCAGACACAAGGTGGCGACGGTGCATGCCACGAAGGCGTGGCAAGGAGGGGTGACCTAGGCGGTGGTGCCAGAGAAGAGTCTGGTGCGACAGGGAACGACACTCACAGGCGTGGGCTACCAGACCTGACGCAGACACCTGACCGACAGCAGCGACCTGAGGAGACGCAGTGGTCAGTGTGTAGAGACTCGACCCCGGCCGACGGGTAAACGTAGCCAGGTGACGGCCGGTCCTGGAGCACGTGCAGATCGCCACACGCTGTCCGCCAGGGGTAAAGGTGTCAACCCACTGATCCTGGAGGACAGCGTTGCTCACCAGGTTCGTCGAGAACGAGGGGAGGTGGAAACCCGACAACGAGCCAGACGGAACCGCCGGACAAGGGAGGACAGTGGTGGACTGGGCAAGGACTGGGCCCCCAGAGGGGTCAGCCAAGGAGACTGGGACCGGTGCAGGAAGCGGTGTGAGCTCAGTACTGTCACGAAAGAAGCAACGGGAAGCACCTGAGTCAAGGGTGAAGGTGTGACAGGCCTCAGCCGGTGCGGTACCTGAGAGAGCAGTCTCTGTGGGTGCTGTACCTGAGAGAGCAGACTCGAAACCAGCCAGGACAGCACTGGGGGGAGCAAGTACAGGGGGCACCATACCAGAGAGAGCAGACTCACTAGTACCCAGGGCAGCGGGCTCTATACCTGGGTCAGGCGGCACACACAAGTAACAGTCTCCCTCGGCACTAACAGTCAATGCATACATGGCAGCAATAATAGCATCATAGTCAAGAGCAAAGACATCAACACCAGCCCTCATGAGCTCAGCCCAGCGGGGGCGCTCAACATCCGCGCCCATCTCCTCACGCCAAGCGTCGTCAAGGCGGGAGAAGCAGCGGTACGGGGTGTGGAACCTCCCACCTGCGAATGACATAAGAACAGCGGCCACTGCCCCCCGACGTCCCACGCTGAGCAAGCCACTCACGAAGCTGCTGGGTCGTCTGGGGACGCTGCTGCTGCTGGGAGCTCTGGCCTGAGCCAGTGCCTCCACTCCGACCGCCGCCGCCACCACTACCACCGCTCCGACCGCCACCGCCACCACCGCCACCACCGCCACCGCCGCCACCGCCGCCGCCGCCACTACTGCCACTGCTTCCGCCGCCGCCCCCGCCTCCACCACCGACCCCACTCCCACCAGCGCTCCCGCCACCGCTCCCTCCAGCACCGCCTCCCCCCCCACCTCCCCCACCTCCTCCCCCCCCAGCGCCACCACCACCACCCTTGCCCCCCTTGCCCTTGCCGGTGCGGCGCCTCCCACCAGGAGCAGAAGCAGCGCCAACAGACTCAGCACCAAGGAAGTCAACAGCAGCAGCAGCAGCGTAGGAGGGAGCGAGGGGAGAGGGAGAACACCCCTCAAAGATGGGGGTGCGAGGAGCGCCACGAGCAGCACCAACAGCTACAATGCTCTTTTCGGCCGCGAGCAGCTGCTCCTCTAGGAGGGCGACTGTGAGCTCAGTGGGACAGCGAGCAAGGAAGTGGTCTCGAACTGAGCGGAGGGTGTCAGGGAGACGGGTGACTATGAAGTGGAGTGTCCAGTACAGTGGAGGGGGGTTCTTAGCGCAGAACTCGGTGGGAAGGGCGGCACGCAGGCGAGCATCACTAGTGCGAAGGTGGGTGATAAGATCGGCGACTGTAGTAAAGGTGGACAGATCGGGGAACAGGTACGGCAGCATGAGGCGGCTAAGCTCGGCTGTGGCAGGCGAGGAGTAGCGAGCAACGACAGCATCGTACAGGGCCTTAGCGGATTTGCAGTCGCCAAAATGCTCGAGCTCAGCTAGCGGCAGGTGACTACGAATGGCTAGGCGAGCAGCTGCGTCACGAGTCTGCCAGTGGGAACGAACACTAAGCTCGGCTGTGGCAGCAGGAGCAGCGGCAGCACCAGACGCGTAGTCATAGAGGGAGATGTGGTCCGTGCTATTGCTCATAAGATACAACTGCAGGTCGTCGAGCCAGGAAGTGAACTGCACGGGACGGCCCTCAGCATCGAAGGAAAGAACGCGAATAGAGGCCATAGCTCAGGCGTGAGGGCACAGCAGAGCAGCGGCAGCAGCAGAGGGGACGCAGCAAGCGGGCAGTGAGGCAGCGGGCGGCGCTGCGAAGCAGGTAGCGGGCGGGCGGGCGGCGCTGCGAGCGGGCAGCGAAGCGGGCGGGCCGCGAAGCGGGCAGCGAGCGGGCGGGCGGGCTGCGAAGCGGGCAGCGGGGCGGGCGGGCGGGCTGCGAAGTGGGCGGGCCGCGAAGCGGGCAGCGGGGCGAGCGGGCTGCGAGGCGGGCGGGCCGCGAAGCGGGCAGCGAGCGGGCGGGCGGGCTGCGAAGCGGGCGGGCCGCGAAGCGGGCAGCGAGCGAGCGGGCTGCGAAGCGGGCGGGCCGCGAAGCGGGCAGCGAGCGGGCGGGCGGGCCGCGAAGCGGGCAGCGAGCGGGCGGGCGGGCCGCGGAGCGGGCAGCGAGCGAGCGGGCTGCGAAGCGGGCGGGCCGCGAAGCGGGCAGCGAGCGGGCGGGCGGGCTGCGTGGCGGGCGGGCCGCGAAGCGGGCAGCGAGCGGGCGGGCGGGCTGCGAAGCGGGCAGCAGGACGAGCGGGCTGCGAGCGGGCGGCTCGGCGGGCGGGCGACACTGCGAGGGGCGCGCGAGGGCGCTAGTGAGGGGCGCGCGAGGGCGCTAGCAAGGGGCGCGCGAGGGCGCTAACGAGGGGCGCGCGAGGGCGCTAACGAGGGTGCGCGCGAGGGCGCTAACGAGGGGGCGCGCGAGGGCGCTAACGAGGGCGCACGAGGGCGCTACGAGGCTAGGGCACGGGGTAGCGTGGTAACCGCATGCGAGCGGTGGTGGGCCCTTAAAAAAAAAAAAAACGGTCGGTAGGTCCTAGGGACCTCCTGCTCTGAATACCATTTCAGAATAGCTAGGCAAGAATGAATGCATTGAATGGAACAGTTGGGTACAAGTAGCAAACCCTAGTTGGGGTTGTACCCCATATTGGCTACCCCACTACAGCCTACCAACATATAACACATTACACTTTAACACCATATTCTGGTTGTTGAACGCTTTTCCCTACGCCCGTAGGGATTCATGCGTCTTCTAAGCACCTGTCGGCCGAAATCGTAGGCGCCGAACTTTTCCTTGCACGAGAACCAGACCGAAAAGGCCATAATAGGTGTATTTGAACATGGGCCACTCGAATATGCAATAACATTCAGGTTGTTGAACGCTTTTCCCTACGCCCGTAGGGATTCATGCGTCTTATAGGCACCTGTCGGCCGAAATCGTAGGCGCCGAACTTTTCCTTGCACAAGAACCAGGCCAAAAAGGCTCTAATTAATGTATCTGAACATGGGCCACTCGAATATGCAACAACATTCAGGTTGTTGAACGCTTTTCCCTACGCCCGTAGGGATTCATGCGTCTTCTAGGCACCTGTCGGCCAAAACGGCCGAAATCGTAGGCGCCGAACTTTTCCTTGCACGAGAACCAGGCCGAAAATGCTCTAGTAGATGTAATTGAACATGGGCCACTCGAATATGCAACAACATTCAGGTTGTTGAATGCTTTTCCCTACGCCTGTAAGGATTCACGCATCTTCTAGGCACCTGTCGGCAAAATCGGCCGAAATCGTAGGCGCCGAACTTTTCCTTGCACGAGAACCAGGCCAAAAAGGCTCTAATCGGTGTATTTTAACATGAGCCATTCGAATATGCAACAACATTCAGGTTGTTGGAAGCTTTTCCCTACGCCCGTAAGGATTCACGCGTCTCCTAGGCACCTGTCGGCAAAATCGGCCGAAATCGTAGGCGCCGAACTTTTCCTTGCACGAGAATCAGACCGAAAAGGCCATAATAGGTGTATTTGAACATGGGCCACTCGAATATGCGATAACATTTAGATTGTTGAACGCTTTTCTCTACTCCCGTAGGGATTCATGCGTCTTCTAGGTACCTGTCGGCCGAAATCGTAGGCGCCGAACTTTTCCTTGCACAAGAACCAGGCCAAAAAGGCCCTAATTAATGTATCTGAACATGGGCCACTCGAATATGCAACAACATTCAGGTTGTTGAACGCTTTTCCCTACTCCCATAGGGATTTATGCGTCTTCTAGGCACCTATCGACAAAAACGGCCGAAATCGTAGGCGCCGAACTTTTCCTTGCACGAGAACCAGGCCAAAAAGGCCCTGATATGTGTATTTGAACATGGGCCACTCGAATATGCAACAACATTCAGGTTGTTGAACGCTTTTCCCTACGCCCGTAGGGATTCATGCGTCTTCTAGGCACCTGTCGGCCAAAACGGCCGAAATCGTAGGCGTCGAACTTTTCCTTGCACGGGGACCAGGCCAAAATGGCCCTAATTGGTGTATTTGAACATGGGCCACTCGAATATGCAACAACATTCATGCTGTTGAACGCTTTTCCCTACGCCCGTAGAGATTCACGCGTCTTCCAGGCACCTGTCGACCAAAACGGCAGAAATCGTAGGCGCCGAACTTTTCCTTGCACGAGAACCAGGCCAAAAAGGCCCTAATTGGTGTATTTGAACATGGGTAACTCGATTATGCAACTACATTCAGGTTGTTGAACGATTTTCCCTACTCCCGTAGAGATTCACGCCTCTTCCAGGCACCTGTCGGCCAAAACGACCGAAATCGTAGGCGCCGAACTTTCCTTGCACGAGAACCAAGCCAAAAAGGCTCTAATAGGTGTATTTGAACATGGGCCACTCGAATATGCAACAACATTCAGGTTGTTGAACGCTTTTCCCTACGCCCGTAGGGATTCACGCGTCTTCTAGGCACCTATCGGCCAAAACGAATAAAATCGTAGGCGCCGAACTTTTCCTTGCAGGAGAACCAGGTCGCAAAAGGCTCTAATCGGTGTGTTTGAAGATGTGCAACTTGAATATGCAACAACATTCAGGTTGTTGAACGCTTTTCCCTACGCCCTTAGGGATTCATGCGTCCTCTAGGCACCTGTCCGCCAAAACGGCCGAAATCGTAGACGCCGAACTTTTCCTTGCATGAAAAACAGGCCGAATAGACCCTAATCGGTGTATTTGAACATGGGCCACTCCAATATGCAAGAACATTCAGGTTGTTGAACTCTTTTCCCTACGCCCGTATGGATTAATGCGTCTTCTAGGCACCTGTCGGCCAAAACGGCCGAAATCGTAGGCGCCGAACTTTCCCTTGCATGAGAGCCATGTCGAAAAGGCCCTAGTCGATGTATTTGAACATGGGCCACTCGAATATGCAACAACATTCAGGTTGTTGAACGCTTTTCCCTACGCCCGTAGGGATTCATGCATCTTCTAAGCACCTGTCGGCCAAAACGGCCGTTATCCTAGGCGCCGAACTTTTCCTTGCACGAGAACCAGGCCAAAAAGGCTCTAGTAGGTGTATTTGAACATGGGCCACTCGAATATGCAACAACATTCAGGTTGTTGAACGCTTTTCCCTACGCCCGTAGGGATTCATGCGTCTTCTAGGCACCTGTCGGCCAAAACGGCTGAAATCGTAGGCGCCGAACTTTTCCCTGCACGAGAACCAGGCAAAAAAGGCTCTAGTAGGATTATTTGAACATGGGCCACTCGAATATGCAACTACATTCTGGTTGTTGAACGCTTTTCCCTTTCCGTAGGGATTCATGCGTCTTCTAGGCACCTGTCGGCCAAAACGGCCGAAATCGTAGGCGCCGAACTTTTCCTTGCACGAGAACCAGTCCAAAAAGGCCCTAACAGGTGTATTTGAACATGGGTCAGTCGAATATGCAACAACATTTAGCTTGTTGAACGCTTTTCCCTACGCCCGTAGGGATTCATGCGTCTTCTAGGCACCTGTCGGCCAAAACGGCCGAAATCGTAGGCGCCGAACTTTTCCTTGCACAAGAACCAGGCCAAAAAGGCCCTAATTAATGTATTTGAACATGGGCCACTCGAATATGCAACAACATTCAGGTTGTTGAACGCTTTTCCCTACTCTCATTGGGATTTATGCGTCTACTACGCACCTATCGGCCAAAAAGGCTGAAATCGTAGGCGCCGAACTTTTCCTTGCACGAGAACCAGGCCAAAAAAGGCTCTAGTATGTGTATTTGAACATGAGCCACTCGAATATGCAACAACATTCAGGTTGTTGAACGCTTTTCCCTACGCCCGTAGGGATTCATGCGTCTTCTAGGCACCTGTCGGCCAAAACGCCTGAAATCGTAGGCGTCGAACATTTCCTTGCACGGGGACCAGGCCAAAAAGGCCCTAATTGGTGTATTTGAACATGAGCAACTCGATTATTCAACAATATTCAGGTTGTTGAACGATTTTCCCTATGCCCGTAGGGATTCACGCGTCTTTAACGCACTTGTCGGCCAAAACGACCGAAATCGTAGGCGCCGAACTTTTCCTTGCACGAGAACCAGGCCAAAAAGGCTCTAATCGGTATATTTGAACATGGGCCACTCGAATATGCAACAACATTCAGGTTGTTGAACGCTTTTCCCTACGCCCGTAGGGATTCACGCGTCTTCCAGGCACCTGTCGGCCAAAACGACTGAAATCGTAGGCGCTGAACTTTTCCTTGCATGAGAACCAGGCCCAAAAGGCTCTAGTAGGTTTATTTGAACATGGGCCACTCGAAATTGCAACTACATTTAGGTTGTTGAACGCTTTTCCCTACGCCCGTAGGGATTCATGCGTCTTCTAGGCACCTGTCGGCCAAAACGGCCGAAATCGTAGGCGCCGAACTTTCCTTGCACGAGAAACAGGCCGAAAAGACCCTAATCGGTGTATTTGAACATGGGCCACTCCAATATGCAAGAACATTCAGGTTGTTGAACGATTTTCCCTACGCCCGTATGGATTCATGCGTCTTCTAGGCACCTGTTGGCCAAAACGACCGAAATCGTAGGCGCCGAACTTTCCCTTGCACGAGAGCCAGGCCGAAAATAGTCGGTGTATTTGAACATGGGCCACTCGAATATGCAACAACATTCAGGTTGTTGAACGCTTTTCCCTACGCCCGTAGGGATTCATGCATCTTCTAAGCACCTGTCGGCCAAAACGGCCGGAATCCTAGGCGCAAAACTTTTCCTTGCACGAGAACCAGACCAAAAAGGCTCTAGTAGGTTTATGTGAACATGGGCCACTCGAATATGCAACAACATTCAGGTTGTTGAACGCTTTTCCCTACGCCCGTAGGTGTTCACTCGTCTTCTAGGCACCTGTCGGCCAAAACGGCCGAAATCGTAGGCGCTGAACTTTTCCTTGCATGAGAACCAGGCCCAAAAGGCTCTATTAGGTTTATTTGAACATGGGCCACTCGAAATTGCAACTACATTTAGGTTGTTGAACGCTTTTGCCTACTCCCATAGGGATTTATGCGTCTTCTAGGCACCTATCGGCAAAAACGGCCGAAATCGTAGGCGCCGAACTTTTCCTTGCACGAGAACCAGGTCAAAAAGGCTCTAATATGTGTATTTGAACATGGGCCACTCGAATATGCAACAACATTCAGGTTGTTGAACGCTTTTCCCTACGCCCGTAGGGATTCATGCGTCTTCTAGGCAACTGTCGGCCAAAACGACCGAAATCGTAGGCGCCGAACTTTTCCTTGCACGAGAACCAAGCCAAAATGGCCCTAATCGGTGTATTTGAACATGGGCCACTCGAATATGCAACAACATTCAGGTTGTTGAACGCTTTTCCCTACGCCCATAGGGATTCACGCGTCTTCCAGGCACCTGTCGACCAAAAAACGGCCGAAATCGTAAGCGCCGAACTTTTCCTTCTACGAGAACCAGGCAAAAAAGGCTCTAATTGGTGTACTTGAACATGGGCCACTCGAATATGCAACAACATTAAGGTTGTTGAACGATTTTCCCTACGCTCGTACGAATTCACGCGTCTTCCAGGCACCTGTCGGCCAAAATGGCCGAAATTGTAGGCGCCGAACCTGTCCTTGCACGAAAACTAGGCCGAAAAGGCTCTAATAGGTGTATTTGAACATGAGCCACTCGAATATGCAACAACATTCAGGTTGTTGAACGCTTTTCCCTACGCCCGTAGGGATTCACGCGTCTTCCAGGCACCTGTCGGCCAAAACGACTGAAATCGTAGGCGCCGAACTTTCCTGGCACGAGAACCAGGCCGAAAATGCTTTAATCGGTGTGTTTGAACATGGGCCACTCGAATATGCAACAACATTCAGGTTGTTGAACGCTTTTCCTTACGCCCGTAAGGATTCATGCGTCCTCTAGGCACCTACGAAATCGTAGGCGCCGAATTTTTCCTTGTACGAGAAACAGACCGAAAAGGCCCTAATCGGTATATTTGAACATGGGCCACTCGAATATGCAACAACATTCAGGTTGTTGAACGCTTTTCCCTACGCCCGTAGGGATTCATGCATCTTCAAAGCACCTGTCATCCAAAACGGCCGAAATCCTAGGCGCCGAACTTTTCGTAGTACGAGAACCAGGCCGAAAAGGCTCTAATAGGTGTATTTGAACATGGGCCACTCGAATATGCAACAAAATTCAGGTTTTTTAACGCTTTTCTCTACGCCTGTAGGGATTCATGCGTCTTCTAGGCACTTGTCGGCCAAAACGACCGAAATCGATGTATTTGAACATGGGCCACTCGAATATGGAACAAAATTCAGGTTGTTGAACGCTTTTCCCTACGCCCGTAGGGATTCATGCGTCTTCTAGGCACCTGTCGGCCAAAACGGCCGAAATCGTAGGCGCCTAACTTTTCCTTGCGCGAGAACCAGGCCGAAAAGGCTCTAATAGGTGTATTTGAACATGGGCCACTCGAATATGCAACAACATTCAGGTTGTTGACCGCTTTTCTCTACGCTCGTAGGGATTGACGCGTCTTCTAGGCACCTGTCGGCCAAAACGGCCGAAAACATAGGCGCCAAACTTTTCCTTCCACGAGAACCAGGCCGAAAAGGCTCTAATAGGTGTATTTGAACATGGGCCACTCGAATATGCAACAACATTCAGGTTGTTGAATGCTTTTTCCTACGCCCGTAGGGATTCACGAGTCTTCTAGGCACCTGTCGGCCAAAACGGCCGAAATCGTAGGCGCCGAACTTTTCCTTGCACGAGAAACAGGCCGAAATGGCCCTAATCGGTGTATTTGAACATGGGCCACTCGAATATGCAACAACATTCAGGTTGTTGAACGCTTTTCCCTACGCCCGTAGGGATTCATGCGTCTTCTAGGCACCTGTCGGCCAAAACGGCCGAAATCGTAGGCGCCGAACTTTTCCTTGCACGAGAAACAGGCCGAAAAGGCCCTAATCGGTATATTTGAACATGGGCCACTCGAATATGCAACAAAATTCAGGTTGTTGAATGCTTTTCTCTACGCCCGTAGGGATTCACGAGTCTTCTAGGCACCTGTCGGCCAAAACGGCCGAAATCGTAGGCGCCGAACTTTTCCAAGCACGAGAAACAGGCCGAAAAGGCTCTAGTAGGTGTATTTGAACATGGGCCACTCGAATATGCAACAAAATTCAGGTTGTTGAACGCTTTTCCCTACGCCCGTAGGGATTCATGCGTCTTCTAGGCACCTGTCGGCCAAAACGGCCGAAATCGTAGGCGCCGAACTTTTCCTTGCACGAGAACCAGGCCGAAAAGGCTCTAATAGGTGTATTTGAACATGGGTCACTCGAATATGCAACAACATACAGGTTGTTGAACGCTTTTTTCTACGCTCGTAGGGATTCACGAGTCTTCTAGGCACCTGTCGGCCAAAACGGCCGAAATCGTAGGCGTCGAACTTTTCCTTGAACGAGAACCAGGCCGAAAAGGCTCTAATCAGTGTATTTGAACATGGGCCACTCGAATATGCAACAACATTCAGGTTGTTGAACGTTTTTTTTCTACGCCCGTAGGGATTCATGCGTCTTCTAGGCACCTGTCGGCCAAAACGGCCGAAATCGTAGGCGCCGAACTTTTCCTTGCACGAGAACCAGGCCGAAAAGGCTCTAATAGGTGTATTTGAATATGGGCCACTCGAATATGCAACAACATTCATATTGTTGAACGCTTTTTCCTACGCACGTAGGGAATCTATGCGCCTTCTAGGCACCTGTCGGCCAAAACGGCCGAAATCGTAGGCGCCGAACTTTTCCTTGCACCAGAACCAGGCCGAAATGGCCCTAATCGATATATTTGAACATGGGCCACTCGAATATGCAACAACATTCAGGTTGTTGAACGCTTTTCCCTACGCCCGTAGGGATTCATGCGTCTTCTAGGCACCTGTCGGCCAAAACGGCCGAAATCGTAGGCGCCGAACTTTTCCTTGCACGAGAACCAGGCCGAAAAGGCCCTAATCGATATATTTGAACATGGGCCACTCGAATATGCAACAACATTCAGGTTGTTGAACGCTTTTCCCTACGCCCGTAGGGATTCATGCGTCTTCTAGGCACCTGTCGGCCAAAACGGCCGAAATCGTAGGCGCCGAACTTTTCGTTAAACGAGAACCAGGCCGAAAAGGCTCTAGTCGGTGTATTTGAACATGGGCCAATCGAATATGCAACAAAATTCATGTTTATTAACGCTTTTCCCTACGCCCGTAGGGATTCATGCGTCTTCTAGGCACTTGTTGCCCAAAACGGCCGAAATCGATGTATTTGAACATGGGCCACTCGAATATGCAACAACATTCAGGTTGTTGAACGCATTTCTCTACGCTCGTAGAGATTCATGCGTCTTCTAGGCACCTGTCGGCCAAAACGGCCGAAATCGTAGGCGCCGAACTTTTCCTTGCACGAGAACCAGGCCGAAAAGGCTCTAATAGGTGTATTTGAACATGGGCCACTCGAATATGCAACAACATTCAGGTTGTTGAGCGCGTTTCCCTACGCCCGTAGGGATTCATGCGTCTTCTAGGCACCTGTCGGCCAAAACGGCCGAAATCGTAGGCGCCAAACTTTTCCTTTCACGAGAACCAGGCTAAAAAGGCTCTAGTCGGTGTATTTAAACCTGGGCCACTCGAGTATGCAACAAAATCCAGGTTTTTGAACGCATTTCTCTATGCCCGTAGGGATTCATGCGTCTTCTAGACACTTGTCGGCCAAAACGGCCAAAATCCTAGGCGCCGAACTTTTCCTTACACGAGAACCAAGCCAAAAAGGCCCTAATCGATGTATTTGACCATGGGCCACTTGAATATGCAAAAACCTACAGGTTGTTGAACGCTTTTCCCTACGCCCGTAGGGATTCATGCGTCTTCTAGGCACCTGTCGGCCAAAGCGGCCGAAATCGTAGGCGCCGAACTTTTCCTTGCACGAGAAACAGGCCAAAAAGGCCCTAATTGGTGTATTTGAACATGGGCCACTCGAATATGCAACAAAATTCAGGTTGTTAAACGCTTTTCCCTACGCACGTATGAATTCATGCGTCTTCTAGGCACCTGCCTGTCGGCCAAAACGGCCGAAATCGTAGGCGCCGAACTTTTCCTTGCACGAGAACCTGGCCGAAAAGGCTCTAATCGGTGTGTTTGAACATGGGCCACTCGAATATGCAACAACATTCAGGTTGTTGAACACTTTTCCCTACGCACGTAGGAATTCATGCGTCTTCTAGGCACCTGCCAGCCAAAACGGCCGAAATCGTAGGCGCCGAACTTTTCCATGCACAAGAACCAGGCCGAAAAGGGCCTAATTGGTGTGTTTGAACATGGGCCACTCGAATATGCAACAACATTCAGGTTGTTGAACGCTTTTCCCTACGCACGTAGAAATTCATGCACCTTCTAGGCACCTGTCGGCCAAAACGGCCGAAATCGTAGGCGCCGAACTTTTCCTTGCACGAGAACCATGCCAAAAAGGCCCTAATCGGTGTATTTGAACATGGGCCACTCGAATATGCAACAACATTCAGGTTGTTGAACGCTTTTCCCTATGCACGTAGGGAAATGTATGCGTCTTTTTTGCACCTGTCGGGCAAAACGGCAGAAATTGTAGGCGCCTAACTTTTCCTTGCACGGGAACCAGGCCGAAAAGGTTCTAATCGGTGTATTTGAACATGGGCCACTCGAATATGCAACAACATTCAGGTTGTTGAATGCTTTTCCATACGCCCGTAAGGATTCATGCGTCTTCTAGGCACCTGTCGGCCAAAACGGCCGAAATCGTAGGCGCCGAACTTTTCCTTGCACGAGAACCAGGCCAAAAAGGCTCTAATAGGTGTATTTGAACATGGGCCACTCGAATATGCAATAACATTCAGGTTGTTGAACGCTTTTCCCTACGCCCGTAGGGATTCATGCGTCTTCTAGGCACCTGTCGGCCAAAACGGCCGAAACCGTAGACGCCGAACTTTTCCTTGCACGAGAACCAGGCCAAAAAGGCTCTAATCGGTGTATTTGGATATGGGCCACTCGAATATGCAACAACATTCAAGTTGTTGAACGCTGTTCCCTACGCCCGTATGGATTCATGCATCGTCTAGGCACTTGCCGGCCAAAACGGCCGAAATCGTAGGCGCCGAACTTTTCCTTGCACAAGAACCAGGCCAACAAGGCTCTAAAAGGTGTATTTGAATATGGGCCACTCGAATATGCAACAACATTCAGGTTGTTGAACGCTTTTCCCTTCGCCCGTAGGGAATTTTTGCGCCTTCAAGGCACGTGTCGGCCAAAACGGCCGAAATCGTAGGCGCCGAACTTTTCTTTGCTCGAGAACAATGCCCAAAAGGCTATAATCGGTGTATTTAAACATGGGCCACTCGAATATGCAACAACATTCAGGTTGTTGAACGCTTTTCCCTACGCCCGTAGGGATTCATGCGTCGTCTAGGCACCTGTCGGTCGAACGGCCGAAATCGTAGGCGCCGAACTTTTCCTTGCACGAGAACCAGGCCGAAAAGGCTCTAATAGGTGTATTTGAACATGGGCCACTCGAATATGCAACAACATTCAGGTTGTTGAACGCTTTTCCCTACACACGTAGGAAATTCATGCGCCTTCTAGGCACCTGTCGGTCGAACGGCCGAAATCGTAGGCGCCGAACTTTTCCTTGCACGAGAACCAGGCCGAAAAGGGCCTAATTGGTGTGTTTGAACATGGGCCACTCGAATATGCAACAACATTCAGGTTGTTGAACGCTTTTCCCTACGCCCGTAGGGATTCATGCGTCTTCTAGGCACCTGTCGGCCAAAACGGCCGAAATCGTAGGCGCCGAACTTTTCCTTGCACGAGAACCATGCTGAAAAAGGCTCTAATAGGTGTATTTGAACATGGGCCACTCGAATATGCAACAACATTCAGGTTGTTGAACGCTTTTCCCTGCGCTCGTAGGAAATGTATGCGCCTTCTAGGCACTTGGCGGCAAAAACGGCCGAAATCGTAGGCGCCGAACTTTTCCTTGCACGAGAACTAGGCCAAAAAGGCTCTAATTGGTGTGTTTGAACATGGGCCACTTGGATACGCAACAACATTCAGGTTGTTGAACGCTTTTCCCTACACCCGTAGGGATTCATGCGCCTTCTAGGCACGTGTCGGCCAAAACGGCCGAAATCGTAGGCGCCGAACTTTTCCTTGCACAAGAAACATGCCGAAAAGGCTCTAATATGTGTAATTGAACATGGGCCACTCGAATATGCAACAACATTCAGGTTGTTGAACGCTTTTCCCTGCGCATGTAAGATCTGCCAAATTACATAGATATGATAGGTTAAATTATAGTGGGGGGGTGGGGAATGGTATTAATTGTATTTGTACTGAGAGAATAATGCATCGGTCTGTTCGGTCATTATACACGCTTGTGTGTAGGTACAAGGCGGGACTGGCTGAAACTTTGAAATCTCCCAAATTATGTGGATCGGAAAGGTTATAAGTAAGTATAGTTGAATTAGAAGGACTAATCTAGTGGACTAGAAAGAATGTGGTACTAACTGCATCTCTTCAAATATAAGTAATGCGCTGGTCAGTTTGGTCGGTATGCGCGCCTATAGTGCATGTACCATGTACGACTGGAATGCTATATCTGTCAAATTATACAGATCCGAGAGGTTAAAACATGGTTGGGGGGTGGGGAAATGTATTATACAAAGGAAATGGGACTACATATTGTATTCATTGTATTTGTACAGAGAGAATAATGCGTCGGTCGGTTCGGTCAGAATGCACACTTGTGTGTAGGTACAAGGCGGAATTGGAACTCTCAAATCTCCCAAAATTGGAGGATCGGAAATGTTATAAGCTAGTGTTGTTGAAGTAGAAGGCCTTATCTAATGGACTGGTAAAAATATGGTACCAACTGTCTCTACAAACATAAGTAATGCGCTCGTCAGTTTGGTCGGTATGCGCGTCTTTAGTGCATGTACCATGAACGACTAGAATATTTATATCTGCCAAATTACATAGATCCGATAGGTTAAAACATAGTGGGGTGGTTGGGAATGGTATAATTTAAATAAAATGGGAATACATATGGTATTTATTGTATTTGTACAGAGAGAATAATGCGTCGGTCGGTTCGGTCGGTATGCAAGCTTGTGCGTAGGTACAAGGCAGGACTGGAACTTTGGAATCTCCCACATTATGTGGATCTGAAAGGTTATAATTAAGTATTGTTGAATTAGAAGGCCTAATCTAGTGGACTGGTAAGAATATGGTACTAACTGCATCTCTACAAACATAAGTAATGCGCTGGTCAGTTTGGTCGGTATGTGCGTCTGTAGTGCAGGTACCATGTACGACTGGATTGTCTATATCTGCCAAATTACATAGATCCGATAAGTTATAACATGGTCGGGGGGTAAGGAATGGTCTAATTGAAAGGAAATACAAATACATATTGTATTCATTGTATTTGTACAGAGAGAATCATGCGACGGTCGGTTCGGTCAGTATGCACGCTTGTGTGTAGGTACAAGGCGGAACTGGAACTTTGAAATCTCCCAAATTATGTGGATTGGAAATGTTATAAGCTAGTGTTGTTGAAGTAAAAGACCTAATCTAGTGGACTGGTAAGAATATGGTACTAACTGCATCTCTATAAATATAAGTAATGCGCTGGTCAGTTTGGTCAATATGCGCGCCTATAGTGCATGTACCATGTACGACTGGAATGCTATATCTGCCAAATTACATAAATCCAATAGATTAAAACATGGTCGGGGGGTGGGAAAATGTATAATACAAAGGAAATGGGAATACATATTGTATTCATTGTATTTGTACAGAGAGAATCATGCGTCGGTCGGTTTGGTCAGTATGCATACTTGTGTGTAGGTACAAGGCGGAACTGGAACTCTGAAATCTCCCAAAATCGGTGGATCGGAAAGGTTATAAGCTAGTGTTGTTGAAGTAGAATGCCTTATCTAGTGGACTGGTAAAAATATGGTACTAATTGCATCTCTACAAACACAAGTAATGCGCTCGTCAGTTTGGTCGGTATGCGCGTCTTTAGTGCATGTACCATAAACGACTAGAATGTTTATATCTGCCAAATTACATAGATCCGATAGGTTAAAACATAGTGGGGTGGTTGGGAATGGTATAATTTAAAGAAAATGGGAATACATATGGTATTTATTGTATTTGTACAGAGAGAATAATGCGTCGGTCGGTTCGGTCGGTATGCAAGCTTGTGTTTAGGTACAAGGCGGGACTGGAACTTTGGAATCTCCCACATTATGTGGATCTGAAAGGTTATAAGTAAGTATTGTTGAATTAGAAGGCCTAATCTAGTGGACTGGTAAGAATATGGTACTAACTGCATCTCTACAAACATAAGTAATGCGCTGGTCAGTTTGGTCGGTATGTGCGTCTGTAGTGCAGGTACCATGTACGACTCGATTGTCTATATCTACCAAATTACATAGTTCCGATAGATTATAACATGGTCAGGGGGCAAGGAATGGTCTAATTGAAAGGAAATACGAATACATATTGTATTCATTGTATTTGTACAGAGAGAATCATGCGACGGTCGGTTCGGTCAGTATGCACGCTTGTGTGTAGGTACAAGGCGGAACTGGAACTTTGAAATCTCCCAAATTATGTGGATCGGAAATGTTATCAGCTAGTGTTGTTGAAGTAGAAGACCTAATATAGTGGACTGGTAAGAATATGGTACTAACTGCATCTCTACAAATATAAGTAATGCGCTGGTCAGTTTGGTCGGTATGCGCGCCTATAGTGCATGTACCATGTACGACTGGAATGTCTATATCTGCCAAATTACATAGATCCGATAGGTTAAAACATGGTCGGGGGGTGGGAAAATGTATAATACAAAGGAAATGGGAATACATATTGTATTCGTTGTATTTGTACAGAGAGAATAATGCGTCGGTCGGTTCGGTCAGAATGCACACTTGTGTGTAGGTACAAGGCGGAACTGGAACTCTGAAATCTCCCAAAATCGATGGAACGAAAAGGTTATAAGCTAGTGTTGTTGAAGTAGAAGGCCTTATCTACTGGACTGGTAAAAATATGGTACTAACTGGATCTCTTCAGACATAAGTAATGCGCTGGTCAGTTTGGTCGGTATGCGCGTCTGTAGTGCATGTACCATGAACGACTAGAATGTCTATATATGTCAAATTACATAAATCCGATAGGTTAAAACATAGTGGGGTGGCTGGGAATGGTATAATTTAAAGGAAATGGGAAACATATGGTATTTATTGTATTTATACAGAGAGAATAATGCGTCGGGTCGGTTCGGTCAGTATGCACGCTTGTGTGTAGGTACAAGGCGGGACTGGAACTTTGGAATCTCCCAAATTATGTGAATCTGAAAGGTTATAATTAAGTATTGTTGAATTAGAAGGCCTAATCTAGTGGACTGGTAAGAATATGGTACTAACTGCATCTCTGCAAATATAAGTAATGCGCTGGTCAGTTTGGTCGGTATGTGCGTCTGTAGTGCAGGTACCATGTACGACTGGATTGTCTATATCTGCCAAATTACATAGATCCGATAGGTTAAAACATGGTCGGGGGGTGAGGAATGGTTGAAATTTAAAGGAAATACAAATACATATTGTATTCATTGTATTTGTACAGAGAGAATCATGCGCCGGTCGGTTCGGTCAGTATGCATACTTGTGTGTAGGTACAAGGCGAAATTGAAACTCTAAAATCTCCCAAAATTGGTGGATCAGAAAGGTTATAAGCTAGTGTTGTTGAAGTAGAAGGCCTTATTTAGTGGACTTGTAACAATATGGTACTAACTGCATCTCTACAAATATAATTAATGCGCTGGTCAAATTGGTCGGTATGCGCGCCTATGTGCATGTACCATGTACGACTGGAATGTCTATATCTGCCAAATTACATAGATCCGATAGGTTAAAACACGGTCGGGGGGTGGGGAAATGTATAATACAAAGGAAATGTGAATACATATTGTATTCATTGTATTTGTACAGAGAGAATCATGCGTCGGTCGGTTCGGTCAATATGCACGCTTGTGTGTAGGTACGAGGCGGAACTGGAACTCTGAAATTTCCCAAATTATGTGGATCGAAAATGTAATAATCTGGTGTTGTTGAAGTAGAAGGCCTAATCTAGTGGACTGGTAAGAATATGGTACTAACTGCATCTCTACAAACATAAGTAATGCGCTGGTCAGTTTGGTCGGTATGCGCGCCTGTAGTGCAGGTACCATGTACAACTGAATTGGCAATATCTGCCAAATTATATAGAACTGATAAATTAAAACATGGTCGGGGGGTGGGGAACGGTCTAATTTAAAGGAAATGAAAGTATACATATGATATTCATTGGATTTTTACAGAGAGAATAATGTGTCGGTCGGTTCGCTCAGTATGCACGCTTGTGTATGTACAAGGCGGAACTAAATTTTTGAAATCTCCCAATTTTTGTGTATCGGAAAGGTTATAACATACTGTTGTTGAAGTAGAAGATATAATCTAGTGGACTGGTATTAATATGATACTAACTGCATCTCTACAAACATAAGTAATGCGCTGGTCAGTTTGATATGCACGCCTGTAGCGCATGTACTATGTACGACTGGATTGTCTATATCTTCCGAATTACATAGATCCGTTAGGTTAAAACATGGTCGGAGGGTGGGGAGAATGGTATAATTTGAAGGAAATGAGAAAATATATGATAGTCACTGTATTTTTATAGAGAAAATACTGTGTTGGTCGGTTCGATGAGTATCTACGCTTGTGTATATGTACATGGCGGAGCTGGAATTCTAAAATCTCCCAAATTTTGTGGATGAAAATGTTAGAACCTAATGTTGATGAATTAGAAGGCCTAATCTAGTGGACTGGCAAGAAAATTGTACTAACGGTATCGTAATTCCCATTTCCATATCCTATGTTTACTTTCCGTTAGTAGCATTCTTTCATC
The DNA here is from genome assembly GCA_947470075.1 of Closterium sp. Yama58-4. Lineage (NCBI taxonomy): Eukaryota > Viridiplantae > Streptophyta > Zygnematophyceae > Desmidiales > Closteriaceae > Closterium > Closterium sp. Yama58-4. Next base: position 197,289 of record CANIUD010000192.1, on the reverse strand, counting down.
ACATGATTTACTATTACAACACGCTATGGTAAAATGTGAAAGCTTGCTTGCTTGCTGCAACTTGTATATGCATCATGCTTTATTCAAACTGTACAGTAACATTGATTTCCATTTGTGCAACTACAGGAACACCCAGTATCTCGGTTTTGGTAGAAGCATTCCCATCGTGTGAGCATTACAGGTGTAGCAAGAGGAGGAGGCGGGGAGGGAGGAGGGGGAGGCGAGGAGGGAGGAGGGGGAGGCGGAGAGGGTGGTGGTTGGGGAGGGGAGGGAGGAGGGAAGGAGGAGGGGAGGGTGGTGGTTGGGGAGGGGAGGGAGGAGGGAAAGGAGGAGGGGAGGGTGGTGGTTGGGGAGGGGAGGGAGGTGGCAAAGGAGGAGGAGAGGGTGGTGGTTGGGGAGGGGATGGAGGAGGAAGGGGAGGGGGGGAGGGTGGTGAATCGGGTGGGGAGGGGGGAGGAAGGGGAGGTGGGGAGGGTGGGGGATCAGGTGGGGAGGGAGGAGGAAAAGGAGGGGGGGAGGGTGGGGAATCGGGTGGGGAGGGAGGAGGATAGGGAGGAGGTGATTCGGTGAGAGGGGACATGAAAAACGAGGTAGAAAGAGGGGGTGATGGGGAGGAGGTGGGGGAGGGAATCGCAGGAGTTGCTTCAGGAGGGGAGGGGGGAGGGAGAGGAGGAAGAGAGGGTGGTGTATCGGGAGAGTTGGGAAGGTGGGGTGGAGGTGGGGGTGGGGGTGATGGTGATGGTGAGCGTGGTGGGGGAGGGAACAGGGGAGGTGAGTCAGAAAGGGGAGGTGATGGGGGGAAGGGAGGTGGGGGAGTTGGAGGCGTTGTTGATTCAGGAGGTGACGGGGGAGAGAGAGGAGGAAGGGAGTGTGGTGTGTCTGGGGCGTTGGTGGGGGAAGGTAGGGGTGATAGTGATGGGGGGATGGGAGGAGACTGAGAGAGTGAGGCAGAAAGAGGGGGTGATGGGGGGGAGGGAGGGGGGAAGAGAGGAGGAGTGGCTGCTTCAGGGGGGAGGGAGGAGGGAGAGGAGGAGAAGGAGGGGATTGTGGTGAGATAGGAGCGAGGGAGGGTGGCGAGTTAGGGGTAACGGAGGGGGATGAGATAGGTGCGAGGGCGGGTGGTGCATTGGGAGTGTTGGGAGGGGAGGGTGGGAGTGATAGAGACGGTGACAGGGGAGAGGAGAGGGGAGATGAGGCAGAGAGGGGAGGTGGGGCAGAGAGGGGAGGAGATGCGGGGAAGGGAGGGAGGGGGAAGGGAGGAGTTGATTCAGTTGTTGCTCCGGAAAGGGAGGGGGGAGGGGGAGGTGAGTGGGAGGTATGAGATGGAGGAGTTAAAGGGTGGTTGGGTGTGGTGGAGGGGAGGGAGGGCGGGGATGGTGGGGGGGGTGAGAGAGGAGGAGGAGAGAAAGGAGGTGGAGAGAGAGGGGGGAAAGGTGGAGGGGAAGGAGTCGGAGGCGTTGGAGGGGGGAGGGTTGGGGGATGAGGGGAAGGTGAGGAGGGTGGGGAGGGTGGGGAGGGTGGGGAGGGTGGGGAAGGAGGAGGGAAGGGTGGGGATGGTGGAGGAGAAGGAGGGGAGGGTGGCGAAGGTGGCTGGGGGGGTGGCGGTGGGCTTGCTGTTGGTCATGCACAGAAACAGGCAGGGACAGGGATGATGGGGAGGCATGTGGGAAGATGGGAAGATGGGACAAGGAAGAGAGAGAGTGTTAATGCACGGCGTCAACACCACAAGCAGCAGTACAAGAAAGAGCAGCACCAGCACCGGAGCACAGCACACACAACACCGCACTCATCCCAGTACATGTTTGAACACATACCCCAGCATTACCTTCCAGAGTGCACGTCATGCGATTAGCAGACAGCACATACCCTAAAAAGGAGCAGCAATCCATGCATGGGACCCCATACTTCATCATCCCCTCACCTTTCAGAGTGCATGTCATGCGATCCAAACAGCACGCATCATGACGAGGGGAAGGTTTCCAGAGCATATTGCAGCACATACAACATCTCATTTCCCCCGTCACCTTTCAGGGTGCATGTCATGCGATCAGCAGACAGCACATATCTCGAGGAAGAGAAGAGCAGGTACATAGAGCATATCGCATAGCTTGCAATGGTAAGATGCCAGAGTGCAGTGCAGCACACACACACAGCACCTCATTTCCCCCATTACCTTTCAAAGTGCATGTCATGCGATCAGCAGACAGCACGTATCGCGAGGAAGGGCACGTGCACCCAAACACCACCTGCGCCTGCGCCTGCTGCCCCTGCTGCTGCTGCTTCCCCCCCGCCCCCGCCCTTTTCCCCGCTCCAGCCCCTCCCACAGCGGCCGCAGGAGAAGGAGGAGGGTACGTGACAGTAGCCAGGCACGTCCCAGCACCATTCCCGCACTGGGAGTTGACAACCCCACTGTTACCACCATTGCTAGCCCCACTGCGGGAGTGTGAGCTTACACCGGCCCCAAGTGGGCTGAAGCTCGTCCCACAGAAGCTGAGGCACTGCGAGGCGGACCGCTGCTGTTGAAAGCTCTGTATTGTCACAGGAGCAGGAGGAGGCGGAGGGGGGGGGCGTGCTGGTGGTGGTGCTGGTGACTTGGGTGGGGATTTTCTGATTGGTTGTGGCTTGCGGGCTCTGCCTGCGGCTAGTGCTGCTCTTACAACTGCCAAGCTCTTTTCGGACCTTGACACGTCATGAGCCGAGCCAAAAGTTGCTATGCTTTCCAGGCGCCGCCGGCCAGTCTCTACCTGCTCTTGACTCGGAGCAGTCTCCTCCTCTTCTTGATTCTCAACTACGTGAGGGATCGCTTCATTTTCTTCCTCAGTCAGTCCGTCTCTGCGCAACACCCTCTCTCCTCCCCTGCCTCGTCTGCCGCGTTGCCTGCCGCGTTGCCTACCACGTTGCCTGCTGCGCTGCCTGCTGCGATACCTGCTGCTGCCCCCTCGCCCCAGGGGTCCCAGCAGTTCATTCCCCATGCTGTGGTTGATCCACTTGCCCCCTGTCCGCCTCATCCCCCCTCCCACCCCGCCCCTCACCATCCTCCCCTGCCGCATGTCCCCTGGTCTCGATCCTTCTAGCCTCATCCCCTCTAGCTGCATCCCCTTCTGCTGCTTCCTCCGCTTCCCCCCATGCCCTACCAGGCCCATCCTCTCTCTGTGTCTGGGCAAACCCCCTTCCTTCTCGTTGCTAACAGAAGCTAGGTAGGCGAGGGGAGGAGCAGAAAGTCTTTGATTTCTCTCGTGCCCCACCAACTCCATCCTCTCTCTGTGTCTCAACGAACCATCCTCCTGTTCATCTGCAAGGGAAGCTGGATGGGCGAGCGCAGCAGCAGAGGGCGCCTGAACTGCTTCAGAAGCGGCCTCCTCAGAAGTGACATGCTCTTGTTTCCGCCGTCTCCTGTGCCCCACTGCCTCCTCCTCCGCCCTCTCTCTGTGCCGAGACGGCAGCAGTGTGTAACTGTGATGGGACGACACATGCACGTGCGACGGGTGAGGCACCACATGCGCATGAGACACAGGGGCGTGCGTGGGCAGGTGGTGAGCGGAGCGATGTGCTGACTTTTGAGTCGACTCAAAAGTGGGCAGGTGGTGAGAAGGGCGATGTGCATGCCCCACAGTCTCCGCCTCCGCCTTCTCTCTCTGCCCTGCTTCCAGCAGTGCGTGGCCTTCATCAGATGGCGCGTGGGCGTGGAGATGACCGGAAGAAAAGGCTGATCTCTCCGTACCTTCATGCAACGCCACTGGCACGTGGGACGCATGCGCATGTGAATTCCTCTCCACGCGAGCGTGGAGATGCCCCGACGAAAAGGCTGCTCTCTCTGGGCCATCATGAGACGCCGCCACGTGCGGCGCATACGCATGTGCATTTGCATGCGCGTGCGAATCCCTCTCCACGTGGGCATGGAGGTGTTCGAATGACGCTGCCCTCTCTTCGCCCTCAGAGGACAGCACATGAGATGCATGCGAAGCGTGGGTGTGCTCGTGTAGACGTTTCAAAACGGCCGCCCTCGTTTCACCTTCCTGGGATGCCACTTGCACATGCGCATGCGACACATGCGAAGCACGGGCATGGCCATGCGCGTGAAATCCGTCGCTGTTCTCTCCACGAAACCCTGCTCCTTCTCCCCTTCCCCCTTCATGCGATGCCACATGATCGAGCGCAGCACCAGAGCCCTGCTCCCCTGGTACCTCTTGAGGCACATCGAAAGTAGACTCTGGTACCGACAGCACTGCGTGTTGCTCCTCCTCCTGCTCCTTCTCCTCACGCCCTACCATCTCCGCTCTCTCCCTGTGCCCCGAGAAGCCCATGTGTCCAGCCTCTGCTGCCCTACTTTCCTCTGCACGGGATGCCACACGGCTGAGCACAGCACCATAGGCCTCCTCTTTGGACACTTGAGCATGTGTTGCTTGTCGCTTCTGCTGCTCCTCCTCCTCACGTTCCAGCATCTCTGCTCTCTCCCGGTGCCCTGGAAAAGCAGCCCTGTTCTCATCTTCACGGGTGGCCGCATGGTCAAGGCCGCCACCAGATGCCACCTCCCCCTGATACGCCTCAGCTCGTACTACCTGCTGCCCCCGCTGCTGCTCCCCTCCCCGCCCCAGAATCTCCGCCCTCTCCCTGTGCCCTGGGAAGTCTAGCCTCCCTTCGTCTTCTTGTGAGGCGAGACGGTCAGCAGCGGCAGCACCAGAAGTCCTCATCTCCTCCTCATGTGCCTCTAAAGGTGCTGCCTGTCGTCGCTTATGCTGCTCCTCCTTTTGAGTCGACTCAAAATCAGCAGCAGCACCAGAAGTCATCATCTCCCCCTCATGCGCCTCCGAAGGTGCTGCCTGCTGCTTCTGCTGCTCCTTCTCCTCACGCCATAGCATCTCCGCTCTCTCCCTGTGCCCGAGAAACGCGGCTCGTAACTGTTCTTCATACGATGGCAAGAAGGAGTGGGCACGAGGAGAGGAAGCGTCAAGGTGAGCAGTGGTGGTGGCATGAGCATGCTGTTGCTGCTGTTGAGGCGCCTCAACAGTAGCTATCAGATGAGCGGTGGTGGCCTCAGCACTAGACCCTGGCTGCCGTTCCCTCTTCTCCTCCGCACGCCCTACCATCTCTGCACGCTCCTTGTGTCCAGCAAAGGCTGCTCTCGCAAGGGCTTCATGGGATGGCGTAGAGGCGAGCAGCTGGTAAGGAGTAGCTTTTAGGTCAGCAGCACTGGTGGCATGAGCATGACCTGTTTTCCTCTTCTCCTTTTGAGGCGCCTCAAAAGTGGCATGAGCATGACCTGTTTTCCTCTTCTCCTCGTCCTCACGCCCAAACATCTCTGCCCGCTCCTTGTGTCCAAGAAAAACCCTCTGTTCATTATCAGAATCAGCAGCAGTTGCAGTAGCTCTGCTGCTGCTAATGGTGCTGCCGCTGCTGCTGTGAATGCTTTGAGCAGTGACGCTGGCGCTGCTGCTACCAGTGTCCCCAATACTGCTGATTCGAACGTCACCAGAACCACCACCACCATCACCACTACTGCCGCTGCTCATCATACCAGCGCTTCTAGTCGCAATAGCCCCATCACCAGCACCACCACTGCTACCCCCACCACCCCCAGCAGCATCACACATGGAAGCATCAAACGTAAGGCAATTATAGGCGGTGTGGACGGTGAGGGAGAGCAAGGGGCAGATGGGGGCGCCAGAGGCGTCAAGGGGAATGGCGGGACCGAAAAAGAAGTTGGAGGAGAGGTCGAGAGAGAAGAGGGCGGCAGAGGAGGGGAGTGATGGGAGGAGACCCGTGAAGTAGTTGCGCGATAGGTTGCTGGTGGGGGAAAAGGGGTGGTGTGGTATGGCAAGTCAAGGATAAGTTTTCTTATGCGACGCAAGACCCGACACGAACCCTACAGCCGAAGTTACTTGTAAGTCGCCTCAATAACCGACGGTTGGAAGGCCTGAACCATGAATGAGAATTGAGCCCTAAATCTGATTCGAACCATGAATTCTGAGCCCAGTGGGAGGACAGGCCTTTTTTATGGCTACCGAAAGAGCACAGCGGGAGGGGCAATAGGGGCTCACAGGTCAACGAGCGAGGAAAGGCGGTTGATAATGGTGGCGGGCGCACCAGTGAAGGCATTCGAAGAGACGTCACTGGTGATTATGGTGGGGAGGGAGGAGGGCGTGATTATGGTGGAGAGGAGGGCGTGATTATGGTGGGGAGGGAGGAGGGCGTGATTATGGTGGAGAGGAGGGTGTGATTATGGTGGGGAGGAGGGCGTGATGGTAGATGATGTGAATGGGAGCGAGGGAGAGGCAAGAGAGTCACAATCACAGAGAGTGCAAAACAGAGTGATTGTTTGATTGAAGTGAAAGAGAGGGCGTGCATTCACGCGTGGGAAGAGCAGAGAGGAAGGCTCACAGAGAGTCCGTCTTTTGAGAATTCTAAAAAAACAGACGCTGGATAGTGCAGAGAGGAAGGCTCACAGAGTGTTCAGTTGGGAGCAGGTCGCTAGCGACGCTGGTAAGAGGCCGAGGAGCTGATTCTGACTCAATCGTCTGGGGGAGGAGGGAGGGAGATGGAATGTGGACGTGTGAAACAAGGACACAAGGAAGGGTGAGTGAGAGCTGCGCCACACTCACATGACACTCACATGATGCTGACATCACTCAACTGATGCTGACGTCACATTCACATGATGCTGCTGACGTCACTGTCACATTATGCTGACGTCACACTCACGTGATGCTGATGTCACTCACATGATGCTGACGTGACACTCACATAATGCTGACGTCAGGCATGGCGTTGGTGAAGATGGGAGGAAGATTTCCCGACAGCTGATTGGCCGAGAGGTCTCTGCTTGTGGGGTTGGCGTTGGGGTTGGGGGAGACGCACGGTGACAACAAGGTCAGTCAGGTGTGGTGTGAAGCGAAGTTTACAAGGTTAGTGCGGGCAAGGTTAACAACAGTCCTAGAGTGGGGGAGGGAAAGAAGGGTGAATGAAAAGAAGGGGGTGTGGCAAGGCAACGGAGCGAGAGGAAAACCAAGTGAGATGCGGCGCCCTCACATTTCGTAGAGAGAGACAAGGGAGGAGAGGGCGGATGGGATGGGCCCTTGGAAGGAGTTGGCGTTGAGTAGCCTGCACAACACAGCAGCACACAGGGTCAATTAGATGTGACGGCAGCACAATGGGTCAGAAACGGGTGTGGCACAAAGGGTCAGAAACGACGAGGTAGGAGGCTATGGGAGTAATGACAGGCGGTGAGTGATGAGCAATGTGTGATGTCGGTCGGTTGACCAATGATGTGTGTGCTTACAGTGAGGTGTGCTTACATCGAAGTGTGCTTACAGTGTGGTGAGGTCTTGCAGAGCAGAGAGGGCAGCAGGGATAGAGCCCGAGAAAAGGTTGCGGGAGAGATCTCTGGGGGAGCAGAATCGGGTGGGAGGAGCATGAAGAAAGGTGTTACGGGCAAACAAACGTGTTTATCAAGTCGAAAGTCGTTTAGAGAACGGAGAAGGCAGCAGGGATGTTTGGAGGGAGGTGTGGAGGGGAGGGAGGCGAGATCAAAGAGGGACATGGAAAGAAAAAGAGAGAGGGGTGAATAGGAATTAAAGAGAGAGGGGAGGAAGAAAGGAAGGCTGGTAAGGAGGGAGAGAAATGATGTTCGTACAAGTGTTGAAGGAGAATGAGAGCAGAGATGGACGCGGGGAGGGACGATGAGAGGCGGTTGTTGCTCGCTGAGCTGGGGATTACAGTGTGGGGGAAGGGGAGGGGGGGGTGGGATAAGGATGGTGGGGGGAGGATGCGGGGAGGGGACGGTGAGAATGCCTGCGGGTATGGTGAGAAGCTGCTGTTGCTCTCGCTGAGCTGGGGATTACAGGGGGAAAATAGGAGTGGGAGAGATTGGGGGTGAGTTGGGAAGTGAGAATGAGGGGAGTGAGGTTGGAGAGGCGAGTGGAGGATGAGGGTTTAGAAATGCTTAAGAACGCAAAGGGTGGGTGGGTGAATGGATGGCATGTGCGCAATTGAGGTGAGATTCAAGAATGGTGCAAGTTTCGAGTCGGCTCAAAACATGGAATGTGCGCAATAGAGTTGAGGTTCAAGCAGGGTGCTTCAAGGATTTGAACGATTAATAGGCTGCTTGATAGAACTGACTGAGTGCCTGAGTGACCGCAAGAGTGAGTGAGTGAGTGAGTGAGGAATTAACGGACTGAAGAGCGGCGATGAAGGCTGGCTGGATGGATTGGGTGGCGAGAAAGGAGAGAGGGAGAGGGAGGGAGGAAAGGAAGGAGGGAAAGAGGGACGAGGGGAGCGAGGGAGGAGGGGAGCGAGGGAGGAGCCTTGAGGGTTCAAGAGGAAAAGAGGAGGGGCATTACAAGTACGCGAGGGAGGTGAGGTCCCCAAGGGTTGATGGCAGGGAGCCGGAGAGTGCGTTGTTGTCCAAAGCGCTGTGGCAGCAAGAAGGGAGCAGGGAGGGAGGGAGCAGGGGCATGGGGTGGGCATAAGGGAGGGGCATTGAGAGGGCATTATTATTAGGAGAGAGATGGGGCAAGGGAGGTGATATTCCTGAGGGTTGATGGCAGGGAGCCGGAGAGTGCGTTGTTGTCCACAGCGCTATGGCAGCAGGGGAAAGCGTGAAGAGGGTGTGTGAGGGGAGGGAGTTCACAACGAGAAGAGAGTTCAACCCTTCTCAAGAGTTGATGGGAGCGACTCAGCGTTGAGAAAGGAAAGCATGGGAGAGTGCATTGCTGTGCAGAGCACTGCGACAGCATGGGAACGGAAAGCATGAGTGTGTGTGGTGTGGGGGGAGGGGGGATTCACAATCTAAATGATATTGAAAAGGGAGGGTATGGAAATTGCCCACTCTCTTTCACATGCATTTACTCACCCTAGATCCTGGACACTCGTTTGATTGAACTCGAGTTTTGAAAGCCCACATGCACCTGCTTGCAGCATGGCGCGTTACTCAGAACTAGCGTTACTGCGTCGTGTTCTGAGACGCCTCACGCGTTGCTGCTAGCCTTACAGGTGTCTGAGGGCTGGGAGGGCGAGGGTGGAGGGAATGGGCCCCGTGAGGGCGTTGCTCTGGAGCGATCTGTTGAAAGGGGCGCGAGGAGTAAGGTGAGAGGGGTGAGAGGGGTGAGAGGGGTGAGAGGGGTGGGTGAGAGGGGTGAGAGGGGTGAGAGGGGTGAGAGGGGTGAGAGGGGTGAGAGGGGTGAGAGGGGTGAGAGGGACAAGTTGGGTTATTGAGTTGACTTGAAAATCGGAAGGGAGAGGTTGGAGGGAATGGGCCCTGTGACAGCGTAAGGTAATGGTAATGGTAATGGTGATGGTAATGGTAATGGTAATGGTAATTGTAATGGTAATGGTAATGGTAATGGTGATGGTAATGGTGATGGTAATGGTAATGGTAATGGTGATTGTAATGGTTATGGTAATGGTAATGGTAATGGTACTAGTGATTAGTTAATGGTAATGGTAATGGTAATGGTGATGGTGATTGTAATGGTAATGGTAATGGTGATTGTAATGGTAATGGTGATTGTAATGGTAATGGTAATGGTGATTGTAATGGTCATAGTAATGGTGATTGTAATGCTAATGGTAATGGTGATTGTAATGGTAATGGTATTGGTGATTGTAATGGTAATGGTAATGGTGATTGTAATGGTAATGGTGATTGTAATGGTGATTGTAATGGTAATTGTAATGGTAATGGTAATGGTAATGGTGATTGTAATGGTAATGGTAATGGTGATTGTAATGGTAATGGTGATTGTAATGGTAATGGTATTGATGATTGTCATGGTAATGGTAATGGTAATTGTAATGGTAATGGTAATGGTAATGGTGATTGTAATGGTAATGGAAATGGTGATTGTACTGGTAATGGTAATGGTGATGATGATTGTAATGGTAATGGTAATGGTAAGTGTAATGGTAATGATAGTTGTAATGGTAATCGACAACGAGGGGTTGGACTCACAGGCGGTAGAGAAGAGAGAGGGTGCTAAGTTGCGAGGGGATGGAGCCTGTAATCATGTTGCCCCGCAGGTCACTGGAGGATGGGAGGGAGAAAAGAGAGGGAGAAGGGGTGCAAGAGGAGAGGAAATAAGAGCGAAGGGGTAATAAGATCCGACACAAGATGTACACCAGGCTGCTGAATTGTGATGGGATGGATGAACCCTGCAATTATGTTGACCAACTCAAACTAGACTGGACGCTTACCAATTTGAGTCGACTCACAAATCGATTATGTTGTCCCCATCATACCAAATGCTTACCAAACCAAACCCCCCTCACTACCCACATTATTCTGAGCTGCTTGAGCAGGCCTATAGATGATGGGATGGATCCGCTCAGGCTGTTGAAGGCAAGGGAACTGCAAGGGGGGCGTGGTCGCGGGGGGGGGGGGGGGGGGGGGGGGGGGGGGGGTGGTGGGGGAGGTGGGAAATGCGGAGAGGTTAAAGAGGAGGAGAGCGGCTTGAGCAAGCCTATAGATGAGGGGACTTTTGAGACGTCTCAGAAGTCTGCCTCAGCAGGCCTATGGATGATGGGATGGATCCGCTGAGGCTGTTGAAGGCAAGAGAACTGTTAGGGGGCGTGGTCACCGGGGTGGGGGGTGAGGTGATGGGGGGAGGCGGGAAACGCGGAGGGGTGTAAGAGAGGGAGAGCTGCTTGAGCAGGCCTACAGACGATGGGATGGGTCAGCTCAGGCTGTTGAAGGCAAGAGAACTGTGGGGACAGGGGATGGCGAGAGGGATGGGGAAGTGAGAGGGGATGGGATGGAGGTTGGGAGTGAAGTGGGATCTCTGATACCGAGTTTAGGGTTTCTACACGCCTTGGCACCGAGCGAGATACTCAAGTCTATAGACGCCTGAAAGGCCGGTTCTTTCAAGGTCTGAAGATTCATTAACACTCACAGCTGTGTTAGGTTAGTGAGCCTGCCAATAGCAGCCGGGATGGATCCATCCGGTCAAAAGGTTGTAGTCTGCTTTTGGGACGTCTCAAAAGGGTTCTACACGGCTTCACATTGAGCGAGAGAGTATCACTCACAGCTGGGTTGAGTTAGTGAGCTTGCCAATAGCAGCCGGGATGGGTCCGGTCAAAAGGTTGTAATCTGCTTTTGAGTCGTCTCAGAAGAGTTCTACGCACCTTCACATTGAGCGAGAGACTATCACTCACAGCTGGGTTAGGTTAGTGAGCCTGCCAATAGCAGCCGGGATGGATCCCGTCAAAAGGTTGTAGTCTGCTCGCCTGCAATAGGGGGTGTGGGGGGAGTAGCAGGGGTAGGGGGCGACATTTGGGACGTAGCAGAGAGAATGTGAACATGTGAAACTAGACTGCGGATAGCAGCCGGGATGGATCCCGTCAAAAGGTTGTAGTCTGCTTGCCTGCAATAAGGATTCTTCAGGGAGAGGAGGTGTGGAGCCGGAAGGGGGTGGCATGCGTTAAGGTTAAGTCGTAGCAAGGGGAAGGGGGTTGCTTGCATGCATTGCAATGGAAACAAGGACTGGACCCGATGAGAAGGTTGTGGTCTGCTCGCCTGCAGTGGGGGGTGTAGCAGGGGGAGGAGGGCGGCGCGGCATGCATCAGAATGTGGCAGAAGCGGGAAGCATGCGTGAGTTGAGGTTAAGACGTAGCAGGGAGAGTGGGGCGGCATGCATTGGGAGCATCGAGCACATGAAAAGGGGAATGGGGTCCGTTTGAGCATGGCATATGGATGGGAATGAAGGGCCATGGGTGCATGGCAGCGGCATTACAGGGCAGAGAGTGAGGAGAGTGCGGAGATGCCAGCCGGTATGCTTCCTGTGAGCTTATTCCACTCTATGCTCCTGAGAGCGAGGGAGACAAGATGGGTAGGAGGGAGGGGTGGAACAGGAGAGGTTTCATGCCATAGAATAGAAACGTATCTGACAGAATCATATCTGACGAAATCCCAACTGACAGAATCCTATCTGACGAAATCCCAACTGACACAATCCTATCTGACAGAATCCCATGCGACAGAACCACACCGTAATCAGAACCGCACAGGACAAGATCCCACAGGACAATATCTCATCTACCGAGCAGAACTGGGCCACACAAAACGAATCAGATCGGATATTACAGAATCTTGAGCTTGGAGAGCGTGGTGAGCCATGGGGGGAGCGAGCAGGAGAGGTTGTTGCGGCTGAGATGCAGGTTGACCAGCGCAGTGAGGGTGGCTAGGGTGGGTGGGAGTGGGCACGAGAGGTTGGATGAGACGAATCTGCGTGGGGATGGGTGGGGATGGGTGGGGTGTGGGGTGGGTGTGTTGTGTGGGTGTGTGAGGTGCGGGTGCAGAGATTAGGCTAATGTGGGAGGGAACTGATGGGACGATGATGGGAATTCGATTAAGGGGTGAACGGGGAGAGACGAAGGGGAAGGAAAATGGGGGGAGGCAAGTGGGCTGGAGAGGGGGGTACTGGCAGTGGGTTATGGTTATGGAGATCACGCAGCAGAGGACTGAAGGGAGAGGCAGTGTGGTGAAATGGCATGCTCACAGTGTGGTGAGGGCAGTGAGGTTGCCGATTGCAGAGGGAAGCGTGCCTGTGACGCTGTACAGGAGACTGGCGGGGGAGAGAGGGGAGGGGAGGTGGAGGGGAGGGGGAGGGGGAGGGGGAGGGGGAGGGGGAGAGGAGGGGGAGGGGGAGGGGAGACGTCTCAACAGCCGATTGCAGAGGTAAGCGTGCCTGTGACGCTGTACAGGAGAATGGCGGGGGGAGAGTGGGATAGAGGCACAGGAAAACACACGTGTGGGTGTGTGAGTTGTAAGGTGGGGACGGTCAAGGCGATCGTATGTGAAGTGAGATTGCCGATTGCAGCGGGTAGCAAGCGTGCCTGTGAGAGCGCCGTGGGAACTCACAGCGTGAATCAGAGTGAAACAGAGCAAAAGAGTGAGTGAGATGACAGAAGCCACTCACAGGGAGGTAACGCTGCCCTGCTCGTCGCACCGCACGCCGTACAGGTCATCACAGCTCGCCCGCGACGCCCACAGCGCCTTGGGTGTGCGCGAAGCGGGCGCGGTGAAGTTGAGCTCGGCGCGCAGTGAGAGGAGAGCCGCCCCTGGGGAGAAAGGGGGGGAGGGGGAGGGGGAAGGGTGGGGAAGAAGAGAACAGAGCCCCTCGGGCGTGCATGAGGCGGGCGCGGTGAAGTTGAGCTCGGCGCGCAGTGAGAAGAGTGCAGCCCCTGGGGACGGAGGGCGGGGCGGGGAGGGGAGGAGGGGGAGGGGGGGCGGGGAGAGAAAAGAGCAGAGCGCCTTGAGCGTGCGCGAGGCGGGCACAGTGAAGTTGAGCTCGGCGCGCAGTGAGAGGAGCGCCGCCCCTCGGGAGCACGGAGGGCGCGGGAGGGGTGGGGGGCGCGGGGGAAGAAAGGGGAAGGGTGGGGAAGAAGAGAACAGAGCCCCTTATGTGTGCGCGAGGCGGACGCAGTGAATCTCAGCTCGGCGCGCAGTGACAGCAGCGCCGCCCCTGGTGCAGAGGGGGTGGGGATTGGGGTCTCAAAACTTAAATCCCGCGCATGCAGTCACATTTGGCGGCGAGATGCTAACAAGAGTGACGATCGTCAGGTTTCGCCGACTTACAGTCGTTATGGTTGACGGCGACGGCGCTAGCGCGGCCGCAGAAGCCGCCGCACACGCCGGCGACGAGCAGGAGCGCGAGCGTCCCCGCTAAACGCGCCGACAGACGCGGCGCGCAGATCACCGCATCGGTGCAGCGGAGCGCAGGCGCGGGGGGGGTTCCTCCCCGCGAGAGGCGGCAGGACATGGCGGAAGAGGTGAGCGAGATGGCTCGGGGAGAGCATTCCGCCGAACCTGGGGAACGCCGCGAGCCCAAAGCTATTCTCTGGGGAAGGGCGGAAAGCGCCCGCGGGGAAGGACACGCGGGGACACGGCGACAGCGCGCCATGATCTGGTATGCGGGAAGCGCATTAGCGCGCGGCGCGCGGCAGAGTGTAAGCCATGTGTGGACTCACTCGTTCTAAAACTGCTCGTTGCCTTGCACTAGAAGGGTCCGCCGATGTCGCATTCAAGGATCCTGGCTCATGCGCTGCGACATCTTGCGACAGTTGGCGAAACTAAACACGCTATGCGATGATACGTCGCTGCGCGGGCGCAAATCACGGGATTCGAGAATAAAAGACGTGCTAGAAACCCTGATGCTAAGAGGATTTGAATCTCGATACAATCGCAGCTTCTCCGTCTCTAACGCACTGTTCTGGTCGTTTATTTATTTCCGCATTGGCGGCCTCCTACTAAAGCACGGCGATCGCAGCCAAACTCTGGAGATGAAAGCCAGCCCTTTAAAGCTTACGCTTCAAGCGCTTCGGACGCTTCGTTTCGTGCAACAGCTGTGCTGTCTTCTGAGACGAGAGCGGGATTGGTGGCGGGCTGCGCGCACAGTTAGTCCGGAGCGCGGGGGAATACTTGTACGGACGGGAAGGGGTTTCGGGAGTTGGAATGCCACCAGCGCATCAAGAACGACGGTTTGGTACGTTCTGGTTCGGTTTTGTGTGGTGTGACCTGCTATCCAGCTGCTTTTGCGAAAAGGGGGTACGGAAGTGTACTGTGTACTCGGAATCTCGAGGGCTGGTGCCAGCTCGACTTACACCAAACCTCACTCCACCCACTCAACTCAACTCAACAGGGAATCAAACCTCCTGCGAAAGAGAACCTCAAATTGCACGCGGCGTGGTTGATTCCATTCATCGTCTGTTACGATTTCGACTTTCAAACGGGTCAGGCACGGTTTCATAGTTAACAAGTGCATTGACTCTTCGGTACAGAGTGGTTCTGGTTCGGAGAAGGACTCGTGGCTCCCTTGCCAACGGCCTTCACGAAATTCACACGGTTCACACGAGCAATCGCAGAATCGCATTTGTTATGGGTGGAGTGCTGGGCGGGTTTTGCCTTGTTTTGTCGCTTGTGGTCCGGCTTGGGGCCGTAATTGCTAGCGACGAGTTGATAGAGTGGTGGTAGGGGGTGGTGCTTGTTGGAGGAAAATCGGACCCGATCGACGGTTTATGTGACTCTGGTGCAGCCAGCTGGCCGACAGCTGGAAGGGCAAAGCTAGGCAATTTCAACAGTGCCTGACAACACAAAGAACTGTATCCTTAGCATTCGTAACCCGTCTTCATCTTCGCTTCACCCGTCTTCGCATACGACTCACCAGCCACCCATTCGCCCAGATAGGGACCAAATCGAAGTTTCGCTAATCGTGGATTTCGCAAGTGTCGATGAGAACCTGCCGTTGGCGAAAAACCGCGTTACTGCGTCAGATGGTTACGGTTGGCTAACAGCCATAGATACGCCAATGCAAGATTAGCTATTATCGCGTACGTCATATATTTTCATGTCAGATCCCACAGGTGACACTTGTCGTAGGGACAATATTAAAACCTCGAGATAGTCACGCGTAAGCTTCATTCCGCATTGTAGCATGCCTCATATTCGGACGGAAGCTGATAGTATGATATAGCTCGCTAGATATTCAGCTGCGCCCCATGCAAACAGAAAAACGCCGTGAGATGCGGGGACGGCGGGGGGAGGTGCGCGTGGGAGGAGAAACGGCAAAATCGCGCGCGCAAGGACGGCGAGGGGAATGGCGGGCGGCGGAACGGGCGCGGATGATGTCTGGTTCAAGGCGGTCCTTCCCGCGTGGCGCGGGAATCTCGGCAGCCCTCGTGGTGCTATGCGCGGTCATTCTTCCGCTTTTTCCGCGCGCGGGCGCAGTGCCCATGAGCGCAAGCACAAGTGAGCGCGGGCAGGCGGAGAGCTGGGCGCAGAGCGGGGTTGGGGGGGCAGCGGAAAGGATGGGGAACGGGGGAGGAGAGGAAAGGGGAGCGGGGGTACCCGCTGCTGGGAAAGGGGGAGCAAGGGGGACGGGAAGGGAATAGTACATCCCTTGTGCAACCGCCTTGCGTCCCCCCTCCTGTCTCCCCCAGTCGACACCCTCTTAATCATCAAGTCGTCTCTCGGTGTGACCCTCACCACATGCGCCCGGGGCAACACGGCCTGCACTCTCACCCGCCACTCTTCTTCTCCTTTCTCCCCGCACATCCCCCTGCCTGCCCCCTCATGTCCCCCCCCAGTCGACACCCTCTTAATCATCAAGTCGTGACCCTCACCACGTGGGCAGCGGGCAACACGGCCTGCACTCTTACCACCCATCCATCTCCCCCCCCTCCCTGCCCTCGCCCCTAACCTTGTCTCCCCTTGCCTCTCCCGTCCCTCCCATCTCCCCCAGTCGACACGCTTCTAATCATCAAGTCGTCGCTCGGAGTGACTCTCACCACGTGGGCAGCGGGCAACACAGCATGCACGCTCACCAGCCGCTCTTCTCCCCACTGCCTTCCCTGCCTCCGCCTACCCCCCCACTCCCCATCCCCTCTACCCCCCACCCCGGACCCCCCTGTTCCCTCCCATCTCTCCCAGTCGACACGCTTCTAATCATCAAGTCGTCGCTCGGAGTGACTCTCACCACGTGGGCAGCGGGCAACACGGCGTGCACGCTCACCAGCCAGGCGCAGCAGGCGGGGGAGTGGGCGGGCGTGCTGTGCTCACCCGCTGGGGATGTGAGGCAGATGTGCGTGTGGGAGGGTGGGTGGGATGTAAGGGGCGCGTTTGAGTGGGTGTGTGGGTGTGCGGGGGGGTTGAGGCGTGTATGTGTGTGCAATGCTGCATGTAGGCCCGGCGAGCAGCAGCAAGCGGGGGAGTGGGCGGGCGTGCTGTGCTCGCCCTCGGGGGATGTGCGCCAGATGTATGTGTGTGTGTGCGTGCATGTGTGTGCGTGTGACGCATGCATGGGAAGGGGTGTAGGGGTGTTGGGATGCATGTGCGTCTGCTACACCAGAGCCAACACGGCCTGCACGCTCACCAGCCAGGCGCAGCAGGCGGGGGAGTGGACGGGCGTGTTGTGCTCTCCCTCGGGGGATGTGCGCCAGATGTGCGTGTGGGAGGGTGTGTGGGATGTAAGGGGCGCGTGTGAGTGGGTGTGCGGGTGTGTGCGGGGGGGGTGAGGCGTGTGCGTGTGTGCGAGGGGGGGTGAGGCGTGAGCGTGTGTGCGGGGGGAGGGGTGAGGCGTGTGTGTGTGTGCGACACTGCATGTAGGCTCGGCGAGCAGCAGGCGGGGGAGTGGACGGGCGTGCTGTGCTCACCCTCGGGGGATGTGAGGCAGATGTGCGTGTGGGAGGGTGGGTGGGATGTAAGGGGCGCGTGTGTGAGTGGGTGTGTGCGTGTGAGGGTGTGTGCGGGGGGGGTGAGGCGTGTATGTGTGTGCGATGCTGCATGTATGGCAGCCGCAGCAAGCGGGGGAGTGGGCGGGCGTGCTGTGCTCACCCGCGGGGGACGTGCGCCAGATGTACGTGTGGGTGGGATGTAAGGGGCGCGTGTGTTGTGTGCCTGTGTGAGTGAGTGTGTGTGTGCGACACTGCATGCATGTATGCCAGACGACGCAGCAAGAGGGGGAGTGGGTGGGCGTGCTGTGCTCGCCCTCGAGGGATGTGCGACAGATGTATGTTTGGGTGGTGGGTAAGGGGTGCGTGTGAGTGTGTTTGCGACAATGCGTGTATGGCAAGCGCTTCAATGCTTTGCATTGCCTCTCAGTGCTTCTCTGTTCTTATTCCTTCTCTGTGCCTTTTCTGTGCCTACTCTGTGCCTTCTCTGTGCCTTCTCTGTGCCTCCTCTCTGTCCCCTCTCTGCTTCCTCTCTCTCCCTTGCAGCGACCTGGAGAATCAGAAGCTCACGGGAAGCATCCCAAAGGAAATTTCCAAGCTCACTGCCCTCAATCACATGTACGCCTTGCCATGCCATGCCATGCTGACTCACGTGTAAGCCTTGCTGTGCCATGCTGACACGCCTTTGCCCATGCCAACTCACTTGTGTAAGGCTTAGCTTTGAGGTGCCTGATAACAAAAAAAAAAAAGAGGCAAAACAAAGCAAACTGTCAATCTGAGCCTCCTTCCCCTCCCATTTTCTTCCCCCTTCCTTCCTGTACATCCCCTCTCCCTTCGTGTTCCCCCCCACCGTAGAGGGGCACGAACCTCTTTGTTCAAAGGCTCGCCGCCTTCACATCCAACCTGCTGCCGCTCACCACCCTGGCTGACCTGTGCGTGCTGCTCATGTGCTGTTCGCGTGATGTTTCTGTGCTGTGAGTCTGTGACCGTCAGTTGTGTGCGTGTGACTTTGACGTGTTCACATCCAACCTGATGCCGCTCACCACCCTTGCTGACCTGTGCGTGCTGCTCACGTGATGCTCCTGTGCTGCTCATGTGCCACACCTAATTTGCTGTGTAGACTGTCAGTTGTTTTGTTGCTGTGTTCACATCCAACCTGCTGCCGCTCACCACCCTTGCTGACCTGTGCGTGCTGCTCGCGTGATGCTCCTGTGCTGCTCATGTGCCACACCTAATTTGCTGTGTAGACTGTCAGTTGTTTTGTTGCTGTGTTCACATCCAACCTGCTGCCGCTCACCACCCTTGCTGACCTGTGCGTGCTGCTCGCGTGATGCTCCTGTGCTGCTCATGTGCCACACCTAATTTGCTGTGTAGACTGTCAGTTGTTTTGTTGCTGTGTTCACATCCAACCTGCTGCCGCTCACCACCCTTGCTGACCTGTGCGTGCTGCTCGCGTGATGCTCCTGTGCTGCTCATGTGCCACACCTAATTTGCTGTGTAGACTGTCAGTTGTTTTGTTGCTGTGTTCACATCCAACCTGCTGCCGCTCACCACCCTTGCTGACCTGTGCGTGCTGCTCGCGTGATGCTGATGAGCCACACCGTGCAATGCCATTACTGTGCTGTGGAGACTGTCAGTTGTTTTCTGCAACGCTTTGCTAAGTGTTCACATCCAACCTGCTGCTGCTCACCACCAGGTCGTGCTGCTTCTGTGCTGCTCACGCGATGTTTCTGTGCTGTGACCGTCGGTTGTGTGCGTGTGACTGTGACGTGTTCTCATCCAACCTGCTGCCCCACACCACCCTTGCTGACCCGTGTTCAAATCACATGGCACGTGCTCCCCCACACCACCCTTGCTGACCCTTCGTTCTGCTCATCTGACGGTCGTTCCTACTCTTCACCATTGCCCTACGGCACGGCGCTGCCGTCCTTTCCCCTGCCCCGATCATCACCCTCTGTCCCCGTTACAGGCATATTCACCAGAACTGGCTGTATGGCACCATACCCACAGCCCTCATCGCTCTTCCCAACCTCTACTGGATGTGAGTCAGTCAGTTTTGAGACGTCTCAAAAGCCGCATGAACTGAGACGATTTTTGAGGCGCCTCAAAAGTGAGTCAGTCAGTTTTGAGACTTCTCAAAAGCCCACAAACACATTAAACTGCAGCACGACTTACTCTCAGGCTCCCCCCTTTCCTCCCCTTTTTTTTAGAATTCTCAGAAAAACAGATTCAGCCCCTTTTCTCCCACTCCACCACTTACACTGCCACCAGCAACTGCTTCTCCTGCTTCCCAACACTAAATCTCAACCTCCCCTCCGCCTCTCACACCCCGCCTTCTTTCCCCCCCTCCCCCTCACGTTCCCCGCCCTCCCACTGCAGCAAATTCTTCCGCAACTACCTCACAGGAACCTTCCTATGAAAGAATCCGCCTCTGTTTAGCTAGCGCCACAGAATTAACTTGGCGAGCTAGAGGCAGAGCCTAGGATCGATACGACGGGCTCGGAGCAACGAAGCAGTAGCACTTTGAATCACTGAAAACGCCCGAGAATTGAGAGAGAACTTGCTTATAATATGGAGATGGGTACACAAGTCTTGGAAGGCATGAACTCTCTGTTTCCTCTCTGGAATTTATATCTAAAACATGCAATCTCAATTGTAACATCGAACCGCGCGCGACTCGCGGAAATTTGGACTTGGGACGTCGAATTTCCGCGACCTCCGCGCTCACATGTTCGGACCTTGCCGAGTTCATTTCAACACACCAAATGCGTGTGTTACACGAAGTGGTAGCGAGTGTAGCGAATGGTTCAAAACCTTCGCTAGAACTCTCGCTATTTTCGTGAGAGCTTGTGGGGCTGCCAAGTGTAGCCCCCACAAAGTTTCGGACCCAACCGGGTGAACTTTGGTTGCGTGGCGACGCGGACAATCCGCCGTCACCCCAACCTTCCGTGAAAACACCCCCCCTTGGTCCGAGTCAAGGGGGGTCTTAGCGTGGGGGGCAATCCCGTCCCCCACACTTCCAACACTCCCCCTTGCACCCCACGCACACCTAAGCATGCAAGCCTACCCTAGCACAACATGCATGAAGAGCATCTCTAGGCAATGGCTTGGTAAGGAAGTCCGCGGGTTGGGAGTTGGTCTTGATGTAACGAAGCTCGACTTCGTTGTCTTCAACGAGCTTGCGAATGAAGTGGTGGCGGATTTGAATATGCTTGGTCCTTCCGTGAAGGACCGAATTCTTGGCTAGGCCAATAGCGGCTTGGTTGTCCACGTAGATGGGAGTGGGGCCTTCTTGTTTGTGCCCAAGCTCGGCAAGAAGACGCCTTAGCCAAACCGCTTCCGTACCACCACGAGTGAGCGCCACGTATTCCGCTTCGGTGGAGCTAAGTGCAATCAAGTTTTGGCGCTTGCTTTGCCAACTTATTGCACCTCCCACGAGGGTGAAGATATAGCCCGAGGTGCTTTGGCGGGTTGAAGGATCTCCCGCCCAATCCGCATCCGTGTAGCCTTGAAGCACCACGGGTCCCTTCTCGTAGTGCAACCCCATACGAGTGGTCCCCTTGATGTAGCGAAGGAGGCGTCGTGACGCTCGCACATGCTCGACCATGGGGTTGGAGACGACACGCCCAAGCACTCCAACGGGAAAGGAGAGGTCGGGTCGCGTGCTCACCGCGGCATACATGCACGACCCAACGACCGAGTGGAAGGTCTTGGCGCTCTCGGGATCCAACGAGTTCTCATCGCTCACAGCCAAGGGATGAAACCCCGCTTCCATGGGTGTCGGTGTAGGCTTGCTCTCGATCATGCCGAAGCGATCCACCACACTCTCCAAGTACTTGTGTTGGTGGAGGGCGAGGGTCTTGTTCCCTCGATCACGATCGATGTGCATTCCTAGGTAGTGGGAGACGGCGCCGAGGTCACGCATAGAGAATTCGGCGGCAAGCTTCTCCTTCACGTCCGCTACAAGTGTCTTGGAATCCGACACGAGGAGGAGGTCGTCGACGTAGAGGAGAAGAACGAGCTTCTTCTCGTCCTTGTTGAGCACGTAGAGCGCGTGGTCACACTCGCTCCGCACGAACCCCAATGAGAGCAAGTGATCGTCGATCCTCGTGTACCACGCACGAGGGCTTTGCTTGAGGCCGTAGATTGTGCGCTTGAGCTTGCACACGCGGTCGGAATCGTCGTCGAACCCGGGAGGTTGCTTCATGTACACCTCCTCCTTGAGACGACCGTAGAGAAACGCCGTCTTCACGTCGAGTTGTTCCACCTCCAAGTCGAGTGCTCCCGCCAACGCCAAGAGGGTGCGCAACGTAGCGGACTTAGCGACGGGAGCGAACGTCTCGTTGTAGTGAAGACCCTCTTTTTGAGTGTAGCCTTGCGCCACCAACCGCGCCTTGTACCGCTCCACTTCTCCGTTGGGGCCGAGCTTCTTCTTGAAGACCCAACGAGAGCCAACGAGGTAGGCGCCGGGAGGCATGGGGACAAGCTCGTAGACGTCGTTCGCCATGAGTGAATCGTACTCCTCTTGGAGCGCGCGCTCCCATTCCGCCGCTTCCGCCGAGCTCATGGCGCCGTGGTAGGTGGACGGGGTGTCGGTGTACGCCTCAAGACACATAGCGTCTCCCCCTCCCTCATCGTCCCCCGCCACGAGAGAGTAGTCATCGAACTTGGAGTTGGGATGAGGGTTCCTTCGAGTGCGAGTGGATGCGAGGGTGGGAGTGATACGAGGAGGAGGAGACGAAGGGTCACGTTCCTTGGCATTTCCTTCATCCTCACTCACTCCAACCGCACCCGATCCATTCTCCCCCTCACTCGCACGAGGAGGAGGAGCCGTAGAAACATCATCCGCCTCATCCGCGGCATCCAAGGGTGGAGGGACGATGATGACCGAGGGCACGTTCGTAGACTTGGAGGGGAAGGTGTCTTCGTAGAACACCACGTCGCGCGACACCACGAGTTTCCCGTGCTCCAAGTCCCACACGCGCCACCCCTTGTGATCCGCGCTTGGACCCAAGTACATCGCCACCCGCGCCTTCGCCTCAAGCTTGGTCCGTGTAGCATCCGGGACATGGTAGTAGCACGTACACCCAAACGTGCGAAGGTCGGTGACGTCCGGCTTCGTACCGCTCCAAGCCTCAAGAGGCGTCTTGTTGGGCAACGCCTTGGTCACGCACCGGTTGCGAATCCAAGTTGCCAACGTAACCGCCTCTCCCCACCAATGCTTCTCCGCGTGAGCATGGGAGAGGAGACTCCGTGCCGACTCCATGAGCGTGCGATTCAAGCGTTCGGCGGCTCCATTTTGTTGAGGCGTGTACGGCGTAGAAAATTCGTGCGCGGTCCCACGCCCTTTCAACCAATCGCCGAGCTCCCGAGCGGTGTATTCGCCACCTCCATCCGAGCGAAAGCGCTTCACCTTGAAGCCGCTTTCCGTCTCCACATCCGCGACCCATTGCTTGATGGCGGTTGACGTGGCGTCCTTGTTCTTGAGAAGCCGAATCCAACACATCCGCGTCGCGTCGTCGAGGAGCGTGAGAACGTAGCGCGCACCGCCCTTCGACGCGGGAGTGATCGGTCCGCACAAGTCCGTGTGAACGAGCTTGAGAGGTTCGGTGGCGTTCGGCTTCGTGCTTGGTGGAAATGGCTTCCGTGCCATTGTCCCTTCGAGACAACCGACACACTTCTCATCATCTCCACTCGAGCGCACAAACTCCAAGCCGTTGACAATCCCCTTCGTTGCCATAGCTTGAATAGCGTCGTAGTGGAGGTGGCCAAATCGATTATGCCACGTTTTGAGAGTGGTTGTCGAGGTAGCCGCTTGAGCCGTCGCCACACTTGGGAGGGCATCGAGCATGAAGAGTCCTCCCGTTTGGCGTGCCGTGCCGATGTGTACGCCATCCGCCGCGCTCAACGCCATCATGGTCCCTTCGATGTTCACACGCATCCCCATGCGTGTGAGTTGAGAAACGGAGAGGAGGTTGGCACCGAGCCCGGGAACCACCAAGACGTTCTTGATGGTGAGTGGACCGCCGTCCACCATGAGCCGCAAGTCGCCTTGTCCCGTGACGTCCAACGTGTCACGGTTGCCGAACATCACGCGCTTAACGGGAGCCTCCGTTGTCACGTTGTTGAGAAGCGTCGCACACGCCGTCATGTGTTGAGTAGCACCCGTATCGAGTATCCACGCGTCAACACCACCGACGCTCGTTCCACTTGCGACGAATACGAACTCCCGGTCGTTGTTGTCGCATGTCGCCACATGCGCACGCCGGTTGTCGTCGCTTGACGGCTTCCAATTTGCCGGCTTGACGGGACATTCGCGCCACCAATGTCCGGTCTTCTTGCAAAAACGACAAGCTCCGTCACGCGTTCGAGCTCGATTGGCGTTGGCCGGTCCTCCTCGTGATGAGCTTGAGGCCGCCGCGCTCCCGCTCGAGCTCCCGCGGTTGTTGCCGTCGTTGCGCCGCTTGAAGTGACTCGTCCCTTTCGCCTTCGCATCGCGAGAGAAGTGTGCCGCGCCAATTGCATCGCCATGCAATTTCGTGCGCCTCGCCTCTTCGTTGATGAGGCGTGCCACCACTTGCTCCTTCTTCCACGTGTCTTGCGTCCCATCCAACATCGTGATCACGGTTGACCACGCTTCACCGAGGCCCGCGAGGAGCGTCATGATCCAATCGTTGTCCTCCACGCTCGCGTCGAGTTCCACCAAGCGCTCGCCAAGCTCCTCCACGCGGTTGACGTACGCGCGCATTGACTCGCCGTCCCTCATCCGCACCGTGAAGAAGTCGAGGCGCGCTTGAAGCTTGCTATGAAGCGACTTGGAGACGTGCTCTCCTTCGAGTCGCTTCCACGCTTCACGAGTCGCGCCGTCACGGTCGATGCACGGACTCACGATCGGGACGAGTTGGAGGCTTAGCTTGGAGACAAGAAAGGCAAACGCCTTTTTGTCCTTATGCACCCACGCTTCCTTCTCCGCGGTTGAAGCGTCCGACGTGGGCTTCGATGCCGACCCATCGAAGAAGCCCCACAAGTCGCGCTCCATCATGTACACCTTGAGCTTGAAACGCCACGAGGAGAAATGCTCCCCGTTGAAAATCGGCACCGCGCTCAAGTCGACAACGTGCGGCGTTGTCGAGAAGTCCGCCGGGAGGGAAGGGGTCGTTGGCGCATTCGTCGTCGACGAATTATCGGAGGAACCCATGGCGTAGCAACGATTGAGCGAGCACTCCTAACCTAGCTCTCATACCATGAAAGAATCCGCCTCTGTTTAGCTAGCGCCACAGAATTAACTTGGCGAGCTAGAGGCAGAGCCTAGGATCGATACGACGGGCTCGGAGCAACGAAGCAGTAGCACTTTGAATCACTGAAAACGCCCGAGAATTGAGAGAGAACTTGCTTATAATATGGAGATGGGTACACAAGTCTTGGAAGGCATGAACTCTCTGTTTCCTCTCTGGAATTTATATCTAAAACATGCAATCTCAATTGTAACATCGAACCGCGCGCGACTCGCGGAAATTTGGACTTGGGACGTCGAATTTCCGCGACCTCCGCGCTCACATGTTCGGACCTTGCCGAGTTCATTTCAACACACCAAATGCGTGTGTTACACGAAGTGGTAGCGAGTGTAGCGAATGGTTCAAAACCTTCGCTAGAACTCTCGCTATTTTCGTGAGAGCTTGTGGGGCTGCCAAGTGTAGCCCCCACAAAGTTTCGGACCCAACCGGGTGAACTTTGGTTGCGTGGCGACGCGGACAATCCGCCGTCACCCCAACCTTCCGTGAAAACACCCCCCCTTGGTCCGAGTCAAGGGGGGTCTTAGCGTGGGGGGCAAGCCCGTCCCCCACACTTCCAACATCCCAGCCCCCGGCGCAGCCCTAAAGAACATCGACCTGCAGCACAACTTCCTGTCCGGCTCCTTCCCCTCGCACTCCGCCACCTACTGCACCGCCACCACCAACTGCTTCTCCCAAGCCTCCACCTGCAACACCACCGCCACCACCCAGCGCACCCCCGCTTCCTCACCTCACCCTCTGTTTCCCTCCTTCTCTCCCTTCTTCCCACCCCCCCACGCCCTCCCCTGCAGCAAGTTCTATCGCAACTACCTCACGGGAACCTTCCCAGCCCCTGGTCCCGCCCTGAAGAACATCAACCTGCAGCACAACTTCCTCTCCGGCTCCTTCCTTTCTCTCCCTCACCCCTCAATCTCCCTCCTTCCCTCCCTTCTTCCCACCCTCCCCCACCCTCCCCCACCCTCCCCCACCCTCCCCCACCCTCCCCCACCCTCCCCCACCCTCCCCCACCCTCCCCCGCCCTTCTCCCTGCAGCAAGTTCTTCCGCAACTACCTCACAGGAACCTTCCCAGCCCCCGGGCCCGCCCTGAAGAACATCGACGTGCAACACAACTTCCTCTACGGCCCCTTCCCCTCGCACTCCGCCACCTACTGCACAGCCACCAGCAACTGCTTCTCCCAAGCCGCCACCTGCAACACCACCGCCACCACCCAGCGCACCCCCGCCTCCTGCTCCATCTGTAACGTAACCATGACTGCGGACGCGTCAGGGTGGGTGGTGCCTGCTGCGGGGTCCTCTCAGGTGCTATGCGGGGGAGGCTCATGTGCACCGAACGCCTCGGTCCCGTTCAGCCAGGGGACTCCCTATACCTCCTCGTCGCCGCTGCTGCCCATGTTCTGTGCTATGATCGGCATGACCTCGGGATCATCGCAAGCCATGCTTGCTCTGAAGTCTTCCCTCGGAGTGACTCTCTCCTCTTGGGCCTCCGTCCCTACTGCGACTGTGATGGGGGTTGTTTCGACGTCTGCCTCGTTCCCCACCGCTTCCTCCCCTTCCTTGGCGTATCTCTGCCCGGTGGTTGGTGCGTTGGTGCCTCCTATGCCTGTGTCGAGTGCTGCGAGTGCATGGAAGGGCGTCGAGTGTAACGCAGCCGGGGCAGTCGTGAAGATGTGAGTGTAACGAGCAGGCGACTGTTGTGCCGTCCATTTCCTCCTCGTCGCCCTTCTGGAAATGCTGGAATGTTGTTGTGCTGCTGTTGCCTCCTCTGTTGCTGTCTGCTGCTGCTGTTTCTGTTATCGCTCTCTCCCACCACCGCTTCACTCTATCGCCCCTTCTCTCCCCTTCTTGTTGCATTCTTACCACTCCCATCCACCACACCACAACAATGTCAACCAACCGCCCATCTCCTCTCACCTTCCCCGCCCTTTCTCTGCGCTTCTTGTTGCAACCCTACCACTCCCATGCACCACACCGCACCGCACCACACCACAGCAATCTCAACCAACCACCCCATCTCCTCTCACCTTTCCCACCCCTTTTATCCGCTTGTTGTTGCAACCCCGTCACTCCCATGCACCGCACCACACCACAGCAATCTCAATCGCCATGGCCTAATCGGAACCGTCCATTCAAACATCTCCAATGCCTGCTGCTTCGGCTGAATCTTTCCCCCACAACCCCTTCTCTCCCCTTGCATAATGCATCCATACCACTCCCATGCACCGCACCGCACCGCACCGCACCACAGCAATCTCAATCGCCAGGGCCTCATCGGGACCGTCCATTCGAGCATCTCCAAATTGACGGCACTCACATACATGTATGTTGCGTTCATGCCCGTGGATGCATGCGTGTATGTATGTATGTATGTATGCATCCCCAAGGCTCATCGGAACCATCCATTCGAGTATCTCCAAAATGACGGCACTCACATACATCTATGTATGTTGTGTGCATGTGGACTGCCAGACAACTTCAGCAAGCATGGAGCAATGTTTCTGTCTTGATCCTTTTGCTTAAGAGTCTTTTACAGGTTTGCAGCTACTCCACGATGAACATTGATCCCTATGTATGTATGTTGTGTGCATGTGGACTGTCAGACGACTTCAGCAAGCATGGATGCATTTGACGGCACTCACATACATGTATGTTGTGTGCATGTGCCTATACATGCATGCGCATGTGCGTCTACATGCATGCGCATGTGTCTATACAAACATTTGCTTAGACACATGCATGCTTGCGCACACGTGTACTATGTATGAGCGTGCGGTGAAGTCCTCGCATTCGTCTCGCCCCTCACTGCCTGACTCTCATCTCTTGTTTTCCATCCTCCCCCATGCCACCCGCAGGCACCTGTGGTAAGACCTCTTACAAGCACGCCTCTTCCCATGCGCCTCTCTTCCCATGCGCCTCTCTTCCCATGCGCCTCTCTTCACATGCGCCTCTCTTCACATGCGCCTCTCTTCACATGCGCCTCTCTTCCCATGCGCCTCTCTTCACATGCGCCTCTCTTCACATGCGCCTCTCTTCCCATGCGCCTCTCTTCACATGCGCCTCTCTTCACATGCGCCTCTCTTCACATGCGCCTCTCTTCACATGCGCCTCTCTTCCCATGCGCCTCTCTTCACATGCGCCTCTCTTCACATGCGCCTCTCTTCACATGCGCCTCTCTTCCCATGCGCCTCTCTTCACATGCGCCTCTCTTCACATGCGCCTCTCTTCACATGCGCCTCTCTTCACATGCGCCTCTCTTCCCATGCGCCTCTCTTCACATGCGCCTCTCTTCACATGCGCCTCTCTTCACATGCGCCTCTCTTCACATGCGCCTCTCTTCACATGCGCCTCTCTTCACATGCGCCTCTCTTCATATGCGCCTCTCTTCACATGCGCCTCTCTTCACATGCGCCTCTCTTCACATGCGCCTCTCTTCACATGCGCCTCTCTTCACATGCGCCTCTCTTCACATGCGCCTCTCTTCACATGCGCCTCTCTTCACATGCGCCTCTCTTCACATGCGCCTCTCTTCACATGCGCCTCTCTTCACATGCGCCTCTCTTCACATGCGCCTCTCTTCACATGCGCCTCTCTTCACATGCGCCTCTCTTCACATGCGCCTCTCTTCACATGCGCCTCTCTTCACATGCGCCTCTCTTCACATGCGCCTCTCTTCACATGCGCCTCTCTTCACATGCGCCTCTCTTCACATGCGCCTCTCTTCACATGCGCCTCTCTTCACATTCGCTCTCTTCACATGCGCCTCTCTTCACATGCGCCTCTCTTCACATGCGCCTCTCTTCACATGCGCCTCTCTTCACATGCGCCTCTCTTCACATGCGCCTCTCTTCACATGCGCCTCTCTTCACATGCGCCTCTCTTCACATGCGCCTCTCTTCACATGCGCCTCTCTTCACATGCGCCTCTCTTCACATGCGCCTCTCTTCACATGCGCCTCTCTTCACATGCGCCTCTCTTCACATGCGCCTCTCTTCACATGCGCCTCTCTTCACATGCGCCTCTCTTCACATGCGCCTCTCTTCACATGCGCCTCTCTTCACATGCGCCTCTCTTCACATGCGCCTCTCTTCACATGCGCCTCTCTTCACATGCGCCTCTCTTCACATGCGCCTCTCTTCACATGCGCCTCTCTTCACATGCGCCTCTCTTCACATTCGCTCTCTTCACATGCGCCTCTCTTCACATGCGCCTCTCTTCACATGCGCCTCTCTTCACATGCGCCTCTCTTCACATGCGCCTCTCTTCACATGCGCCTCTCTTCACATGCGCCTCTCTTCACATGCGCCTCTCTTCACATGCGCCTCTCTTCACATGCGCCTCTCTTCACATGCGCCTCTCTTCACATGCGCCTCTCTTCACATGCGCCTCTCTTCACATGCGCCTCTCTTCACATGCGCCTCTCTTCACATGCGCCTCTCTTCACATGCGCCTCTCTTCACATGCGCCTCTCTTCACATGCGCCTCTCTTCACATGCGCCTCTCTTCACATGCGCCTCTCTTCACATGCGCCTCTCTTCACATGCGCCTCTCTTCACATGCGCCTCTCTTCACATGCGCCTCTCTTCACATGCGCCTCTCTTCACATGCGCCTCTCTTCACATGCGCCTCTCTTCACATGCGCCTCTCTTCACATGCGCCTCTCTTCACATGCGCCTCTCTTCACATGCGCCTCTCTTCACATGCGCCTCTCTTCACATGCGCCTCTCTTCACATGCGCCTCTCTTCACATTCGCTCTCTTCACATGCGCCTCTCTTCACATGCGCCTCTCTTCACATGCGCCTCTCTTCACATGCGCCTCTCTTCACATGCGCCTCTCTTCACATGCGCCTCTCTTCACATGCGCCTCTCTTCACATGCGCCTCTCTTCACATGCGCCTCTCTTCACATGCGCCTCTCTTCACATGCGCCTCTCTTCACATGCGCCTCTCTTCACATGCGCCTCTCTTCACATGCGCCTCTCTTCACATGCGCCTCTCTTCACATGCGCCTCTCTTCACATGCGCCTCTCTTCACATTCGCTCTCTTCACATGCGCCTCTCTTCACATGCGCCTCTCTTCACATGCGCCTCTCTTCACATGCGCCTCTCTTCACATGCGCCTCTCTTCACATGCGCCTCTCTTCACATGCGCCTCTCTTCACATGCGCCTCTCTTCACATGCGCCTCTCTTCACATGCGCCTCTCTTCACATGCGCCTCTCTTCACATGCGCCTCTCTTCACATGCGCCTCTCTTCACATGCGCCTCTCTTCACATGCGCCTCTCTTCACATGCGCCTCTCTTCACATGCGCCTCTCTTCACATGCGCCTCTCTTCACATGCGCCTCTCTTCACATGCGCCTCTCTTCACATGCGCCTCTCTTCACATGCGCCTCTCTTCACATGCGCCTCTCTTCACATGCGCCTCTCTTCACATGCGCCTCTCTTCACATGCGCCTCTCTTCACATGCGCCTCTCTTCACATGCGCCTCTCTTCACATGCGCCTCTCTTCACATGCGCCTCTCTTCACATGCGCCTCTCTTCACATGCGCCTCTCTTCACATGCGCCTCTCTTCACATGCGCCTCTCTTCACATGCGCCTCTCTTCACATGCGCCTCTCTTCACATGCGCCTCTCTTCACATGCGCCTCTCTTCACATGCGCCTCTCTTCACATGCGCCTCTCTTCCCATGCGCCTCTCTTCACATGCGCCTCTCTTCACATGCGCCTCTCTTCACATGCGCCTCTCTTCACATGCGCCTCTCTTCACATGCGCCTCTCTTCACATGCGCCTCTCTTCACATGCGCCTCTCTTCACATGCGCCTCTCTTCACATGCGCCTCTCTTCCCATGCGCCTCTCTTCCCATGCGCCTCTCTTCCCATGCGCCTCTCTTCCCATGCGCCTCTCTTCCCATGCGCCTCTCTTCCCATGCGCCTCTCTTCCCATGCGCCTCTCTTCCCATGCGCCTCTCTTCCCATT
The DNA here is from genome assembly GCA_947470075.1 of Closterium sp. Yama58-4. Classification (NCBI taxonomy): domain Eukaryota; kingdom Viridiplantae; phylum Streptophyta; class Zygnematophyceae; order Desmidiales; family Closteriaceae; genus Closterium; species Closterium sp. Yama58-4. The sequence goes on along the minus strand of CANIUD010000192.1, from coordinate 166,864 downwards.
CGCTTTCTTCAAGCCACCCAATTTTCATCCTCTCCCACCCACACCACCCCCAGGGACCTCGGTTACAACCTCTTTCAGGCGCGACTCCTCACATTCGTCTCTTCCCTCACTGCCTTGTCGTCCCTCAAAGACCTGTGAGTGTTTGATCCTACCAAGGCAGAGGTTCTGTGCTCTATGTGTGTGTGTGTGCGACGAGTGCTGTGACTGTTCCATTGAGGGGTGGCCTATAAGCTTTCTCCTCACTGCCTTGTTGTCCCACAACTCAGGGACATATTCACCCTCACATTCTCCATTCTGACGCGTCTCAGATGTCACATTAGCATCTCTCCTCACTGCCTTGTTCTCCCACAACAAGTCAGGGACCTTTGAGTCGACTCAATGGTCCGGAACTTCAGAGAATTTTCTAGTGTAGTTCCTGTGAGTCTTAGTGAGCACTGAGCACATTACAGTTGTCTTTTACGCATTTGTGTCCCTCCCCTGTACTCGTTACAGGTTCCTTCACTATAACTGGTTCATCGGCTCTATCCCATCGTCACTCCTTGCCCTACCATCACTCACAGGCCTGTAAGTGACGCCGTCCATCACTCTAAACCCTGCTCCCAAGTGCGTGTCCGGTCGCAAGTGCCCGCCTCGTTTATGAGGCGACTCAAAGATCACCTCTTGTCCAAGAGCTCCCCTGGTCCAAGAGCTCCCCTGGTCCAAGAGCTCCCCTGGTCCAAGTGCTCCCCTGGTCCAAGAGCTCGCCTGGTCTCAGTTTGAAAAATCAAACAGTTCTCACATTCCGTTCTCACTTCCCTGCACCAAAGGCCTCCTCCTCACCTCATCAGCATGTCGTGTGTTAGGCTGTTAGCTGAGGGGAGAGCAGCAGCTGAGGTGTCGTATGCCCTTCTTTTCCCCTCTTTGTTTTCCCTCCCTCCACCCCAGGGGTCTCTTCTCCAACTATCTCACGGGCACCATCCCTCCCATCCCCTCATCCCTCGTGGGCCTAGACGTTGCTTACAACTTCCTCTCCGGCTCTCTCCCCCCACACTCCCTCAAATTCTGCGCCGCGGAAAACAACTGCTTCTCCTCCTCCTCCCCCTCCTCCTCCTCGTGCAATTTCTACGGAACGAAGCAGAGGGCAGCAGCGGAGTGTGCGGTGTGTGGGATGGGCGATGCAGCAGTAGGGAGTGTGTGCTGGGACGGTGTGTGCACAGCAGACGCTGCAGCTGCTGCCTCTCAGGGCATCCCCAATGGACCCACGCGGCCCATTCTTGCCATGTCTTGTGTTGGTGCGTATATGTCTGAGTCTGTCGAGCATGGGGGTTTTGTGCTGGGACGGTGTGTGCACAGCAGACGCTGCAGCTATACCCAAGGCATTCCCAGGGCATTCCCAGGGCATTCCCAGGGCATTCCCAACGGGCCCACGCGCCCCATTCTTGCCATGTCTTGCGTTGGTGGGTAAAATCTAGGCTCTTCAGGAATGGGGATTGTGTCTTTGGATGGTGTGTGCACAGCAGGCGCTGCAGCAGCTGCCTCTCAGAACATTCCCAATGGGCCCACGCGCCCCATTCTTGCCATGTCTTGCGTTGGTGGGTAAAATCTAGGCTCTTCAGGAATGGGGATTGTGTCTTTGGATGGTGTGTGCACAGCAGGCGCTGCAGCAGCTGCCTCTCAGAACATTCCCAACGGGCCCACGCGCCCCATTCTTGCCATGACCTGCGTTGTTTTCGGCCCATATTAGAGGCTCACGTGCTCACATGACCTGCGTTGGTGCGTATATTTGAGGCTCTGAGAGAATGGCAGGCGTGTAATGGGATGCTGTGGGTGCAGCGTGTGTGCAGCGTGGGTACAGCATGTGTGCAACGCCTGTGTGCAACGCGTGTGTGCAACGCGTGTTTTCAAGGATATCCGGCAAGGATATCCGGCAAGGATATCCGCCAAGGATATCCGCCAAGGATATCCGCCAAGGATATCCGCCAAGGATATCCGCCAAGGATATCCGCCAAGGATATCCGCCAAGGATATCCGGCAAGGATATCCGCGGCAAGGATATCCGCCAAGGATATCCGCCAAGGATATCCGCCAAGGATATCCGCCAAGGATATCCGCCAAGGATATCCGCCAAGGATATCCGCCAAGGATATCCGCCAAGGATATCCGCCAAGGATATCCGTTGCAAGGATATCCGCCAAGGATATCCGCCAAGGATATCCGCCAAGGATATCCGCCAAGGATATCCGGCAAGGATATCCGGCAAGGATATCCGCCAAGGATATCCGCCGAGGATATCCGCGGCAAGGATATCCGCCAAGGATATCCGCCAAGGATATCCGCCAAGGATATCCGCGGCAAGGATATCCGGCAAGGATATCCGCCAAGGATATCCACCAAGGATATGCGCCAAGGATATCCGTCAAGGATCCGCGCCAAGGATATCCGCCAAGGATATCCGCCAAGGATATCCGCGGCAAGGATATCCGCCAAGGATATGCGCAAGGATATCCGCCAAGGATATCCGCCAAGGATATCCGCCAAGGATATCCGCCAAGGATATCCGTTGCAAGGATATCCGCCAAGGATATCCGCCAAGGATATCCGCCAAGGATATCCGCTCAAGGATATCCGTCAAGGATATCCGTGGCAAGGATATCCGCCAAAGATATCCGCCAAGGATATCCGCCAAGGATATACGCCAAGGATATCCGGCAAGGATATCCGGCAAGGATATCCGCCAAGGATATCCGCCAAGGATATCCGCTCAAGGATATCCGTCAAGGATATCCGTGGCAAGGATATCCGCCAAAGATATCCGGCAAGGATATCCGCCAAGGATATCCGCCAAGGATATCCGCCAAGGATATCCGGCAAGGATATACGCCAAGGATATCCGGCAAGGATATCCGCCAAGGATATCCGCCAAGGATATACGCCAAGGAAATCCGCCAAGGATATCCGCCAAGGATATCCGCCAAGGATATCCGCCAAGGATATCCGCGGCAAGGATATCCGCCAAGGATATCCGCCAAGGATATCCGCCAAGGATATCCGCCAAGGATATCCGGCAAGGATATCCGGCAAGGATATCCGCCAAGGATATCCGCCGAGGATATCCGCGGCAAGGATATCCGCCAAGGATATGCGCAAGGATATCCGCCAAGGATATCCGCGGCAAGGATATCCGGCAAGGATATCCGCCAAGGATATCCACCAAGGATATGCGCCAAGGATATCCGTCAAGGATCCGCGCCAAGGATATCCGCCAAGGATATCCGCCAAGGATATCCGCGGCAAGGATATCCGCCAAGGATATGCGCAAGGATATCCGCCAAGGATATCCGCCAAGGATATCCGCCAAGGATATCCGCCAAGGATATCCGTTGCAAGGATATCCGCCAAGGATATCCGCCAAGGATATCCGCTCAAGGATATCCGTCAAGGATATCCGTGGCAAGGATATCCGCCAAAGATATCCGCCAAGGATATCCGCCAAGGATATACGCCAAGGATATCCGGCAAGGATATCCGCCAAGGATATCCGCCAAGGATATCCGCCAAGGATATCCGCTCAAGGATATCCGTCAAGGATATCCGTGGCAAGGATATCCGCCAAAGATATCCGGCAAGGATATCCGCCAAGGATATCCGCCAAGGATATCCGCCAAGGATATCCGGCAAGGATATACGCCAAGGATATCCGGCAAGGATATCCGCCAAGGATATCCGCCAAGGATATACGCCAAGGAAATCCGCCAAGGATATCCGCCAAGGATATCCGCCAAGGATATCCGCCAAGGATATCCGCGGCAAGGATATCCGCCAGTGATATCCGCCAAGGATATCCGCCAAGGATATCCGCCAAGGATATCCGCCAAGGATATCCGCCAAGGATATCCGCGGCAAGGATATCCGGCAAGGATATCCGCCAAGGATATCCGCCAAGGATATCCGCCAAGGATATCCGGCAAGGATATCCGGCAAGGATATCCGCCAAGGATATCCGCCGAGGATATCCGCGGCAAGGATATCCGCCAAGGATATGCGCAAGGATATCCGCCAAGGATATCCGCGGCAAGGATATCCGGCAAGGATATCCGCCAAGGATATCCACCAAGGATATGCGCCAAGGATATCCGTCAAGGATCCGCGCCAAGGATATCCGCCAAGGATATCCGCCAAGGATATCCGCGGCAAGGATATCCGCCAAGGATATGCGCAAGGATATCCGCCAAGGATATCCGCCAAGGATATCCGCCAAGGATATCCGCCAAGGATATCCGTTGCAAGGATATCCGCCAAGGATATCCGCCAAGGATATCCGCCAAGGATATCCGCTCAAGGATATCCGTCAAGGATATCCGTGGCAAGGATATCCGCCAAAGATATCCGCCAAGGATATCCGCCAAGGATATCCGCCAAGGATATCCGCCAAGGATATCCGCCAAGGATATCCGCCAAGGATATCCGCCAAGGATATCCGCCAAGGATATCCGCTCAAGGATATCCGTCAAGGATATCCGTGGCAAGGATATCCGCCAAGGATATCCGGCAAGGATATCCGCCAAGGATATCCGCCAAGGATATCCGCCAAGGATATCCGGCAAGGATATACGCCAAGGATATCCGGCAAGGATATCCGCCAAGGATATCCGCCAAGGATATACGCCAAGGAAATCCGCCAAGGATATCCGCCAAGGATATCCGCCAAGGATATCCGCCAAGGATATCCGCCAAGGATATCCGCCAAGGATATCCGCGGCAAGGATATCCGCCAAGGATATCCGCCAAGGATATCCGCCAAGGATATCCGCCAAGGATATCCGGCAAGGATATCCGGCAAGGATATCCGCCAAGGATATCCGCCAAGGATATCCGCGGCAAGGATAACCGCCAAGGATATCCGCGGCAAGGATATCCAGCAAGGATATCCGTCAAGGATATCCGCCAAGGATATCCGCCAAGGATATCCGCCAAGGATATCCGCCAAGGATATCCGCCAAGGATATCCGCCAAGGATATCCGCCAAGGATATCCGCCAAGGATATCCGCCAAGGATATCCGCGGCAAGGATATCCGCCAAGGATATCCGCCAAGGATATCCGCGGCAAGGATATCCATCAAGGATATCCGCCAAGGATATCCGCCAAGGATATCCGGCAAGGATATCCGCCAAAGATATCCGCGGCAAGGATATCCGCCAAAGATATCCGCGGCAAGGATATCCGCCAAGGATATCCGCCAAGGATATCCGCCAAGGATATCCGTTGCAAGGATATCCGCCAAGGATATCCGCCAAGGATATCCGCCAAGGATATCCGGCAAGGATATCCGGCAAGGATATCCGCCAAGGATATCCGCCAAGGATATCCGCGGCAAGGATATCCGCGGCGGCAAGGATATCCGCCAAGGATATCCGCGGCAAGGATATCCGCCACGGATATCCATCAAGGATATCCGCCAAGGATATCCGCCAAGGATATCCGGCAAGGATATCCGCCAAGGATATCCGCCAAGGATATCCGCCAAGTATATCCGCAAGGATATCCGCCAAGGATATCCGCCAAGGATATCCGCCAAGGATATCCGCCAAGGATATCCGCGGCAAGGATATCCGCCACGGATATCCGCGGCAAGGATATCCGGCAAGGATATCCGCGGCAAGGATATCCGCCAAGGATATCCGCCAAGGATATCCGGCAAGGATATCCGGCAAGGATATCCGCCAAGGATATCCGCCAAGGATATCCGGCAAGGATATCCGCCAAGGATATCCGGCAAGGATATCCGCCAAGGATATCCGCCAACGCGTGTGTGCAGCGCGTGTGTGCTGCGCATGTGTGCAGCGCGTGTGTGTGCAGCGCATGTGTGTGCAGCGCGTGTGTGTGCAGCGCGTGTGTGTGCAGCGCGTGTGTGCAGCGCGTGTGTGTGCAGCGCGTGTGTGTTCAGCGCGTGTGTGTGCAGCGAGTGTGTGTGCAGCGCGTGTGTGTGCAACGCGTGTGTGTGCAAAGCGTGTGTGTGCAACGCGTGTGTGTGCAACGCGTGTGTGTGCAGCGCGTGTGTGTGCAGCGCGTGTGTGTGCAGTGCGTGTGTGTGCAGCGCGTGTGTGTGCAGCGCGTGTGTGTGCAGCGCGTGTGTGTGCAGCGCGTGTGTGTGCAGCGCGTGTGTGTGCAGCGCGTGTGTGTGCAGCGCGTGTGTGTGCAACGCGTGTGTGTGCAACGCGTGTGTGTGCAACGCGTGTGTGTGCAGCGCGTGTGTGTGCAGCGCGTGTGTGTGCAGCGCGTGTGTGTGCAGCGCGTGTGTGTGCAGCGCGTGTGTGTGCAGCGCGTGTGTGTGCAGCGCGTGTGTGTGCAGCGCGTGTGTGTGCAACGCGTGTGTGTGCAACGCGTGTGTGTGCAACGCGTGTGTGTGCAGCGCGTGTGTGTGCAGCGCGTGTGTGTGCAGCGCGTGTGTGTGCAGCGCGTGTGTGTGCAGCGCGTGTGTGTGCAACGCGTGTGTGTGCAGCGCGTGTGTGTGCAGCGCGTGTGTGTGCAGCGCGTGTGTGTGCAGCGCGTGTGTGTGCAGCGCGTGTGTGTGCAGCGCGTGTGTGTGCAGCGCGTGTGTGTGCAGCGCGTGTGTGTGCAGCGCGTGTGTGTGCAGCGCGTGTGTGTGCAACGCGTGTGTGTGCAACGCGTGTGTGTGCAACGCGTGTGTGTGCAGCGCGTGTGTGTGCAGCGCGTGTGTGTGCAGCGCGTGTGTGTGCAGCGCGTGTGTGTGCAGCGCGTGTGTGTGCAGCGCGTGTGTGTGCAGCGCGTGTGTGTGCAGCGCGTGTGTGTGCAGCGCGTGTGTGTGCAGCGCGTGTGTGTGCAACGCGTGTGTGTGCAACGCGTGTGTGTGCAACGCGTGTGTGTGCAGCGCGTGTGTGTGCAGTGCGTGTGTGTGCAGCGCGTGTGTGTGCAGCGCGTGTGTGTGCAGCGCGTGTGTGTGCAGCGCGTGTGTGTGCAGCGCGTGTGTGTGCAGCGCGTGTGTGTGCAGCGCGTGTGTGTGCAGCGCGTGTGTGTGCAGCGCGTGTGTGTGCAGCGCGTGTGTGTGCAACGCGTGTGTGTGCAACGCGTGTGTGTGCAGTGCGTGTGTGTGCAGTGCGTGTGTGTGCAGCGCGTGTGTGTGCAGCGCGTGTGTGTGCAGCGCGTGTGTGTGCAGCGCGTGTGTGTGCAGCGCGTGTGTGTGCAGCGCGTGTGTGTGCAGCGCGTGTGCAGCGTGTGTGATCACTCTCACCCCTTTCTCGTCGCGTGTGACCACGCGCCCAGCTGTTCCCACTGATGGCCTTGCTGGTGCACGTTCAAAGCAACCATTCATAAAGCTATGAGTTCTCCTCGCTCTCCTTCCCATGTGTCTCCCGTCCCGCTCCTGCTGTCACTCGGTGCAATCGGCTCCTCATCATGCTTCCCTTCTTTCCCTTGCCTATTTGCCATGCGTGCCTCTGCTTGTTCCTCTGCTTGTGCCTCTGCTTTTTCCCATCAGGCTCATCAGTCGTTACCATCCGCTCCTCCTCCTGTGAGTATTCCTCTTCCCCTCTGCCATTCCCCACTGCCACTCCCCACTGCCCCACTAGACTGCCCCACTAGACTGCCCCTCTTCATGCATGTGCTATGGGTGCCTCTTCTTCTTCCTGTCAGCATCTACCCTCCTTGCTCCCAAGTCAACCCTCGGACTGACCCACACAACATGGCTCCCAGGCATGCCCTGTGCCATTCATCCCTTTCCCTTTCCGTTCCACTCCCTTCCGCCTTCCTCCTTCCCCCCCACCCACGCAGCATCCACCCTCCTTGCTCTCAAGTCATCCCTCGGGGTGACCCACACGACATGGGTCACAACCGTGCCGTGTGCCATTGACGGCACCAACCCCTGGCCTGGCCTCACATGGTCAGGCGTGCGCTGTGACGCCACGGGGAACATTACCTACTTGTGAGTGCAATGCCACCCACAGGCAATGTCACTTACCTGTGAGTGCGCCCTTGGTGGGAATTGTCTGACCTACCTCCCACCACTGCCAACCCCTGGCCCGGCCTGACATGGACGGGCGTGCGCTGTGACGCCACGGGCAATGTCACTTACCTGTAAACATGCCCCCTACCTCTAAGCGTGCCCTGTGCCATTGACGGCACCGACCCGTGGCCCGGCCTGACGTGGTCGGGCGTGCGCTGTGACGCCACGGGGAATGTGACATACCTGTAAGCATGCCCCCTACCTAAACCACGCGACCTGCCACTCCCCTGAAGACCCTGTTCTCTCCACTCCTCCCCACTCCACTCTTGTTCTAATCGTTTTTCTGCTATGAAGCAATTTCAAAAACTTCTTACTCTTCACCCATCCACCCCCTCCCCTCCGCCGTGGCGGGGACTTGAGAGCTATCAGCAGGTGAGGGGGTTCGATCATTCTCATCAAGTCTCTCCCCTGCGGCTGTGTGTCTCAAAATTAGAGATCTGCCAACACCTCTCCCTCCACCTCCCTGCCCTCCACCTCCCTGCCCTCCGCCCTGGCAGGGACTTGAGCTATCAGCAGCTGAACGGGTCCCTTCATTCGGACATCAGCAAGCTCACCACTCTCACTCACCTGTAAGCCTCTCTGACTGTATGTTCACTTCTTACTGCTCACTGCTCACTGCTCACTGCCTGCCGCACACTACCCACTCACTACTCAACAGTCAGCTATCAGCAGCTGACTTTGTCCCTTCATTCAGACATCAGCAAGCTCACTACTCTCACACATGCGTATGCCTGCATGTGCATGCATGCCATGCACCCATGCATGTGCATGTCATGCACCTATGCATGTACACCATGCATGTGCATGCCATGCACCTATGCATGTGACACCCAGCTATGTGCAGTCCGCCGCTTATCCATATACTCATAGAATGTTTTAACAGCACGGCAGTTAACCCTTAATCTCATAGAACGTTTTTCATCCTTCCCGCAGGAGCCTCCATGCCAACCTCTTCTGGACGCCACTCAGAAGCATAGTCTCCCCCCTCTCCACCCTCACCAACCTCAAGACTCTGTGCGTGTGCCATGCCTTTTGAGGTGCCTCAATATATGCTCAGAAGCATAGTCTCCCCCCTCTCCACCCTCACCAACCTCAAGACAATGTGAGCGTCCCATGCCATGCCATGCCATGCCATGTAAAATCTGCATATTCAACGTTATCAGCCTTTCTATCTATCGATACGCACGCTAGGTAAGGAATCTCACTTCCCTCCTTCACCAACCGCATCGTGCTGTGAGTGCCCGCATTGACCACCACGCCTTGAAGTGCTCTAGATAGTTTGATCCTGCGCCACAGATTCTTATCGACCAGCGATGACTCCCATTGACCTGCATTGACTCACGTTGACCAGCATTGACATACATGTTGGCATGCGCTGTATTGTCCATCCCGCTCCAGTCAGCTGCAGTACAACTGGCTCTACGGGTCCATTCCATCTGTCCTTCTCTCACTACCTCGCCTCACAAGGCTGTGAGTCTCCTCCTCTCAAACCAACCACCGAGTATCCTGCCTCCTCCTGAAGCCTCTCAAATGTCCAGTCAGTTACAGCACATCTGGCTCTATGGCTCCATGCCAGCTGCCCTTCTGTCACTGCCTCGCCTCACAAAGCTGTGAGTCTTTTCTTGTCAGCAACTGCTACCACCATGTGCCTCATCGCTATGTGCCTCATCGCTATGTGCCTCATCAATATGTGCCTCATTGCCCTATGTAACCATACCATGTGCATCACCACACGCACCACATGGCTTTGATGCTTTTGCACGTGTATACCATGTCCACTTCGGTGCACTGCACCTAATTCCGTAACATTGTGTACACAATTTCTAATGTGTGTATCTGGCGGCATTGTTTGTCACCCCTTTTCCTTGTAGGAATCTGAACTTCAACTGTCTGACCGGCACTCTTCCAGCCATCTCCACTTCTTTGGCTTACCTGTCCTTCGAGCAAAGTTATATCTACGGAACGTTTCCCTCCAATAAACTCACATATTGCAGTGCACTGTACAATTGTTTCACGCAAGCCAACAACTGCACATCAGCAGGCCCTTTTCAAAGAGACACATTGTCATGTGCAATATGTGGTTCGGCGGATGGTTCGGGAACGCTATGTTCGGGAACCGGAGTCTGCAAGCCGAATGCTTCTGTTCCTGCAGCTGCTGGATTTGTTTATGGGCCTGACTCTGATTTGCTGGATATGTATTGCAATGTATCGTGATTGTTGTTCAATGCTTCGTAACTTGCAGGGTGAATGAAAGATTGCAATTACTACCGTAACTTACATGCGCGTCTACGAGTAGAAGAAACACGAGAACATGAGGTGAAATTTGTAATAGGGGCTCAATTGAAGTAATCTACTTCAGATATAAGGTGCTCCTGGTAGGTGTGCAGAAGTGTGTTGTGATGGAGGAACCCCATACCATACCATACCAGTATGGAGGTGACTGCCGCTTTGGAGTAGCAACCCCTTTATCCTGAATATAGCGGCCTTGACAAATCAGGCTACTATTGACTTGAGATTTAAAACGGTTGATTAGGGTGCTAGGGGGAAAATCTGCTCAGTCACAACACAACCCAGCATCATTCCTGCGCGGGTCAACATGACGAGACGACACAGAGGGGGGTTCGTTCGTGCCGCGTGTGTGAGATGACCTTTCTCCCACCTTTTCTGCGCGCAAAATACGTTCGTGGAACCACGTGTCAGTTGCTTCCGAATTGGTCATTGCATCTGAAAGCCAATCTCTCCACCTCAGCGTTACGAGACGGGGATGACAATATATCACCTTCTGCACGCTCGACCGTACAGGTGGCAATGTCTGACGCGTTAGGCTGTAACTAGTGGCAAGCAGCGCACCCAATCTTGTAACGAAGAACATCCAGCTCTTCACCGCTTGCCGCAAAAGCAGCATGGTGAAAGGTTTCGTTCACATCGAGATCCTAACCGCCACTCACGTCACAAGAGCAACCTCTAAGCTGTAGATCGACGGCTATGTCCGCCTCGAAAACGTCGAGGCTGACTTGAAATTTCATCGCAACCGTTCAAGACACAGGTTCGTCGCGAATCCAGTTTACGGACCCCATTCTTTCATTTGTCAATTCAGCTCCAGTAGCAGTGAGTCTATGACTAGCATTCAGGCGTGTGTGTCCAGATCAGCCATTCTCTGCAGTCTCCTGGATTGGGGTCTGCTCTGATATCATCAGATCAAACTGACAGAGGCCTGAGTAGCCATTTCTGTAGCTGGACATTCCGATCTACATTCCAGCTTGAGTCGCGAGTCGGGATTCCCTTGGTTACTGAGAGTTGGGTTTCTGAGCTCGGAAACGTGACTCCGATCCGTCATGGCTCTTGCTGCTGCTCCGGCTGTTAGGGCTTGCACCCTACCAGCAGATTCTGCTCGGCAAACCACATCTACTACCAGGTCTGCTGTCAGCACTGGTGCTGCTGCGCCGCTGTCCAGCCGGTTTCTGGGATCGCGAGTTCCCAAAAAGGCTGTTAAGGCCGTGCAGGTGAAGGGGAACTGGAAGGCTGGTGCTGCGCGTGCCACTGCTACTGCCGATCCTTCAACATCCACCTACGTCGTGCCGGTTAGTATTCATTCAAGAAGCAAAATATCCATGTGAATCCATTGTTGAACAGTACCTTTCAAAAACCCTGCGATTACGCTATCTGGTTGTAAGAAGATTTCAGTCCTCCGAGTAGAGCTTTTTAGCATTGTTTTCTAAACCGGCAGGGAAAGAGCTTCTCTGAGCACCTTTTCACTGTGTAGTGACTCGCGAATCTCGTCATTTTCTAGCACTGCCGTTTGTTGTAACATTCGTTTCATCTTGGTGTATCCGCACTGCCTCTCTGTGACCTCACTAATTGCTTGACCAGGATCTCTCGCGCGATGAGGCGCTGATGCTGTACGAAGACATGGTGCTGGGACGCACCTTCGAGGACATGTGCGCTCAGATGTATTACCGCGGGAAGATGTTCGGCTTCGTTCACCTGTACAACGGTCAAGAGGCCGTCTCTTCCGGTGTCATCAAATACCTGCGAAAGGACGACTATGTTACCAGGTAACATGCATCGCATTTGCAGCCGCCGTACCATCTAATGTGTCGCTAGCATTCTGTGGCGACTTCTTGTCATCTTCCCGAACATTGGCCTGATGGAATTATTTCGAAAGAACGCTTCCCTTAACCCCTTTTTCCTTTCCCCTACCCCGGTCCCCCGACCCTACCTCAACTCCTCCGTTTCCCCCGCTCCAGCACATACCGTGACCACGTGCACGCGCTGAGCAAGGGCGTGCCAGCACGCGAGGTGATGGCTGAGCTGTACGGCAAGACGACGGGGTGCAGTCGCGGGCAGGGCGGCTCCATGCACATGTTCTCCAAGGAGCAGGGCCTGCTCGGCGGCTTCGCCTTCATCGGCGAGGGCATTCCCGTCGCCGTCGGCGCTGCTTTCGCCGTGAAGTACAACAAGGAGGTGCTCAAGCAAGACGCGGACCAGGTTTCAGGTGCGGTCACTCGTTCCGCGGACTGTGATATCGCATATAAGAATGTACGGCAGTCGAAAAGCGAAGTCACTAGGTCGCACGGTGATTTCACTCTTCGTCTGTGTTCTTATCGTTTTTTTATCCGCGTGTGATGTTTGTTACATCCTGTTCGGCTGCAGTGGCCTTCTTCGGCGACGGCACGTGCAACAACGGCTCCTTCTACGAGTGCCTCAACATGGCTGCGCTCTGGAAGCTTCCAGTCATCTTCGTGGTGGAGAACAACCTGTGGGCCATCGGCATGAGCCACCTGCGCTCCACGTCAGATCCCGCCATCTGGAAGAAGGGCCCCGCGTTCGGCATGCCCGGAGTCCACGTGGACGGCATGGATGTGCTCAAGGTGCGCGAGGTCGCGCTGGAGGCCATTGAGCGCGCCAGGCGGGGCGACGGCCCGACGCTCATCGAGTGCGAGACGTACCGCTTCCGCGGTCACTCCCTGGCCGACCCCGATGAGCTTCGCTCCCCTGGTAAGATACTCCGGCGCTGTCCCCTAGTGAGTTAGCTCTGTGTCTCCAGTGTGTTACCCACTCCAGCTGGTGATCAAGTGAAAGACAGCATCCAAGAGGAGGCGCCTAACAATCTTATCGTTTTCCTTTCTTTAGAATCCCCAGACTCCCCTCCGGGATGCCCACCTATTTTTCTCAACTCCTCTTTATTCCTCCCTTTTTTTTCCTCCCGCAATCCCGCCGCTTCTCCTCTTCTCCCTTCCCCCATCGTCGCCCCCGCCGCTCCTCCCGTAATCGCGCAGAGGAGAAGGCCAAGTACGCCGCGCGCGACCCCATCATCGCGCTGAAGAAGCACATCCTGGAGGCGGGGCTCGCCTCCGATGCCGAACTCAAGGTCAGTGACTAGAATTTTTTCCCAAATACGCCGTGCGCGACCCCATCATTCTGGGAACGGCGCTCGCTTCCGAGGCTGAACTGGAGGTGAGAGAATCGAGTGTAGTGCAGGGTAGAGCAGGCTGGGGCTGGCTGCATTTCACCTTCGATGGTGACTGTCATGGACAATCAATCCATTGTGCATTAGGTTGCAACTGTATGCACGCTTCTGGTTGCGAGCTGCACGGGCTCTTGCTCAGTTTGGTTGCCTGGTCAGACACCTGTGTCTTCATTTTCCCATCCCATGCGTCATGCCGGTGAATGAAACGGTAATGCAACGATCTAGCTAGCATAAAAAACAACGTGGTTTATTATCCTGGGGTTTAAGCATGGTTACCTCACTCTGGAGGATGCGTGTACGGTTTCAGATGTGAGTGTATGAATGGGTTCATTAGCACTAAGCTTCTAGAATTGCACCCCCTCTCATGAAGGTCCAATTATCCTGGCAACAGCAGCCCAGTTGTGAGATTCACAGAGGTTCTCCAAAACCCACTGCCAATGACTCTGAAGTTGCTTATGAGCATGGGACTTGTTTTATGTGGTTAGCAGTTGGATATCCCAGGTTCTGTCGGTGTTCATCATCCTAGTATTTGTGTGTGCACCCGTTTCTTTTTCTTTCAGGCAATTGAGAAGAAGATTGATGATGTTGTGGAGGATGCTGTTGAGTTTGCTGATGAGAGCCCGCTGCCAGAGCGCCACCAGCTGCTGGAGAATGTGTTTGCTGACCCGAGGGGCTTCGGAATTGGAATTGATGGCACCTACAAGTGCGAGAACCCAGACTTCACTGCAGGCACTGCCCAGGTGTAGGCGAGCCAAGGATATGCTTTGTCTGCTGCAAGCCTGAAAAGACAAGGTGGTTTGAGTTATTAAACTAGTTGGTAGTGAGCCAAGGATTCGCTAGGTATCCTTGTCTGGCTGCCTTCTTTATTGTTTGATAATGGTTACTTGTTAAGCTTTTGCCAAGCATAAGATCTTGTTATGCATATTCAGACTTCAAACTGCTCCTGTTTCCTGTTGCTGTACTTTGTATTGATGGACAGGGTTAGAGATCAACCATTCTAAAAAAATGGTGTACCTCAACAGGGACAAGTTCTACCATAATACCGTATTACCCCGGATATAGGCGCATCTGCGCTTATAATAAAACCGGTTTTTTTAGGGGGGGGCGCTTGTAATTGAGTCACGGCCATAAGCGCCGGCGCTTATATCATGGTAAAAAATGTTTTTGTTATTTTAGGGTACCAAATCGAAGCCCTCAGTAAGGCGAACACAGTTGTGTAACGTGCGCTGGAGGAAATGCATGAAATCCCGCCGAAACCCACCGCGATTCGATTCCCGACCGCACAGACCACGTCCAGGAGCAGGGAATCTGCCAGCGCTGACGTGAATGTTGCCATGCGGCCCAATCAGGGTACCATGCGGTGGCAGGCAGCTGCATTTCACCCGAACCATCGAGAAGGCGGTGGAATGACCTGCCAGCGCATCATGTTCGTGCCACGATACCCTCCTCTCCGGGTTCAGACAGGGGGTACCCGTCTCGACCCGACGAGGAGAGCCGAGGCGCAAACCAGCAGGGGTCCCTTTGAATCGCTCATTTGTGCACCATTTCTCTCACTTTCTTCATCCGTTTCTTGGTCACTCCCGCCTGGCTGCGGAAGCCATGGCGGAATTCAGCGGCACCCACTTCTTGTTCAAGAAAAAACCTGCTCGAAGGCCCGCGTTTACAGTAGACGCTGACGGGTGGTGCACCCGTCTCCTGCCAGAACCACCAGAGCCACCACAGCCTCCTGCGCCTCCTGTGCCTCCTGCACCTCCTGCACCTCCTTCGCCTCCTCTTCCTCCTTCGCCTCCTTCGCCTCCTGCGCCTCCTGTTCCTCCTTCGCCTCTGGTTCATGTGTCACCGCAACCCACTGCCAATCAGCCTGTGCTCACGCTGCTGCCCGCGTCGGCGTTTCGAATTCCTGTCCGAACCGGAGAACAACAACGGGCCGGATGTGTACGTCCGAGTCAACCACGTGCCTGGAGGACGTTGGGGACAGCCCGAAGATTGCCCTTGGGACGAATCTGCAATCGGCGTCGACGATGATGTCGCTACCGCTGAGGATGCGAGCGGCGAAAACGGCGCCGAGGGTGACACAGAGGCTTCCGTCGAGGGTGGTGCCGAGGGAGGCGCCGAGGGCGGCACCGCTGAGGATGTGTTTCCAGAAGGTTTCTCGGGCGACGGTGACGACGACGGCGTGGAGTATTGGTCACGCGACGGGCTACCTGAGAAACTGCCCATACCAACGTATCCTCCGACTAATCGCAAGCGACCCCACCCCTCTTCTGAGAACCGTGATGCCCGCCCCCCCTCTCCCAGGCACAAGCTCACCGAGCACAAGCGGCAAGGTTACACCGCCGCGGAGAAGTTGAAGTGGGCAAGTCGCCTCGATGGGTCGGTGTCGGTGCGCGCCTTGGCTCGCGAGAGCGGAATCCACCGCAAGTGCCTCGCCAACTGGAAGAAAGCGGCGGATTTCCTCAAGGAAGTCCACTCCGCCCGGAAGCGAATGCACGGCCGCGGGCGGTCGTCGTGGTACCGGCCGATGGAGTTGAAGGTGTACGAGAAGCTGCTCGAGTGGCGCCGCAAGGGTTCTGCCGTGTCAGTCGGCCGCCTGCAGGAGTGGTCGCGGGAGTTCATGAGGCTGCTGTACCCGGACAAGAAGTGGAAAGGAAGCCAGAGGTGGTCGGCGCGCTTTCGGCGTCGTTGGAATCTGAGCGTCCGCATGAAGACCCGGGTTGCCCAGAAAACCGCCGAGCGTAAGAAATTGTCCGGTTTCCTTGCGACGTAGTTTCTGAACATGTGTACTAACCCCCCCGTCTGTGTCCGTCGTCTCTTCTCCCGCCGTGCAGGTGTCGCTGAGCTCTGCCGCATGTTCTGGCAGTTCGTGCGTGACAAGCGTCGCGAGCGCGGCATCGACACCGCGTGGATCATCAACGCGGATCAGACGCCGCTATGGCTGGAGATGCCCGCCACCACCACCGTCGAGGAAACGGGTGCTCGCTCGGTGAACATCAGGAGCGCGGGGTATCAGAAGCAGCGAGTGACCGTGATGCTGGCGTGCACGGCGGACGGAAGGAAGCTCAAGCCGTGGGTGTTCTTCAAGCGCAAAACATTGCCGAAGGGCGATTTTCCTGCCGGTACGTACACACGTGCACTCCTGGTCATTTGCGTTCTGTTCTGAGTGCGTGTTCTAACCACATGCTCTTGTTTCGTGCAGATGTGGTCGTGGCTTGCCACGAGAACGGATGGATGGACTCCGCGGGCGTCGTGCGCTGGCTGGAGGAGGGCGTCAAGCCCTTCTTGAAGCCGCGGTTCGGCAGACACGCGAAGAGCTCGATGCTGGTGCTGGACTCTTACCGCGGTCACCTCACCGAGGAGGTCAAGGAGAAGCTCCGCGAGATGAACTGCGTGCCGGCTGTCATCCCGTCGGGCTGTACGGCGGAGGTACAGCCGCTCGATGTCTCCATCAACAAGAGTTTCAAGGCGTCGGTCCGCCAGCAGTACCAGAGGTGGACGCCAACCCTAAACCCTGTTCGACAGCAGGGGGACGCGCACGTGGGGCTAGCTGTGTCACGGGGGGCTTGTCGGGAGGATGACACTTCGTTCTCGGCTTACCTTTTGGGGTCTCTGAAGGCGCTCATCGGAGTGGCGTTACAACGGGCGCAAGCTCGTGTCATCCTGCTTCGGGCGGCGTCTTCCATGGGGGGGTTGAATGTGGACTTGGTGGATCGGGAGAGGGACGATGTCGAGGTGGAGGGCGGGCCTCTTTGGGTGGAGGCCCCCTACATGGTGGATGTGCAGATGTGACTTGGGGGGGGAGGGGGAGGGGGAATGGGGTGCGAGATGGGACGTCTGGTGGGGGATCCTGGTTGGGTTTTTTTTTATATGGAGTATTTTTATGGGGCTTTTTATGGGTGTTGCGTTTGAGTTGTTTCCGGTGTCCTTTTTTCCCTTTTCCTTCTCCCTCTTTCCTTTTTCCTCTTTCTATCTCGGATCATGGAACCAAAAGCTCTTTGAATGAATAGGTGATTTATAACGGGGATCAAACTGGAATACCAAACGGCACAATTTCGACCAAACCGCGTCACACCTGCGCTCCGGGATTTTCCTCCCATTCCTGCGACTCTGCCTCCTTCCCGCCCCACACCAAGCCGAGCCGAGATTCATCTTTCTTGTCTTGTGCTCTCAACTATACTCTATCCTCAATCTTTGCCTAGTGCTGCCCCAACATCATCCATTTGCGGTTACTCCATGACTCACGTTTTCACACGGAACGGACAGGGCGAAGGCAAAGATGTCGCAGGGAGAATCGAGGGGAAACCGGGAGGAGAACCAGCGGCGCTGTACCAGTCGAAAGCAGCTCCGTAGAAGTTCCGGAATCAGCCTTTGAGACGTCTCGAAAATCGCCTGGAGCGAGCTCTTCCAGTTAACAGCAGACTGCATTCATCAGAGGACGAAACGCGGCGGTTCCATAGTCATCCAGTCAGCCCGCAACCTCCAGATCCCATTCTGAGCGCTTTCAACAACGAGCAACATGCAACTCTTGAGCTTGCGCCATGCAGCGCCCCTCACGTTGAGCAACTGGCCCTCCGTGTGCGGTGCACGTCGGTTCGGTGCACGTCGTTTCGGTGCGCGACGGTACGATGCTCGCCGGTGCTCAGGCTAGACGCCTCGCGAACCGTCTCAACCGCTGGATGTATCACGAGATAGCTTGAACGCTCGATTCCCAGTATGTCGTTCGGTCGCTCAGTCGCTCCACCCTCAGCCGAAGAGCTTTGCGTCGGCAGTAGTTTCCCCCAATGCTATCTTTTGCCCCCTTCACGCCCGCCTGTTGCCGTGCGACTGTGTGCGACGCAGCGGGCGACGCGCGCAAGTGAGGAGGTTGAAGAGGTTGACTCCTCGGGCGCGAGTCGCCCAACCGGGCTGCACCAGCCTGGTGCGGCAGCCAGCCCAACTGGGCTGATTCAACCAAACGGGCTGACTCAGCCCGTTGATGGTTGGTTCGTTGATGCCAGTGCCGCTAAACCCCGGGGGTTGATTCAACCTCCCCACGCGACCCTACTCCGGGCCGACTCGGACTCGCGTCGAGTCCGCCTCGGAAACGCCTGGGAGTCGGAGTCGCTAGTCGCCTGAGAGTCAGGCCCCCTGCTAGCCAGACTCGAGTCAGTCGCACAGGCAGCAACTGGGAACCGCGCGGGGTGGGAGCAGGGAGGCTGAAAGCTATTAAAGCAAGCGACGGAAGCCATTTGAAATCATCCGATTTTCTCTTCTCTGTCCTCTCTTCGGCTCGAGGAGCTTTACCTTCCCAGTGCAAGCACTTCTGAAGCGTCGCTTTCACGAATTCGTTCTTGGATTCACCCGCAAGGCTCTCACTTTCTCCTCGGTATCGGCAGCAGCAGCAGCTAGTATCACCGTTCCTCCCGCCATGGCGGTGAAATCGCGCGTCGTGCTCCCGCTCCTCGCCTGCGCGCTGCTGCTCGCGTGCGCACTCCTTGCGCCTTCCGCCTCCGCCTACCGCATGCTCCAGGACATCGGGGACGACTACGTCGAGCGCGTGGCGGACGATGATTACGGCGCGGACGCGGGCGCCGCCACCGGCGCGGCCTCCGCGGGGGCCGTCGGCCTTGGCCCCGCGGGCGCTGGCGGAATGACCCTCCCGCCGGGCTTCCCCGGCGCAGCGGGCGGCGCAGGCCCCGGCAACTCGGCGAACGCGGGGAGCGCGGGCAACGGTCCCGCGACCAGCCCCGGCGCCGGCCCAGAGGATATCCCGGACGCGGATGACGAAGCAGAGGCGATAGAGGACCTGGTCGATCCCGCCACCCCCGCCACTCCCGCCACTCCCGCCACTCCCGCGACGCCCGTCACGCCCGTCAATATCCCCGATACCACGTCGCCGATTAGCGCGCTGTTCGATCTGTCGCTGGAGGGGGAAGACATGGAGCTCGCGCGCTCGCTCCAGCCGCAGCCGCCCCCGGAGGACGCGCCCGCGGAGGTGAAGAAGTTCCTCGCGGGGATGGAGGCGCAGGTGGCGGCGGCGGCGGGCGCGGGCGCGGGCGCGCCGGGGCGCAAGCTCGCGTTCGTGCCGTTTTGGAAGCGGAGCCTGCGGACCAATAACTCGACGCCCTTCGGGTTTTACCCCTATGATATTCCCCTGTGAGTCGATTTTTGAGACCACTCACACTGCAGCCAAAGAGCCCCAACTCGACGCCCTTCGGGTTCTACCCCTATCACGTCCCCATGTATGCTCCGCCCTCTCCGCACTCTCTCCGCCCTCTCTGCCCTCGCTCTGCCCACTCGCTGTCCATCACCCCACGCACGTCACATCACATCAGCCCTTCCGCGCGCTTTCTCCCCCTTGCTTGCCCATTGCCGCTCTCTGCTCGTCGCCCTCACATTCTCCCCCTCTCCCTTCCGTCCTTCCCCACTTCCCGCCTCCCCCCCCTCAGGTTCCACCCTCTGTTCGGAACGTCTGTGAAGGCCAAGAACGGCACGTGGTACACATACGTCAGTTCGAAGATCCAGTGGCGCGGCACTGCTGACTGGGCCACTGGCTTTTGTAAGTTCTCTTTTGGTTCGAGGCTGAAACGCCAGTGGTGGGTACACATGCGTCAGTCCGAAGATCCAGCGGCAAGGAGCGGTTGACTGGGCCACTGGCTTTTGTAAGTTCTCTTTTAGTCACCTCTAGTGCATTTCCGTGTGAAGGGCAAGGCATTTCTTGAAGGGACGCAAAGGCCGGTGGTACAACATACGTCTGTCAGAAGAACCAATAGCAGGGCACCTTTGACTGGGCCACTGGTTGTTTCTAGTGGTTTGTTTCTAGTGCTTCCCGTCTCCTCTCTCTCCTCCTCTCAGTCAACGCCCCCGGCCCTCCCCCTCTCCCTCCCCCCCTCCCCCCCTTCCCCCCTTCCCCCCAGGGACCTGCCGTTTCACGGCGCCCGACCCCAAGAAGGGCTTTAACTGCGCAGCGGATGCTACCTGCCCGGGCTGCCCTCGCTGCCGCGGCTGGCGCTGCTTCCGCAACATGCACCTGCCCACCTACGGCTCCCCCAATGCCAACATGTAAGCAATCAAGCACCCATGCGATCATGCTTCCGGGTGCTCCTTCTCACTTCTCACAATCGTGCACCCTCTGCTTCCGCAACATGCACCTGCCCACCTACGGCTCCCCCAATGCCAACGTGTATAGTATCCCCTCACTCCTCACCACGGCACACAGCACGCACAGCACGCACAGCACGCACCTGCCCGCTTACTTACTTCTTGCACCCGAAACCACCTCGCTAAAACCCC
Source organism: Closterium sp. Yama58-4 (assembly GCA_947470075.1). Lineage (NCBI taxonomy): Eukaryota > Viridiplantae > Streptophyta > Zygnematophyceae > Desmidiales > Closteriaceae > Closterium > Closterium sp. Yama58-4. The sequence goes on along the minus strand of CANIUD010000192.1, from coordinate 146,124 downwards.
CTAAACCCCGAACCCATGCAACAACCACAGGTATGCGGCGAGCCTCACGGCGGCTGCCCAACGTCCCAAGTACGGAGTGTGCCGCTACGCCGGCCAGTTTTGAGACTCTCAAAAACCCCCTAAACCCCAAACCCCGAACCCAAACCCCGAACCGCAGTTACGCGCAGAGCCTCATGGCTGCGGCCCAACGCCCCAAGGAGTACGGAGTGTGCCGCTACGCCGGGCAGCCCAACGCAACATGCACCTTCGACCCGACCAAAGCCCCAGGCATTGGCCTCATTGTCCCCGGGCTTGGTGCTCCCAACCTTACACCCTCCGGGCCCAACAAACCCTAAGCTATCAAGTCGTCGCTCGGTCGCCGTCTCTTCCTTGCAGCGGCATGCAGGGGAGTTGGTGGCAGTGGCACTAGCGTTGGCATCTGCATCAGGGTTTTATGGGTAGGAAATCTAGGAGGAGGGGAGATGGGGTGTTGGATGGATGGGGGAGGGGATGTGGTTGGGAGTGTCTGCGCCTAAGCAAGCCTGGTTCTTCCTGCAAGCTGCATGCCTGCGTTGTGCTTCTCTAGTGTTGTGTGCATGGTGATGCTTGTAGGCATGTGGGTTTGTCTTGTGAAACCTGCTTGTAAACCGCTACTTGAATAAAAGGATGATCATTTATCATTTATCAATCCTGTACTGGCATCTTATTCCATACAACTAACCGAACAAAAGAAGTAAAAAAACAAAATCAATAATCATTCAAAGCAGTCGATGATACCTTTGATACTCGGTGGTTGATACAACAGGCGTGTGATGTACATACTGGTAATAAGCTCTTCCCCATCATTACTTAGCCCCTTCCTAGCATGCTCGCACATAACCAGTTCGGTACACACCGGTAACTCCGCGATTGTCGTTGAGAGATTTCTCAAAAGGAAAACCATGATTGTCCTTGCGCATAAGCCCAACCCACATGTACACAGCCCAGCAAGTGACAGCCAGGGATGGTTCATTCATATCTTCACTACACCCTAATACAGGTACCGTACAATGAATGGCGTGCCATCTGTTTCTCTAATATATTTACGCATAAGGGCAACCCACATGTAAGCTGCGCAAGAGGTGAGAGTGGTGGTCTTCTCTGGTCTTCCCTGGACTTCTCTGGTCTTCTCCGGCCTTCTGTGGTCAACCCTGGTCAACCCTCACTCGCTATACTACTGTATCGTCTATTTGCGCATAAGCCCAACCCACATGTACGCTGCCCACGAGGTGACAGTGGTGGCTGCAACTGAGTAGCTGCCAGGGAGGGGAGCACAGAAGAAGAAGAATTAGACGAGCAAGCACGGTGCTTTGATGGGAAATTGTTCAGACGAAGAAGCAAGAAGGTTGTAAAATGGACGAGCTCTTGCTTGTAAAATGGATGAGCCAAATGAGTGAACAGGGAGTATGGTAGACGAAGAGAAAGAACGAGAGTTGTGTGTACAGGCAAATTCATGAGTGGGAATCAGGAAGAGAGGAGGCTGGGGGGAGGTCGTGGGAAGATGGGAGAGAGGGTGGGAATGGGGAGAGGAAGGGGGAGTTGAGAGGTGAGAGAGGTACCAGAGGTATGGGAGGAGGTTGGGAGCGGTGGAGAGGAGGTAAGGGTCGTGCAGGAGGGCAGCAGGGAGAAGCAGCATCTGCAGACATGTGTTGATCTGCATGGGGGGCAGGAGAGGGGGGTACTTTGAGTATTCCCACAAGTGAACTTATAAGGGCAGCAGGGAGGAGCAGCAGGGAGGAGCAGCATCTGCTCTGCAAACATGTGTTGATCTGCATGAGGGGCGGGATAGGGGGCAAAGGGTCAAAGGGTTTGACCTGCTTTGACTTAATCTAACAAGGTTTCACTGATTCTGACTTGGTGTGACCTGGGTTGACTTGGTGTGACGTGGTTTGACTTGTTACTGAGCATGGCTAAATTTTTTGAGTCGAAAAGGCTAAAAGCGCACCGTGCAAGTGAATCTTTTTGTTATGACTTAATCTTACTAGAGATAGGCTGAGCTAAGAAAAAAAGAGAGGGAATACTGCACTGCACCTCGCTGGTGAGGTACTTGGATAAGTACAAACATCGCAAGTAGAGAACTTGTGCCAAATCCCACCTTGTAAGCAAAACCGAACAAAGCATTTAACTAAGAGCGCACCTTGCTTATAAGGAGAGGCCCCACCCTCTCTGCCGTCCACCCTCTCTACCCAAGGAGGCACTTCGGAAGCTAAGGGTTTTTTTCAAGTATGGGTCAAGGTCACCTTGCTTATGAGGAGCGGCTCCACTCTCTCAGCTGTCCACCCTCTCCACGAAACTGAACAAAACTCTTAACTAAGAGCGCACCTTGCTTATGAGGAGAGGCTCCACTCTTTCTGCTGTGCCCTGGCGGATGTTGAAGAAGTGAGCGCGGTGCTTCCACCACTGCAGTGGGTTGGGTGCGGTTGAGAGCGGTATTTGTGAGCGGTGCATCAACTAATGCCCTCTGAACAGAAGAACGCTTTGCAGCAGAACGCTAGTGCCCCCTCTGCAGGGGGTTGGGTGCGATTGAGAGCGGTTGTGAGCGGTGCATCAACTAATGCCCTCTGAAGAGAAGAACGCTTCAACAGAACGCTAGTGCCCCCTCTGCAGGGGGTTGGGTGCTCAGCAGAACTAGCACTGCTAGCTGCGGCAGCAGAACTAGCACTGCTAGCTGCGGCAGCAGAACTAGCACTGCTAGCTGCGGCAGCAGCAGTCCTAACATCCCCCTCCATCCCCTCCAAGCCCACCCACCTTCCACTGCACCGCATTCAACCGCATCACCATGTGCCCCCCGAACAGGAACGCATCTCGAGCCAGCACCAGCACCGCCAGCCACGGGGGCAGCAGCCCCTTCCCCTCCACCCCCTCTCTCCCCACTCGCCCCTCCCCACCCACCCCTCCCCACCCACCTCCCACCTACCCACCCACCCACCTTCCACTGCACCGCATTCAACCGCATCACAACGTGCCCCCCAAAAAGGAACACATCTCGAGCCAGCACCAGCACTGCCAGCCACGGGGGCAGCAGCCCCTTCCCCTCCCCACTCACCTCTCCCCACCCACCCCTCCCCACCCACCTCCCACCCACCCACCCACCCACCTTCCACGCATTCAACCGCATGACCACATGCCCCCCAAACAGAAACACGTCTCGAGCCAGCACCAGCACTGCCAGCCACAGGGGCAGCAGCCCCTTCCCCTCCACCCCCTCTCTCCCCACCCGCCTCTTCCCACCCACCTCCCACCCACCTCCCACCCACCCACCTTCCACTGCACCGCATTCAACCGCATCACAACGTGCCCCCCGAACAGGAACACATCTCGAGCCAGCACCAGCACTGCCAGCCACGGGGGCAGCAGCCCCTTCCCCAGAAGGGCCAGCGCCACACACGCCACGAGTGCCTTGTCTGCTAGCGGGTCTAGATAGGAGCCCAGCACTGACTCTCCGCCTTTGAACCTCCGAGCCAAGTACCCGTCTAGCTGTAGCAGTGGGGGTGGGGTGGGGTGGGTGGAAGGGGGATACCACAGAGGAAGCAAGGCAGGAAGGAAGGCGGAGAATTTACACGTTCTGCCAGCAGCGGCAGCAGCCCCTTCCCCAGAAGGGCCAGCGCCACACACGCCACCAGTGCCTTATCAGCAAGCGGGTCTAGATAGGAGCCCAGCACGGACTCCCCTCCTTTGAACCTCCGCGCCAAGTACCCGTCTAGCTGTGGCGATAGAGGAAGAAGGGGGGTAACGGAAGGAAGGAAGGAAGGAAGGCAGGAGACGGTAGGGGAGGGGGATTGATGCACTCTGCCAGCAGTGCCAGCGCCACACACGCCACAAGAGCCTTGTCTGCTAGCGGGTCTAAAATAGACCCTAGCACTGACTCCCCTCGAATCTCCGCGCCAAATGCCCATCCAGCTGCAGCAATGGAGGAGGGGACAAGTGGAAGGGGAGGTGAAAGGGGCAAGAGAAGGGGATTTGACCAGCATCAGCATCAGCATCAGCATCAGCATCAGCATCAGCAACAGCATCAGCATCAGCAACAGCATCAGCATCAGCATCAGCATCAGCATCAGCAACAGCATCAGCATCAGCATCAGCAACAGCATCAGCATCAGCATCAGCAGCATCAGCATCAGCATCAGAATCAGCATCAGCATCAGCATCAGCAACAGCATCAGCATCAGCAACAGCAACAGCATCAGCATCAGCATCAGCACCAGCAACAGCATCTGCATCTGCATCTGCATCAGCATCAGCATCAGCATCAGAATCAGCATCAGCATCAGCATCAGCAACAGCAACAGCATCAGCATCAGCATCAGAATCAGCATCAGCATCAGCATCAGGATCAGCATCAGCATCAGCATCAGCATCAGCAACAGCATCAGCATCAGCATCAGCATCAGCATCAGAATCAGCATCAGCATCAGCATCAGCAACAGCATCAGCATCAGCATCAGCAACAGCATCAGCATCAGCACCAGCAACAGCATCTGCATCTGCATCAGCATCAGCATCAGCATCAGCAACAGCAACAGCATCAGCATCAGCATCAGAATCAGCATCAGCATCAGCATCAGCAACAGCATCAGCATCAGCATCAGCATCAGAATCAGCATCAGCATCAGCATCAGCAACAGCATCAGCATCAGCATCAGCAACAGCATCAGCATCAGCATCAGCATCAGCATCAGCAACAGCATCAGCAACAGCATCAGCATCAGCATCAGCATCAGAATCAGCATCAGCATCAGCATCAGCATCAGCATCAACATCAGCATCAGCATCAGCAACAGCATCAGCTACAGAATCAGCATCAGCATCAGCATCAGAATCAGCATCAGCAACAGCATCAGCAACAGCATCAGCATCAGCATCAGCATCAGCAACAGCATCAGCATCAGAATCAGCATCAGCATCAGCATCAGAATCAGCATCAGCATCAGCATCAGCATCAGCATCAGAATCAGCATAACCATCAGCATCAGCAACAGCATCAGCATCAGCATCAGCAACAGCATCAGCAACAGCATCAGCATCAGCATCAGCATGAGCATCAGAATCAGCATCACCATCAGAATCAAGCAACAGCATCAGCATCAGCAACAGCATCAGCAACAGCATCAGCATCAGCATCAGCATCAGCAACAGCATCAGCATCAGCATCAGCAACAGCATCAGCATCCGCATCAGCATCAGCATCAGCATCAGCAACAGTTTCAGCATCAGCATCAGCATCAGCATCAGCAACAGCATCAGCATCAGCATCAGCAACAGCATCAGCATCAGCAGCATCAGCATCAGCATCAGAATCAGCATCAGCATCAGCATCAGCAACAGCATCAGCATCAGCATCAGCAACAGCATCAGCATCAGTATCAGCATCAGCATCAGCATCAGCAACAGCATCAGCATCAGCATCAGAATCAGCATCAGCATCAGCATCAGCATCAGCAACAGCATCAGCATCTGCATCAGCATCAGCATCAGCATCAGAATCAGCATCAGCATCAGCATCAAAATCAGCATCAGCATCAGCTACAGAATCAGCATCAGCATCAGCATCAGCATCAGAATCAGCATCAGCATCAGCATCAGCATCAGCATCAGCATTAGCATCAGCATCAGCATCAGCATCAGAATCAGCATCAGCATCAGCATCAGCAACAGCATCAGCATCAGCATCAGCAACAGCATCAGCAACAGCATCAGCATCAGCATCAGCATCAGAATCAGCATCAGCATCAGCATCAGCAACAGCATCAGCATCAGCAACAGCATCAGCATCAGCATCAGCATCAGCATCAGCATCAGCATCAGCATCAGAATCAGCATCAGCATCAGCATCAGCATCAGCATCAGAATCAGCATCAGCATCAGAATCAGCATCAGCATCAGCATCAGCATCAGAATCAGCATCAGAATCAGCATCAGCATCAGCATCAGCATCAGCAACAGCATCAGCATCAGCATCAACATCAGCATCAGCATCAGCATCAGCATCAACATCAGCATCAGCATCAGCAACAGCATCAGCATCAGCATCAGCATCAGCATCAGCAACAGCATCAGCATCAGCATCAGCATCAGCATCAGCAACAGCATCAGCATCAGCATCATCATCAGCATCAGCATCAGCATCAGCAACAGCATCAGCATCAGCATCAGCAACAGCATCAGCATCAGCATCAGCATCAGCAACAGCATCAGCATCAGCATCAGCATCAGAATCAGCATCAGCATCAGCATCAGCATCAGCAACAGTTTCAGCATCAGCATCAGCATCAGAATCAGCATCAGCATCAGCATCAGCATCAGAATCAGCATCAGCATCAGCATCAGCATCAGCAACAGCATCAGCATCAGCAACAGCATCAGCAACAGCATCAGCAACAGCATCAGCATCAGCATCAGCAACAGCATCAGCATCAGCATCAGCAACAGCATCAGCATCAGCATCAAAATCAGATGCATCAGCATCAGCAACAGCATCAGCATCAGCATCAGCAACAGCAACAGCATCAGCATCAGCATCAGCATCAGCATCAGAATCAGCATCAGCATCAGCATCAGCATCAGCAACAGCATCAGCATCAGCATCAGCATCAGAATCAGCATCAGCATCAGCATCAGCAACAGCATCAGCATCAGCAACAGCATCAGCATCATCATCAGCATCAGCATCAGCATCAGCATCAGCAACAGCATCAGCATCAGCATCAGAATCAGCATCAGCATCAGCATCAGCATCAGCAACAGCATCAGCATCAGCAAAACTATCAATCAGCATCAGCATCAGCATCAGCAACAGCATCAGCAATAGCATCCGCATCAGCATCAGCATCAGCATCAGCATCAGCAGCAGCATCAGCAGCAGCATCAGCAACAGCATCAGCAGCAGCATTGCCAGCGCAACACACGAGTGCCTTGTCTGCTAGCGGGTCTAAATAAAACCCTAGCACCCACTCCTCTGCTTTGAATCTCCGAGCCAAATAGCCATCTAGCTGTGGTAGTGGGGGAGGGGTGGGGTGGGTGCAAAGGGGATACAACAAAGGAAGGACGGCAGGAGCGGGATTGACTCGCACAGCCAGCCGCAACCCCTTCCCTTCCCCAGCAGTGTCAGCAGCGGCAGCAGCCCCTTCCCCAGCAGTGCCAGCGGCGCCACACACGCCACGAGTGCCTTATCAGCTAGCGGGTCGAGATAAGAGCCTAAAACGGACTCCCCTCCTTTGAACCGTCGAGCGATCCACATAGCTGGGGAAGGCAAGTGGAGACAACAAGCGTACTTCTACGCGAAACGAACATTTCACCTAATCCTGTGTCATACTCAGTAATTTGCTGCCATGTAAAGCACCATGGCCTCTATCGATTGACCGTCTAGCTATCCATATAGCTAAATGGGGAAGACAGCTAACCAAGAGAGGTGAAGGGGAAGACAGGGGTTGGAAGGAGGGAAGGCAGGAGGGGAATGGGAGAGGAACTCACACGCACTGCTGCCGACACATCCTCGTTACAGCATCACCCCCGTTACTAGCAACATTCTCGTTACTAGTACAACCTCGCCAATGGCAACTTTTTTGTCGTCAGTAGCCAAACTTTTTCTCACCCAGTCAGATGCCCCTGCCAGTAGCAGAGCCGCAACTGCTGCCTCTGTGTGATTGTAGACGATGAGACTGTATAGGGAGGGGGAGGGAGGGGGAGGGTGGAACAAAGGCAGCACGGGGACGTTTGGAGAGATGAAGGAGAAGGGCTGCTTGAAGCATGTGAGAAGACGGGTGGGTGAGAGGCAAGGAAGCGAGGAAAGGGAGCAGTGGTGGGGATGGCATGAGAGCAGCAGTGGCGGCAGCGTGAGATGGCTAGGAAATGGTGTCTCACGCGGCAATGGGAGGGCCAGAGGCCAGGCGTGCGAGAGACACCAGATTGGCCGGCTGAAGCACCTCCCTCTCCCTCCACCCTGTCTTCTCTCTGTTGCTGCTGCTGCTGCTCTGGATGCTACTGCTGCTCTTAGTGCTGCTGCTTTCAGGGCTGCAAACGCTGCTGCTGCTGCTGCTGCTGCTGCTGCTTCTGCTGCTGCTGCTGCTGCTGCTGCTGCTGCTGCTGCTGCTGCTGCTGCTGCTGCTGCTGCTGCTGTCGCTGCTTCTCTCGGTACCACACGTGCTGTTGCTCTCAGCACTGCTCATGCTGCTGCCGCCATTCGACTGCTCAGAGTGCAGATAGCGCCTGCCCACATGCAAGCTGTCTCTCTGCCTTGTATCCCTTGAGCTATATTGGCTGAACGTGTTAATATAAGACTGCGTTAAATCTGTGGAGCCATACTGTTTCAACGCGTCAGTATAAGAGGGGCAACAGATACCATGTCCGCCCATGTCACACCTAACATCACTGCTGTACGCATGTATCCGCTCCCCATGCGTACTACTGCATGCATGCATAATGCATTTGTGTGTAACGAGTCTATGTGCTCTGTGTGCATGCATATGCTGCTGTATTTGACCAATCTGCAACAACAGCCATGCCCTATCTTTTGAGCTTCGACCCGTGTCAAATCCCCATGCTCCATCTTTCCTCTTCTCTTTTTCCCATATCACTGCCACCCCAGGCTGTCTTCTTAAACCTTCATTCGCATAAACCCTGAAACCTGAAACCCTTTCATTCTTGGCCAACTTTTCCCTCTCAATTCTTCCACCATGTGCGGCTCTGCACCGTTCCAAATCCATCAGAACCCACCGTAATCCCTGGTCTCCTATAGATGGACATCTATCGCGTGAATTGACTGGTGCGTCAGCTACAGCGCGGATTCCGTCAGCTACAGTGCCCACTCCGTCAGCCACAGCGCCCACTCTGTCAAACACAACGCGCCGTCCGTCACCTACAGCGGCACCTGAACCGGCGCGGGCGGCGCAGGCGGAAGCAGTGACTCGGGGGAAGCCCGCGGGCGGAAGAGTCCTAGGGGCGCGCAAGGCAGCGGCGGCGCAAGGGGAATAGGCAGCGGGGGGAGAGGAGCGCGCGGCGAGAACGGAAGCCGTTGGGGAGCTAAATTCATCCGGATGGGCGGAAGCGGTAGAGGGGCTGGGGGAAGCATATGCGGATTCGCGGAGTGCGGCGGCGGCGTCTACGGGCCAGGGAAAGCCGCCGCCGCGACGCCCAGCGGCTGCTGTTAGCGCGCGCGGCAATCTCGAGGTGGCGGCCCGCGCTTCCGCTGTGGCGGCAGGTGACGTCAGCAAGGACCGGGACAGTTCAGGTGCGTGTAGCGAGCGAGATGTGAACGACGTGACAATGGCGGAGGCAGAAGACGGATCCGCGGCGCGATTGGGATGCCATGGGCGGGCGCGCGCCGCGCGGGCCCACAGCCGTTCGATGTGGATGACGGCTCTGGATCGCATGGCGGATCACCCGTGGGGATGCAGCACCAGCTGAGAGTTATGTGGCTGTGGGACTCCCTAGTAAATCTGGCAAATTTGCGCCCCCATTTGCGGGACTCGTACAATTCTATTCGCCACTTCACAGAACACTTCCCTAACGTAAAAACACCTTTCGTAGAGCCAGAATTACAAGCATGCCCTGAAACCAATCTGAAGGCCTGATAACTAGTCAACCTATTTGCCGTACATGCATACGAACCCACTTTCAAGCAAACTCCCAACACACTGCAAAGATTTCTCACAAAACGACTCTGATTCCCGCAGAACAAATAAACTTCACACAATATTTCAAAACGGCTGGACACTCCACACACAACCAAAAAGCCATGAATCCCAACCACAGTTTGCGTCCTCAAAAAACGACCACCCTTGCCTTTGTTCACCAAGGTGTGCCGTTTATGCCCTGAAGCCACGAAAGTAGAAAACACAATATACAAAATAATAAGTACCATACCGTACTAGAAACACCAATAACGGTGCCTATCCTTTTTATTTCACATGCCACTAAAGATAACCTGCCCACAAACTTCACATGCCCACACAATTATCGGCCCACAAATCTCACCTGCCCGAGGAAGCTGCGCTTGTCATGGCCTGCCCATCCGCCAGTGTGCTGCTCGCCCTCTGCTGCCGGCAGCAGCGCAAACCCCATCCGTGCATGCCTCGACTCTCGCACCTCTCCGCCCGTCCCCACCCCAGACACCCCCACCCCACCCGGCCCCATCCCACCTGGTCCCACCCCTGGGCGAGCCTGCCCCATGCCCAGCCCACTCCTGTCCCCTCCACTGGTGCTCCTATCCACTCCCATGCCGCCTGGTCCTATGGTTGTGTTCTGGGGGAAGTTGGAACTGGGCTGTGTTGACTGCCAGAGGTCCAGGGGCGGGGGCTGCGTAGGAAAGTGCTGTTGCTGCTGCTGCTGGTGCTGGGGAGAAGGGACTATGTGGTTCTGCGCATGCATGTGTGCATGATGCAAGTGATGCTGCACCTGCTGCTGCTCTTGCTGGTGGTGGTGCTGCTGCTGTTGCTGCTGCTGCTGCTCCTGCTGCTGCTGCTGCTGTTGCTGCTGCTGCTGAAACGACATCTGAGCCCCATCCCCTTGGCCAATATCCCTGAACCCACCACCTCCCACCATCCTCTGCGTCTGCTGCTCTCTCAGCCCAAAACCAGCCAAACCCGCACCCGCCAACCTCTCTCCACCGCCCCACGCACCACTTGCACCGGACAGAAACCCTAATCCGGCCCGCGTGCTGCCCAGCCCAGGAGGCAGGCCTGTGAAGGGAACATGCGAGCCCTGCCCATTCGCATTTGGCACGGTAGCTATCATGCGAGACAGGCCAGATGACAAGCCCGATGGGCCAGACAGACCAGACAGACCAGACAAACCAGACAGACCCCCTAACGGCTGCAAACCCACTCCCTTCCCCCCTGCTCCACCTCCCATTCCGCTTCCTCCTCCCAGTCCGCTTCCTGCTCCTCCCATTCCCCCCAGCTCCAACCCGATACCGCCCCCCACCCGACCTGATGGAACCGCACCAGACCAGCCTGAACCCCCTCCTGTCTGTGCTGCTGAGAAACCCAAGCCTGACCCACCACCCATGCGTGGAAAATCAGATCCAGGGGCAGACGCTGCTGCAGAAGGAGGGAGGGGCTCCTGAGGCTGGTTGCCCAGGGAGGCCGGATTGGTGGAGGCGTGTGGCCCAGCTGCTGCATCTAACCCTAACCCTAACCCTAACCCTAATGTGTTGCCTGGGGTTCCCGACGCTCCAAACTGCAGACTCCTTGTTGCGGACGCGTACGGGGCGTTGGATGTAGATTGGAACTGGGCTGTGAAGGGGTCAGGAGGTGCGGCACGGAATGGGGCATTGGGTGCAGAGGACAAAAAGGCCCGCAGCGAGTCAGATTCTTGCCGGAAATGATCAGATGGGGGTGGGTTTGCGAGGGAGGCGTGTGGAGGATGGGAGAGAGGATGGTCGAAAGCAGACAGACCAGGGTAAGGGCGCGGTTGTGTGGATGGTCCTGGGCCGTTCATAAAGCCCCCCTCTCCCATTTGGCCTCTTAGTCCGGCTGATGGGTCTCCAGATGAAAGAGGATTCGCCAAGGAGGATGTATGAGGTGTGAGGGAGGAGAACGGGACAGGCGGCCCTCCAGAAAACGGTTGCTGAATGGACCCTGGCCCCAGACAAAGCTGCTGCGGATGATACTGCTGGTGGTGCTGCTGCTGTTGCTGCTGCTGCTGTGACAGCGGCTGCATCAATTGCGGCTCCATATACCTGTTTGACAGGGCAAAGTTATGCACTGCTTGCTGCTGCTGCTGCTGCTGCTGCTGCTGCTGCTGCTGCTGCTGCTGCTGCTGCTGCTGCTGCTGCTGCTGCTGCTGCTGCTGCTGCTGCTGCTGCTGCTGCTGCTGCTGCTGCTGCTGCTGCTGCTGCTGCTGCTGCTGCTGCTGCTGCTGCTGCTGCTGCTGCTGCTGCTGCTGCTGCTGCTGCTGCTGCTGCTGCTGCTGCTGCTGCTGCTGCTGCTGCTGCTGCTGCTGCTGCTGCTGCTGCTGCTGCTGCTGCTGCTGCTGCTGCTGCTGCTGCTGCTGCTGCTGCTGCTGCTGCTGCTGCTGCTGCTGCTGCTGCTGCTGCTGCTGCTGCTGCTGCTGCTGCTGCTGTTGCTGCTGCTGGGTTCCCAGAGACAGCCCCTTCAGAATATTCACCAAGTGAGACGACGCATCAGCATTATCAATAGTAGGCGCGGGACTCCTGCTACCAAAGGTACTGCCTCCAGCACTGCCCCCAACATCACTACCCACGCCTAGCCCACCGCCCTCCATTGGCCGGGACAGCCTAGCTGCGGCTCCCATGAACAGCGAGCTGAGGACGTTCCCGTCCTGCAAAGCAGCCTCGGACCGAGCCGCTCCTCCTAGTCCGGCCGAGCCAGAATCGCGCAGAAGCGCATCCCTCCCCACGGCCATGATTGCAGGGTCCACAAACTCCAAATCAAGTGAGCTCGACACCTCTGCTCCTGCCGCCCCTGCAGCCATTGCACCCCCTGCAGCCGCTGCAGCCCCTGCTTCAGACGGCCCGGTCAAACCAGGAAACAGAGAAGAAAGCCCGCTCTGCACCTCAGCCAAACCACGCTCCTTCTCCACTGCTCCTCCTGCCGATTCTACCACCCCTCTCTCCCTAATCGGCGGCAAATCAGTCCTGGAAGCAAACCCTGCACCCACAGCACCACCACCTGCATCAAATCTTGCACCACCAGAATCCAAAGCTAGGCTAGAGCTCGCGCCGGCAGGTGCAGCTGGGTTGACATGGACGCCTATTCTCATCAACAGCTCTGCCATAGGCCCCATGTCACTATACCCACCCTCCCCGCCTGCTGCTTCATCCCCCCCAGATAAATTCGCGTTCTCACTCCTGGCCCTTGACGGGTCTGGGGAGGAGGTTGATGCGATGGTTGTGAGAGGTGGTGGGAGAGAAGATGGGTTCTGGTTGGTATCGCTGAGTGGATGGTGCTGTGAGTTTACTGATGGGGATGCTCGTCCTGTTGCTGGTGGCGGAGAGAGGTTGTTTGGGAGAAAGAGGCGGGCCGGGAGAAGGGGGGACAGAAGCAAAAGCCACACACATCAAGAAACACATGAGAGAGCACGGACCCAAGTAAAAAGCTGCATGTTGCATTGCAATGAAAGAAGGTGCAGAGACAACAGGAGCAGCAGAAGTTCAAAGAGCAAAGAGGAGCACGCTGCTTGGGACGTGGAGAATTCAGCACAGCCCCACACTGGAGGCTTAACTGTAAAGAAAATACTTACCAAAAAAAAAAGAGTAGAGGAAACTCACCTGCTCGAGAACTTTCTAGGGTTGGTTCCAGGCCAGCCCCTGGCGGTGCTGACGATGCCCCTGTTGACGCCGGCAAGGGAGGGGTCTTGGCGGGGAGCGGTCCAAAGCCAGGCGGTGGCTGCATGGCGCCTGTGGGGTGAAGGAGGGGAAGACATTCAACAGATCAGTTTACAGCCCAGCCCCTGGCGGCGCTGATGGCGCCCCTGTTGAGGTCCAAAGCCAGGCGGCGGTTGCATGGCGGCTGTGAGGTGAAGGAGGAAAAGACAGTAAACAGATCAGTTTACAGCCCAGCCCCTGGCGGCGCTGATGGCGCCCCTGTTGAGACTGACAAGGGAGGGGTCTTGGCGGGGAGCGGTCCAAAGCCAGGCGGCGGCTGCATGGCGCCTGTGGGATGGACGTGGTGCCAAGGAGGGGAGGACCAGTTCACACAGAGGGGCATCACACCAGCTGGGCGCATTCTGCGGCCAGCAGGGAAAAAGGGGATGCGGAACAGGTAGAGAAAGACAGACAAACATGACTGTAGAAAAACAAAAAAGAAAAGGGAGGTGAGGGAGGAAGACGGGCGCACCACCTGGGAGTGCTGGGGACGTGCGGCCAAAGCCAGGAGGCACGGAGTCAGGTCTCTTGGCAAAGCCAGGCGGGGGCGCTAGTGCTGACACTCCCGGCGGGCCTGCCCTGAAGCTGCCGCTCCTAGAGGTTGCCAGGGTGGGGGGTCGCGGGTCTTGGGTTGCGTCAGATGCAGGGGTTTCAGATTGTTGGGATGGGTTTAGGGGTGCTGCAGCTCTCTCCTGTGGTGCTTTGGATGAGGACAACTGGACTGACCCCACAGTGGCTTCTGGCTTCCACAACTGCTGCTGCTGCTGCTGCTGCTGCTCTGGCTGTTGCTGCTGTGTATTCAAGCTGCCAGGCAAATCATGGGCCGCATTCTTTTCACTCCCACTATCCCAGACACCCATGCCAGCATTGGCAGCTCTCGCGCTGCTCGCGCCACTGTCCAAGCCACCGCTGCTGACACCCAAGCCAAAGCCAAGAGAGCCAAAAAACGAAACATGAAGGCCCCCCATCTGAAGCCCAGTTGCTTCAAGCCCACCCCCCTGGCCACTGGCACCACCTGCACTGGCAGCCGCGCCCTCCCCAGATGTACCTGCCCCAGCCTCTTCCTGCGCGAAGCGGAACCGGGATCGCCGCGAGAGGGAAGTGGGGATGGCAGGTGCTGGTGCGGACGCAGGTGCAGGTGCAGATGCAGGATTCAGAGCTGATTTCGCTTCCACTCCTTCCGAATTCGAGGCGGCGGCACTAGAAGCCTCTGTTCCCGGAACTGCATACTCCCGCCCCCCTGCCCCTGCCCCTGCCCCTGCCCCTGCCCCGGTTTCACCCGCTGCTCCTACCCCTATACCCTCTCCCGCTCCTGGTGTTGCCATTGGATCCTTAAAGCTCCCCCGGAGCAGCTTAGACAGCACACCAGAGGACCCAAAGGCGCCTGTGCCCCACGCGTCCGCATCCATGCCAAGAATATCCGCGATCACATTCGACTCATTCCGCTGCCCCCCGTCCCTGCGCCCCTCGCCTCCCGCAGGCGCTGCAGCCTCTACTAGAGCTTTTCTCTGCACAGGAAGTATGCTCCCGTTCATACCCTTCGGTGCACCCATAGCCTTACCCGCCTGCCCACCCATGCCGCCTGCACTGTCAGCAGCATCAGCCACAGAAGCGTGTTTACCTTGATCAGACTCCCGTTCAGCAGCACTGTCTGCCCCTTGGCTAGCTTCTGGAAGCTGGATTGCTGATGCGGAAGCCACCACATCCCCAGCAATCAGTACTGAGAGCTCATCCTCCTCTGGAAGGCTCTCCTCTCCTCTTCTTCTCTCCTCCCCTGATCTACTCTCCTCTCTTGAACTTCTCTCCTCCTCAGTCATTCTCTCCTTCTCTGTCCGTCTTTCCTCCTTTATTTTTTTCTCCTCCTTCAAATCCACGTCCTTGCTTGCCTCTCTTGATGTTGCCGGCTCCACATCTAAATCCATCTTAGACGACTCACCCTCTGACTCCTGCATCTCTTCCTTCTTATCTTCTTCCATGTCTGACGGGCTCACATCAGCTTCGCGCGCCTGACTTGACGTGGCACTCTTTGCTACCTCCTCTTTGCTTTTACTCTCAGCCTTTGCGCGTTTAGACGAGGCCCCTTCACCCTTCTCCGCCTTCTCCGCCCTCCCCTTTGACTTATCCTTATCAGGTTCCTTTGCTGCTGCCCCCTTAACTTTCTTCTTGTCTGCTTCTGGCTGCCCTTTACCTTTACCTTTTTCTGAACTCTTCTCCCCTTCATTAGACCCACCCACTCTCGCCTTCCCCTTGTCTCCTTCCTCTGTTCCAGCCCCTTTGCCCTTCCCTTTCTCCGCCTGCCCATTCACCTTCCCGGCGCCCTTATCCGCGTCACCCCGCCCCTTCGCCTTATCCACCCCACCGCCGTCCTCTCCCCCATCAGACCCCTTCTCTCCTGCGCCAGCATCACCGCCTTTCCCTTTCCCCTTCGGCGCATCCAGCCGCATAGGATCAAACGCCAGTACCCTAGCCTGCAATTCGCTCTTCGCACTTGCCTGTGCACCCTCTTTCCCATCCGCGCGCGCCTCACCCACCTCCCCCGGTCGCTTCTCCTCCCGTGGTCGCTTCTCCTCCCACGGCCGCTTCTCCTCCTCGTCCTCTACCCCATGCAGCTCCTCCCAGCTGCGCGAGTCATCCGCTTCCACCATCACCCTCACTACGCCACTCTCGCCCTTCTTCTTCTTCCCCTTCTTTCCGCCCCCACCCCCGCCCCCGCCCTTCCCTGCCGCATTCTCTGCAACCTCTGCCTGTTGCGCGTGAGCCTTGCCTCCTGTTCTCTGCGTTCCCGTGTTCTCCTTCTCTCCTTCCCGACCCTCCCCGCACTCTTCCATCGAAGCCCGCTTCTTTGACTCGTCGCTTTTGACAGCCTCACCACTTCTACCAGCTTCGTCCTTCGCACCCTTTCTACCCTTCCCATCCTTGCCACTCTTCTCAACGCTACTGTCCTTTGCGCCTTTCTTACTGCTACTAGCGGCACTAGCGGCGTTCGTGCTGGCATCACCGCTCTCCACTCCTTCCATGTCCTCAGATCTTGACCCTTTATGCGCGTGCGTCCCGTTCAATCCCTTCTTTGATCCGCTGCTGCTCGTAGCCGCTGCACCTCCTGCAGCAGCTCGACCTGCCAAAGCAGCCGCGTAGTCGTGTTCACCTGCTGAACCACCTGAAGAACCACCTGATGCAGCACCTGACGACGCGAGCTGCGCCGGAGTGGGCGATTCCCTACCCAGAGACGAGGCCTTAGCCTGCGCCGTGTGCCCCAGAACCACTAACCGAGACCTCTGCTTCGACGGCGACTGACCCTTAGACCGCGCAGAACCCCCTGCAACCGAACCAGAAGCTGCCGAACCTAACGAACCAGCCGAGCCAGGAGCGGCGGCAGCAGCAGCTGGTACCTTCTGCTGCGTTGCCCCTACTGCTGTCGGTTTCCCTGGCCCTGACGCAAGCGCGGCTGTGGCTGCTGTTCTAGCGACAGAGGCAGCGGAACTCGAGAGAGCAGACGTCTGGAAACCCACAGTGGTGGATGCTGCAGGTCGCACAGTCGACGATTGTGAGAGAATGCTAGGCGGTGACTTGCCATGCACCTGCTTGTCTTGCAGCGATCCAAACCCTGTTCCCCCCCCAGCCGCGGCCTGTGCAGCGTTCACATGCGATATTACCGGCGGGGAATGCGCACTGGCCTGGATCACCCGGCCACTAAGCACTGCTGCAGATGGTTTGAACAATTGTGGGCCGTTGGATGAAGACCATGACGAAGATGCTGTGTGGGTGGATCCAGAAGTGGGTTTCGCAGCAGGGACGGATATTGCTGAGGAGACTGTACTGGTGGACGCAGGTTTGGACGCTGAGAGAACGACCTTTCCCGCTAATGACGCCTTGGAGCCCCTGGCAAGAAACGAGTCCACGAACAACAGCACGAGGGCGGAGAGGGGACGGAGAATGGACGGAGGGCGTGAGGGAGGGGACGGAGAGCGTGAGTGCTGGGGCGGAGAGCGTGAGAGCGGGAAAACGGGCAGGAGCTCAGCCGAATGTCCCAACTGCCTGGGAAACTTGCCAGCGAGAATCATTCGACTCGAGAGCATCATACCATGAGGCGGCAGCGGGCAGCAGGCCTCCAGTCTTGGGCGCCGTTGACGGTCCCAGCGTGAACACCTTAGCTGTCGTTGCTGTATGGCTTGCTGATGGCACAGCTGAACTCTGCACACACGAACCAGAACAATTGGGCTAAGAACCTGCAGGAACTACCTTGGCTGCAGTCAGATACACAGTGGTGTAGAGGAATTAGGAAACTCGAGCGGCATGGAACTGTTCACACGTGAAATGGGATTTAGACATAGAACCGAGAAGCACGGATGTTTGCAGCCCAACTGACCCCGACTGACTTCAACTGAACCTAACTTACCCTTAGCTGACCCCAACTGACCCCAACTGACCTTCTCCACATGCGTGTCGAGCGAGGGTGGCAGACCATTGGCTGCACGGCGGTTTACAGAATGCGACGGGTCAAAGTACGGAGGCGGGTGCTTGCTGCAACGAGGCACGCAGGACGGCGCGAGAGGCACATGGGAGATGGCACACAAAGCACACGGCAATGGCACACGGCGCACAGCCACAGCGCACAGCAAACAGCACACAGCAGATGGAGGACAGGGAACGGAGTTGGTAGGAGAGGCAGTAGTGTGAGGCGGCAGGTGAGGGGAGGAAGGTCCACTAGAAATTAACGATACTAGAAAGCGACAGGAGAAACAGAAAAGCATTAATAGTCTCTAGACGTGCTAAATCTCATGCCATCATTCACAGACGCACCTAGGCCCATGACTCTGCAACAAACGCATCTTTAAGAACGCACCTGACGCCATGGCGCTGCACCATCTCCTCCTTGGTGTAGCTGTCTTCTTGCGTGCCAAACTCGTGAAGATACAAGCAGTCCGGGTTGTTGCATATCTGCCACACCGCACACTCGAAGCAGGCTTAAGCCAAACGAGACCTGGCCTGGACCCACACAGCCGCATGCAGGATACGCAACAGCTTGCACTACCCTCTTAAACTCCCAACTCACAGGCGCCACATACCAGATTCTTCAGCCACGCGTTGCAATACTTAGTTGTGCCAAAGCATGCTCTGCACAGACAAACCATTCCGAACCAGCGTACAGGACAGGTAAAGGTCTATTAGGGTTTCTACAACTGCCCTGAGTCTAAGAAAACCGAGAACATGGAACCTAACACTCCAAGCAGCTATATTCAAAAGGGGTCATGCCAGCAGGGCGCACCTGAGGATGCGATTTTCGAAAAGGCATCCATCAACGGCCTGGATGCACCGAAGGGCGTCCTCCTCCCTCAGATAAGTCACGTACCTGGTCCAACAAGCACATGCACGCACATCACACGTTCACGTGCAGACACACGTTCACATGCAGACACGTGCAAAATTGTTTCGTTCACACCACACCACGTTCACACACCACACATGCACACCACACGTTCACACCACCACACCACAGTGACGCAGAACACCTGAAAGTCTCAATAAAGTACACACATTAATGTGTGTGTGAGTGCGTCTTTTCTTCCTTTTTTCTTACTTTCTTTTATTACTTTACTTTGTCCACCGAAGAGAGATAACTCTTAATGAAAAACTCAATAACGTACACGTTGGCGGAGGGGGGGTGGGCGGAGCCGCCGAAGGAGGAATTGGAGCGCGACACGGCCACTTTGACGACCTTGCCGTACTGACCGAAGTAGTCGCGCCGCTCCAGAGTCTGCGAGTAAGAGCGTGAGGGAAAAAATCGGGTGATACAAGCAACAGGGTCGGCGGGTGACTGCCTGAAGGCGGTTTAACGAGCCGAGCGAACACGATGGGACGGCGAGAATTCGGGGTATCAGGAATCGCGGAAACGGCAGCAGGTACGACTCGGTATGCGCACGCAGGAACGCGACCATTGCATCGATGCAGGAGGGAGAACGACCTAAACTTGAGTCTACAAAATAATCTCTTCGTCTGCGACGGAAAGCGGAATCGAGACGACGTGAACGACAATCTTTTGCACCTCGCGCACGTCTTGAATCGACACAACAGCTGAAACGAGCGAGTAGGCTAAACCTTAAGCTACAACTAACCTAATCGTTTGCGACGGACAGCGAGATTCCGACTTCGTGAACAAGGTTGACTCAACAACGCGCACCACGCGCAAGTTAGGGTTGACTCAACAATCGAATCGATACAGGCGTGCATGCTAAAAGCCTGAAGCTAAGACCGACCTCTTCGTCCGCGACGGAGAGCGGGATACCGACGACGTAGACAAGGTTCTTCTGCACCACGCGCACGTTGCTCAGATGCCGCCGGCCTTCTGCCGTCGCGTACGCGCTCTTTGGACGGGACTTGGACTTGGATCGCTTCTCCGACTCGGTAAAACTGCAAGGCCAGACACAAGCGGCACATGAAAAGCGTCGTTGCTAGGTTTTCTTAGCTCCTGACACAAAACCATAGCGGATGATGACGATGCGACGATATTTAAGTTTATTACGAAAAAAACTTAAAGCAAGAGAAACCTTGCCGGATGATGACGATTCCGCGTTAAGGAGGACTTCGTGACTTACTCGTCGAGATCGGGACCGTTGGATGCGATCTTGTCTTTGCTGTAGGGAGAACGGCAGGCTGGACAGCGAGGTTCTAGATGGTCCTTATTCGCCATCTCCATGATGTGATGCCAGCACCACAGGCAAATCTGCCAGTCACCACGAGTTACCATAGACAAGCAACGGATGAGACAGCACAGGTCAAACGCGTTGACCATAGTAAGGACGTCCTAAACAACTGAATTTCGAATTTAGACCAGGACTTTGACTCCAATTAGGTCAAACGCTCTCAACGTAAGTTCTTAAGCTGTTTCAAGAAGGAGCTAAACAAGGCTGGATGTGGGAATCTCATCCATAATTTTAGAACGGGATATTACGGGCGGGCGTAGGAGAGCGGAAAGCACCTGATAGCCGCACTGGCACGGCTGAAACTTCCTGTCTGTGGAGTCCATTTCCTCCATGCACAACGGACACGTGTAATCCGTGTCATCTGAGAAATCCATGGTGAAATCTAGAATAATAACTTCTACAAAATTGGGTTCTCTTAAGAACCGGACTAACGCAGGCTTGCTCTTATTGAATAAAAGAACAGGCTCAGCCGAAACGGGTGAAAGACGAAGCTTAGGTCTCACAAAGCGACCACAAACGAAGATTAGGTTTCACAAGGTGACCATTACTCGAGAAGACTCAACACAAGGGTTTCAGCGAGGCGATTGGTGGTCAGCAACTGTGACTGGCTATTAGGTGGACCAGGGGGATTCAAGGAGAAAACCGAGGCAAGTAGAAGAGAAAGCAGGAGGGAGGTGGTGCTTTTGTCAGGGTCAGACAAAAGCGAGGGAGGAGGTTGGGGGCGGTAGGCTTGGCGCTCGTTACGCCTGGCTCGGTTTGCCCACATGTGGCCGAGGTTCGGTTCGGCACAATCTAGAAGTGGGGGATTCTTGGGGACACATGGCTCTTGAAATTCGTGCACGGTCGTGTGTGCACTGACGAGTTTCGTCGGTCGCTCGCCACTATTCGGCCTCGTTCATGCACCATTGTCGAGGTTGTCACGAAATCACGCAGTTGCTGGTAACTCGGTAGAGAGTTCATCGTCGTTCTGCCCATAGTTCTCCCGCCATCCGACATCCATGACCCCCATCCCATCCTTCCGATCTCGGTTCCCCACGCCATGGTCATCTCCGCATTCCCATCATCTGCCATCTGTCTGACCAATCAGGCACCAGGAATGAAATTTTGGCACGGATGGGCGGCTGGGTACACAATCGACCCATTTTCTGCTGTACCCAGCGAGAGTGTGCTTTTCGTTAGCGACGGGTAACGGGTTACACAATAGTAACTCTTGCTCAACATCCAAGTTCGTAAAACGCAATCAACGCGTTCCCATCGAAGCCTGTGAGAGAGCTATTTCCCTCCTCTCCTCGCATCACATAATTCACATCCCCTATTCTTGCGCTCCCGCTTCCCGCTCATGACACTATTCGAAAACAGCCATTCACTTTCCATTGCGAAACATGTTTCCAACGGTAACATAGCATCCGGTTGAAGCGGAACGTCATGCCGTTCAAGTCATCCGCATCGGCAGACGGCCCCGTTTGCTGCCTGTGCGGCGGTAACAGGCACGGCGAGCCGCCTCCAGACGTAGTCCGACGAATCACGTATCACGACAGATCTTCCCGCCCAAGAGAGTCATCGAGCGCAGCGGGAGCTTTCCGGGTTCCGCTTTCTGGAAAAGCGCGGAGCGGCGGAGACCGCGGACGCGCGGAAGGGCGGAGCGAGCAGGAGGATGGCGGAGGAAGCGGCGGAAAGAGAGCAGCTAAGGGAGCGGGGGGGGACCACGCAGCGGAGGGGGAGTTGCGCGAGATGCGGTGGCCGCCAATGCGGCCGGATCCGCACTTCGCGGACGTGCGCGGGTGGCTGGGCCCGCTGCTGGGGCCCGTGGCGGAGCGGAGCGGCGCTGCTGGCGCGTGGGTGCACCGCGAGTGCGCCATCTGGAGCCCCGA
Source organism: Closterium sp. Yama58-4 (assembly GCA_947470075.1). Taxonomy (NCBI): domain Eukaryota; kingdom Viridiplantae; phylum Streptophyta; class Zygnematophyceae; order Desmidiales; family Closteriaceae; genus Closterium; species Closterium sp. Yama58-4. The sequence continues at coordinate 124,210 of CANIUD010000192.1, read as the reverse complement.
GGTGCGCTGCTGCTACCAGCTCATGCTGCTGCTGCTGCTGATAATGACAAGGATGACGTCGACAATGACATCATGCTGCTGCCACGCTGCCAAGTCACGTCCCGTCCGTTACCACACGGCGCCACTACTACCCCCCTCCTCCCCCCTCCTCCCCCCCTCCTCCCCCCTTCCTTCCCCCGTCCTCCCCCCCTCCTCTCCCCCTCTCCCCGCTCCTCAGGTGGGGGGTGGCACTGTTGAGTCGATTCAAATACTTTTACACTGCATGACCCTCCCCCTCTCCGCAGGTGTTCTTCTGTGCGGCGAATCAACTGAAGAACGTGCCTGCTGCGGTGCGGAGGGGGAGGCTGCTCAAGTGCAGCCGGTGTGGGCGCAGCGGGGCCAACATTGGGTGCCGCGAGGAGCGGTGCCCACACACGTACCACCTGGTGAGATAGGAGGGTGGGGAGATGGGAAATAGTATCGGAGGGGGAGGCTACTCAAGTGCAGCCGGTGTGGTCACAGCGGTGCCAACATTGGGTGCCGTGAGGAGCGATGCCCACACACGTACCACCTGGTGAGATGAAACTTTCCCCCAGCCCTGTGCGCGCTTCGACGACTGTTCTTTCAACCACAAAGAGTTCTCTTATTCTGCTCCGCCTCAACCCCTTCACTCTCCGCACACATCCCCTTTCTCCCCCCCCCCCTCCTCCCCCACCTCCTTTCCCCACAGCCCTGTGCGCATTACAACGACTGCTTTTTCAACCACAACAATTTCCCCATCTCCTGCTCCTCCCCACCCATCCATACGTTCCCCACCTTCTGACTCCTCTCTCCCCTCCCCCCCCCTCTTCCCCCCCCAGCCCTGTGCGCGCTACGACGACTGTTTTTTCGACCACACCGATTTCCTCATCTCCTGCCCGCTCCACACGCGCTCCCTCATGCTCCACCGCCACGGCTCCCACCTGCCCGAGTTCAACGCCTTTTTCGGGCAGCCCGCGGGCAGGCTGTCCGGGCAGATGGTGGAACTTTTGTCGGCTGCCCGTGCAGCTGCCCGGAAGGATGAGGAGGCAGAGGCGCAGTGGGAGGAGGGGATGGGGAGTGAGGAGGATGATGAGGATGAGGAGTTTCAGGCAAAGGAGAGGAGGAGGCGAGTGAGGGACCTGGCTAGGGTTGAACCGGTTCGGCTTGGGGGTGGGGTGACGTGGCGTGCGGCTGCCAGCGGTGCTGCCACGTCACTGGCCACGTCAGCAGGTGGTGCTCGTTATCAGGTGACTGGGCTTGAGAGGCCGGCTGGGGTTGAACCTGGGGGAGAGGGAAGAGGGGGCGGAGGGGGAGGGCGGAGGGGGGACGGAGGGGGAGCAGGGAGAGAAGAACAAGTGGGGAAGAAGGAAGGAAGGGGCGCTAGAGTGCCAATCCAAACTGGCAGTGTCTGGGAAAACGTTGACTGTGACAAAGCAGAGTGTGACAATGTCGAGTGTGAGAGGATGGCACTGGGGGAGCAGTCACAGAGAGCAGGGCACAGCATGTTAAATCCAATGGCAAGGCCTGGCATTGGGGTCGATGGTGGTGGTGCTGACGTGGCGGCGTCTGGTTGGGTGATGGTGCGGTTTGGGGGGGCGGAAGCAGGGGGGTTGGGGGGAGGGGTGGGGGAAGCGGGGGAGGAATTGGCGGCTGTGATTGGCCCTGAGACTCCGCTGGAGGTGCTGTTGGGGGCAAGGGGGGGTGGGGAGGTTGGTCGAGGGGAGGGGGAAATGCGGGAGGGGGATGAGGTGCTGGGTCGAGGAAGGAAAGCAGCGGAGGAGGGGAGGAAGAGAGGAAGAGAGGGAAGGGATGAAGGGCGAGAGGGAAGACATGGAGCAACGGAGCTACTACAGGGCTTGAGTGCCCAAGCACGCCTGGGGTTGGGGACTGTGGAGGAGGTAGCAATAGGTGGCGCGAGCAGCATGCGGGTGAATTCAGGGGTGTGGGAGGGAGTGAATGAGGGAGTGAGGGAGGGAGCGAGGGAGGAGGTGGGCGGGGCAACAGGTCGGGGGATTGAGGGTGATGGGGAGGGGGAGATGGCAGCAAAGCGGGCAAGGGCTGCAGCGGATTCAGAGGTGCTGGTTGAAGGGGCTGCTTTTGAGTCGATTCAAAAGGGGGAGGTGGCAGCAAAGCGTGCGAGGAATACACCGGGTTCAGAGGTGCTGGTTGGAGGGGCTAGGGACACTCCAGGAGCAGCAATAGGATCTGCATTTGAGAGTTGTCAAAAACAGGCAAGGGTTACACCAGAGCCTGAGGTGCTGGTTGGAAGGAAAAGGGACGCCCCAGAGGGAGTGGAGGCTGGGGGGGATGGTGCTGGTGTGAGAGCAGCAGCAACCGGAGCAGGAGCAGAAGGGACAGCGGGAGCAGCAACAAGAGCGGAAGGAGCAGAAGGAGCAGCAGGAGCAGAAGGGACAACAGGAGGAACAGCAGCGGGGACAGGGACAGGGACAGGGGAGCGGGTGAGAGATGCAGCAGAGGGAGAAGAAGCCCCGGCAGTATCATCACCTGATGCAGCCAAGGTATCACCAACAGAAGCACCACCACCCGCCCCTCCATCCGCCCCATCCACCCACCCGCCTAGCACCCCCTCTCTGCTCCCCCACGCCTCCCCCTTCCCCCCCTGGTCCGCCATAGGAGGCCTGCGCCCAGTCATCCGCTCCCTCACAGAGCTCGTCCTCCTCCCCCTGCGCTACCCCTCCCTCTTCCCCTCCCTCGCCATCACACCCCCCCGCGGCGTGCTCTTGCACGGGCTGCCCGGGACTGGAAAGACTCTGGTGGTGCGCGCGTTGGCAGGGGCGTGCGCGAGGGGGGAGAGGGAGGTGGCGTTTTTCGCGCGGCACGGGGCGGATTGCCTTGGGAAGTACGTGGGGGACGCGGAGAAGCATCTACGGCTGCTGTTCGAAGTGGCGAAGCAACGCCAGCCGTCGATTATCTTCTTTGATGAGCTGGATGGGCTGGCGCCGGCTAGAGGGCCCAATCAGGACCCGACACATAGCTCTGTGGTCGCTACGCTTCTGGCGCTTCTAGATGGGTTGGATTCGAGGGGTGCGGTTACCGTCATTGCTGCGACCAATCGGATCGATGCGATTGATCCTGCCCTGCGCCGCCCAGGCAGGTTTGACCGCGAGATTTTCTTTCCGCTGCCCGGATTTGCAGGCCGGAAGGCGATTTTGAGGGCGATAACGGGGGGGTGGGGGTCGGGGGTGGCACCTTCTGGGAAGGTTCTGGAGGAGCTGGCGAGGAGGAGCGAGGGGTTTGCAGGGGCAGATCTGCAGGCAGTTTGCAATGATGCCCTTATGGCTGCCCTGAGAAAAAAGTTTCCCATGGACAAGGCTTTGGCTCTTGATGTGCTGCCCGGGGATGAAACTCTCAGTTTTGGGCAGCCCCAACTGCCTGGAGCAGGGGCACCTTCTTGTCCACGTGGCACAGGCTCATTGGTGGAAGCGAAGATGCCTTGTCTGCCCATCCCTGAGATCCACGTGGAGGCACATGATTGGCTGGAAGCACTGCAGCGGGCACAAGTGCCCTGTGCCCTCAGAACCGCCGCAGCCAGCTTCGGCAAGTTAGGTTCGGCTGCCGTGCCTGGGTACCTGTTACTGATCCTGGCCCCTACTTTGGTTCGGTTGGTTCATGCATTGGGGAGAGGAGACGAGAGGGCAGGGGAGGAGGAGGAGTGGGTGGTGGGACAGGCCTTGGAGTTGCTGGGGTGGGTAGAGAGAGGAGAGGACAGAGGTATGCCGGGCAAGGATGGGGATATGGGGGATGGGGGAGCGGGAGTCAGAGAGGGGGAGGAGGAGGGGGCGGTTCGGAAAAGGGAGGAGAGAGAGGAAGTGGGGGAGAGGGATGAAGGGGAGGATCGAGAGGAAGGGGAGGAAAGGGAGGAAGAGGAGGAGGGGGAGGAAGAGGGCAGTGATTTGCCGTTTGGGCTGTGGCAGTGGGAGCAGCAAGCAGGGGGGACAAAGCAGGGGCAGGGGCAGGAACAGCTGAGACAGTGGCAGGGACAGGGGCAGGGGCATAGGGTGGTGATATGTGGGAGGGGCGAGCAGGGGCAGGCACATGTGGGTGCCATAGCAGCCAAGCTGCTCTGCCCCGGAGGCGTACAGACATTTACAGAGGCGTGCAGAGCGGTGCAGGTGGATAGGAAGGGATTTCTGAGTGAAGAGCGGTGCAGAGGGGTTGGGAGGGGGAGGGCGGAGTGCGGGAGGAGGGGAGGAGGGGAGGGGGCGGTGGTGGTGTTGGATGTGCCGGCTATGGTGCTGCTAGGGCATGGAGACATGGCTGCAGGCATGCGCGCCCTCATAGGTGCGTTGAAGGGGAATGCTTGTGTCACTTCTGGGGGTTCTCAAGAGGGGGCGGTGGTGGTGTTGGATGTGCCGGCGATGGTGCTGCTAGGGCATGGGGACATGGCTGCCGGCATGCGCGCCCTCATAGGTGCGTTGGGGGGCATTAGGATGGTTGCATGCACGCGCACTCATAGGTGCGTTTGAGGGCATGGGGCATGGGGCATGGGGCATGGGGCATGGGGCATGGGGCATGGAACATGGGGCATGGGGCATGGGGCATGGGGCATGGGCATGGGAACATGGAGCATGGGAACATGGCTGCAGGCATGCGCACACTCATAGGTCAGTCACCCTTCACCCTCCCATGCCCCCATGCCCTCGTGCTCCAACCAAAGCCCTTGTTCTCGAGAGCCTGTGTCCCGTAAGCCTTGCAGGCCCATGCTCCATCCATCAAGCTCCCCACGCTCTGTTATAAGATCCCTATGAGGCGCTTCTGATTGCCTTTTTTTAGGCCCTTGATCAGGTGGCGTTTCACTCATAGATCTGTTTCCCCTCTGTTTCGTTTTTTATAATTCTCAAAAGTCGCTCAGAGATCAGTTCTCCCCTCTGTTTCGGTTCGCAGAGCAAGCAAGGTCCATGGCGCCCTGTGTGCTGCTGCTGCCACGTGTCAACACGTGGGCGGTGGAGGGATGGAAGGATGGGAGAGGCATGGGAGTGGATGGGGAGGAGGAGGATGAGGAAGAGGAGGGAGGGGTGGAGGGTGAGAGGTTGGTGGAGGAGGAAGCAGGAGGAGAGGAGAGTGAGGAGAGTTGGAAAGAGGAGGGGTCAGCAGAGGAAGAGGACAGAGGATGGGAGAAAGAGGAAGGAGAGGAAGAGGAAGAGGGGGATGGGAGGGAATCCAGGGTATCAGGCGAGTGGGCATCATTCGAGCAGCTGATGGCAGGGGTGGAGTCTCAACTCGCGTCCTCTGCTGCTCTGCTGCACTCTTCCCGTGCCACTGCTACCTGCATTCACGTGGTGGTGGGTCCAGCCGAGCTATGCCATGCCATGCCATGCCATGCCATGCCATGCCATGCCATGCCATGCCAAGCCATGCCATGCCATGCCATGCCATGCCATGCCATGCCATGCCATGCCAAGCCATGCCATGCCATGCCATGCCATGCCATGCCATGCCCTGCCATGCCATGCCATGCCATGCCCTGCCATGCCATGCCATGCCATGCCATGCCTTGCCATGCCATGCCATGCCATGCCATGCCACTGCCATGCCATGCCATGCCCTGCCATGCCATGCCATGCCATGCCATGCCCTGCCATGCCATGCCATGCCATGCCATGCCATGCCATGCCATGCCAAGCCATGCCATGCCATGCGAAGCCATGCCATGCCATGCCATGCCAAGCCATGCCATGCCATGCCATGCCATGCCATGCCATGCCATGCCATGCAGTGCCGAATTATGCCATGCCATGCCAAAACCCCGGTTTTCTTTCTTTTTTTCTGTGTTCCTTCCTTCCACGTCACCTCACCCAGGCCACATCAGAGGTACCTTTATCCGCCCTCCCATTGCCAGTGCAACGATTCTTCCTGCCCCACGCCTCCTCTCCCCTTTCCCGCTCGCCCTCCTCCTCCTCTGCCCTCTCCTCTCCGCCCTTCTTCCGTCCCTCGCCTCATCACTCCCCGCGTCCCTCCCCTCCTCCCTCACCCGAACCATCTCCTAACCGTGTCCCTCGCCTAACCGGCCTTGGGGCAAAGGCGAGTGGAGAGAGCTTGGTGAATGTGAGTGGGAGTGGCCGCACTGTGCTCACTCTGCCCTCTCTCCCCTTCTGCTGCTTGCGACAGTCTCTTGTGGCGGGTGGTGGTGGGGGCAGTGGCAGGGGAGGAGGAGGAGGGGGAGCGGGGGCAGCAGCAGAACGAGAAGCAGGAGATGGGGGGAATGTTGAGGGAGAGGGGGATGAAGGCACGGGGCCTCTTTATATGTGGGGGAAGGAATGCCTTGGGGTTGTGAAGGGGGAAGAGGTTGAAGAGGAGGGGGGAGGAGGCGGCAGAGGAGGAGGAGGAGGGAGAAGGAGGGAGGAAGGGGATGATAATGCATGTGCTGATGGGGATGGGAGGGTTCAGCAGGAAAAGGAGATTGCAGCAGGCAGGACAGGTGGCGCGCTCTCATTGGCAGGAAGGTGGAGAGAGGCAGTGGGCATGGCTGCCCGGCAGCTGGCGTGGAAGGTGTGGGAAGCGGTGGAAAGCGGTGCAAGGGGAGAAGGGTTGGCGGGGAGGAGGGGTGTGGAGAGCAAGGGGAAGAGGGGGGTGGTTGGGGAAGGAGGCTGGGAAGAGGAGGGGGGGAGAGCTGGGAAGAGAAGGAAAGTGGAAGGAGAAGGTGGGGATGGGGTGTGTGGGAGGGAGGCAGAGGGGCGAATGAACATTCCTGACGCTGAGGCGCATAAGCAGCAGGAACAGCAGGGGAAGCAGCAAGGTCAACCACAGCAGCAGCATCAGGAGGAGGAGTGCCACCGGCAACAGGAGAGCCAGCAGCAGCAGCAGCACGCACAGGGTGTGTGGCGAACAGAGGCAGAGCGGCGGCTGCTGGGAGGGCTGGCCTGGTGCGGGCTGTATCTGCTGAGACACCCCTCCCTCTCCCCCCTCCGCAAGTTCTCCTCCTTCCTTCCCCGTGCCCCTCGATTCGTGCTTCAAAGGGAGGGCGGGCGAGAGGGGGGGAGGAGGGAGGAGGGTAAAAAGAGGAGGCGACTTGGAGAGAATTGGGTGAGGGGAGGGAAAAAGGGGGAGGGGAGAAGGGGGCTTGGGGAATTGGGGAGGGGGGAGGGGGGTGTGGGGAGGAGAGAGGGGAGGAGGGAGGGGAGGATGGCCAGTTGGGCCAGGGCAGAGAGGCCTACTAGAATGAGTAGCAGACTGAGAGAGAGGGAGAGGGAGAGGAGGAGAATGGAGAGGGAGCGGAGGAGAGAGGAGAGGGAGAGGAGGTCCGGGGAGTGGGAGCGGAGGAGGGGGAGGGTGAAGAGGCGAAGGGAGAGCGATGGAGGGAGCGGTGTGAGAAGGAGGGAGAGTGGTTCTTTACTCGTTCCTGAGGGTGACACGTGTGTATACCCTATTCGTTGGATGCAAGAGAGGGGGACAGTGGGAGGGTTATACAGTCCCAGAAGCGGGGGTCTCAGCAGAAGAGAGGGTCTCAGAAGCAACGGTTCTGTTGTGCCAAGCAGTATTAGCGTTCGCCATCACTCATTGAGCAGTCGACAAAAGGGAGGAGAGAGAGGAGGAAGAAGAGGAGGGGAAGGGGGGAGAGGGGGAGAGGCACGGGGGCTGGCAGCTGTGGGCATGAGGTTGGTGCATGGAATGGTGCGCAGTCCGGGTGAAATGCAGCAGCAGGTGGAGCGGGTCTGCTCCCAGGCTGTAGAGGCTGTGAGGCGCGACGTTGCGAGAGTGGCGAGGTGGGGCATGGGGCTTGAGTTGACTCAAAGGTTTGATTTGACTCGAAAGACACCTGGTTCCCACGGCCATGATCACTATCACACTCACACCCCCCGACACGGCCAAACCCCCACGCACTTTCAGACCCCCAGGCACTATCAAACGCCTGTGCAGCAGCGGTGGAGCGTGGAGCATGTGTGGGCGGTGCAGCGGGCGTGCCGCATGGAGCAGCAAGTGAGGGCACTTGAAGACACAGTGGCATCGTGGGTGCACCTCATGGGTCCTCTGCACGCTGCTGCTGCTGCCTCCACTGCCCACCTGCCCCCTCCTCCTCCGCTATTTTCTCTTGGCCTCCCGCCTGCTGGTCAGCCCCGTGTTTCACACCACCCCCCTGCTGCGTCAGAACGAGAGCATGGCCGCCAATTCTCGTACTCCTACCAGCACCGGCAGCATCGCCAGCTGCCGCGGCAGCAGCACCGTGAGGGCCCTAAGCAGCACGCTCTCCTTCCTGCAGCGGCTGGTGCAGCGGCCGATCAAGCCTCTGCTTTACCCTCACACTTCCTCGCCTTCCCATCCCCCTCTGCACCTAACCTCCTTCCTGATGCCTCACCCCCTTCTGGCATGCCTCCTGCTTCAGCCCTCTCCAGCCCGGCTCTCCTGCTCCCTCCCGTGTCAACACCAGGCAACTACCCCCTCATTCTCGCTCTCCCTGTGCTGTTTCCGCTGCCGTTCCCCCCCTCCTCTGCCTCTCTCCTCCCCCCACCCGTCTCCACGCCCCAACCCTTCTCCACACCTCCATCCTTCTCTGAACCAGCATCCTCCTCCACACCCCAGGGGGGGGTCTATCACTCTGAACCTACTGCAACCGCGCCATTCTCCTTCAACCCCCCTCTGCTCGCTGCTCCCACTGCTGCTGCTGTCACAGCTGCTGCTGCCGCTGCTGCCGCTCCTGCTCCTGATTCTGTTGGTGCAGCTGCTGCCACTTTTTCTACTTCTCCCACTCTTCCTGCTGCTCCTGCTGCTGTCCCTGCGGCTCCCCCAGCCGCTACTTCTCCTCCTCCTGACGCTGCTGCTCCTGCAGGCGGGCTGTCCCCTGCATCTCCTCGGGTGACGGGCCTTGACGTGCTGAGACGACCTGGGCACGGGTGGAGGAGAGAAGGGGGTGAGGGAGCAGCATATGGGCTTGGAAGGAGTGGGGGAGACGTGAGAGATAGGAGAGAAGGGAGAGAACGTAGAGAAGGGGGAGAAGGGAATGAAGAGGGAAAAGAGAGAGGGGATAGAGAAAAGAGAGAAGGAACGGAAGGAATAGACGGGAGAGAGAGGGGAGAAGGAAGTAGAGGGTGCGAGCAAGCGTGTCATGCGGTGCTGGTGAGAGGAGGAGGAGTTGAGAGCGGTGGTTCTAAATTGATGCAAGGAGGAGGGGTAGGGAAGGAGGGTGGAGAGCGAGAAACAGAGGGAGATGGAGAAGTTGCTGTAATGCGAGAGGTAATACTAGAGGGAGAGGAGGAGGAAGGCGGTGCAGCAGGTAGAGGTGCTGAAAGGGAAGGTGACGCAGAGAGAGGGAGCAGTGAAAATGAGGGTGGGGATGAGGGTGTGGATGGGGATGCGGATGGAGATGTTGACAGGAGAGGCATGGGCAATGAAGGGCAATGTGGGCGTGCAGGTGCAGCGGAGGGTAGCCATGGGGAGGGGCAAGAGAGGGAGTATGAGGGCGAGGAAGAGGATGCAAGGGGGAATGAGGAGGCATTGAAAGCAGGCAAGGGGCAGGTGAATGAAGATGAGGAAGCAGGGTATGAGGATGCAAGGGGCATGAGGGAGCAAGAGGGGGGAGAAGCCGGAGGAGCAGAGCGAGAGGCAAGGGGTTCCCGCGGCCCAGTTGGGCCCCCACCGGCGTGCTTCCACTCCCTCCTCGCTGCTCTTGAGCTCTGCCTCTCCCGCCTGCTGCTGCTTCAGACTACTCCCGAGATTCACCATGCCCCCTTGCTCCAGCAGCTGCAGCAGCAGTGCCAGCAGCAGGAGCGCCAGCAGGAGAAGCACCCCCCGTACAGTCACACGGCCACCCACGCATGCAGGCACACAGTCACAGTCACTGGCACTGACACGTGCAGTCACTGTCAAGCCCTCCTGTCCACGTCACACTGCCATGCAGCCGCACCAATCACGTGCGGCCAGCTGGAGCGAGCGGTGCGCCAGCTGGCGAGCATTGCCACAGCTGCTGTGAGGCAAGCACAGGGCAGCTGTGCTTCTGATCACATGGCTAATGGTGGTACCGCTGCTGCTGCCGCTAATGGCGGTGCTGCCGCTAATGGCGGTGCTGACGCTAATGGTGATGCTGCTGTTAGTGGTGGTGGTGCTGCTGCAGCTGCCGCAGGAGCTTGCTCTGCTGGTGCTGCTGGTCCTGCCGCTGCCCCATGTGCTCGCACAGGTGATGGTGGGCGATGCTTGTGTGGGGGTGGTAGGCTATGCCTGAAGCACATAGCGCATGCCATGCAGCAACGCATGGTGTTGCTGACATCAGTCTTGCACAATGTTGCAGAAAACCCAGATGTGATTGATGCTGATAGCAGTCATGATCACTCATGACGTTGCTCGAAAGGTGGCAAGGGGTGTATATTGCACGATGCTTATACTGTTTCTCCTGTGCATAGTTAATGACCCAACCTGGTCCGTTTGTGTATAGCTGCCAAAAATGCGTTTATGCTGCCCCAATCTCAATGCTTTTACACGCAAGCCGTCACAAAGGGTCACCACAACGGTCTTTAAATGCGTGGATTTCAACCTTTCAGCTAAGAACCTGAAAATGTATGGTAAATTATTACTACATCCCTCCTCTATCACAATCGAAGACGAAGCATGCTTTTATGCAGACTTCTCGCTGATGCTTCTTCTGGCGTCTGCGCTTCGACAAATTCCCGCCTTCGATACTGGAGCTCATTGGCCACGTCATCAGGCTTACCGGTTCCCACTTGGCAGTGACCATCTGACGTCCACCTAGGTCTGCCTGTGTTAGCCGGCGCCAGTGTCTCTTTCTGCCTAGCCATGCCAGCGGCTCGACTTCTATGTCTGCGTCTGGTTGATGCGACGCCGCACGAGGTTTGGCGAAGCGAAGGACGGGTGTTTTACAGACCGTGGATGATGGGATGCCAGATTTCGCCTCGATGTTTTTGCTGGTTACGCTTTCTTCGTGAGTCATAGTTACCAATATCCCCAAGCTCGCGGCGCCTGAAACACCCTGTCGTCTTCACGACGTTCTCGGCAGCCATCACTGCCTGTGCTGGGCTTTCGCTAGTTGGCTTGGTTTTGTGTGTTGGTTCCGGTCCGAAGCGGTGCAAACAAACCGTTGTGTACCGTGTAAAAACTTACTGTAACGGCATTAAACCAGCGGACATCCATCGAATTTGACTAACTAAATCCACTTCCACACGCCACTATTTCTTCTTCCTCGTCAATCCCAACAGCTACCACCCAGACAACTCAGGTTATGCAGGAGAAGAAAAAGCCGACCTTTACCTTTACCAAGCAGTTCGGAGAAACGAAAAAGAGGTTCCGACTCTGATTCATAGTGTAGTATACAAGCTTAGGTTCCGAGTCTGCGTAGGTATAATACCAGAGCGTCGCTTTTTACGCCATTCACGAAGCCATTAGGAAAAAGCAGTAGAGTGGTTTATTGTCGTCTGTAGACAGCCACTCTCGAGCCTGAACTTGTGCCTGAACTACACAGGATGCCGTGCCTCACGGTCAATGTGGACCGTTGTTGCTTCGCCGCCTTCCTCCTCCTCCTGCTCCTCCCCCTCAACCCGTCCTATGCACAACTCGAATCTCAAGGTTCCTTCACGTCACTACCGTACGACACAGGGGAGCTGGTTCAAGGCAGCGCGCCGTCTATGTCCGCCTCGGATTTTCTCGCCGCCGCGAATCAGATCACGACGGATAAAATCCAGTCGACCCGCATGCGAATCTACCAGCAGTTCGTGCAGAATCTCGCCATGAAAGGCGCGAGCACGGCCGCGCTAGGCCAAATCGTCGACCTGCCGCAGCCTCCATTCACGAACATGACTCTCCAACTCGTGAAGCTCAAGCTCTCTTCGCTCGTCGCCAACGGGTTTCTTTTCCACGAGTTTTTCATTCCGCCGGGAATCCAGGTCTCTACGAATCCGGAGCTCGTCGTTTTGTTGTATAACCAGATTCCAGTCACCTTCGCGCCGTACAGACCGCCGAATGGTTACTCCTATTCGCCGTATTTCGCCGGGGTTGACATCCTTCCCTACGTTAACGACACGACGAAGGCTCCAGGCCCGTTGCTTGTGCGAACGAGCCCGTCGTTACCAATAACTGTTACATTTCCGTACGACGACTCTCAGCCTGGTTACGTTCAGTGCACTACCTTCGGCCTGCTCGGCGCGCTTATCCCTCTCAACCAATCACAGGACAGCACGCCCACGCGGGTCATATGCGAGAGCGTCACCCTTGGGGAATTTACCCTCACAATCGGCACCAAACCATTCCCTTCTCCGCCGCCCCCCTCACCCTCCCCTCCGCCCCCCCCGTCCCCGCCAACTCCGCCAACCCCCACTCCGCCTCCTCCGCCCGGAACCACCCCCGCCGAAAAGGGCGGGTCAAGCGGCCTGACCATCGGATTAGCGATCGGACTCGCGATTCCGATCATCCTCCTGCTGGTGCTGGGCGCGTGGCTGATCTGGCAGCTGCTGCAGCGCGGGCGCTACGAGAAGATGGAGATGGCGGCGGAGCGAGCCGCGAACCTCGAGACTGCGCTCATCGCGGGGCAGCGCGCGCCGTCCGCGCCCGCTGTGCGCACCAGGGGGGCGCTGGAGGACGAGGCGTGAGCGCGGGGAAAGGGCGCAGGGGAAGTGCGTGGGAGAAGGGCGCGGGGAGGGGAAGCGGCTATGCGCCAACGTGGAGGAGGGACGGCGAGGACGGAGAGAGGAGGACGGGGGGAGTGGGGGGGAATGGGGGGGTGTGGCGGGGAAGGGAAAGAGAAAGAGGAGAAGATGGTCAGAATGTAGGAGGCAGGAGATGAGCTCGCGCTGTGTGGTTTGCTCCCATCTGCGCCATCTGCTCTCTGGCTGTGTGAACTGCAGAGTTTTCGGCTATGGGCATGATTCAGAGGGACGGAGAGGAAAGGGAATGCGCAAGGGGGAGTGGAGGTGATAAACGGAATCCCGGGAGTAGGGGTGTCTTTGAATGGTGGAGGTCGAGGGAAGGGTATGGGGTTGGTTGGGGGGAACAGGAGTGTGTGCGATACAAGGGTGCATGTTGGGGGGGAAGGGTTGACTGGGTGTGGGTTTGTGCTTGTTATGTGTATTGGTGTGTGTGTGCATTGGGTTCAGGAAAGTTTATGAGGGGATGCTGCTGGGTGCATGCAGCATGACAGATACCGTAGCTGATGGCGCAATCAGTGTCCTGGCATCACAGGCAGTAGGCTTCCTATTTCAGGGCCAGGACCCAGTTGTTTATTCAATCTAAACGTGTATCCAAGGGTTGTGCCTCATACAGACGTTCCAGTATGTCAAAAATGTGGGAAGCCAGCAAATGCATAGCAGCACAGCACGGCCAAGACTACTGGAGTCCACTTTCCAAGAACATCACCAACTCTGCCTTATGACACTGCATGCCGCAGGCTTTGCCTCTGTCTGAGGCATTCAGAGGATTCTATCATCAGACATCACGCACTCACACAGAAAGGGGGCAGATCTTGCATAAAATCACGACTGATCAGTTGTACAGGAAGGCATTTCCAGCCGCAGTGCACTCTAAAACAGAGACTGGACTCGGATACAGGCGCCCAGTGTATGACAACAGGACCAAAATCAGCAGTTATCATTTGCCAGAGTCAGATAACAACAATAGAGGAACAAACAGAACTGTCTCCAAGGTCATTGCCTAGTTGATGGGAACATCTACAACAGCTGGCTTCTTAGGCTCGGGTGGCTTGACCTTTGGGACAGTCACAGTGAGCACACCATTCTCGGAGCTCGCAGCAATCTTATCCACTTCCACGTTATCAGGAAGACGGAACCGCCTTAGAAACTTGCCAGTGCTCCGCTCCACGCGGTGATATTTCTCCGTCTTTTCCGTGACTTCGCGACTCCGCTCACCGCTGATGGTCAGCAGATTCTTATCTTCGATTCGGACCTTCACCTCGTCTTTCTTCAGCCCCGGAAGATCCGCGATGAATGTAAAAGCCTCGGGGGTCTCCTTGACGTCGACGGCTGTACACGCCATTGCGCTGCTGTCTGTTACGAAGTTCGACGTCGGCGCGTCGAAGAGAGCACTGAACTCGTCTGGGATGTGCGATAACCGGAGAAGGGAGTTGAGCGTCGGGTTGGTACCGAACACTGTGAGCGCCATGGCGTTCTCGTGCTGTGGACTGGCGGAAATGCTCGAACTTGCAAGCGACGGAACGCTGAGAAGCTGTGAGAACGCTGTTAAGAACGTGCAAGAAGTAGCTTGTGAGAGCTGTGCTCAAAGAACGCTGCTTCAGTCGATGATTGGATGACACTCGAGTGGAAATCCGCCAGTTTTATAGAATGAACTGCTTCCTCGAAAACAAAACGCGGTTCGCTCAGAACGTAAGGAAGTCTAGAAGATGGCGAGGCCATGGCTCTGGAATGCACGGGATGTGTCTGGAGCACCGGAGCTCGCACTGGTGAACGACCCTGCGAAGAGCACCGAGTCGTGAAGTTTCTAGGAGCAGCTGGAAAACCCTGGAGAAATAAATACTTCTCTGAAGGAACACCCGTTGCTGGAATTCCGAAATGACTCATACAGGGGCCTCGAAGTTGTCTGCCCAGGCATTTTGGCGCTTGGTGGGATAAGCGTACGCGATAAGCGCTTCCTAGTACAATCTTCCTGATCATTCGTTGGTAACTACTTCATCATCCGCTGACTAGCTCAGACTGCTGCAAACAATCTGAACAAAACAACTGATGTTCAGCAAAACCATTACAGATTACATCGAAATAACACTTGACAAGTTTGCAAAAACGGTTTACTTGCATTTCTTTCAAGAACCAAAACATACATAAATTCCATATCAAGCACTAAACATCCATTTGAGTGGAGATGAATACATAAAAAACATATCTACAACCAACCTAATTTATGGCTTCTATGACCAGCAGCAGTGTGCCATGAGGCATTGGATGCATGGCATGGCAGCGGAAACAACCATGTTTGCCACATGCCACCCTCTTCCCTCCTTCCTCCCATACTGTCCTTGCCTTCAACTGCGCTCCACTCCCCTCCAGCTGCTGCCAGTCTGCAGAAAGCATGATGACATGCCAAACCATGCCATGCCAAAGCTTGCCAAACCACACCACGCCACATCATACCATGACATGCCATACCGCGACATGCCATACCGCGACATGCCACACCATGACATGCCACACCATGACATGCCACACCATGACATGCCACACCATGACATGCCACACCATGACATGCCACACCATGACAGGCCACACCATGACATGGCACATGACAGGTGAAACCATGCAATGCGACATCATGCCATGCCACACCATGCCATGCCACACCATGCCATGCCACACCATGCCATGCCACACCATGCCATGCCACACCATCACAAAACATACCATGCCATGCCACACCATCACAAAACACACCATGCCATGCCACACCTACCACACCGTGACATGGAAAAGTTGTGTCACACCATACAAAACCACACAATCTCACACCATACAAAACCACACAATCTCACAGACTATGCCATAATATTTTGTCGCAGAGCACAACCTAACATTCACACCATACTGCATTTAAAAACACGCCACACCAAACTACGTCACGCTACACTCCATCACAACAAATGCACTAAACCACGTCACACTATTACAAACAGCACTGTATCACGACAAGCTGTAGCATACTATGTCATACCACACCGTCCCGGACATCACATGCATCACATACTTCATCAGACCATACTGTATCACACCATACTGTATCACACCATACTGTATCACACCATACAATATCACACTGCACTATATCAAACTACACTGCATTGTTCCACACTGTGTCATACCGCACTATTGTATTACACTATATCATATCACCATCACACACTTTCATTCTACATTGTATCATACCACACAGCATCACAGCACGCAATCATGCCACACTGCATCACACCACACACTATCATCGCATCCTGTATCACTACATTGTAAAACACCATTCTCATCATGTCACACCGTATCACACCACTCTGTTTCACACCGCACAGTATATCACACAGCACAGTATTGTGCCACAATATTTCATTACACAGTACAAAACATACTACATCATACCACAAACATCATACTGCACAGCGTATCACACCACATTGCATCACCACACTGTATCACACTTCATAGTGACATACCACTGTATATACTACAATGTTATATACCACACCTGATCGCACCACAGTGTACCATACCATACAGTAACATACACTGGGTCTGATATGGATATAAAGGGCCACTGAACTGAGGGAACTGAGGGAGGGAACTGAGGGAAGGAACTGAGGGAGGAAACTGAGGGAAGGAACTGAGGGAAGGAACTGAGGGAGGAAACTGAGGGAAGGAACTGAGGGAAGGAACTGAGGGAGGAAACTGAGGGAAGGAACTGAGGGAAGGAACTGAGGGAGGAAACTGAGGGAAGGAACTGAGGGAGGGAACTGAGGGAAGGAACTGAGGGAGGGAACTGAGGGAAGGAACTGAGGGAGGAAACTGAGGGAGGAAACTGAGGGAGGAACCTGAGGGAAGGAACTGAGGGAGGGAACTGAGGGAAGGAACTGAGGGAGGGAACTGAGGGAGGGAACTGAGGGAGGGAACTGAGGGAGGGAACTGAGGGAAGGAACGGAGGGAGGGAACTGAGGGAAGGAACTGAGGGAGGGAACTGAGGGAGGGAACTGAGGGAAGGAACTGAGGGAAGGAACTGAGGGAAGGAACTGAGGGAAGGAACTGAGGGAGGGAACTGAGGGAAGGAACTGAGGGAAGGAACTGAGGGAGGGAACTGAGGGAGGGGAACTGAGGGAAGGAACTGAGGGAGGAAACTGAGGGAGGAACCTGAGGGAAGGAACTGAGGGAGGGAACTGAGGGAAGGAACTGAGGGAAGGAACTGAGGGAGGGAACTGAGGGAGGGAACTGAGGGAAGAGACTAAGGGAGGGAACTGAGGGAGGGAACTGAGGGAGGGAACTGAGGGAAGGAACTGAGGGAGGGAACTGAGGGAAGGAACTGAGGGAGGGAACTGAGGGAGGGAACTGAGGGAGGGAACTGAGGGAGGGAACTGAGGGAGGGAACTGAGGGAGGGGAACTGAGGGAAGGAACTGAGGGAAGGAACTGAGGGAAGGAACTGAGGGAAGGAACTGAGGGAAGGAACGGAGGGAGGGAACTGAGGGAAGGAACCGAGGGAGGGAACTGAGGGAAGGAACTGAGGGAGGGAACTGAGGGAGGGAACTGAGGGAAGGAACTGAGGGAAGGAACTGAGGGAAGGAACTGAGAGAAGGAACTGAGGGAGGGAACTGAGGGAAAGAACTGAGGGAAGGAACTGAGGGAGGGAACTGAGGGAAGGAACTGAGGGAAGGAACTGAGGGAAGGAACTGAGGGAAGGAACTGAGGGAAGGAACGGAGGGAGGGAACTGAGGGAAGGAACCGAGGGAGGGAACTGAGGGAAGGAACTGAGGGAGGGAACTGAGGGAGGAAACTGAGGGAGGAAACTGAGGGAGGGAACTGAGGGAGGGAACTGAGGGAGGAAACTGAGGGAGGGAACTGGGGGAAGGAACTGAGGGAGGGAACTGGGGGAAGGAACTGAGGGAAGGTAGAGAGGGAAGGCAGAGAGGGAAGCGAACAGAGGGAGGTGACAGAGGGAGGATACAGAGGGAAGCAAGCACCCCAACTTCACCTGCCAGCAGTAGGAGCAGCAGACAGCCTACTCCCTTTCGGAAACACCATCCTAAGAGGTTGTGCTTTGTCGGGCGCGGTGAGGCAGTGAAAAATCGCTTCCAGCCCAAGACTCAAATCCCACCCCTGACGTGGCTAGAGCTGACGCGAACCAGAGCCGCCGGCCGGTCGGCTCTGACGGTGTCCATTAGGCCTTGAACGCCAGATTGGGAACCTGAGCACCGAGTGCCGTGCCGCGGAGATTCCACCCACCACACCCCACCCGACAAGGCACATCCCCTGAGAATGCTGCCCCCTCAAGAAGTGAACTACCTGGTTGCTCCCATGCCTTACACCCACACACCCCACACTTCACCCCCATGCCTGCGTACCTGTACCTACCAGAGCCATGCAGAGCGCCATGATGCTGAGGCTGCTGGAAAGGAGGGGGGATGATTAGGAGAGGGCAGGACTCCTCTGTGGTCCAGGCAGGGTGCTGCTGGGAGGGAAGGGGAGGGAGAAGAGAGAGAGGAGGAGGTGAGTGAGAGGGTGCACTCCACTCTCCCGCCCTTGCTCCAGTGCTCCCACCTTCAGCCTGCAGGGGAGCAAGGGAGGGAGAAAGAGAGGGGAGGAATCAGAACACCACACCTCACCTGGTACCATACCAAACCTTTTACCACACCTCGCTCACACCATGCCTAGCCTAACCCCCTGTCCTGCCCCCCACCCCCCACTGCTGCTGTGCTGCTGCTTCTGCTGCTGCAACTGCTGCTGCCGGTCTGCTACTCTGCTGCCTCTGCTGCACTCTTCTCTTGATGCCGAGTGACCCAGTGGCAGGCAGAAAAGGGGGAGGGAGACAGGAGAGAAAGGGCAAAAGGTTAGTGATGTGACGTGAACAGAAAGATTTAAGTCAACAGAAAAACGCATAAGCTGACAAAGACAACAAGGGCAAAATGCAGAGGGAACTGAGGGGGGTGTAAGGCCTAAGGAGGGATTAAGCTTAGGGGCTTCAGAGCTAAGGGGGAGGGTCTGTGGCTTGCAAACCGGGCCCCAACCAGTGGCGCGTTCTTAGGGAGAAAACACGGAAGCACATGCGAAAATGATTCAGGAAGCAACGTGAGGAAAGAGCAGCAAGCAAGGGTGGTTCCAGGGAAGTGAAGGCACTTAGCTGGCGGATGCCGCTCCCCTGCCCCTCCCCTCCCCTGCTGCCGCCGCCGCCGCCGCCGCCGCCACCGCCGCCGCCGCCACCGCCGCCGCCGCCGCCACCACCGCTGCTGCTGCTGCCGCCGCAAGTGGCTTCGTCAAGGTGGCACAGAGCTGCCTCTGCTGCATTCAGAGGGACCTGGAAGGGGGCAGAAGGGAAGGAAGGAGAGGAGATGAGTGAGTGCAGGCCGTGAGGCAAGCAAGGGCGAAGCACAAGGATAAGCAGCAGAAGAGGCAGCATCAAAGACCCACACAGCAAAAAGTGCGGCAGAGAAGAGGTGGAAAGAGGCTTACCTTGAAGGGCCAAGCCCACGCCAATACTCTCCCTTGAGGCAGCGCGATTGCCATGCCGCACTGCTGCCTCCCTCCTGTCCCCTCCCGGTGCTGCCTCCCCTCCCTCCCTCCTGCACGGCCACAGGGGAGGGGCGTGGGGAAGCGTCGGTGTTGACCCCAGCGCCCCTCCCCTCCACCTGCAATGAACATGCACAGAGCCTGTCAGTGTGCAATCACGGGATGAAGCAGGATTGGCAGCTGTGATTTCAAAGGCAGCACACGTTGGGGAGAAGGGGCCACTGGTGGAGGCGAGAGCACAAGACACAAACCTTTAAGGGAACCAGGGGGAATATACCTGCAGTAGGGGTTGAACCTAATTGGGCTGTAATATTCTAGGGAGGGCTTAACCTGAGGGGTTTACCAAGAATAAGGGAAGGTCTGTGACTCGTGAACCGGACCCCAACCAGTGGCAAAGATTTCAGGGTTAGAACATAGAAACCCATGCAAAAACAACAACAGTGATTCAGCATGAGCAGTGAGCAGCAGGCAAGGGTGAGTCCAGGGAGGCGAAGGCACTTAGCTGGCAGCTGAAGAAGCGCCAAGAGATGCCGCCTTATGTCCCCCTCCCTCCCCTCCCCTCTCCTACTGCTTCCGCGCTCCCTGCTGCTCACACTGCCACAGCAGGTCCCTTCAGCTGTCTCTGCTGCATTGCGAGTGACCTATAAGGGGGCAGAAAGGAAGGGAAGGTCAAGTGGGGAGTGAGTGCAGGCCTTGAAACAGGCAAGGGCGAATCAAAGGGATGAGCGCGAGGGCAAGTTAGCAGAAAACCAGTGCAGCGGGAAAGAGAGGTACGAGGCTTACCTTGAGAGGCCAAGCCCATCCCGATACTCTCCCTTGCTGCAGTGGGATTGCCATGCTGCAGTGCTGCCTCCCTCCCGTCCCCACGAGTCCCTGCACGGCCACAGGGGAGGGGCGTGGGGAAGCGTCGGTGTTGACCCCAGCGCCCCTCCCCTCCACCTGCAACGCACACACACGGCGGTGGTCAGTATGCATGGTATGGGCTCAACACAAGCCAGAGAGCAGAACTGCCAAATGTGGAAGAGAAAGGGAGGGCCACTGGTTGAGGCCAGGCCACACGCCACAGACGCCAAGGGAACCTGCACCTGAGGGGGGGACCTGCACCTGAAGGGGGGACCTGCACCTGAGAGGGTTACCTGCACCTGAGAGGGTTACCTGCACCTGAGGAGATACCTGAAGTGTGGGGGTCTGTGGCATGTGAACCGCGCTGGACCAGTGGCATTGTTTCAAAGAAAAGAGCGTACAACCAGCAAACGAAATGACATGCAAAGAAGGTGAGGGCATGGAGGAGGGTTACTTAGCTGGTGGCGTGAGGGCGAGCTCAAGGCAGCTGCAGCACCACCAGCTGCCTCCCTCCACGGCAGCCCTCGTCCCAGCCTTCTCGTGTGTGCCCCTGCACGGCCACAGGGGAGGGGCGTGAGGGAGCGTCGGTGTTGACCCCACACCCCTCCCCGCCACCTGCAATGCGCACACACAGAGCTAGTCAGAGCGCAGTGGTGGGAGCAAGTTGAATGGGAAACTGTGACTTGAAATCCAGCGCAAGGGAAGGGAGGAGGAGCCACTGGTTGAGGCACGGCCACAAGCTGCAGACCCAAGGGCACCTGAAAAAGAACCTGAGGGGTGTACCTGCACCTGAAGGGGTTACCTGCACCTGAGAGGGTTACCTGATGGGGGTCAGTAGCATGTGAACCGTGCTCAACCAAGGCATTGTTTCAAAGGGAAAGACAAATGCACAACCGGCAAAGGAACTGGCAGCAAGAAAGCAACAAGCCATGATGTGGCGGGCAAGGGTGAGGGCATGGAAGTGGGTGACTTAGCTGATAGCGTGAGGGCGAGCTCAAGGCAGCTGCAGCACCACCAGCTGCCTCCCTCCGCAGCAGCCCTCCTCCAGGTGCCTCCTCCCTGCACGGCCACAGGGGAGGGGCGTGAGGGAGCGTCGGTGTTGACCCCACACCCCTCCCCGCCACCTGCAATGCGCACACACAGAGCTAGTCAGAGCGCAGTGGTGGGAGCAAGTTGAATGGGAAACTGTGACTTGAAATCCAGCGCAAGGGAAGGGAGGAGGAGCCACTGGTGGAGGCACGGCCACAAGCTGCAGACCCAAGGGCACCTGAAAAAAAACCTGAGGGGTGTACCTGCACCTGAAGGGGATACCTGCACTGCACCTAAGGGGGTTACCTGAAGTGAGGGGGTCTGAGGAACAGATGCAAATCGTGCTCAACCAGTGGCAGTGTTTCAAAGGGAAGGACGAAAGCACAACCGGCAAAGGAACTGGCAGCAAGAAAGCAACAGTGTGAAAACGACAAGAGTGATTCAGTATGAGCAGTGAGCAGCAGGCAAGAGTGAGTCCAGGGAGGTGAGAGCACTTAGCTGGCAGCTGAAGAGCCGCCGAGAGATGCTGCCTCATGTCTTCTTCCCTCCCCTCCCCTCCCCTACTGCTTCCGCGCCCCCTGCTGCTGACGCTGCCACAGCAGGTCCCTTCAGCTGTCTCTGCTGCATTGCGAGTGACCTGGAGGGGGGCAGAACGGAAGGGAAGGTCAAGTGGGGAGTGAGTGCAGGCCTTGAAACAGGCACGGGCGAATCAAAGGGATGAGCGCAAGAGGGCAAGTTAGCAGAAAACGAGTGCACCTGAACCTGCACCTGAACCTGAACCTGAGGGGGAGTGGGCTCAAGTGGAGTGTGGTGGGAGGGGCGATACTGCAACCTCGACCGTTGATGAGGCCGGCGCTGCTGCCCCGCTGCCCGCGCTCCTGCTGCCCGCCCTGGTGCTCCCCTCGCCTGCTGCTCGCCTGCTGCCCTCCCCTTAACTTGTGAATGCCTGGCAGGTAAGGGATGGGAGGGCAGGGAGGGGAGGGAGGGCAGGGCGGAAAGGAAAGGCAGCTGAATGTAAGAGGGGTTGCAATGGAGAAAAGTGTCAAACAAACGTGCAACAGCAGAAACGACGGTGCATGTGACGCCAACCACAACCCCACAAGAGCCGCTACCAACCTGAACCTGCACCTGAACCTGAACCTGAACCTGAACCTGAACCTGAGGGGGAGTGGGCTCAAGTGGAGTGTGGTGGCAGGGGCGATACTGCAACCTCAACCGTTGATGAGGGCGCCCCTGCTGCCCGCCCTGGTGCTCCCCTCGCCTGCTGCACTCGCTCTGAATTGTGAAGGCCTGGCAGGGAAGGGAGGGGAGGGGAGAGAGGGAGGAAAGGAAAGGCAGCAGAGAGTAAGAGGGGTTGCAATGGAGAAAAGTGTCAAACACACGTGCAACAGCAGAAACGACAGTGCATGTGACGCCAACCACAACCCCACAAGAGCCGCTACCAACCTGAACCTGAACCTGAGGGGGAGTGGGCTCGAGTGGGGTGTGGTGGCAGGGGCGATACTGCAACCTCAACCGTTGATGAGGCCGGCGCTGCTGCCCCGCTGCCCGCGCTCCTGCTGCCCGCCCTGGTGCTCCCCTCGCCTGCTGCTCGCCTGCTGCACTCCCCCTGGCTTGTGAAGGCCTGGCAGGGAAGAGATGGGAGGGCAGGGAGGGGAGGGAGGGCAGGGCGGAAAGGAAAGGCAGCCGAAAGTAAGAGGGGTTGCAATGGAGAAAAGTGTCAAGCACACGTGCAACAGCAGAAACGACAGTGCATGTGACGCCAACCACAACCCCACAAGAGCCGCTGAACCTGCACCTGAACCTGCACCTGAACCTGAACCTGAGGGGGAGTGGGCTCGAGTGGGGTGTGGTGGCAGGGGCGATACTGCAACCTCAACCGTTGATGAGGCCGGCGCTGCTGCCCCGCTGCCCGCGCTCCTGCTGCCCGCCCTGGTGCTCCCCTCGCCTGCTGCTCGCCTGCTGCACTCCCCCTGGCTTGTGAAGGCCTGGCAGGGAAGGGAGGGGAGGGGAGGGAGGGCGGAAAGGAAAGGCAGCCGAAAGTAAGAGGGGTTGCAATGGAGAAAAGTGCCAAGCACACGTGCAACAGCAGAAACGACAGTGCATGTGACGCCAACCACAACCCCACAAGAGCCGCTACCAACCTGAACCTGCACCTGAACCTGCACCTGAACCTGAACCTGAGGGGGAGTGGGCTCGAGTGGGGTGTGGTGGCAGGGGCGATACTGCAACCTCAACCGTTGATGAGGCCGGCGCTGCTGCCCCGCTGCCCGCGCTCCTGCTGCCCGCCCTGGTGCTCCCCTCGCCTGCTGCTCGCCTGCTGCCCTCCCCCTGGCTTGTGAAGGCCTGGCAGGTAAGGGATGGGAGGGCAGGGAGGGGAGGAAGTGCAGGGCGGAAAGGAAAGGCAGCCGAAATTAAGAGGGGATGCAATGCAGGAAAGTGTCAAACACACGTGCAACAGCAGAAACGACAGTGCATGTGACGCCAACCACAACCCCACAAGAGCCGCTACCAACCTGAACCTGCACCTGAACCTGCACCTGAACCTGAACCTGAGGGGGAGTGGGCTCGAGTGGGGTGTGGTGGCAGGGGCGATACTGCAACCTCAACCGTTGATGAGGCCGGCGCTGCTGCCCCGCTGCCCGCGCTCCTGCTGCCCGCCCTGGTGCTCCCCTCGCCTGGTGCTCCCCTCGCCTGCTGCTCGCCTACTTCCGTCCCCTTGGCTTGGGCTCGCCTGGCAGGAAAGGGATGGAAAGACAGGGAGGGGAGGTAGGGGAGGGAAGCGCCGTGAGGAACGAGGCGAAGGCAGCGGGGGAGGTGGGAGCGAGAG
Organism: Closterium sp. Yama58-4; assembly: GCA_947470075.1. Lineage (NCBI taxonomy): Eukaryota > Viridiplantae > Streptophyta > Zygnematophyceae > Desmidiales > Closteriaceae > Closterium > Closterium sp. Yama58-4. The sequence goes on along the minus strand of CANIUD010000192.1, from coordinate 100,332 downwards.
TGAAATGGGGAATGGGCAGTGCAGCGTGCGAGACGGCGGGAACAAAAGGCAAGACAAGGAAGGGGCCACTGGAGGGGCACATCTACAAGCCACAGACCCCCAGGGGAACCTGAGGGGGCTGTAAGGCTTTAGGGGGGCTGAACCTGTACCTGATGGGTTTACCTGCAATGAGGGGTGGGGGTCTGTTGCTTGTGAGGCGGGCCCCAGCCAGTGGCGGGTATTTCAGGGAGAAACGGTGAGCAGCAACGGTGGACAGCAAGCGAGGGATAGAGGAGGGAGGAGAAGGCACTTAGCTGGCGGTTGAAGAAGCACCGAGCGCTGATGCTGCTGCTGCCGCAGCTGCTGCTCACCCCCACGCCAACGGAGGCACAACCGTGCGACCATTTCGCCATGAATCGAATCGCGGACGACGATTTTGTCGTGGTGCGACGCGATTTCGCCGAGGTACGTCGCGCGGACTACGACCTCGTTGTGGTTCGTCGCGCGGGCGACGATTTCGCCAGGATAAGTCGCGCGGACGACGATTTCGCCGAGGTACGTCGCGCGGACGACAATTTCGCCGGGGTACGTCGCGCGGACGACGATCTCGCAGTGCGACAACGCGGGGACGATCTCGATAGCGTCGCCAGTAGCATCTGAACATAGACAACGCAGAAAAAACGGGGAATGACGGTTACGAATGTGACATTAACGAGGTTCAGGACGTGGTGCATCGAATGCAACTCAGAGGCTCTAGGGGATGAGAGAGCAACGGGAAAGGCGGTGGCAAAAGCAACTGAGAGTCGTACCGAAGCATTCGCGGAAATCTTCAGGGAAGAGGCGACGAACGGTCGGCGGACGGTCGAAGCAAAGAATACCGATTCGTACGGATAAGGAATCGCGGCGCCACGGCATCACGTGTTTGGTCGCGCGGGTGCATCTGACGTGGGTGAGACAGTAAGTGCGGATCGGGGAAGGAGCATATGAGATGTGCGAAAGCGAACGTGAAATCTCGTCAAATGAAAACTAGAAATTGACACTGAATTCTCGCCGCGAAGAAACGTTATAGGAAGACTAACCTTGTCGGACGAACTATTCGGACATTATTGCGTCATCGCCGTCTCAACAGCACGGAGAAGACGAATCCCCGCTGGAAACGCTACCGTGGAAAACGCAGCGAGCGAGCGATCGCACGAAAAGCCAAACGCGAGAACAAATAGCCTCGAGAAAGGTAGAAATCATTGCCAGCGAGAGCAGACGTATCTCCAAAACTAGTCTCGAGCAAGAGAAACATGCGGAGAAAACGCGGTGAGAAGCTCTAGTCGAGAGGCTCTAGTCGAGAAGCATGGAGAAGTTTGGCGTTGGGAGAAATGAAAATGGGATTGAGTTGTGGCTGTTGGGTTGGTTGGCCCGTTCCGAATTCCCTGAAACGTAATCGGCACACTAGTTGGCCATGTTAAGCACGGTTGAAATGGTTGCAAAGTGGTTTGAAATGCCAGAGTGCTCCCAGTTTCTGCTGGGAGTCACAGCAATGGTTCAGCACAGCCCAGGGTTATCACAACCAATCCAGAGGTGGGGCCAAGCGGCGGAGGGGGAGGCACCGCCCACAAGATTCTCCCGCGAAATTCCGCGAGCACGGAAGATTTTGTACGAACGGCCAAGTCACGAAAATCGAGTGCGACGAACGAAATAGCACTGGCGACGTGATGGCTGTTTCGCTTGTGTGCCGCGAGCAGTCCACTGCTCAAACGACAGATTTTGCGAAACACGCGGGTGTCGCCAAGAACGTCGAGGCTAACGGTTCCGGCAAGAATACCCGTCAAGTAGCGCGGGCTTGTGAATGCGCTCCCCCAAAAAGCCTGACACGAAGCAAAGAAGGCAGATTCAGGAGTTTTGCGGAGCGCGGGGCTGCTGCTCCAACGGGATGCCTGCAGACGGCGCAATTTGGGGAACAGCATCTGATGCGACATCCGCAACATCATCGACCTCGCAACATATTCGTGATCTAGCGAACAAAATGAACTAATGCAATATATGTACTTTTGAGTATTCTTTGATTTGATGGAATGACACACAATCAGCTAACCATAAATTCATTACATCTGCAACAATGAGAACCTCTCATATATTTATATCGCTGAAATCTGCTCTTGAATAGTTTCAACTAACTCTAAGCAGCACAAACTGGATATTATTGAATGGTAAGCTTTATCACAGTAGTGATTACTCATGCATTTTAGTCCCAGCACCAGAGTCCAGCAGTGAGGGCAAATCTCTCGACAGCAGCCGTCAAGCCATCATGGTCGTTAGAGTTCGACACATGGTCTGCCACTGCCTTGACCAAAGGGCCAGCATTTGCCATTGCCACACCCAAACCAACCATCTGGAGCATCTCAATGTCATTTTCGCCTGCCACATGCACAGAAACGCACACTCGGAAACACACAGTCACCAACAGTCACACATTCCCAATCTCAATGTCATACTCACCTGCCAGATACGCAGGCACACACACACAGAGTCACCAAGAGTCACATATTCCCAATCTCAATGTCATACTCACTTGCCAGGTGCACATTCGCAAGCACCTATACACACACACAGTCACCAACAGTCACATACTCCCAATCTCATGTCATTCTTACCGGCCAGATATACTGTCACACACACTTATACACACACGTAGTCACGAACACACACTTATACACACACATACACACACACTTATACAAACACACACTTATTGTCATTGTCACACACACACACTTATACAAACACAAACTTACTGTTATTATCACACGCACACTTATACAAACACACGCTTACTATCATTGTCATACATCCGTCACTTACCAACACAAAGTCATTCTCCCCACAAAGATGCACAGTCACTCACACTTCTACACACACACAGAGTCACCACAAACATTCACATGTACTCACTCGCTTCCACATGTGCAATCACTCAATCACATGTACTTCACATCTCAATCGCAAGAGAGCCCGCTGCACTTCCTCCACATGTGTGGATCCTAGCACGTTTTGAGGCTAGAAGCGCTCGCAGTGAGCGTTTTTCTTCTACCAGGTCACGTGGCTGCGCTTGTCTAGGCCTCTTGCCAAGCCAGCAAGGGCGTGGAAGGGTTGCTAGCATCATTGGTCATCGGCTCTTGAGAATGAAGAGCGCCCGCTGCACTTCCTCCACATGTGTGGATCCTAGCGCGTTTTGAGGCTAGAAGCGCTCGCAGTGAGTGTTTTTCTTCTACCAGGTCACGTGGCTGCGCTTGTCTAGGCCTCTTGCCAAGCCAGCAAGGGCGTGGAAGGGTTGCTAGCATCATTGGTCATCGGCCCTTAAGAATGAAGAGCGCCCGCTGCACTTCCTCCACATGTGTGGATCCTAGCGCGTTTTGAGGCTAGAAGCGCTTGCAGTGAGCGTTTTTCTTCTACCAGGTCACATGGCTGCGCTTGTCTAGGCCTCTTGCCAAGCCAGCAAGGGCGTGGAAGGGTTGCTAGCATCATTCATCATCTGCCCTTGAGAATGAACAGCGCCCGCTGCTCTTCCTCCACATGTGTGGATCCTTGAGCGTTTTTCTTCTACCAGGTCACGTGGCTGCGCTTGTCTAGGCCTCTTGCCAAGCCAGCAAGGGCGTGGAAGGGTTGCGAGCATCATTGGTCATCGGCCCTTGAGAATGAAGAGCGCCCGCTGCACTTCCTCCACATGTGCGGATCCTAGTGCGTTTTGAGGCTAGAAGCGCTCGCAGTGAGCGTTTTTCTTCTACCAGGTCACGTGGCTGCGCTTGTCTAGGCCTCTTGCCAAGCCAGCAAGGGCGTGGAAGGGTTGCTAGCATCATTGGTCATCGACCCTTGAGAATGAAGAGCGCCCGCAGCACTTGTTCCACAAGTGCGGATCCTAGCGCGTTTTGAGGCTAGAAGCGCTCGCAGTGAGCGTTTTTCTTCTACCAGGTCACGTGGCTGCGCTTGTCTAGGCCTCTTGCCAAGCCAGCAAAGGCGTGGAAGGGTTGCAAGCATCATTGGTCATCGGCCCTTGAGAATGAAGAGCGCCCGCTGCACTTCCTGCACATGTGCGGATCCTAGCGCGTTTTGAGGCTAGAAGCGCTCGCAATGAGCGTTTTTCTTCTACCAAGTGACGTGGCTGCGCTTGTCTAGGCCTCTTGCCAAGCCAGCAAGGGTGTGGAAGGGTTGCTAGCATCATTGGTCATCGGCCCTTGAGAATGAAGAGCGCCCGCTGCACTTCCTGCACATGTGCGGATCCTAGCGCGTTTTGAGGCTAGAAGCGCTCGCAGTGAGCGTTTTTCTTCTACCAGGTCACGTGGCTGCGCTTTTCTAGGCCTCTTGCCAAGCCAGCAAGGGCGTGGAAGGGTTGCGAGCATCATTGGTCATCGGCCCTTGAGAATGAAGAGCGTCCGCTGCACTTCCTCCACATGTGCTGATCCTAGCGCGTTTTGAGGCTAGAAGCGCTCGCAGTGAGCGTTTTTCTTCTACCAGGTCACGTGGCTGCGCTTGTCTAGGCCTCTTGCCAAGCCAGCAAGGGCGTGGAAGGGTTGCGAGCATCATTGGTCATCGGCCCTTGAGAATGAAGAGCGCCCGCTGCACTTCCTCCACATGTGTGACCAGCGAGCATCGTGACTAGCGAGCATCGTGACTAGCATCGTGAGCATCGTGATTGACATCGTGAGAATGTAAACCGTTAAGATGTATAAGTAAATTTCAAATAAATTCCTTTATCAATCCGTTAAAATGATTGAAACCAGTCATTCTAAAAATAGATTGTTCAATGAGATCATAGAAAAACATAATAATACTAAGAGAAGCTAATCTAAAGAGGAAAAATAAAATTGATAACCTAGTAGATTTAGCTAGCTTATGGATGTAATAAATCGCTACAACGCAATGGCGCAACGATCGAGCGGCGTAATGATTGAGCGGCGCAGCGACGCAACGACGCATCAAGGCAACAACGCAACGGCGCAACAATCTGACGGTGCAATGATGACATACGATGTAATAAATCGCAACAGCGCAACGACTCAATGGCGGATCTGCATTTACTAGAAATACTACATATTATAATGTATGTTCCATTTTAGACTAGCTAGTATATGTGGCACATTGTAATAATATTGGAACATTGTAATATCGTGACAAACGAGCATCGTGACTTGCGGGCATCGTTACCAGCGAGCATCGTGACTATCGAGCATCGTGACTAGCGAGCATCGTGACTACCGAGCATCGTGACTAGCGAGCATCGTGACTAGCGAGCATCGTGACCAGCGAGCATCGTGACTAGCGAGCATCGTGACCAGCGAGCATCGTGACTAGCGAGCATCGTGACCAGCGAGCATCGTGATTAGCGAGCATCGTGACTAGCGAGCATCGTGACTAGCGAGCATCGTGACTAGCATCGTGAGCATCGTGATTGACATCGTGAGAATGTAAAACCGTTAAGATGTTAAGTAAAATTCAAATAAATTCCTTTATAAATCTGTTAAAATGATTGAAACCAATTATTCTAAAAATAGATTGTTCAATGAGATCATAGAAAAACATAATAATACTAAGAGAAGCTAATCTAGAGAGGAAAAAAAATAAATTGATAACCTAGTAGATTTAGCTAGCATATGGATGTAATTAATCAATACAACGCAATGACAAAACGATCGAGCGGCGTAATGATTGAGCGACGCAGCGACGCAACGACGCAACGAGGCAACAACGCAACGGCGCAACGATCCGACGGTGCAATGATGACATACGATGTAATAAATCGCAACAGCGCAACGACTCAATGGCGGATCTGCATTTACTAGAAATACTACATATTATAATGTATGTTCCATTTTAGACTAGCTAGTATATGTGGCACATTGTAATAATATTGGAACATTGTAATATCGTGACCAGCGATCATCGTGACAAGCGAGCATCGTGACTAGCGAGCATCATGACCAGCGAGCATCGTGACTAGCGAGCATCGTGACCAGCGAGCATCGTGACCAGCGAGCATCGTGACCAGCGAGCATCGTGATTAGCGAGCATCGTGACCAGCGAGCATCGTGACCAGCGAGCATTGTGACAATCAAGCATCGTGACTAGCGAGCATCGTGACCAGCGAGCATCGTGACCAGCGAGCATCATGACTAGCGAGCATCGTGTCCAGCATCGTGAGCATCGTGATTGACATTGCAAGAATATAAAACCGTGGTAAGAGGTATAAATTCCTTTATCAATCCGTTAAAATGATTGAACCCAATTATTTTGAAAATAGATTGTTCAGTGAGATCATGTTATTTTAGACTTGTAAATCCGCGGGCTGGCGGAAGCGCTCCACCAAATTCGCTGACACATCACTAAAAGATCCGCCAAATCAGGGTCCGTTCCTGGCCAGTGTCAAACTTCCGATGTTCCCGGGATGACACGAAGCTCGCCCCACAGCTCGCCCCACTTCGGGTCTTCCCTAAAAAATTTGCCCCTGGCTCGGAAAACACGAAGTTTGGCCGGAAGTTTGACACGCGCCAGGAATGCACCCTGAGGGTTTCCGCGGAGCCCTTCCCCAGGTTCCGGTTGCCAAGCCAACGGATAGGCTGCGGGATGCGCAATTTTGTGAAATTTTGCGGGAACCTCGCGCCAAAGCTTACGAGATTTTAGGATCATTTGATCTTAGAATTGATCCAACGGTCGTAATGTCTTCGTCCCCATATGCGCAGTATCTTGCTGCTCTCATAGAACAATGTCACGCTCGCTAGCTTTTGCCGCTGCTGGGGGTCAAGTTTTCTGTCGGCCAAAGCGGTTCAGCATACGAAACCCACTAGTATCGCGCTCAACTCCTCAAACCCACTGGCACTGTCAGAAAGCGCTCGGGATTCTCAACCACATGAGCGAAGTAACCACCTCTTCGTACCTCAGACAAATCGCTTCGCCTTTCTAAGAAACCACTTCGCCCACTCCCATCCCGTTTTCGCCACAGCCGCTAATTTTCGGATCCCCCTCACACTTTCCCTCCCAACAGTTTACCTCACTTGTGTGATTCCTCCTCACTTGTGTGATTCCTCGCCTCACGCCATTCAGTTTACCGCCAGGCAGCCGTGCTTCTGCCCTGAGCACCTCCTCTCAACCTGGTTGCTTGCCTCTAGCCATTTTTCGCCTCGTTCGCCTCGTCCGTCTTGCCAAGCGGTAGCAAAGCAGGGTTGCCTCATTTTCTTCTGCTCACTTCTCACTTTCCACCTGCCTCCGGCGACGCAAGCTCTGCTGCTGCTCCATGTGCGGCCCACTTGGAACGGCGTTTATCTGTTCAACTCACACGCTATAGCAATCTCTGCCTACTCCAATCGCTCCTATTCCGGCAACGCCAAAACCAATGCTGCAAAGCCACCAGTTTCCGAGTCGCCCGTTCAAAGCGCAGCAATGCGTTCTCCAGCAAAGCGTTCCCCAGCAAAGCGTTCCCCAGCAATGCGTTTCCTATCAAGTCGGCGGACGCCAAGCAGTGAGCATCGACTTCGCAATGCGTCGAGTCGACGCGGATTCGAGAAGGCGGCGCGCCTAATGTCGCCAATTCCGCGCTGGTGGTGAGTGGCGGGGAGACGCTTTTGAGGGAGCTAGTAGGCTTCCGCCGCGTAGAGCGTCTGCAGTCCGTTCCCGGAACAAATTCCTGGCCCCCAAAACATGCCCACAATCGTAGCATAGTTTCAGGTATGCTACATGAGCATTGTTCGAACTGCTTCTAATCATGTAGGGAACTATGTTCCGAAGGTTGGGTTTCTGGAGAGCCACCCACAGTCAGACCCGTTTCAGTGTTAAAGTTCATCTTCACGCAATTGTTCATATTTTTGTCGTTCAATTGTTCACGGGTTGTGCCGCTTCGAGTCGGTTCTTTCCGCGCTGCCACTAACCTTTCCTCTCCTCCATCTTTCTCCCGCCCTCTCCCTCTCTCCTGTTCTCCCGTCTCTCCCGTCTCTCCCGTTCTCTCCCTCTCGGCCGAGCGACCCGCGGAGCGGAGACCGTCGCCGCTGCTCGCAACGCCGCTGCTCGCCACCCGACGCGACGGTTGTGGCGGTCGCCGGCGATTCGCGAAGAGCTGTTCCAAGCTGACAGTTTTCGTCAACTCCGCGAACGACGGTCTGGACCGTCCGCGCGCGACGCGATGCGATGGAGTGAGCGAGAAACACCGTGTGGGCGACAACGGCGCGCTGCTGGTGATACGCGCGACGGCGGAGGCGATACCGCCGGCGAGCGAGGTTCGAGCAGCTCTCTCGCGACGAGCCTTGGCCGCTCGCGGCGTGACATGCGATCGGTCGGTGCTTGATAGGGGAGCGAGCGGGTGGGAGATGGCGGATAGCGCGGCGAGAAGGCGATGCTGCTGGGCTGAGCAGAGCGGGCTATGACGACTTGCAGCGCCGTGCGATGGATTGGCGAGGAAACCAGGATTGGCGAACAAATGTTGCCGCACGAGGTACGTCGCCAACTCTTCGCAGACATATTCTTGCATCACCATGAAATTTTCAGTTCACCGATTAGCACCGAGAGAGTTTGCGTTTCTTGTTCAATCCCGTTCACCGCTCTCTTTCTGATCCTCTTATTTTGCGCGCACCGCAGGCCGTGCAGCACGCACAGTCTTATCCGCGCATCGCTCGCGCCATGTCTTCGCATCGGCGTTCGCTGAAACGGCCATTCGCGCGTGAATCGTTTCAGTGCGAGGTAGTAGCTCGCCGAGATAGAAGCCCGCCGAGATAGTACCCCACGAGATAGTAGGCCGCCGAGATAGTAGCCCGCGAGATAGTAGGCCGCCGAGATAGTAGCCCGCGAGATAGTAGCTCGCCGAGATAGTTGCCCGTCGAACAGCGGCGGCTGTCCGCGCTTCGTCGCACGGGATGCGTTCGCGCGCGCATCGGCGCACGGCGCGACGGCCGGCCGCGGGCCGTCGCGACGGCGAGGCGTTGGGCGCATGTGGAGCGGCAAGGCATGTCGGCGCATCTCCGCCCGGCGCGGCTGTCGTTGGCGCGGCTGTCGTTGGCGCATCGTCGCACGGCGCAACGCCCGCCCGCGCATCCACGCATGGCGCGATATCGAGCGCGCGCCGTCGCACGGCGCGACCTGGACGTGCGCGCATGTGGCGGGAGGCGGGAAACGCGGCAGCAGAGGGCCGGAGTAGGCGAGCGGCGGAGGGGCGGAGGGCGGAGGGCGGAGGAGCGCGGTCACTGCAAGCAAGGCGCGCGCACTCTCCCCCTCGCCCTCACTCGCTCCGCTGCTTCCTGCTCACCCTGCAGCTAAGTACTCGCCCCGCCCCACCCTCCCTGCTTGCCCTGCTCCCATTCCCCTCCGCATCAACTCCTGCATCTGCTTGGGCCGCGCCTCACCACCCACACACCTCGTCAATACTTCAGGCTACAGCAGGTAACCCCTCAGGTTCATGTTCAGGTTGAGCCCTGAACATGAAAGGGCTAGAGCCCTTACAGCCCCCTCAGGTGGACTTTCAGGTGCCCCCAGGTTAAACTGTCAAGTGCAGCCCTCAGGTGGCCCCAAGTTACTCCCCAGGTGCGTGGCATGTGAAGAGGCTGTGAGTCGGCTGCTATGTCCATTCACACTCCACACTCCTCATTCCCTCATCACACCGCATCAACGAATCACCTCATTCCTCGCTGCTCTGCCCGTCCTGCCTTCCTTGCGTGCCAGGCATGGCTTGCACTCTCCAATCCCAATCGCACTCTCCAATCCCCATCTCACTCTCGCTCCCACCTCCCCCACTGCCTTCACCTCATCCTCACGGCGCTCCCCTCGCTGCCCTCCCCTCCCCGCCCTGCCCTCCCTGCCCGCCCTGCCCTCCCCGCCTTGACCTCCCTCCTCGCCCTGCCCTCCCTGCCTGCCAAGGGGACGGCAGCAGGCGAGCAGCAGGCGAGGGGAGCACCAGGGCGGGCAGCAGGAGCGCGGGCAGCGGGGCAGCAGCGCCGGCCTCATCAACAATTGAGGTTGCAGTATCGCCCCTGCCACCACACTCCACTCGAGCCCACTCCCCCTCAGGTTCAGGTTCAGGTTCAGGTGCAGGTTCAGGTTGGTAGCGGCTCTTGTGGGGTTGTGGTTGGCGTCACATGCACCGTCTTTCTCACTGCTGCCAGAGACTTCTTGTTTAAAAGAGTCGCTCCCTCCCTCCTGCCTCTTACTATCGCCCTATCTCCCTCTCCCTTCTCTGCCTCGCAGGTCCGTCCCTTCAAGCCCCGCTCGCCCTGCCCACTCTCCATTGAAGCACCCCCTCCGCCTGCACCACACAATCAGCTAAGTATCCGTTCCCCCATGCCCGCACCCTTTCCTGCCATTCCATTTCTTTCGTTTCATCTGCTGTTGCTCCGTCTTCTTGAAACCATGCCACTGCTTGAGAACTGCTCACATGTTACAGACCCCCCTGCTTCAGGTAATTTTCTCAGGTAACCCCTTCAGGTGCAGGTACACCCCTCAGGTTTTTTTTCAGGTGCCCTTGGGTCTGCAGCTTGTGGCCGTGCCTCAACCAGTGGCTCCTCCCTTTGCTCTTGCGCTGGATTTCAAGTTACAGTCTCCCCTTTCAATTTTCTCCCACCACCGCGCTCTGACTAGCTCTGTGTGTGCGCATTGCAGGTGGCGGGGAGGGGTGTGGGGTCAACACCGACGCTCCCTCACGCCCCTCCCCTGTGGCCGTGCAGGGAGGAGGCACCTGGAGGAGGGCTGCTGCGGAGGGAGGCAGCTGGTGGTGCTGCAGCTGCCTTGACCTCGCCCTCACGCTATCAGCTAAGTCACCCACTTCCATGCCCTCACCCTTGCCCGCCACATCATGGCTTGTTGCTTTCTTGCTGCCAGTTCCTTTGCCGGTTGTGCATTCGCCTTCCCTTTGAAACAATGCCACTGGTTGAGCTCGGTTTACATGCCTCAGACCCCCTCTCTTCAGGTATCTCCTCAGGTGCAGGTAACCCTCTCAGGTGCAGGTCCCCCCTTCAGGTGCAGGTTCCCTTGGCGTCTGTGGCGTGTGGCCTGGCCTCAACCAGTGGCCCTCCCTTTCTCTTCCACAATTGGCAGTTTCCGGTCTCTGCCTTGTGTTGAGCCCATACCATGCATACTGACCACCGCCGTGTGTGTGCGTTGCAGGTGGAGGGGAGGGGCGCTGGGGTCAACACCGACGCTTCCCCACGCCCCTCCCCTGTGGCCGTGCAGGGACTCGTGGGGACGGGAGGGAGGCAGCACTGCAGCATGGCAATCCCACTGCAGCAAGGGAGAGTATCGGGATGGGATTGGCCTCACAAGGTAAGCCTCTTACCTCTCTTCCCCGCTGCACTCGTTTTCTGCTAACTTGCCCTCTTGCGCTCATCCCTTTGATTCGTCCGTGCCTGTTTCAAGGCCTGCACTCACTCCCCACTTGACCTTCCCTTCCGTTCTGCCCCCCTCCAGGTCACTCGCAATGCAGCAGAGACAGCTGAAGGGACCTGCTGTGGCAGCGTCAGCAGCAGGGGGCGCGGAAGCAGTAGGGGAGGGGAGGGGGGGGAAGAAGACATGAGGCAGCATCTCTCGGCGGCTCTTCAGCTGCCAGCTAAGTGCTCTCACCTCCCTGGACTCACTCTTGCCTGCTGCTCACTGCTCATACTGAATCACTCTTGTCGTTTTCACACTGTTGCTTTCTTGCTGCCAGTTCCTTTGCCGGTTGTGCATTCGCCTTCCCTTTGAAACACTGCCACTGGTTGAGCACGATTTGCGTTCCTCAGACCCCTTCACTTCAGGTAACCCCCTTAGGTGCAGTGCAGGTAACCCCTTCAGGTGCAGGTACACCCCTCAGGTTTTTTTTCAGGTGCCCTTGGGTCTGCAGCTTGTGGCCGTGCCTCCACCAGTGGCTCGTCCTCCCATCCCTTGCACTGGATTTCAAGTCACAGTTTCCCATTCAACTTGCTCCCACCACTGCGCTCTGACTAGCTCTGTGTGTGCGCATTGCAGGTGGCGGGGAGGGGTGTGGGGTCAACACCGACGCTCCCTCACGCCCCTCCCCTGTGGCCGTGCAGGGAGGAGGCACCTGGAGGAGGGCTGCTGCGGAGGGAGGCAGCTGGTGGTGCTGCAGCTGCCTTGAGCTCGCCCTCACGCTATCAGCTAAGTCACCCACTTCCATGCCCTCACCCTTGCCCGCCACATCATGGCTTGTTGCTTTCTTGCTGCCAGTTCCTTTGCCGGTTGTGCATTTGTCTTTCCCTTTGAAACAATGCCATTGGTTGAGCACAGTTCACATGCTACAGACCCCCACTCTTCAGATAACCCTTTCAGGTGCAGGTAACCCTCTCATGTGAAGGTACACCCCTCAGGTTTTTTTTCAGGTGCCCTTGGGTCTGCAGCTTGTGGCCGTGCCTCAACCAGTGGCTCCTCCTCCCTTCCCTTGTGCTGGATTTCAAGTCACTGTTATTCATTCGACTTGCTCCCACCACCGCGCTCTGACTAGCTCTGTGTGTGCGCATTGCAGGTGGCGGGGAGGGGTGTGGGGTCAACACCGACGCTCCCTCACGCCCCTCCCCTGTGGCCGTGCAGGTGGCAGTGGTGGGAGGGGAGGGGGGCAGCACTCCACTCGGCTGGGATGGAATGGGAGAGTATCGGGATGGGGTCGTCTGGAACAAGGTGAGCCACTTTTCCCCTCCCTGCTACAGATGCCTCATTACCCTCTCTTCAATTCTGCATTCTCGTTTTTGTCCACTCTAGTGTTTTTCGGTCTACTTGAGTGTTTCCTTGATGCCAACTTACTCGCTCCTCCTGCCCCTCCTCTCCCGTCCCTCCCCACCCCCCGCCGCCTCCCCTCTTTCTGCCCGCTACCAGGTCACTTGGCAACAAGAGAAAATTGCAGAAGAGGAAGCAGAGTAGCAGACTGGCAGGAGCAGTTGCAGCAGCAGAAGCAGCGGCGGCAGCAGCAGTAGCAGCGGTGGGGGTGGGGGGTTAGGGGCAGGCTAGGCTAGCTGAAGCTGTGGGGAGGTGTGGTATCAGGTATGGTACAGTAACAGGTGAGGTAAGGTATTAGGTCCGATTCTCTCCTCTCTCTCTTCCCCATCCCCCCCTTGACTTTCTTACAGCTGAGAGTGGGAGCACTGGAAAGGAGAGTGGAGTCCACCCTCTCACTCACCTCCTCCTCTCTTCGTTCTCCCTCCCTTCACTCCCAGCAGCACCCTGCCTGGATCACAGAGGAGTCCTGCCCCCCCCCCTCCTAATTACCCCCCCTCCTTCCCAGCAGCCTCAGCATCATGGCGCTCTGCACGGCTCAGGTAAGTACAGGTAAGTAGAGGTAAGGAGGCATGGGGGTGAAGTGTGGGGTGGGTGGGTGGGGGAGCATGGGAGCAAGCGGGGAGTTCACTGCCTTAGGGGCAGCATCTCCTGGGGTTGTGTCTTGTGGTGGTGGGGTGTGGTGGGTGGAATCTGCGCGGCACGGCACTCGGTGCTCAAGTAACCGATCTGGCGTTCAAGGCCTAATGGACACCGTCAGAGCCGACCGGCCGGCGGCTCTGGTTCGCGTCAGCTCTGGCTACGTCAGGGGTGTAATTTGAGTCTTGGGCTGGAAGCAATTTTCCACTGCCACACCTCACCCCGCAAGGCACCGCCTCTGGGGGTGTTGTTTCCTTAAGAAAGCGAGCTCTCTGCTGCTCCTACTGCTGACAGGTGAGTGTCGGGATGGGCTGGGTGGGTGGGTGAGAGGGAAGGGGCCTGAGTCCCCTTGGGTTGGCTGGGTGAGAGGGAAGGGGCCTGAGTCCCCTTGGGTTGGGTGGGTGAGAGGGAAGGGGCCTGAGTTCCCTTGGGTTGGGTGGGTGAGAGGGAAGGGGCCTGAGTCCCCTTGGTTTTGGGTGGGTGAGAGGGAAGGGGCCTGAGTTCCCTTGGGTTGGGTGGGTGAGAGGGAAGGGGCCTGAGTCCCCTTGGTTTTGGGTGGGTGAGAGGGAAGGGGCCTGAGCCCCCTTGGGTTGGGTGGGTGAGAGGGAAGGGGCCTGAGATCCCTTGGGTTGGGTGGGTGAGAGGGAAGGGGCCTGAGCCCCCTTGGGTTGGGTGGGTGAGAGGGAAGGGGCCTGAGATCCCTTGGGTTGGGTGGGTGAGAGGGAAGGGGCCTGAGCCCCCTTGGGTTGGGTGGGTGAGAGGGAAGGGGCCTGAGTTCCCTTGGGTTGGGTGGGTGAGAGGGAAGGGGCCTGAGTCCCCTTGGGTTGGGTGGGTGAGAGGGAAGGGGCCTGAGATCCCTTGGGTTGGGTGGGTGAAAGGGAAGGGGCCTGAGCCCCCTTGGGTTGGGTGGGTGAGAGGGAAGGGGCCTGAGTTCCCTTGGGTTGGGTGGGTGAGAGGGTAGGGGCCTGAGTCCCCTTGGGTTGGGTGGGTGAGAGGGAAGGGGCCTGAGACCCCTTGGGTTGGGTGGGTGAGAGGGAAGGGGCCTGATTTTCCTTGGGTTGGGTGGGAGAGAGGGAAGGGACCTGAGTCCCCTTGGGTTGGGTGGGTGAGAGGGAAGGGGCCTGAGTCCCCTTGGGTGGGTGCATGAGGGGGGAGGGGGCTGAGACCTCTTGGGCGGGTGAGTTAAGTGAGGGGTAATGGTGAAAGCCTAAATTCCCCAGGGTAAGTGGAGTGGGAGGGTGAGGAGAAAGAGGGGGTGAAATTTCAGGGTGAGTTGAGGAAGGGGCGATTATGGGGACCTGAATCTCCAAGGGTAAGTGGAGTGAGAAGGAAGGGGTGAATCCCCTTGGGTGGGATGGGTGAGAAGGAAGGGGTGAATCCCCTTGGGTGGGATGGGTGAGAAGGAAGGGGTGAATCCCCTTGGGTGGGATGGGTGAGAAGGAAGGGGTGAATCCCCTTGGGTGGGATGGGTGAGAAGGAAGGGGTGAATCCCCTTGGGTGGGATGGGTGAGAAGGAAGGGGTGAATCCCCTTGGGTGGGATGGGTGAGAAGGAAGGGGTGAATCCCCTTGGGTGGGATGGGTGAGAAGGAAGGGGTGAATCCCCTTGGGTGGGATGGGTGAGAAGGAAGGGGTGAATCCCCTTGGGTGGGATGGGTGAGAAGGAAGGGGTGAATCCCCTTGGGTGGGATGGGTGAGAAGGAAGGGGTGAATCCCCTTGGGTGGGATGGGTGAGAAGGAAGGGGTGAATCCCCTTGGGTGGGATGGGTGAGAAGGAAGGGGTGAATCCCCTTGGGTGGGATGGGTGAGAATTAAGGGGTGAATCAACAGAATTGGGTACACCTGAGCATTGAATGGCCAGTCCATTTGTGACCGTGACAGATCAAATCTGAGGGATGGCCTGCAGGTCTCCACGCGTGCTTGTGCACGTGGGTGTGCTGTGCTGTCATGAGGTCCCTGTGTGGAGTGCATGTACATTGTACAGCTCTCGTGCTGCCACCCTGGATTCATCTGTGGGCTCTCAGAAAGTGACCCTTCTACCAATAAGAACGGAACATTTGATGGATAATCTGTTGACCAAGGCACTGGCTCCAGCGTTTGCAGTGGGCGTCGTGCTTCCAATCCAACGCGAAGGTGCAATCAAGGTGTTGAAGCAGGAGCAAAACTGAATCTCTGAATGGTGTATTACTTGTACGATATATATTATCGTTCTATTTGTACCTACTAGTAGGCTTCTTCGATGAACAATGTGTAGTATTTCACGATGTCCTTTGTGCTTGCTTTACATGACAGACACCTGTGCTTTGCTTGAGTTTCTTTCTCTTGTGCTCACAACCTGAAAATTTTGCAGCTTTTCAATTGAAATTAAGGAAGAAAACTGGGAACCTCGAGGTGGGGGGAAGAGAAGCTGGCGAGAGAATGAATATTTGACGAAACTGACGTTGGCAAAGTTCGGATCCTTCATCATATGGGTGATGATGAAGCTGCAAGAGATAAGGCTGCAAAGCGTAATGTATGAATTTGGGTAGTACAGTATATATTTTGTTTCACGATTCCAACAGTCAGGTAGTGATGGGTTGAATTGGGCTGAGGGGGAACCACATGCGACAGGTGGAGCCTGTGGATTACGAAGAACTACGAACCCCGTGCGACGTTACGACAAGTCGGCGATTGTCAAGTTGGTTAGTTGTCGTTCAGTCACGGAAAGGTCATGAGATCAGCTCAAGCGTCGCTGTCCGCCGATTGGCCCAGCTCCGACTCGCACGCCGTTGTACACCCCATACACCAGTGACGGCCACACGGCGCAATACGATTGGTCCTCACGGCAGAAGCGATCACGGGCAGCACGCATAAATATGTGACCCCACCCCTCCTCTTCTCCACCCATCCATGGCCTTCAAACCCTTTCCCCGCCATTCCATTCTTCCATAGTCGGCTTCAGTCATTCTCATACTTGAAAGAAACTGAGCTTGCGCTTCCCCTGCTGTTCGCAGGCTTGAGCTGAACAGCAGGAATAAACTCTGCCTGATTCCACGGCCTCCTGACAGCATCTTCGATTTCATGGCTGAACGACGCGTTTGATTATCGCGTCGCATCGGAGTACTATGATTGACTGTAGAGCCGCGACGGAGATCTGATTACCGGATAGAGCGGCGAGCGGCGAGCGGCGAGCATGTCGTCGGCGGTGACGCACATCTACCTGCACGTCATCCAGGACGTCATTAAGAACGTGCGATCCGACTTCCAGAGCGACGGCGTCGACGAGAGCGTCCTTCAAGAGCTGCAGCAGGTGCGTCTGTCTCCTCTGTAGCAGGTGCGTCCGTCTCCCCTGCACCAGGTCCGTCGCTCGCAGCAGGTCCGTCGCTCGCAGCAGGTCCGTCGCTCGCAGCAGGTCCGTCGCTCGCAGTAGGTCCGTCGCTCGCACCAGGTCCGTCGCTCCTGCGTTAAATTTCCCATCTCCCACGACTCGTCCGTTCAGCGTGCATGCTGGATACCGGTTCTTCGCCAACACAGCCTGTTTTCGAGCAGTGTTCGGCGCCAACACAGCCTGTTTTCGAGCAGTGTTCGGCTAATCAGTGCGCGTTGATTCCCCTTTTAGCGCTACCGTTCCCCTATAGCCCCATCGCCTCTGCTCCCGTTTCCCCTCGTCCGGTGCGCGCTGCTTCAGCGCGCCCTTGTTTGACACCGTTGTTGGCCCTACCGCGGCATGTACGCCGCCGACTTTTGAGGCGCCTCAAGAGTTGTTTGGCACCGTTTTGGCACTGCCGCGGCATGTACGCCGCTGACCTTGCTTTGCCTTCCTATGGCCCGCTTTCCTGACTTCAGTACAAAGCGTTCCCTGGCGGCTAACTTACCTGTTACCGCACCCTTCTTCGCCCACCGCAACCCCTCCCCTACTTCCATCCCGTCGCTTCCCCTCTCCCTCGCCCGCACCCCCACCCCTTCCCCCCCCCCCCCCTCCCCGCCCTCCTTCTGGTCAGCTATGGGAGACGAAGGTGATGCAGTCGGGGGCGGTCGCCCCCGTGGGCGGGTATGCGCTTCCCCTCTCCCTCTCCCGCATCCCCCCCCCCCCCCCCCCCCCCCCCCCCCCCCCCCCCCCCCCCCCCTCCTTCTGGTCAGCTATGGGAGACGAAGGTCATGCAGTCGGGCGCGGTCGTTCCCGTCGGCGGGTATGCGCTTCCGCCGCCTGCGCCGCCGGCCGCTGAGGTGGATGTAGGCGCGGGGGAGGCGGAGGAGGGGCCGCTAGGGGGCGCGGAGGCGGAAGCAGCGGCGGAGGAGGGCGGAGGGGAGGAGGAGGGTGGCGAGGGCGCGGGACACGGAGGGGGGTTCGCGGGGCATGATTTGAACATGCCTTATAACGGGGATGGTGGAGAGGCGGAGGACGAGCAGGCCCTATCGCTGGGAGCATCCCATGCATCTGTAAGGCCGCAGCTGGCAGCAGCTGCCTGGTATATGAATCAAGGTATATACATCAAGAACTTGGCTGGTACTGCAGGCTTCAAAATGACTGTATTGATGGTGGTACAGTGGTATGGTTACACGTACGCCATTCAAATCGTGTGGATTTGTTTTTGGTGCTTTGCTCCCTGTGTCATCGCATCAAGCAGCATGCACCCCTCGCTCACACCACACCTCTGCTGCGCCCCTCGTTTCGCTCCTCTCACTCCGCCCCTGCTGTGCGTGTCCCCTCCCGCCCTTGTTCACCCGCTGCACCGCAGTACTCTAGCGGGCACGTCACATCCAGTCTCGACGGCCGCCCTCTGCCCTTCATGGTACGCCATATGCACCACCCATTCGTGCGCTATCCATTCATGCGCATGCCATCCGTCCACCCACGTGCCAGATTGAACATGCGCGCATCACAGTGCACGTTCAGTTGAATGGCAGAGCACATGTCAACCCATCCAATTCTCCTCCCCCGCGTGTCCCGTGGCAGCCACGCCAGGAGGCGTGGGAGCAGAAGCCATTCATGGTCGACATGAACGCCGGTCAGTGCCGCTGCGACACTGCTTCACTGCCTCACTGCCCCGCCGCCCTGCAGCCTGCCTGTCATACTGCTGCCACGCTGCCTTGTTAGCGTTCCTGTCCGGCCCCACATGGACACATAGCCGGCCTGCCTGCTTGTCCGTCCACGTTTGAAAAACGCCACGCCCAACCTCTTTTGCTCCTCTTTTGCTCCGCGTGTAACCGACTGTGTGTGTGTGTGCAGTGCCTGAGGAGGACACGTACGCTGATGCTGCTGCCTCGGACGAACGCACACTGGTACGCCCTGGCCTGTATGTGTGTGTTCTGCTAGCATGCATCTGTGCACTCTCTTGTGCATACATCCATGCATCTATGCATGTGCATGTGCATGTGCGGGTGGGGTCGCTGCATGGTGGGGTGGAAGGGTGTTCGTGTAAGGTATGCATCAGGGGCATTACCAGCCCCAGCGCAGGGATGTATGTGCCCACCTGTTTCCTCATGGTGCATCCGCGTCCACTGTGCTCTATCAACCTTTGCAACCCGGGCCTGCTATGTCTGACGTGCCTCATTCTTAGTCCTGATTCCCCGAGCTCCCCTGTGTGTGTGTGTGTGTGACCTGTGTGCGTGTGTTGCCAGGGTCTGCTGCCGGCAGAGCTGAAGCGCAAGCGAGCAGAGGAGGGGGCGGGCGGGTGCGAGGAGGACGCGGGGATGGATGCAGCCGGGGGGGACACCAGCAGACCCCGCCTCACTCCTGAATACGCCTTTCCGCAGGCTGACGGGGCCAGTGACAGCATGCCACGTGGCACCTCCCAGTGGGCCCACGACATGCTGAGTCAGCTGGAGCGTCAGCATGGGGGGGGTGGAGGAGGAAGACGGGGAGAGGAGGGGGGTGGAGAGGGGAGGAGATCGGATGGGGGAGTGGAGGGAGGGTCGGGGGATGCAGGCGCAGCGGAGGGGCGGGATGGGTTGGGAAGGCGGGTGCAACACGAGGCTGGAAGGGCCGAGGGGCGGGAAGCACGTGGTAGCAGCATGGGCGGCAGGAACGGCAGGGGCGGCAGGGGCGGCAGGGGCGGGAGGGGAGGCAAGGGGGGGAGGCAGTGGGTGGTGGAGAGGCGGTGTATGCGGCAGGTGGATGGGCATGGTGATGAGGAGGATGGTGATGACGCTGACGAGGTGCGTGCCTCTCATTCCACCCTACCCCTCCCTCTTCCTTGCCCCTTTCTCCGATTCCTGCTCTTTTCTCTTCCACTCCAGCAAGCAATGCCTTGAGCTACCAGTGACGTGTGGGTTTTTTCCTTGTTATCTTACCTTTGCCCCATTCCCCGCTTCTATGCCCGGCCATGTGGTTGCTGTAACAGGGAGAGGAAGAGGAAGAGGAGGAGGGAGGGGCGGCAGGGGAGGCAGCGGAGGAGGAGGAAGAGGAAGAGGATTACAACGATCCAGCAGCGCGCACTGACACTGGTTGGTTTCACTGATCCTTTTCCCTTGGGCATTCGGTCGTTATACTGCCAGGTCATGGCTTGTGTCGTTACACTGCCAGCTCATAGCGTGTGCCTTTCAACCACTTGTTGCGTGTCGATTGGCCACAGCTGTGCCACACCCTTGACACGTCACTCCACTGCAACCCACAGCAAGCGCAGACGTCTTTCTGATCTCTCCTGATCAACAATCCCACTTGTTCGCTCCATGCGTGCTGTGCGGGGCGGGGTGGGGTGGGTTGGGGAGGGCAGCCAAGGAGGGGGGGGAGGAGGAAGAGTTGGGGCCAGCAGATGGTGACGAGTCGCTGGGAGCAGAGGATGATGATGATGATGGGCGGGGGGTCATAGGCACAAACCTTGTGATCCTTTTGAAGACTTTCCCACACGTGTTCTGTGTGTTGTGTGTGTGTTGTGCAGCCAAGGAGGAGGAAGAGGAGGAGGAGTTGGGGCCAGCAGACGACGACGAATCGCTGGGGGCGGAGGATGACGATGATGATGACGACGATGGGCGGGGGGTCATAGGCGCGGACGAGGAGGGGCAGGATGGCAACATCGTGCTCGCCACTTATGAGAAGGTACACCTGGGGAAGGGGGTTCAGGGGAAGGGTTGGGGGGAGCCGGGGGGTCATAGGCGCGGACGAGGAGGGGCAGGACGGCAAGATAGTGCTCGCCACCTATGAGAAGGTGCCATGGGGAGGGTGGTAGTGGGGAAAGGGAGGGGGATTCAGGGGGTGGACTGTGGGGAGAGGGGAGGGGAGCCAGGACGGGAACATTGTGCTTGCCAATTATGAGAAGGTGTGATGGGGGAGAAAACGGGGGTGTGTGAAGAGGGGGAAGGAGGGATGAGAATCGGGAGGGGAAGGGAGAAGGGGGCTAAGGAGGGTGGGGATGGAAGTGAGGAATGTGGGATCCCTGGCAGGTTCTTCTAGATTCCTTAGCTCCTACATTCAGTAACACTGATCTCACATCTGGTTGTTGCACCTCCACTGCTGTGTGCTGTTCTCTTCTGAATGTGCTTGACGTGCTGTGCGTGCATGCGCCATGGCTTGATACAGGTGACTCGCCAAAAGAACCGGTGGAAGTGTCTGTTGCGGCACGGAGTTATGAGCCTAAATGGCCGCGACATACTTTTCTTCAAAGCCAATGGAGAATTCGAGTTCTAGTCGTTTCACAACCCCGCGCATGTACAATGCAAGAGTTGCTCAAAAGGACACCAAAGCCTAGGAATTGTCCTTTCTTTGAATCAGCTATTGTTTTATCTTTTCAAGCCATACCGTGTTAAAGCTCATGGAAACCTACACTCATATTCCCGTTACAAGCATATGTATTCGAAAGTCATATGCCACACCCTTGACACGTCACTTCCCCTGATCTCTTCACTCCGCGCGTCAGTTCCAGCGAACCCCCGCGAGAGCCGCCTGCCTTCCGCCAGCCCTGCCCGCTTGGTCAACCTACATGCCCCCGTGTCCCCACTACCCGCTCCCCGCGCTACTCGTTCCGCCAGCTCTGCCACACCAAAAACCTGAGCTTTCGCGTGAGTCGCTACCAACCAAGCAGGTTAGGTCTTAGATATAATATCGTACTTAGGGCAGTAGTGTGCGGCGCGGCCCAGTTTTTGCGGGATCATGTGACGTGCGTCTCCCATGTGGTCGTATTCAGATTTCGTATCAAATTCGCAATCAGATTCAGATTCGTTCCCTTGACGCATTGAGAACCCCTGCACGCGTCTTATTCTATTCGGCTGGCTTCGCGTCGCGATAATCTAGACAGCACCGCCTGTCACTTCCACGAAATTCCTCGAACCTTTGTGAACACAGAAAGCAACGGGCAGCCGTATCACCAGCGGAAGCAGTCTCGCGGTTAGGTCGAACACCGACCAGAGCAGGCAAGGCGACGAGCGCTTCGACGAGCGAGGCGATCGCAGCAGTCGCAGCGGCATGTCGCTGCCGTCGCAGTCGCACCTGTCGGGCAGCATGGAGCGCAAGCGCGTGGGGTCGGGGTCGTCGCTCGCGCCGTCGGCGGCGGCGGCGGCGCAGGCGCCGCTGGTGTGCCACGGGCACTCGCGGCCGATCGTGGAGATCGCGTACAGCCCCATCACCGACGACGGCTTCTTCCTCATCTCCGCCAGTAAAGGTGCGCGCACCTCCCCCTCTCGCCCCGCCATGGTCCGTGCGCCTCCTTTCCTCCAGTAAAGGTTCTCGCGCGCTCTCTTTCCTCGCTTCTCCGTCGTCATTCACCCCCCTTCACGTTGCGCCGGCGCTCCTCTCTCCACGCGCGCGCAGACGCCAAGCCCCCACACCCTTCCCCGGAACCGCACCCGCTCGCAGAGACTGGAGATCCTCATGTACCCCTTTCTTCCCACTCCCCTACCCCCCCGCTCTATCGGAAATTCCTCACACACCCCCTCCCCCCTCCCCTCTCCCCCCCCCCCCCCCCGTTGCGCGCAGACGGGAAGCCGATGATCCGCAACGGCGAGACGGGCGACTGGATCGGCACGTTCGAGGGGCACAAGGGCGCCGTGTGGGGCGCGTGCCTCGACCGCCCCGCGCTGCTCGCCGCCACCGCCTCCGCCGACTTCACCGCGTACGAGGGGGGGAACCAGGGCGGAGGGGGAGGGGGGGGATTGGGATGGTAGGGCGCTGGTCTCCGCCACCGCCTCCGCCGACTTCACCGCGTACGATGGGGGGAACACTAGGGGGGAGGGGGAGGGAACGTTGGGGCGGAGATTGGGGATTGGGATGGTGGAGCGCTGCTCGCCGCCACCGCCTCCGCCGACTTCACCGCGTACGATGGGGGGAACCAGGGGGGAGGGGGAGGGAGGGGGGGGGATTGGGATGGTAGGGTGCTGCTCGCCGCACCGCCTCCGCCGACTTCACCGCGTACGGGGAACTTGCGGGGAAGGGGTGGTGGGGGGACGCGGGTGGGGCGGGGGATTCGGAATTGGGAGGGTAGGGCGCTGGTCGCCGCCACCGCCTTCGCTGACTTCACCGCGTACGGGGACACTAGGGGAAGAGGGGAGGGGGGTTGAGGCAGGGGATGGCGCGGGGAGAATTGGGGGTTGGGAGGGTATGCGCTGATCGCCGCCCCCGCCGACTTCACCGCGCAGGAGGAACTAGGGGGGCGAGGGAGGCGGGGCGGGCATTTTGGAGCGGAATCGAGGCTTTGGGCTGGGCGGACAGCAGCGAGAGCGGTAGAGACTGCCGTGACACACCACTGCACACATACAGACCGGGATTTCCTCCGCCCGTTCCCCCCTCACTCCCCATCCCCCCTCACTCCCCATCCCCCCTCACTCCCCATCGCCCCTCACTCCCCATCCCCCCTCACTCCCCATCCCCCCTCACTCCCCATCCTCCCTCACTCCCCATCCCCCCCCACTCCCCATCCCTCCTCTCTCCCCCCTTCCAATCCCTCCCCCGACTCCCGCCTATCCCCCTCTTTGCAAGCCCGGCCCCGCCAATACTTGCCGCGTTCTTACCCCTCATCCATCTCCCCTCCCCGTTCTTCTTCCCCCCAATGCGCACTTCGTTTCCGCCCCGCCGTCCCTCCCCCCCCATGCGCGCATCTCCGCGTCTTCCTCCGCTCTCCCGCCCTCCAGGCGCATCTGGGACGCGTTGACGGGCGACGAGAAGCACAAGCACATCGTGCACCTTTTCCCCCACCCACTCCCCTGTCCCGCATGCGTGCGTCTCCTTGTGTTCCCTCCCTCACCACAGGCGCATCTGGGACGCGTTGACGGGCGACGAGAAGCACAAACTGGAGCACAAGCACATCGTGCGCACCGTCGACTTCTCACAGGTCCGTACAATCAACGAGCACACGCACATCGTCTCTGGCCTACCGTGAGTGACTGCACCTCTGGGTCGGATCAACACACAGGTTGGAGTACAAGAGCACATTGTGTGCACCGCGACTGACGCGCGCCTTTCACCACGCTCGCTCCATCTCCCCACCCTTTCCATCCCCTCAGTACTCACCGTCCGCTCTCCCCCTCTCTTCCCCTCAATCTGGCCGTGCTACTTGCACCTATCAGGACTCGCGGCAGCTATTGACGGGAGCAGAGAAGGCGGTGTGCGTATTCGACCTGTCTCGCCCCGACGCTGCGAGTGCGCAAACATGCCTTCAAACATGCGGCTGACGCACGCCTTTCATCTTGCTCGCTCCATCTCCCCCCCCGTCCATCCCCTTGGCATCCCCCTTCCGCTCCACTTCCCCGCCTTTCTCCCTCAATCTGACCACGTTACTTGCGCCTATCAGGACTCCCGACAGCTGTTGACAGGGGGCGCGGAGAAGGTGGTGCGCGTGTTTGACCTCGCTCGCCCCGACGCGGGTCCCACGCTGTCCCTGGAGGGCATGGCGGGGCCTGTGCGCTGCGCCAGGTGGCACAACGACGACCGCTGGATCCTCGTCACCTGCAATGACGTGGCGGGCGTCAAGTGAGCTGCAGAGGGGGGGAGTGAGTCGTTTAGAGCTCTGTTGGGTTGGGCTTGGTTGGGTTGAGTTGGGCTGAGTTGGGTTGGGTTGAGTTGAGTTGGGTTGGGGTGGTGGGCTGCAGCCAGTGTGTGTGTCCAACATCCAAGTGTGACTTGCTGCCTACTGCCCTCCATCTCTCTGCTGCCCTCAGTCTCTCTGCTTCACTCCCACCACCGCCTCTCACCACCCTCTCCCACTCCCACCCACCCTCTTCCTCCCCAGGGTGTTTGATGCGCGCAGCAGGGACGTGGTGGGAGTGATGGCCACGGACGGCCCCTGTCTCAGCATGGACATCTCACCTGCTGCCGCCGGTGGTGGTGCAGGGGGCAGCGCCTTCATAACCACGGCTGATGGCTCCACCGTCAAGATATTCGACGCCCATTCGTACGATCCCTTCATCCTCACGCAGGCTGCTTCTCTATCTTTCTCCAAACACTCTCCAAAGACTCTTCGAATACTTTTTTTACCAAGTGACTCCGTCGTCAAGAGCTTGACGCTTACGCAGGCAAATCTCTTAGTCCCCAGAGAGGCCCCCACTGCTCTCTTGGGCTCTCTCATTCGTTTCCCATCCGCCTCCCCTTCACCCCTCCATGTTTTGCCGGTCCTGCTGCTGCTACTTAATGTGCCTCCATGTCTCCAAGCTACCATGCCATCGCATCTTACCATCCCATCTTACCATCTCATCATCTTGCCATCATGCCACCATGGTACCCCATGCTGCAGGCTGCAAGAGGTCAAGTCGCATCGCTTGCCACATCAGGCTGAGTCAGCATCATATATCCCCTCAACTAATCGGTGCGTCTCATATTGGTTCCACCCCTGATCTGTGCGGTGCGGTTCAGTGCGGTCCTGTGCTGTGAGGCATACGACTGCTGCAATACCCCTCCTCCCGGCACCCGCATTCTCTGCTTGCCTGTCCAGCCTGCTCTCGCCCCTCCTCTTCACATGTCCTGATTCATTTCGAGTCAATTCAAAATGTTTTTATGTGCATGCACCATGCTTCATGCAGTGCTTGCCCTTGTCTCGCTGTCACTCCTTCCACTATCTCTTGAACCTGTGTTGTGACCCGTCTCGTCTCCCCAATGCCCGCCTCTGTCCCAACCCCCCTGTGTGTGCGTGCACGGCAGGTTTGTGGCGGGCGGGGAGGACCTCTGGGTGCGGGTATTCGACTATGAGACGGGCCAGCAGCTAGGTAAGGGGTGTCATGTGCCATGCCATGCCATGCTACGAACCATCTTGTGCCGTGGTTGGCACACTGCCATGCCATCTAGCATGCTTTTGTGGCGGGGGGTGAGGACCTGTGGGTGCGGGTATTCGACTATGAGACAGGCCAACAGCTAGGTAAGTGCTATCATGTGCCGTGCCATGCCATGCCATGCCATTGTGTGCCATGCCACCCCATGCCATGCCATTGCATGCCCTCTCCCACCCAGAGTGACACAGGGGCGACCACACCAATGCACTGCATCCGTTTTTTCATGTAGACTCAAACCGTCCTTTTTCCCCTGGCTCCCTCTCCCTCTCCCCTGTCCTCCCCCCCCCCTTCCAGAGTGTCACAAGGGTGATATGGCCCCGTGCACTGCATTTGCTTATTTGTCTCAAACTCATACTTCCCTTTCTCTCCTTCCTCTCCCCCTGCCCCTCCCTCCCCCCCTCTTCCCCCCCCCCGCCCCCCGCTCCCCCATCAGAGTGTCACAAGGGCCATCACGGCCCCGTGCACTGCATTCGCTTTGCCCCCGATGCGCTCTCCTACGCATCGGGCTCAGAAGACGGCACCATCCGCATCTGGAAGCTTGCCCCCAACACCGCTGCCACTGCTGATGGTGCTGCTGGCGCTGCTGCTGGTGGTGCTGCTGATGGCACTGCTAGTGGTGCTGATGCTGCCAGTGGTGCTGGTGGGAAGGGGGAGGGTGGGGAGTGCAATGGAGTGAGTGGGGTGGTGAGGGTGGGGGCAACGGAGGAGGTGATAAAGAAGGTCGAGGGCTTTCATATAGCGGGCTCGTGACCTTTGCTAGAACTTTTTCACCGGTAGTAATGTCCTTTTCCACGTGCATGCACTGATGATTCTGTTCTTATAAAATCAATTTTACACTTTGTGTTGCTAGCACGAAGTAATAACGTTATGTTACAGGCATTTTCGTCACAGCTGTTCTCGAGCATACCGGTAGTCTAACGAGATGGCCGACATGCTTGTAGGGCGTATGAGGGGCGCGAATTCGCTATAATTGCCCAATTG
The DNA here is from genome assembly GCA_947470075.1 of Closterium sp. Yama58-4. Classification (NCBI taxonomy): domain Eukaryota; kingdom Viridiplantae; phylum Streptophyta; class Zygnematophyceae; order Desmidiales; family Closteriaceae; genus Closterium; species Closterium sp. Yama58-4. The sequence goes on along the minus strand of CANIUD010000192.1, from coordinate 73,844 downwards.
ATGATCTCGGCAGCCCTCTTCCCCGCCTCCCACAAATCGACCATCCTCCTCGTGTCAGCCGATGCATCGCTCTGCGCGTCTGCCGTTTCCGCGCGCCGCAACTGCGCGCGTCGTAGCATCGCGCGTATCCGCGAGCCTGCGCTGCTGCCGCCTCCTCTGCCACGTCACGACGCTCCTTTCAGCGCCATTCCCGGCGGCAAAGGCGGGCGCAGTCGCAGCCCCGCATTCCCGCGGATCCGCGTTTGCGCCCTCCCCTCTCCGCGCATCCCGCATTCCACGCTTGCCGCTCCGATCGTATTCCCCGATCTCCAAAGCATCAGGCTTTCAAGCCACGTCATTCAAGTGCCCAGCCACGTCAGCCTCCTCCTCCCCTCCATCTCCACACCAACCATCCGCGCCCCTTCCGCCCATGGCCGCGTCCCCGCTGCCCTCCTCCGCTCCGCCGCCCGAACCCGCCGCTCCACTCGCGCCCTCCCCCAGCTCTCCCCCTCCCCCGCCCCCAACCCCCCGCGCGCCTCTCTCGCTCCGCCTGTGGCGGGACGCGCGCAGCCAGCGCGCGGCGCAGGCAGCGGCGTACCATCCGTTCGTGCTCGCGCTGGGCGCGGGCACGCTGCCGCGGCGCCGCTTCGTGCGCTACTCGCTGCAGGACGCATTCTTCCTCTCCGCGTTCGCCCAGTCGTGAGTGGGTCTGGGTCACTGGGAGGCCGGAAACGTCAGACGTCAAATTGCAGGGGAAAGCCCATGTAAGGCGAGTGTGCTGCGCCGCCCTGCTTCGTGCGCTACTCGCTGCAGGACGCCTTCTTCCTCTCCGCGTTCGCCCAGTCGTGAGTGGGCCTTAGTCACGGATAGACCTGGAAAATGAGACGGCAAGCATCAAGAGCGCGTAGCGATGGCGAGTGCACCGCGGCTTCTTTGATCGCGACAGGACGCCTTCTTCCTCTCCGCCTTCGCCCAGTCGTGAGTTCGCATTAGAGTTGACTCACACGTCACGTACTCGTGAGTGGGCCGTTCCTGGAAGCTACCAGTGGGTTCTCATTCGGCTCTCGCCGTGCTTGCTGCTTGCTTGGCACGCGTCTCACTCGTTGCCTTGTCTTCCCATGTCTGGCTCGCATTGCCTTGACTGCATGCATGCCACTGTATGCCGTGGGGTGGCATGGAATGGGCAGGTACGGCGCGGCAGCGTCTCTACTGGATGGGGGCGAGGAGGACGGCACGGGGGGAGAGGAGGGAAAGGATGGGGCGGCGGAAGCGGAGGAGGAGTTGAGTGTGCGGGCGGTGCTGCAGCGACTGCAGAGGGAAGCGGATGGGGAGCTGCAGATGCATGCTGCTACTGTCAAGGTGGGTACGCCCTCGCTCACTGCTGCTGTGCTGCCATGCATGCTCACATGCAGATACCGACTCACGCATGCGCGCATACATACATGCGCACGTTCATCTCCACCCGTATGCACCCGTGCATGTCCTCAAAGAAACCCCACATCTCTTCAAACATTTCTCTTCTCCCTCAATCTCCCCACATCCACGTCACCGCACCACGCCACACCGCATTGCACCACACCACGCCATGTGTGGCAGGCATGGATCGAGGAGTCCAACGACTCGCAGGCTGCTGACATCAGCGCTGACGTCACGGCGGACAGTGCCCCCCTGCCCGCCACGCTAGAGTACACGTCGTTCCTCTCACACGTGGTGGCGGGCACGAGGGGCGTGTGGGACTGCCATGGGCTGGGGTCACCAGGGGAGCAGGGCGGGAAGACTAGTGAGCAGGGTGGGAGCAGCACGGGGCAACGTGCAAGCGAGCAGAGGAATCACGACAACCATGCTCCCAACGTGGTGGCGGGGACAAGGGGCGTGTGGGGCTCCCATGGGCTGGGACTACCAAGGGAGCAAGGCGGGTGCAGCGCAGGGGTGATCCCACCACAGCCTGCTGACTGCCTGCCTGGTGACTGCCTGCCTGCTGGCGGCCGCTCATCCCCCGCAGCGCGGAGGTGGCACGCGCTGTGTGTGCTGGCCGCCATGCTGCCGTGCATGCGCCTCTACGCCTCCATCGGGCAGACTGTGGGTGGCGCTGCCTGGGGCTTGCACGCTGCAGCTGTGGGGTCGGACGGGGGAGCGGAAGGGGGGCCGAGGGGAGGAGGAGAAGGGAGCAGCGAGGGGTGGTTGGAGGGTGGGGTGGGTGTGTCAGAGGAGGAATGGCGGTGGCATCCGTATGGCCAGTGGCTGCACACCTACTCGTGCCAGGGCTTTGAGGTGAGCCTGCAATGCTGTCATGCTCGTGTTGCCATACTGGAGTCACTTTTGACAATTCTCAAAAGTGACTGCAAGCCATGTGATACGCAATGCACATGATAAGCAATGCAATGCCACGTAACACCTGAATCCTGCTTTCACTTGTCTCCCTCCCCATGCTACCTCCTGCAGGCAGCAGCAGCACTCTTCGAGTCAGCGTTCGACCGCCTCTGGGGGCTGCACCTGCGCTCCCTGCACCACTCCTCCAACCCCACGTCCCCGACCGAAGTGCAGCACCACAAGCTACAGCAGCAGCACGTGGCAGAGCAGCACCTATCACGGGTATACAGCAGGGCCATGCAGCTGGAGCTATCCTTCTTCCACGCCCAGCTCGCTCCCTTCCCTGCCTCCCCACCACCACCACTGCCGCACCCACACGCGCCCGACGCCTCACTCTCCCTCCCTGCCTGGCCGGGCTTCCTCCCCCTGGCAGCCCGCAGAGAGGCTCAGGTAGCCAAGGACGCGTCAGGGGGAGGAGGAGAGGCACGCAGTAGTGGGCAGGCAACCGAGGAGTCAACGCAACGGTTAGACAGCAGTGGGGGGAACGCGGCGAGCGTGGTGTTTGCAGTGGACTTTGACGGCACGTGCACGGTGGATGATTCCAGTGCGCTGCTCGCCCGCCTTGCCCTCGCGCACTCTGCTCCCTCCCATGCCGCCGCTGATGCTGCTGCTCCTGGTGGAGACAGTGGGGCCAGTTATGGCAGTGGTGAATGGGGCAGCAGCAGGCAGCAGGTGTGGGACGACCTGGTGCAGCGGTATGTGCGCGACCACTCTGAGTTCATGCACGCCCACCTGCCACCCCGGCCACCCACTCATGCCCACGGGGACAGCGGCAGCAGCAGCAACAACGGCAGCAGCAGCAGCAGTAGCAGCAGAAATGGCAGCAGCAGGAAGCAGGGAGAGGATGAGAGCAGGGACGGCAGCAGCACCGCCGGCAGCGTCACTGCCCACCTCCCCCCCAGCCTCCTCCCCTTCCTCCACCGCCTCTCATCCTTCGAGGCCGCGGCCAATCAGCGCGTGACAGCTGTCGCCGCCCTGCAGGGCATCCCCCGGGACGCCATGCTGGCAGCGGCCAGGGAGGCTGCTGACGTGGCGGAGGGGGAGGGGGTGGGCGAGGGGAGGGGGAGCTTTAGGTCTGGGTGTGGGCGCGTGCTGAGGAGAGTGGAGGGGGAGGGTGGTGTGGTGCAGGTGGTATCTGTGAGCTGGAGTGGGGCGTATGTGGGGGAGGCTGTGAGGCATGCCATGCGGATGGTAGGGGGGGAGAGGAGAGAGGCCGGGACACAAGAAGACATGGCAGACGGAAAGGTGGGGGAGACAGAGAACAGGGAGAAGGCATGCAGTGGTGTGGGGGTGGAGGGAGGAGCAGGAGTGGGCAGCAGGGTGGTGGTGAGAGCGAATGAGATGGAGTTTGATGAGCATGCTGTGTCCACCGGTGCTGTGGACTTTCATGTGCAGGGCGCCATGGATAAGGATGTTGTCTTCCGTGCTCTCACCCGTGGTGCAGTCTCACACACCAGCGTAAAGCATGACCCTGGAGCGCCAGCAGCAGCAGCATCATCAGGTGCAGCAGTATCAGCAGGGGAACCAGCATTAGCAGGGGAACCAGCATCAGCAGTACCAAGCTCAGATGTGGCAGCAGCAGCAGCAGCAGCAGCAGCATCACCATCCGACCCTGTGTCACCCACCCTCCCTCCCTCGCTGTTCATTGGGGACAGCACGACAGACCTACTGCCGCTGCTGCGAGCGCAGGTGGGAGTGGTGATGGCAGGAGGCGCATCCAGTCTAGACAGGGTCATTCAGGCCTTCGGCGTCCACCGCTTGCCGCTGGTGGCGCTGGCTCTGCTGCACGTGCAGCGAGGGGTGGCGGGAGAGGGGAAGGGGATTGTGGAGGGGTGTGCTGGTGTGAGTCCTGTGCTGGTGGTGCCGCCATGGACGGTGTTCGATGCGTGCAGCTGGGAGGAGCTCGAGGTTTTCCTCTTTGGTGCTCACCTCACTGAATTTGACAACCACTGCTCTGTGCATGGTACCCCTTAACAATTAGAAAGCGTTGGTGTAGTACCAGTACCGGTATCTTTTATTTATTTTTGCACTTCAACATCAGAGATTGGGAGCTTACAACACAATTATTGTCAAAATGAAGAATGGATGATGCATTGATGTTGGTTGGGGTACATATAGCTAACCCTAAGTTTTGTACCCCCTAAGACAAACCTCACTATAGGCTACAACATTTGACACACCCCCATAGCCTAAGTGAGGGGTGTCTAGCAGAACCAAACGAGTACGGTCACAAGACCAGTCCAAGAAACGAAGCTCAGGGTGGATCACAACGTCACCACACAGTCTGAGCACAAACAACAGTGGCCACAAGGCCAGTCCAAGAAGTAACAGAGGTATATAGAAAGCAAAGTAAACAGTACACTCAAGTCTAAGCAACACGAGAACCAGTGTCAACAAGGCCTAACTGCACACAGCACCTCTGGTGGTCACAAGGCGGAAGCGCCTTGGTGAAGATGTCTGCAGTGTTGGCCTCGGACTCCACAAACTCAAAGCGAGCCTGTCCACGCCTCTGCAACTCTCGCAGAAGAAAGTACCTGACGTGAATGTGCTTCACTCTGCTCTCCAGTCGTGGCTCTCGACAAAGGAGAATAGACGCCTTGTTGTCAGTGAACAAGGTCGGTGCAGAGCTCGGCCGCTCACCAAGGTCGGTGAGCAAGAAGGTCAACCAACGCAGCTCCTGTGCCGCCATGGCACCAGCGTAGATCTCAGCCTCAGCTGTAGAGGTCGAGACCGAAGAGGAGCGCGTGGACCGCCAGGAAACAGCTCCAGAACCCAGGCTGAAACAGTACCCCTGAGTAGACCTGTGAGTCTCAGCGTCGTCAGCGTAAGAGGAGTCACAGTGACCAGTAAGTACGACAGACTGCTGCCCTCCAAGAACTAGCCCCACGCCTGACGTCGTCGCTAGGTACTTCGCCACCCTCACAGCTGCTGTCCAGTGAACAGGACGGTGTCTCCCTGGCGCAACAAAGCGCGCAAGAACGCTGAGAGGGAAGGCGAGGTCCGGGCGAGTACAAGTCATCAGGTACATGAGGCAACCCACAAGCTCTGCGTAGGGACCACTAGGCTCGAACGGCTCGTCAGGAAAGGGTCCAGTGAGTCTGTGGTCAACAGCAAGAGGTGTGCGCTGTACTGTGGAGTGCTGAAGCCCGAACCGCTGAAGGACCTGCTGCACCATGTGCGACTGTGAAAGTGTAATGGTGCGAGCAGCTCTGTCCCTGGTGATCTGCAGGCCAAGGTAGTGGCGCAGCTCACCAAGATCAGTGCAGGTGTGTCTCTTCTGCAGTTCGGACTTCACGTGTGCCAAAGCAACCCTGTCAGGGGTGGCGAAAACAAGGTCGTCAACGTAGACCAGAACAAAGAAAGGTGTGGTGCCACGACGAACGAACAGCGACGGGTCAGCAGAAGACGGCTGGAACCCAAGGTCAGACAGGGTAGAACGCAGGGTGTCGTGCCACTCACGAGGAGCCTGACGAAGACCGTAAACCGGTCGCCTCAGCCTCCACTGGGTCCCAGGAGGGAAAGAGCCAGTGAAGGCAGAGGGACGACGCAACCAGACCTCCTCGTGAAGACTGCCCTGAAGGAAAGCAGTGGAGAAGTCGAGAGAGTGTAGCTCGTAGTCTCTCTGTGCTGCTACGTGTAGTAACACCCGAAGAGTGGTCATCTTCGGGGTGGGCGCGAAGGTCTGAAAGAAATCAACTCCCTCGCGCTGACTGAAACCTCTAGCCACGTAGCGCGCCTTGAAGACCGGAGGAGATCCCGGTGGCCGCTTCACCCTGTAGATCCACATGCCGTCGACTACGTTCGCCCCCGGAGGGGGAACCTCATCGACGTAGGTGCCTGTGGATCTGTAGAAGGCCATCTCTGCGTCCATGGCAGCTCTCCACTGAGAGGCCCAAGGCCCTGACACTGCCTCAGCGTAAGTGCGAGGAGTCGGAATGTCAAGGGCGTCGGGGTCACCCTCAGGGGCGAGGAGCATGGCACAGAGATGAGGGGAAGCGGCCGCCAGGAACTCTAGCTCAAACTGCCTGTCCTCTAGGGCGTCACAGCCAAGGGCAGACACACCCCCGACGGCCAGAGGACTGGAAGGAGGAGCAGCCACAAGAGCGGTGGCGAAGTCAAGGCGGCGGGTAGAGGCAAACTCAGTGACTGCGGCAGTAAGAGCGGACACAGAGGACACAGAGGCACGAGGGTGAGTAACAAGCGAGGCGAGAACACGAGAGAGAAGAGGACGGTACGTGCGGTAGTAGTCAGTGACAGGAGTAGGGAGCGACGCAGTGAGAGCCGACTCAGGAGGAGACGGAAGCACAGACGGAGACGGACGAGGTGGACTAGAACGAAGTAAGGCAGTACGAAGGTCAGTGAAGGGAACAGGAGACGAGGGACGAGCACGAGGGGAGCGACGAGAGGCCCAAGTCTGAGAAGGAGGAGGGGACAACGAAGACTGAGAACGAGGGAAAACAGCGGGAGAGGGGTCAGGAGGAGGAAGCGGAGGACCAGAGACGGGAGGAGAGGGGGAGGAGGAAGGAGAGGGAGAGGGGAGACCAAGGGTCCGAAGACCCGAGACAGGAGGAGGAGACGGCAACTGCTGCTGCTGCGGCTGCTGCGGCTGCTGCTGCTCCAGCGGCTGCTGCCCCTGCTGCTGTCGCTCCTGCTCCTCGAGCCGCTGCAACTCTCTCTCCTCTCTCTCCAACTCCAGCTGCTCCTCACGAGCACGGCGAACACGAGCCTGGAACCTGGTCGGGTAGGGGTGGGGGGAAGGAGTAGTGTCCGGGGCAGCGGCAGCCCCAGAGTCGACCTCCGAAGCACCAAGCACACCACCCCCAGAGGCAGCACCAACACCAGCTCCAGACCCAGGCTCTCCAGAAACCGAAGGAACACCCTCACCCCCAGACGCAGCACCCCCAGACTCCGCACCAGCACCCCCAGACTCCGCACGACCAGTACCAGCCCCCGGAAGAGAAGAGTCCTCTGCAACCCGCGGCTCAGCTCCAACTCCAGCACCCCCAGAACCAGAGACCTGTACAGGGACAGTCGCAGGACCAACCTCCCGAGAGGGAGCACCTACAGGAGGCGGTGAGGAAGACTGTGGGGAGGGAGGCTGTACAGGGGGGGCTACCGAAGGGGGAGGGCTAGCCTGAGACACACCAGACGGGGCTGGACCAGGGGGGGGAGGCTGTACCGGGGGAGCAGGCGGGGGAGCGGCTGTCAGGAAGAGGGGGGGAGGAGGAACCGGGAGACCTCGACTGGGGTACCTGACGTAGTACGGGGTGGACTCCTCGAAACGGACGTCACGGGAGTCAAAGAACCGGTGAGAGGGAGGGTGGTAAAAGGTGAAGTCAGAGGAGTCCTCAGGGAAACCAAGGAAGACACAAGGAACGGCGCGAGGCGAGAGCTTGTCCGCGAAGGTGTCGCGGACAAGAGCCAAGCACCCCCAGACACGAAACCTCGACGCGACACCAGGGGACCCTGTCCAAAGACTGGTCGGTGAAGCCTCCGGCCGAGAGACGCGTGGCCAGAGGTTCAGCTGGTGCGCGGCGTACCTGACTGCGTATGGCCACAGGAAATGGGGGGCACGGGCGTGAGTCAAGGAGGTGCGGGCAATCTCCATGACCAGGCCTATGCGACGCTCAGCAACCCCATTCTGCTGTGGGGACTCCGGAAGCGTCCAGGACTGACGAATGCCCTGTTCGCGACAGAATCCAGCGAGAATGCCGGAGCGAAACTCGCCCCCGCGGTCGGAGTGGAGACAGCTGACACGACGACCACGAGTGTCCTGGGTGGTAAGCAACCACCTGATCAGCGTAGAAGTCACCTCAGACTTCCTCGCCAGGGGGAACACGGTGGTGTAGCGGGAGTAGTCGTCAACGACCACCAAAAAGAAACGCTCACGCTCAGGGCCAGGGCGAGGAGAGGGGCCCCAGACGTCCAAGTGCAGCGTCTCAAAAGGCTCGGTGGCCGGACGAAGGGAGGAGGAGTGAGGGGTGGCACGCAGCCTACCCTCGACGCAAGGACCGCACGGTGGTGCAAGGGACGGCGGCAGCGACGGCAAGACACGCGGGAGACCTAAGACCAGACGCTGACTAGACATAGCACGCAGACGTGGAAGAGAAGGGTGTCCCATCCGGTGGTGCCACAGAACGGTGGGGTGGGCAAGCGACCGACAGGAGCAAGACGCAGCGACTGGACTGGACGCGACAACCTGAGGGGACGGAACCACCTGGTGAGACGCAGGGAGGAGACTAGGGGGAGGGACAGGAACTGGGAGGAGTGGCTGCTGCTGCTGCTGCAGTCGCTGCTGAGCGCGCGGGCCAGTGTGAAGAGTGTAGAGACCGGAGCCCGGCTCAGCAGCAAAAGTGGCGAGGGGCTGGTAAGAGTCCCCGTCAACACACACCGCAGTCTCTCCAGAAGGCTCAAACCACACACCCACGTGCTGACTCACGAGGGGTCGCACGCCCACCAAGTTCCGGGAGAACGAGGGGACGTGAAACCCAGTGAGAGACCCAGAAGGAGCAGCCGGACACGGCAAGGTGGTAGTGTGACGCGCGGTGACTGGTCCCGAAGTGGGATCAGCCAGCGCCACAGAAACAGGCGCAGGAAGAGGCGTAAGTGTCGTGCTGTCACGAAAGAAGCAGTGAGAGGCTCCAGAGTCCAGCGTGAACGACAGCGAACCGTCCTCTGAGGTAGCCGCTGGACTAGAGTCTACACAAGAACCTACACTAGCAACAGGCAACTGAGCAAGGCTAGCACCTAAGCTAACAACACCAGAGTAAGCAGAGTCAGAAACACTAGAGTCAACAACAGCATACATAGCATGGGGAGTACCAATCAGATCAACTAACTGCTCAGCAGACATGCCCCACAGAGCGGAGCCGTAGCGCTGAACAAGAGGCAGCCAGTCAGGGGCAGGAGCACCAACCCCGTAGACCAAACGAACCGTGTCAGTGAGCTGAGCAAAGCACTGACCAGGGGGGTGAAACCGGCCACAAGGGTGGCCACGACGAGGGCCTGTCAGAACCTGGTAGGTGCAGGGAGTGTAAGCAGCACCACGCTGGGTCTGACGCAGCCCCGACCCTGGAGCCAGCTGCTGCTGCTGAGGCTGCTGGGAGGAGAGGGGCTGCTGGTGCTGCAGAAGCTGCTGCTGACGCTGAGCCTGGTACCACGCCGCTGCTCCACCAACCGGGGCAGGAAGTACAGGAGGCGACTGACGAACTCGGGCGTCGCCACCACTAGCAGGCGCAGTGGAGTCACCAGTCACTGCACGAGGCGCCTCTCCAGGCCCTGAACCTCCACCGCCGCCAGGCGCAACGCCACCTCCACTACCTCCGCCTCCACCTCCACTACCACCACCAGAACCGCCTTTCTTGCCACTCCTACCGCGGGACCGCGACGCAGTCGTAACAGCAGCTGCAGTCGCGTCAGTAGCGGCAGTGGCAAGTGAGGCAGTAAAGGTGGGTAACTGCGGGACTGTGCACCCGTGGAAGAGTGGGGGGGGCACAGCACCAGAGGCAGCGGCTACCGAGCGAAGGTTGCTCTCGACGTCCTTGAGTGTAGACTCAAGGACATCGACGGTGAGCTCACTAGGGTGCTTCAGCAGAAGCGCGTCGCGAACGGAGGCAAGGCGGTCAGGGAGGCTAGTGGCGATGAAATAGATAGTAATCGCCATAGGGGGAGGAAGCAGTGCAAGCTGTGCCTCAGTGCAAGCAGCGCGGTAACTAGCGTCGAGCGAGCGGAGGTGAGCGATCAAGTCAGCAGAGCGCTCAAACGAGGCGAGATCAGGAAACAGGAACGGGAGGAAAAGACGGCCAAGAGAGACAGTAGCGGGAGTAGAGTAGCGGGCCTTAATCGCAGTGAGGTACGCAGCAGCGGTGCGAACCTGAGTGAAGTGGACCTCCTCTGACTCAGGGAGGAGGCTGCTGAGTGCGATGCAGGCCGCAGCGTCACGCGACGTCCAAGCCGTCCTGTCAGCGCGCTGACGGGCAAAGCGAGCCGTAGCAGCATCGTCAGGGGCAGGACCTAAAGCGGCAGGCTCGGGGGGCTCGGGGAGGTCACCAGTAGCGTGCGACCAGAGGGTCTCGCCCCCCTGGACTTGACTCTCTAACAGACGGCGAGCGCGAAGAAGCCAGACGGAAAAGTCAAGAGGTCTACCGTCAGCGTCGAAACGAAGAACTCGCGGAGTCGCCATAGCGAGAACTAACGCGAACGAGCAGGCGAGTAACAGCAGGAGGTAAGAGGCAAATTAGGGTTCAGGTGAGGGGGGGGGGACTTAGTCGCAGCGGAAGAACGGGCTAGGGCGACGGGCCAGGGCGTAGGGTCGACGGGACGGGGGAAAGGGCGGGCGCGATGCGACGGGGCAGGGCGACGCGACGGGGCAGGGCGACGCGACGGGGCAGGGCGACGGGACGGGGAAGGGCGACGCGACGGGGCAGGGCGACGCGACGGGGCAGGGCGACGGGACGGGGAAGGGCGACGCGACGGGGCAGGGCGACGCGACGGGGCAGGGCGACGGGACGGGGCAGGGCGACGTGACGGGGGGAAAGGGCGCGACGCGACGGGGGGAAAGGGCGCGACGCGACGGGGGGAAAGAGCGCGACGCGACGGGGGGAAAAGGGCGCGACTCGACTGGGGGGAAAGGGCGCGACGCGACGGGGGGAAAGGGACGCGACGAGGGGGAAAGGGCGGGCAGGACGCGACGCTAGGAGTGGCGCTAGGCGCGGCACTACGCGCGGTAACAACGGAACCGGGACGAATGAGAGCTAGGATCAGGCTCGGGAGGCTCGAACGGAGAACGGAGGAACGGGATCCCACAGGATCCTAACCTAACTGATACCATGTCAAAATGAAGAATGGATGATGCATTGATGTTGGTTGGGGTACATATAGCTAACCCTAAGTTTTGTACCCCCTAAGACAAACCTCACTATAGGCTACAACATTTGACAATTATACACAAGCAAAGCATCACAGTTAGGCGCAGCCAGGAGCTACCAGAAGCATGAAATACATCCGGTTGGAAGGAAACTGGGGTAAGGGCAACTGATAAAATCAAATCAAACGAAATCAAGGGGAGAACGCATGCTGGTTGCCCCTGTGCCTGAGCTTGTGCCTGTGATGCTCGTGCGTACGGATTCAGCCTTGCCGTTGCTGGTCTGCAGCGGTCGTTGCCCTTGTCGGCGCTGCTTTAGTCAGTCTGCCTTGCAGCAGGACACCTCTTTCTCCAACCTTCACGAATCCGCTTGACCATTCGTTCCGCATTTGCATTCTCCCCGCGATTCCCGCCGGGTTAGTCGTCGTTATCTGCGCAGGATGGCGCGTTCGACGGTGTGAGTGGCCAGCACGGTGGACGCAGCGGCCCTCCAGAAATCCTGGAACGCCATATTGCCCTGCTGCCACTTGTTCTCAAGCTCCACGCGCGGCCCCCATTGCTTGAGCGACTGCCGCCACGACGACGTGCCGTTCACCGCGTGCTGCCACCCGCTCCTCGCCGCCACGTCCAGCGCGGGAACCACCGTCCCGCCGGCGAACTTGACGGCTTTGTCGCCCGCGTAGAAAGCGGCTGCGATGAGAGAAAGAATGGAAGATGTAAGACGGCAGAAATTACGGAAGAAATGAAGTGCAATTGTAGAATCAGAGGAAAATGGAACTTAGTCAAATGCCTCAATTTTGCTCGACGTACCATCGCACGGCAATCTTGCCAAATCGCTGGCGGGAAGGCCAATCCCGACGCCGATAAGCGTGAGGCCAATGTTAAAGCCCACGCCGCAGCCCGCACCCACGTATCCCACCACCTCCGGACCGAACCCCGGACCCCATCCCACGCCGCACCCCAAGCCCACGCCGAAGCCCCAGAAAGCCCCGAGCGTCGGGTGCACTGGGTTCCACCGCTTGTACTTCCGGTATAGATGAATAAGCGTCATGCAGCTAGCAGAATTGGCCTTATACAAGCGTTTTCAAATCAAGAAACTCGCACACCACAAAAGATAGTTTCGACAGGTTGACCTGGTTTTTAAATACCAATAACCAGAGAGGGAAAGGAAGCTGCTTAGCGCTAGTATAAAGTCAGGTTCACACAGAGCCGAAGACTCAGGTCTACTAGTGAGCTCCTTCGCACTGGTGTTTATTGGGAGTGGCAGTGGTGCCAGCAGAGGAGAGGAGAGGAGAGTTCCTTTCCTTGGGCACGTCGCAGAGCAAGGGGAATCCGAGGTATAAGGGCGACAGCGGGAGAGAGGAGCGTGGGGAGGATGAGGATAGGGCGGACGGAGCACCGACGCCGGGAGGTTTCTCGTCACGGCTACTTGACGGAACGGGCTTGTTGGGTTTATTTGTCCGGGTCAAGTTGGATATTGGGGAGCTTGATTGGCTCCAAGCAACAAAATTCACAGGAAGGGCAGACGAAACATTCACAGTGCTCTGGATGCTTGGTGAAATTCATCGTTTTTCGTTACGTCGTCAGTTTCAACAGTCAAAAACACGCCCGTTAGGGGCTCACCATTGCCCTTCACCTGCGAGTGTGACAGTATTGTGTGCTGCGCTGGCAGAACATTCCTGCTGGCTGACTCCGCAACGCACAAATGTAACCAATGAATTCGCAGTTTCAGCCTCATCCGATACCGAGTGGCTGCTGATAGGGCGGAAGACTAATCCCTGTTGGACGACACCGCGAAAAGGTAGTGTCACGTGCCATGCTGTGCCACGAGGGCATGTAGAATCTCCACGCTAAAAGGTCGAATCACACACGTTCTGCCAATCACCCCACGCCTGTATAGTTTCATGAATAAACCCCCTTCATGCTCTTGAAACACTTGTTGCACACAGGAAGATTGGGCTGGTATAGTTCAATCATGTATGCCTTCAATACTAAGTAGGATGCTAGTCAGAGTGGTACTAATGGTACTTTGATTGATGTGCCCGACAGGTGCTTCCAACAGCGTGAGAATGACATTCAACGCACAGTGACTACGTAGGCTGTAGTGGATTCCTCACCTCACCTCTGGGTGCATCCTCAAGAAAGATCGAGGTGGAAGCAGTAGTGACAAAACGGCACAGAATGTTTAGCTTCAGTGGATTCACAAAGAGGACCTACGAAAGTCTAGGTCTATTTGAACTACTGGTAATTCATTGCTTCTACGGTAGTATGGTCACAAATGGAAGCCTGGAGAGAAAAAGGTGTAATTTAGAACCTACGGTAGGCCAGCCACCAAATAGCACAAACGGAGAGTAGGCAGGCACGGCGGTGAGGTAGGAGCAAAGATGAGGGCTGTGGTCGTCAAGTGGTTAGGAAGTGCGACAGGTGATGGGATAGTCACATGGTAACAGCAATCCATGAAAGTGGAGGGTGATGCTGATGATTAGAGCAACTGACAAACGTGCAAGCAAAGGGTGGTGGTTCTTGAATGTGTGTTGATGAGGGCGCATGACATGCAAACCTGGAATGCGAAAGTTGGTGATGCCATGCATGTGAAAGCAACTTTCACATGGTGCAGAGGAATGGAGATGCAGCAATGATGGTGCAAGAGACACATGCAGCACAGGCTGACAGACATGCAGACACATGGTACCAACCAACCACTGACAAATGGCATGACATGGCAAGGCAGGGAGCAGTGCAATGGCAGCATCAGCCTGCGACGGCGGGAAACGGAGGTAAGGGGGAGAGGAGAGGATTCACAATTGGCTGGAGAAGCATGTGGGGACACAAACAAAAGCTGTCAATGCACTCCCTGCAAAAAAGAAACACTCCCTAAAACGACATGCATTCCTCCCTCCCCGGCCATTCCACTCGCTACCCTCCCCTTTCCGCTCTACCCACTCTTTCCTTTCCTTTCTCCCTTCCCCCGCTCCCACCCCCTCGTTCCTATCCTATCCCCTCCCTGAACTCACCCTAACAACACGTGCGTGAAAGCAAATCAATCCGAGTCACTGGAGCTGCGAGAGGAGTTGGACCTGCCATGGCGTCATGTGGTTGTTCAGGGCGGAGGGGGGCGGGGGGGGGGGAAGAGGGGGAAGCGTTTAAGGGTTGAAGAGCTGGCATGTGTTAGAGGTTCAAATCTTCCATGCAATTTCCAAAGAGCAAGTAGGAAGGTGAGGGGAGAAAAGGGGAAAGGCCGAAGGTATGGGCCATGGCCAGTCGGTGAATGGCACTGGCTAGCCACATGCGGTTTCAGGAGAGAGCGATGCCAGATGTGCGTGATGAACTCATAGCTGGGGGAACGGAGGGAAGGAAAAGCCGTGGCCCAGCCCATTGGTTCATGGCATGGGGCCGCTGCATCATGGACAGCAAAGCATGATTTAGGCCAACAGCTTGACATATGCTTGCATGGCATGAGCTCATCGCATGGCGTGTGCCATGGCAACATGCCGTGATTCGGTTTCATATGAACATCGCACCAACAGAGCTGAACTCCAGATCCAACCGCTCCTCTCTGCGCCCATCTAGCTCTCACCCCAACTGCAACCTCTCCCCTTGCCCAGAAAGCCCCCAAGCAGCTTCGCCCTCTCTCCTCTGCTCTTGAGCTGCTGTGTCCAGAGACCCTCACTCACGGCTCACCTGCTGGGGCTGCTCTTGGCTGGCCGCTTGCGAGGGGGCGACCTCTGCTCACAGGGGAAGGGGTGGTGAAAGGGGGTGGGAGGAACGGAAATGATGAGGGGAGGAATGCGGTGAGCAGTCCAGTCGAGAACCCACCAATGTGCAACATCCACGCCCGTCGGCTGTATGTAGCACAACCCCATGCACCCATCGTGTCCAAAACCCAAGGTAATCACGGCCTACACAGCACACAACAGCCAATTTTCGCCCAGCCCAACCATCTCACCCATCCCCCCCCCACATGCACTGCTGCAACACTCCCACCCCACGCCCCAGCAAGATGCTTCTCCTTCCCCCTTCTTTCCCCCTTTGACTCACCCTGCGCCGGTCGCCGTCAGACGAGGATGTGGCGGAGGAGGACGAGGGCGACTCCGAGCGCGCCCTCTTGGGGGGAGGGGAACGATCCGGCCTGCACGGGGGACACGAAGACACGGAGGGCGACCAGGCATGGGGAGAAACCGAGGGTCAGGGGAAGGACGGGGGGGACGACCGAGGGTGCGGGACGCAATCACACAAATGGATCGAGGATATAGGCGGAAGGACAGGGAGAGAGGAGACAAGGGACCGCGCAAATGGGATGATGCCAAAAAAGAAGGGACTGGGAAGGGGAAAGAGGTGGGGAGGGGGAGCACAAGAGTGGAAGAGTTGGACGGTGGAGTGGAGAAGCTAACCTGCGGGCGGGCGGTGGGGGGGGCAGGCGCTGGCGCCGAGAGGGTGGGGAGCGTGAGCGCGTGCGCGAGCGGGAGCGGCGGCGCATGGGGCCTGGGCTGGAGCGACGCGCAGGGGGCGAGCGGCGAGGGGGGGAGGGCCGCCGCTCCGGGGAGGAGCGGCGGCGAGGGGGTGGCGACCTGGGATGGGGGAAGTGGGGGGAAAGGCGGAAAGGGGAGGAGCAGATGAGGGAGTGACGTGGATGTGAGTGTGTGGGTGAGTGGGTGAAAGCGCGCATGCATGGATAACAGGAACAAGAGGAGAACCGGAAAGGAGGGGCGGAAGTGGAAGAAAGAGGAGGAATTGGATGGCAGGAGGCATAGTAGGGGTAGGGGTTGGTGGGGCTTCAAAAATGGGGCGAAGAGAATACAGCACGTAGGTCAAGGAGGGTAAAGCGTAGAAGGTGGGTGAGCAATGTGAGGAGGTTGCGGAGGGGGTGGGATGTGCGGTGGGGCGGGAGGGTGGAAAAAGTGGGAGGGAGAGAAGGGTAAGACGGGTGCGTGGGGTGGGACGGTAGGGAGGGTGGGGAGTGTGTGGTGGGGAGGGGGGGTGGGTGGGAGGATGGGGAGAGGGGGGAGGGCGGTACCTGCGGCCGCGGAAGGGGACAGGGGAGCGGCGTCTGGGAGGGCTTCTCACACGGCGAGGGGGAGAGACACTGCGCTGCCTGCGAGGGGGGGAGCTGTTGGGCGGGGAGAGGCGGAAAGCAAGGCGCAACACAAGCACGGGGAGCAGGAGTTGCAGGGGGGGAAACACACTGAGTGATCCAAGCTCCATTGTTCACCCGCCAACCAAACGCACGCCATTCCCCCCCATCCCCACCCACTCAAAAACTGCCATCCCCGCTGTATCACGTTACCCCGACCCCCCCTCCCCCCCCCCAACCTACCGCACGGGCGAGCGCCTCCTTCCCCCTCGGGGCGGGGACGGCGACCTTCCCCTTGCGCCACCTGCTCGCGCAGGGGACCTCCGCCGCGGCGACACCCCCCTGCCCCCCCGCTCGCCCTCCCTGCCCCGCTCCGCCTCCGCCCCCCTGTCCCCGCGCTCCCCCCTGTCCCTGTCGCTCGGCCTGTCGCGGTCCCTCACGTCCGCGCGGCGGCGCGGAGGGGAGTCGATGGCGCGGCGAGGGGGGGGCGGCGGCGGGGGGAGCGGCTCTGGGCGGCGCACGGGCTTTGGCGCGAGCACGAACTGCGCGCTCACCACACTGCCGTCGATCTGCGCCTGGGGGGGATGCGCGGGGGGTGGTGGGTGGTGGGCGGGAGGGGGGGAAGAGGAGGGAGGGGAAAAGAGGGAGAAGGGACAGGAAAGAATCAGGATGGATGTGAAAGGATAATGGGGGATAGGAAGGGATGAGAGGGCATGGGCAGTTGCAGAAGGATGGAAAACATCCATGGCGAAATGCAAGGAGCATGGCGACTCACCCCATCCATGTGCAGGCGCGCCTTCTCCGCATCGGCGCGCTTCTTGAACTCCACGTACCCGTAGCCCTTGGGTAGGTTCACCTGCGACCAGACACGACGCGGAAGGGATGGCGGCCGACACGCGAGAGGCGTTGTGGAGGTGAGAACGGGAAGGGGCAGAGGCGGCAGAGAGACATCACGCACGGGAGAGAGAAGGAACGCGGAAGGAAAAGGCGGCGAAGGAGGAGGCAGGGATGGGGGAAGAAGGAGAGGGAGAGAAAGCGGCGGGGAGAAGGCGAGTGCGAGCGACTCACGACGCGGTCCATGGCGATCTCGACTTTGCTTAGCTCGCCGTACAGCCCTGCACGCTCGCGCATACGCACACAGACAGCGGTCAGGAGTGTTAGAGGGCCGTACGACAGGGGTCAGGAGAGCCCCGGTCGATGTACGATGACACGGGTTTACCCGGACGAGATGCGTAACTGCACGATGTGGGTAACGATATCTGAGAGGGGTTGGTGGTGGCGCGGGCTCACCGAATATCTCGCGCAGGTGGTCCTGGTTGACGTTGCGCGTGAGGCACCCCACGTACAGCATCGTCGTCTCGGGCGTCGCCGACCGCTTCCTGCCGCCACGGCGGGATCGGCGCGGGGATGGGCGCGGGGATGGGCGCGGGGATGGGTGGGGGGATGGGTGCGGGGATGGGTGGGGGGATGGGTGGGGCGTTGCATGCGCATGAGCGGGAAGGAGGAACGCATTGCATGTGTCGAGAACCTAGGGGGCGACGACGCGCGCAACGGGACTGAACGAGCGCGAGGAATCTCAAGGAGCGCAAGCGGGCTATGCCAACACACCTGTCATTGGGCGACGGGCTTCGCTTCTTCTTTTGCGATTCTGTCGCCGGCCTCGCACTGCACGACAACAATTCGCGCGCGCAGGACACACGATCGCACACACGTGGTAATCAGACACCGTGACCCACCCAAATACCCAATTCCAGCCTCCCTAAGTGAAGCTGAACAAAACACGCTACGCTTAACGATCTGGTAAAGGGATAGAGGATAATGAAGAGGGCGTGTCTAGCAATCAACGGCCACCAAAATAACCGGGATTAAGAGACGTAAATTTATAGAAACTGTGCGGCGATCTAAGGGTGAACGCACCCTTTCTTAGGCGGCGGGCTGCGGCTTCTAGACGAGGCTGAATCGGAGCGAGAGGGCGACGCGGAGGAGCGCGAGCGAGACGAGCCTGAGTAGGACGACGAGGGCGACTTGGACTTTGACTTTGACTTTGACTTTGACTTGGAGTCGGAGCCCGACTCCGACGACGACTGCTTCGCCATGGCTCTTACTGATAACTTGAAATAAATCGGGATCTAGATGTTCGAAGCAGTAATCCGCTCAACCTAGCAGCAACACGATGCAGTTGCCGACAGCAACAGACATCACCACCTAGAAACTACGAAGTATTTAGTCGGTGACGGCGGTGGTGAATGGTGGAAACTACGGAATGGACGAACAGACAACTCTGCTCTTGCGATCTAGAGGGGCCTCGAAGTTGTGAGCCTTTCGGAATCCTCTACTTGGTAGCCTCCGCTTCAACTCTCATAGCAACAATTTCACCTGACGCATGTAGGTACTAGTTTATAAAGACCTTTACTAGCTAAATGGAACTGCCGGTAAATGGAAAGTACAGATGCCTTTAGGGTGACAACTGAAAGGAGGTATATGCCCCTGTGCATAAAGCTTTGTGGTAGCCAGTGCTTTTGCTGCTAGTTGACCAATCACAGACATGTACAACTACCGTAACTGGAAACCCCACGAGCTTTGTGCAATTTTGAACGAAGCAGGTGATACAGTGACATGGAGACAAGCTAGCTAGTGTGCAACGCTAGACTGAGTACTTATCCGAGGCAGACCTTGACCCTTTCTGGTCCGCCTGCACAGGCAAAGATAATGCGTCAGAAAGAAAACACAAGGCATTTGTGCTACTAAAATTGTCATGCACCAGCAGAAGCACCAAGTAAACGAGCAGCAACGTTCTCATAGACCGCACGCCAAACTTACAAAAGAGGAGAACCCGATCTGCTCCGTGATGCCAAGAATCTCCTTCAGTTGCTTGCCAATGCTCGTCTGCACCCAGGATCAGAGAAAAATACAAGATCGCCAGAACTCTCAGAACAATTATCACATCCAGGGTTGAAAGCCCACAGCAGTGGAACCGAAGCTGCAGTGCAAGCATGGCATGGAAGGTTGAGGCGCACCTGGATGGATTCGCTGGCAGCGGATTTAGTCCAGAGCGCCACTCTGTCCTTGTTTGGTCGGATGCTCACCACGGCGCCACAGATGTCGTTGCCCTCGTCGATCTGCTCGCCTATCATCGCCAGCATCTGCATTGCAGCACATTGGTGGTGGCAGAAGGATTTAATGATCGGAAAGGCAATCATGGGACGAAGGAAAGATATTGTACGGCGTAGGAGGTCATCACGCATCGAGACTAGTCGCGCATGGTAACATAGACGGACAAGGCGAGACTCTACTGCTTGCTCTCTACTGCTAGTCAGCCAAGGCATAACCAAATTGTCAAGGGGGCGGGTTTGTGGGGGAAGAGGGGGGGTCAAGGGGGGGGCAATAAGGTATGCTCTCACCAGGTGCAGCCACATGTTATCGAGGTACTCCTTGCTGCGCGAGCAGGGGATGGTCCAGGAGCCGCCCTTCTCGCACTTAGGGTCCTCCCACTTGGGTTGAATGCCCTCCTTGAACAGGTGCATGTCCGCCTTGTTCATCAGCTTGCTCGGCTGCACTATGTTGTTGTATAAACTGCCCGAAAAACAATAATTAAAAAACCGGCAAGGCAGCATAAACGAGAATTGGCGATGGGAATCTTGGGGTCACAAGGATCACGTAACGGCGTTTAGGGTTTGAGCACTTCTTTAAGAGTCGAACCACCAGGAAACAAATCGTTTGAAATAAATTGCTTGAAGACATCTCAACAGAAGGACGTGAGTTTGGCCACGCACCACCAGAAGTCTTCAACGGTCCCGAACGTGAAGATTACGCGGAGCGAGCTTCCCCACGAGCCGCCGCTTTTCCCGCGTTGTTGTGGATTGTCGAACCAGAGCGTCCAGCGGTGCTCCAGCGGATGCTTCACCAGCGCTTCGCTCTCCTTCGCCGCTGCGCCTGCCTCTGTGTTCTCCGCCGCTGTTGTGTTCGTCTCTGTCTCGGTCTGATCTATTGCCGCCATATCTTTAGTGACGAAACTAGAAGAAGAAAAAGAAATGGGACTGCTCAAGTTCTTTCTCAAAACCCTAGTTCTCCTTGGTCAGCTAGACAAGGAGCACGCAGAGACTGCAGTTGCCACTCCAATTTCACCGCGAACTATAGCCAAGTGATCTTCGCTGCGTATATTCCAGCAAACACGTAGCAGTGACTGGGATAAGGAAAAGCAACGAGAGAGGCTCTCCTGATATCCCAGCGCAAGAGACGCTGTTGGAGGATGTCCAGCGGCGAAAGATGAATGGAGCGGAGCGAGAAGGGGAAAACATGGTGGTGGAATCGAGAACAGCAGGTCCTCGTCAGTGCCTTTCACTTCTCTACACCTCATCTTACAACCAATGTGATGGTAGCATATTGCATCCATCGGATGAAATATATACTGGATGAGCCAGCACCAAGCATACCCACCTGTACATATGAAATTGCATACATGATACTTTAACAAATGCCCAGATGACAAACCTAAACCCTGTACAAACGCATGCAAACTCATTTTCTAACGTGATACAATGCATGCCGCAGGAACCTTTGGGGATCATGTGACAAGGCTCTAAAGAGAACAATCAACACGGGGTCGCACTGAGCTGCCCGTTCAATCAACTCATCCTGTTCGTCTTCAGACATCACCAACACCCGCGATTTCGCCCTCCTCTCGTCCTCTCCACTTCTCTCCTGCCGAGTTTCTCCTGGTTCCATCCCTTCGCCCCTTCTTCCTGTCCCCTCCATTTCACTGGATGGTAAGAGGCGGGAAGGACCAGCTTCCACTGGGTTTGCTGTGAATGGCAGCTGATTAGCCAACTCAAGAGTGTGAACGCTGCCGTTGCAGGGCCCATCTGCAACTGGGTCTGACGTTGCTACATTGCTACCTTTGGGTGCTGAACCTGGTGCTGCTGCTGCTGCTGCTGCTGCTGCTGCTGCTGCTGCTGCTGCTGCTGCTGCTGCTGCTGCTGTTGTTGCTAGAGATGCTTGTGGCTGTGCTGGGTCAGCTAACAACGGGGAAGAGGAGGAAGCGGCATTTGAACGAGGAGGAGAGGTCACAGACAGTGTTGCAGGGGTGGCGACTATGACCTGGATCATGGCAACAGCGATGTCAGCGTCACTCATTCCCTCTCCTCCCTGCCTCTCCCTATTGTCACGCCAGCTGCTATCACCAGCAGCAGAAGCACGTGTTGATGTGCCTGGACTCGTCCCCATTGACTGGACGGATGTGGCTGCTGCTGGTGGTGCTGCTGCTGGTTGTGGCGGTGCTGCTGGTGGTGGTAATGGTGATGCCGATGGTGGTTGTGCTGTTGCAAGTGGTGCACTTGCAGCAGTTGGCACTATTTCTCGTGATTGTGCTGCAGCAGTTGGTGCTGCTGCTGCTGCTGCTGCTGCTGGTGGACTGCGTCCCACAGATGGTGAAATCAGTCCTGGCATTTCTGGGCTCGCCACTCCTGCAGCAGCCACAGCACCATTGGATGCCACTTGGCCTTGCACCATCCGCTGCGCTGAACCCTGCATGCCTCCATTTCCTGCAGCTGGCACTGCTGCCGCCTCACTCTGCTGTGCCCAGCCACTGCTGCCACCGTTACGCTCGCCCCACACAAAATCATCTCCTATGCCCCCAACTCCTAGATCAACCCAACTACTCCTGCTACCAATGTTTCCATCACTTCCACTGCTACTGTTGCTGCTGGAGCTGCCGCTACTGCCGATGCTGCCACCTACACTCGCGGCCTCACTGTCGCTACCACCAGTCTTCCCTCCCACAGCAGCACCAGCCGCTGTGGCCTTGCTACCTCCGCCCCCAGCTGCGCCAGCTGAGCCTGCTGCTGCAGTGGGCGAGGGCATGGTCTTGGCAGCGCGGGAGGGCAGGCAGTGCAGGGAGGCGGGGGTGCGCGACCAGATGACAAAGCCAAAGTCCGGGATCAGCGCCAGGTCCTTGGCCAGCCGCAGGGGCTCCTGGGGGCGGGAGGGACAACAACATTTGAGACATTGTTGAGAGTTGTCAAGAATGAGAGTCACTTCCTTGGCCAGGTGGGCGGGAGAGACGGCATGGGGCAGCAAGGGAGCAGGGAGCGCAAGCAGGGGTCCTAGGCAAGCTGGAGACAGAGTGGTAGGAACATACATACAGTGAAGGAGACAAGCAAAGGGGCTGATGCAACACAATGTGTGGAGCTGGGTGGGAGGTGGTGCAGAGAGGCACTGACCACAAAGTCCCCCGAGTTGGGGATCCAGAGCGCCAGCTGCTGCACCTCACTGGCGCCCGCAAGCCCGTTCGCCAACGCTATCTTGGTGCGCACTGCGTTCTGCCAGACCAGAGGGGAAGAGTCGCAGGGAGGGTGGAGACGGGTGAGGCACAGGGAAAGTGGTGGAAGAACTGCAAGAAGCATTTGCCTCTGCTTTCACAGCTGTACTGACAGAAACATGGGGAGGATTTGAGATGGCGGGCACTCATAATTGCTTCTTTGGTTCTGCGTTCACCCAGGAAGCATTGGATATCAAGGCATTGTTCCGGTAGTGGAGTGGTGAGAAGTGGAGGTGTGAGACTGACGAGGGAGGGCACGCGGATGGTGATGGACTTCATGTTGCCGTTGGGCGCATCGTATGCCTCCAGGTCCCACTCTATGCTGCGGAAGGTCTTGCCAAACACCAGCGTGCGCCAGTACAGCGCCACCTGCAAGCGGCCAGAGGCCACACAGTGAGAAGGGGGAAGCAGGTGGGAACGGGGCGACCCTCTGAAGGCCACTCAAGCGTCTCACAAAAGCACTGAAAGAGTGAAAGAACAAGGCTGGACTCCGTTTTGAGAAATCTCAATCGACTTGACAAGCAATGGTGGGGAAGGGATGGAACGTGAGACGAAGAGTGAGCGCACCAGGCTAGCGCCTCCAAAGGAGCGCCAGAGGGCGTCCATCTGCGGCACCAC
Source organism: Closterium sp. Yama58-4 (assembly GCA_947470075.1). Lineage (NCBI taxonomy): Eukaryota > Viridiplantae > Streptophyta > Zygnematophyceae > Desmidiales > Closteriaceae > Closterium > Closterium sp. Yama58-4. Next base: position 50,627 of record CANIUD010000192.1, on the reverse strand, counting down.
TGCCACGGCCACTGGCGCCGCTGCTGCTGTCTTGGCTGCGAAGCCCAGCCCTGCCATGCCAAACACCGTGCCCGCTGCACTGGCCGCTGGGCCGAACAGCATCCACCTGGTGGCATGCGCAGGAGGAACATGGGCGTTTCGGGACAAGATGAACAGGTGGCAGAGAGATCCGCAGAAATATCAAGCGGCAGGAGTGGGAACGCTGCTGTTTATCATAATCACCTTGACACCTTATGACTGCTACTCACACCCTAAAACAGATTCTCAAACCTCTGCCAGCCTCATCACACCCCTTCCAGCCTCACCCCACCTCCCAGTCTCACCAGGGTTCCTTCTCCACGACAGCAGGTTGAGGTGCCACGGCCTTGAGCCACTCCTGCACGTTCACATACACATACGCGCCCGCCGCAATGGGCAGCACAGTGAGCACCACCATCGTCGCCACCTCCACCACTGTGCTCTGCGTCGCCGCCGCCACCACCCCCGCCCTCCACCGCCGCAGCCTCTCCTCCGTCCGCGCCTTGCTGCTCATCCCCTCCTCCCCTTCCGCCTCCGCCTTCCGTCCCCGTCTCCGCTTCCTGATCCTCCTCCCCCGCGCGTCCACCTTCCACCTCCCCCCGCCCGCTTCCAGCCGCCGCCGCTCCTCCCGCGCCAGAAGCGCGTCGCGCGCGTACTCGTTATAGAGTCGCGAGAGCTGCGGGTCCTGGCTGACGGCCTGGCGCAGCTCCCCCCACTCTTCCTCCAGAGTCGAGCCCTCGATTCCCCCGCGCGATACCTCCTGCAGCAGCGCCATCTCCACCACCGCGCGCTCTAGAACCTTCCGCTCCGCGCCCCCTGCTTCCGCGCCCGTGGGGGACGCGAACGAGGAAGAGGCGGACGAAGAAACGCTAGAGGTGGGAGACGCGAGGGGGGAAGATTGATGACTAGCAGGATCGTCTTGGTACTGCTTACTTCGATTCTCTAAGGGACGACTCGATAACGGCTGACTCCCTGTGCCAGTGAACCCTAATGCCGCATCTTTGTCACTGCTACTGTCGCTCCAGCCACTGTCACCCATGGCGCCACTGCTGCCGCCACTGCCAGGTCCATTGTTACGCGCATCATAGTCCATCTTTCCAATATTTTTCCGCTTTAGCCTGCTCGCTGCACGCGCCATGGCCAGCTCCTCTCTTTTCCGACGCGCGCGCTCCTCTCGTCCACCACCCCAATCCGCCGTTCCGCTTCCACCATCCCCCCATTCTTCCCCCGGCTCCGCAGAGCCCCGCGAATTCGCAGCAGAAGCGACGCCTAATCCGAGCAGCGACAGCAGGTTCTCCAGCGACTGCAACTGCTCCTGAAGCTGCGCCTGCAGCTGCCCCTGCGCCTGTTGCAGCTGAACCCCCACGCCTTCCCCACCCGGTACACCATCCGCAGCTCCCACTTCCACCTTATCAATTGCGGCTCTCACTACCGCTGCCGCTTCACCAGGCACTGTCGCAATCGTCGCTGCTTCGCTCGTCCCTGCGACCGATGCTTCCGCCTCGGCAAGGCTCTTCTCTCCACCGCTGCTGCTCGACGCGGCAGATGCGCCAGGATGTGACTGCTCGCCGTTGATTCCGCCATCAGATGTAATGCCTGTATTCGCAGCAGATGGGGTACTGAAGTTTGTTACGCTCGCGGATCGCGGGGTTATTGGGTCCTCTGAACGATTTGCGAAGGTACCTGCTCTATACAATGCAGTTTCTCGCGGTGGATCGGACTGATGCGCGGAGGACCAGTCGTTCGCCAGCGATGATTGCGAAGACTGCGACGACTCGAGCGAGCTTTCGTGAATTGCGACCGACTGCGACGAGACATTGCTGTGAGGTATGTCATGACGCTCAGTACCGCCGGCAGACGGCTGGTTGGCTTCTGGCATGGGAGCTCCATGGTTACTGATGTCCGAATGCTGTAATTCCGCTGCTCCAGACACATCTCCGGCTTGCTGGTCTGGTGTCGTCGCGTCAGGAGGCGGTGCGGGGTGGTCGGTCGGTGCATCGCTCAATTCGGGACTCAAAGGCTCTGCGATGTCGTCGAAATTCCTCGACCTGCATATTGACAGCGGCGACGGCCGATGCCTGATAGGCGAGATTCGCGCATCTACAGGTGCTGGAATTCGGGAAATGTGTAGCTTCTTGCTTGAGCCGTGGCTTGAATGTCTAACGGAGGCTCGAACGGCAACTCTGACACGGGATGTGGATACACGTAGGTATGAAAGAGGAGCAGACAATGCGACCGTCGGAGCCATCAGGCAACAGAGATTGGAAGTTAGTTTCTGCTGAAGCTGTTCATCCCCACTGACATGGACTAGTAGATGACGACAATAAGTTAGTCCTAGAGCACACTACGTCGACTTCACATGAATGAACAAGATGGGCTTGTTGACAGGAGGACCGTGGAGTGGAGCCATTGCAGCACAGCATCTTGCTTGGTTTGCAATCTGGCCAGGAGTTGAAGGAATGGAAAGGATTCGTGGGGCCACAGCATCTGATACATGCAAGCTGAGTGATGCAAGGTCGTGAAGTCAAACTTGCATAAACAAATAGGTACAGTGCCTTATACTTATTCATACGACATTGCCTCAAATTTGTTTCTTGAAAACGCGTACGCGGTGTTTTGTTCAGCTGGCGCTTCTTGTTCAGCATTCAAGCTGAAGCAAGCTCGGAGTTGTGCTGCTGGCGTCAGCCTTGAGGGTGTCGAATTTGCCTCGCAGGTCCGATGGCTACTAGGAACTTCGGCCAGCTGCTGCTGCGACCAGCTGAGCCGACGTCAGCAACAAACGGAGTCACGAACGGAAACCGTGACGTTTTCGTTCTGAGGCACGACTTAACTGATTATCGTTCACTGTTCCACCCATAACCTGCGCCAGAAAGCTCAGTTGACCAGCACTTCACGCGATTCGGATCGCCAGAGCCAGATCTGCGATGCCACGTCAGACCAGCCTGGCGACTTGACGTGGGTCTGGGATGCTGGCATTGGGATGGTCGTTTAGGTTACCGGACCGCGTGCATGTCTGCTTCCTCCCAACTTCACCAGCTGTTGTGAACCATTCTCACCATCACCCCCAGAACTTTCTCATCGCTTCCTCTATGGAGGCTGGAGTTTCTAGATTCCAAGCAGAATTTGAAGACGACGTTGGCCTCCGCCTATAGGTATGCTCCTTGGTGCCAGACTTGCCGTGAGCTCAAGTTTGGCTCAGTGTCTCGCGTATACATGCACTGAAGCGACCGTCAGTTCCTACTAGATGCGATTGGTGCGATGGTGTTTTACGGGTTCCCTTCGTTTGCGAGCAGAACCTTATGCAAGGCAAGCTGTTCCCTAGCGTTTGTCGCGGAAACGGCCCTAGTTTATCAACTTTCATCTCAGCACTGCCTGGTCGAATATATGTGGTAATACAAGCCACTCTTTTGATCTTTTGCAGCTCTGGCGTCGAATACGATTAGAGGTGGCTGCTGAATGGTCATTGTTCAAGGAAAAGTGGCCATTTATTGCATCTGGTATCCTTTTTCAGGCACGTATTTTGTACTCCTTGGTTACCTTGGGTTATAAATGAGGGCACTACTTACCATGCGATTCTGCTCAACTGCAGTTCGTTCACGGTTTCTTAACTCGAACAGCTCACCTACTCCACACTCCTCGTCCTTCGTTACATGATGTCGGGTTCGAACTTATCCCTGTGAGCGCCTTCTTCGTAAACCTTTGCTGGGCGCGAAAACTGCTTTCGTATCTCGCTCTGTCATGGCGTTTCTTGAATCTGCTTGTTACTGAATACTCACGTGCTTGTTTGACAGGAGATCGGTCCTGAATATTTTTTCATCAGTGAATACCTCTTCTTCGCCATATTCGTTCCTTGCTGCATTGTAAGGCGTTTGGAGTGGACTGCACTGACTCTGTCCAATTGCTTTCGCTAATACTAAGTGTTCCTGTATCGTGGCTTTCCCATGATAAGATGTGCTCCTTTGGTATCATCTGACTTTCATTTTTGGTGTCTCAGTGGACATTCCATCCCTTCGTGTGCACCAAGAAGCAATTTTACACTGTGCTTGTGTGGTGCAAAATTCTTACGGTTTTTGTGGTAAGAGGTTAGCTTAAGGTCTCCTTGTCTTGGCCTGTGTGTCTGATAGTGACTGCTGATGGTTACTGTGGATTAATCGGGTGCATTGACAGATGTGCCAGACTTTTCGAGTACTGTCCTTCACGGCAACACAACTACCTGGTCCCGCACATCATTGTAGACAGGTATGCTAGCATCAATATTCATTTTCCGTCTCCTTCAGAGCCATTTCCTGTAACACTCATGATCTTTACTAACGTGCAGGGATCTCCCACAGCAATCCTCAAATATACTGGAATCCAGGACGTGCTGCACCTTAATGGTGGGCGGAGCACTGTTATAGGCGTATTCTGAGCTATGGAGTAGAAATTCAATATCGTATTGTTGCTCCTGTGGTTGCCGCAGCCATGCATGGGTGTGGTGACCTCATATTTTCCTCCCACATGACGTTCATCCTCACTGTTGTCATCACCTACTCCAGATATGGAACCAATCTGTGAGTCCTTACATTCACCGCTGTTTCTTGATGTGCTGTGCTGGATGACTTCGTGTCTCTGATGACATACTGTGAGCCTGCGTCTGATTTCCCTGTGTCGTATTTGATGCCTTTACAGCTTATTCAAGCATCTGTCATGGTTATTGTCTGGAGTGATGTCAGTCTTGATAATTGCTTCACGCAAGCACTACACAGTGGATGTTGTCATTGCATGGTAAGAATGGCAAGATACTGGACTGGCATGTTCGTTTGTTATGTCTTTCTCTTCGCTGAAACTTCCTTTGTATGTCCATTTCCAGGTACGTTGTACCTCTGGTCTACTACTTCGTCGAGCACAAGCTGGAGGACTGCGGTATGGACACAGTTTCTTCGTTTGATAATGTTCGAATTGGAGAGGCAACCGGCCAACAGCTTGTTTTTTTTTTCTGATTATTCTTGGACTTTTTGCAGTTGGCCCAAGAGATCTGCTTGAGCATAACCTTTGTGACAAGATCCTGCCACTCCACTCCTCGCCATTCCACTTGTCATCGCAACTGAAAACCTCGTTTGAAGCTCGGGCTTCTAATCCCCATGCTTCCACGCTTCGTCAAGACTTTCTTACCCAAATGTTTGGAGGCATGAAGGACGTCTGCAGCAAACCGCTAGCCACTATCTTCAGAGTGTGCGCTGACTTGTCTGATGAGGTAAACTAGCCCCAATCCCTCAAGTCCACTTTCCTGTAGGATTCCAACCATTGTTGCTGGTTGCTATTTGAAGCTTCTCGCCCTTTTTGGTTTTTTTTTTTTTTTTTTTTTTTTTTTTCAGGAAGATGGAAGTTTGAAAGCCAGTCTGACTGGGATGGCGTGATACAAGATAGCTAGTCATTACGGATCCTCAGTCGACAACTAACTACGACTATGCTGCTTCAAACAAGGGCTGGTCATAATGTCGAGCATAGCTAAGGTCAAGCTAGGGTAGGGTGTGTGTGTGGGCTCCACACTGTACCTGGTCAGTGCAGTTAAATCTCATAAGTGCTGTACAGGTAGTACTGGTAAGTAAGGTTGGTTACAGTGAACTGTGGTTCCACGTGGTGTTATGCAGCATTGTGTATTTGAGGTTGTATGCACACTAGTGTGCTCCAATGTGGTGAAGAGTATACCAACTTAATTCGTGCCTTAGCTGTGACAAAGTGTGGTGGTGGTGTGATGCAGTTGGGGGGTGACTATGTATCTCGTCACGTTTTAAAAGCTATTTTTGATACAAGTGGCATTGGAGCAGAGTATTCCAGTCAAATCACTGCGTACTGGTTTCGCTGATAGACTCACAAGAATCGCCTGAAGTGTACCTCGAGGCACCGAGCTGAATTTGCTCCGAATGCTCATCGCCTTGAGCGCTCAGCGAGACTCTGATCTGTATTCCAGCAGCGCTGCTCCCACTGACACTCAGACGCCCACGCCTCCCTCCCGCCAGATCTGCCACCACCAGTCAGCCATAGCCATTCCTTCCCATCCTAATTTCGCCTCTACTATCCGCTGCGCTTCGGCCCGCCGCGAGAATTACCCCTTCGAGCCACCTCCTTTCGCGCTCTTTCAACCCACACGACAGCTTAGTGACCCCCCAAGGAAAATATGAGCTTAGTTGGCAGCGTTTGGGGTCGATAGGCAACCCACGTCACTCGATTATGCCCCCCGGGTTGATTTCGACCGGCCATGTGGCAAAGGAGCTGCTGACTCGGACGAGCCCATTCGATTTTTCACATTTTCGCGCTCGAAAATATTCGTCGCAACGGATTTCTACGCTATGCACCCACGGAGGGGTCCAGTCCAAGTTGGGCATGCGAACTCAACTCCCGCTTGCGCCTTGCCACGCTCCCTCCCAAACTGCTGCGTCCACCTCTCCCTCCACATTTCGCAACTCCCTTTCGCCCCGTTCTCGTTCAGACCGGCTAGTTTACGCTTCTCATTCTCATCGCATTTCCAATTCCTCGTCACCTGGTGCTGCGCGCATTTCCAATTCCTCGTCACCTGCTGCTGTTGCATTTTCGAACGAAGCTTGTTGCCATTTTTGAGGCCGTTTCAGCTGCGCGTCAATCGATCGTCGCGGCATTTTCGTCTCGTGGTCACATTAGGCACGCCGAAGCCGTTCTAGTTGATCGATCGCGGACGTGTTGTTCGGTTTTCCACCTCCAAGATCGCGACTTTCGTTCGTCGTCACCTGCTGCTGAAATTCCTCGCGACGCTGCACATTCGATTCGATCGATCGCGTACGTGCTGACGAGACGACGCGTTGCCATTTGTCGCCTCCAAGACCGCATCGCGACTTTAGCCTCATCGTACGTCCATTCGTCTCTCTCACTCTAGTTTTCTGCTTATTGATGTCGATTTACGTTAGACCGTCGCAGAAATACTTTTCACTTATCTTCGGTTCGCATCACTCATTTTCTTCTCTGTTTCCCGTTCCATGTGATTTCAGGCATTTAAGCGATTTTCGAGAATCGCGGACCGTCTTTTGAAGTTGGCTCTCGCAGTCGCCAGCCTTCCTCGCCGCTCCACCGCTTCTGCTCTCCGCGCGCCTCGCGTCATCCATCCGCCAACCCCTTCGCGCACCCCCATAGCCTTGGCCCTCCATCACCACTCCGCGGTAAGCCGTCAGCCCTCATTTCCGTTCACCACTTTCGTCCCACATCCGCCATGCACAACGCTTTCATTACTCCCTGAAAACGGCTTCTGAAAAAGAGTGTGTTGTTATTATTTTGCAGGAAGCAGCAGGCGTGATGGAAGGCAAGGCAGCAGTGAAGGATACGTGAGCATGGCAGCGAGGCAGCGACGAGGTATTGGCGTGAAGTGACAGCGAGGCAACAGCGGTGGGCGAGGACCCTCTCCGCCACTCCACTCGCCATCGCACTGCCTTGCCTCCAACCGTGCTCTGCACTGCACTGCACTGCGCGCAGATAAGTCCCCTCGCCTCGCCTCCTTGCTCTCTCCATTGCTCATTCATTGCACACGCCACGCCACTCAATGCCAGCCCAAGGCGAACCTGCAGACCTCCCTGTCTCTTCCCCTAGCTCGGAGAGGGAGTTTTGGAGAGGGAGTTTTGGGGAGGGAGCGTTGGAGAGGGAGTTTTGGGGAGGGAGCGTTGGAGAGGGAGTTTTGGGGAGGGAGCGTTGGAGAGGCCATGGGAACGAGGCCATGGGAACGAGGCCATGGGAACGAGGCCATGGGAACGAGGCCATGGGAACGAGGCCATGGGAACGAGGCCATGGGAACGAGGCCATGGGAACGAGGCCATGGGAACGAGGCCATGGGAACGAGGCCATGGGAACGAGGCCATGGGAACGAGGCCATGGGAACGAGGCCATGGGAACGAGGCCATGGGAACGAGGCCATGGGAACGAGGCCATGGGAACGAGGCCATGGGAACGAGGCCATGGGAACGAGGCCATGGGAACGAGGCCATGGGAACGAGGCCATGGGAACGAGGCCATGGGAACGAGGCCATGGGAACGAGGCCATGGGAACGAGGCCATGGGAACGAGGCCATGGGAACGAGGCCATGGGAACGAGGCCATGGGAACGAGGCCATGGGAACGAGGCCATGGGAACGAGGCCATGGGAACGAGGCCATGGGAACGAGGCCATGGGAACGAGGCCATGGGAACGAGGCCATGGGAACGAGGCCATGGGAACGAGGCCATGGGAACGAGGCCATGGGAACGAGGCCATGGGAACGAGGCCATGGGAACGAGGCCATGGGAACGAGGCCATGGGAACGAGGCCATGGGAACGAGGCCATGGGAACGAGGCCATGGGAACGAGGCCATGGGAACGAGGCCATGGGAACGAGGCCATGGGAACGAGGCCATGGGAACGAGGCCATGGGAACGAGGCCATGGGAACGAGGCCATGGGAACGAGGCCATGGGAACGAGGCCATGGGAACGAGGCCATGGGAACGAGGCCATGGGAACGAGGCCATGGGAACGAGGCCATGGGAACGAGGCCATGGGAACGAGGCCATGGGAACGAGGCCATGGGAACGAGGCCATGGGAACGAGGCCATGGGAACGAGGCCATGGGAACGAGGCCATGGGAACGAGGCCATGGGAACGAGGCCAGCCAAGGGAACGAGGCCATGGGAACGAGGCCATGGGAACGAGGCCATGGGAACGAGGCCATGGGAACGAGGCCATGGGAACGAGGCCATGGGAACGAGGCCATGGGAACGAGGCCATGGGAACGAGGCCATGGGAACGAGGCCATGGGAACGAGGCCATGGGAACGAGGCCATGGGAACGAGGCCATGGGAACGAGGCCATGGGAACGAGGCCATGGGAACGAGGCCATGGGAACGAGGCCATGGGAACGAGGCCATGGGAACGAGGCCATGGGAACGAGGCCATGGGAACGAGGCCATGGGAACGAGGCCATGGGAACGAGGCCATGGGAACGAGGCCATGGGAACGAGGCCATGGGAACGAGGCCATGGGAACGAGGCCATGGGAACGAGGCCATGGGAACGAGGCCATGGGAACGAGGCCATGGGAACGAGGCCATGGGAACGAGGCCATGGGAACGAGGCCATGGGAACGAGGCCATGGGAACGAGGCCATGGGAACGAGGCCATGGGAACGAGGCCATGGGAACGAGGCCATGGGAACGAGGCCATGGGAACGAGGCCATGGGAACGAGGCCATGGGAACGAGGCCATGGGAACGAGGCCATGGGAACGAGGCCATGGGAACGAGGCCATGGGAACGAGGCCATGGGAACGAGGCCATGGGAACGAGGCCATGGGAGCACACGGGAAGGCGAGGAGGAGGGCTGTCGGGGAAGGAGTCACCTGGCGCTGCAGCAGCTGCCCTGTGCTCGCTCTCACGCCTTACAGCTAAGTTCCCTCAACCCCTTGCCTGCCTCGTCATTTCTTGTGTATTTTGCTGGCATCTCGTGTTTGCATGCGCTTTCGCACCTTCCTCTTGAAACAGCGCCACTGGTTGGGACCGGCTCACATGCTGCAGACCCCCTTACTTCAGGTAACCCTCTCAGGTGCAGGTACCCCTCAGGTGCAGGTGTGCAGGTACCCCCTCAGGTGCAGGTGTGCAGGTACCCCCTCAGGTGCAGCCCTTGGGTCTGCAGTTTGTGACTTGGCCTCCACCAGTGGCCCCTCCCCTCTCCCGCCTTGCAACTGCCGTTCCCTCTCTTGCACTTTCACCATTCATCCCCTCGCTGCCCACTGACCAGCTCTGCGTGTGTGCCTTGCAGGTGGAGGGGAGGGGCGGGGGTCAACACCGACGCTTCCCCACGCCCCTCCCCTGTGGCCGTGCAGGTACCCGTGGGGAGGGGAGGGGAGGGAGGCAGCACTGCCAATCGCTGCACCAAGGGAGAGTATCGGGGTGGGCTTGGCCTCTCAAGGTACGTCACCTCCCTTCTTAGCCCCACCGCTCTCCCTTCCTGCTCCTCAATTTTGCCTTCTCATTTCTTTAACTGCAGCTTTTGTTGTTTTTCCTGGTCATGCCAACTCAACCACTGTTACTTCCCCCCCTGTCTGCTGCCCCTACCAGGTCACTTGGCATTCAACAGGAGACGCACACTGGAGGAGGAGGGGAGGGGAGCAGGGACGAGGCAACAGCTCCCTCGAACGTTCTCCATCTGCCAGCTAAGTTCCCTCAACCCCTTGCCTGCCTCGCCATGTCTTGTGTCCTGTGCTTGCATCTCGTGTTTGCATGCGCTTTCGCACCTTCCTCTTGAAACAGCGCCACTGGTTGGGACCGGCTCACATGCTGCAGACCCCCTTACTTCAGGTAACCCTCTCAGGTGCAGGTACCCCTCAGGTGCAGGTGTGCAGGTACCCCCTCAGGTGCAGGTGTGCAGGTACCCCCTCAGGTGCAGCCCTTGGGTCTGCAGTTTGTGACTTGGCCTCCACCAGTGGCCCCTCCCCTCTCCCGCCTTGCAACTGCCGTTCCCTCTCTTGCACTTTCACCATTCATCCCCTCGCTGCCCACTGACCAGCTCTGCGTGTGTGCCTTGCAGGTGGAGGGGAGGGGCGGGGGTCAACACCGACGCTTCCCCACGCCCCTCCCCTGTGGCCGTGCAGGTGGCAGTGGTGGGAGGGGAGGGGGGCAGCACTCCACTCGGCTGAGATGGGATGGGAGAGTATCGGGTTGGGTCATCTGAGACAAGGTGAGCCTCTTTTGCCCTCCCTGCCAGAGATTTTCAGCTCTTCCCGTCACATGATGCCACTTGGTCTTCTCCCCCATGCTCGCTTCCCTTTCTTTCTCCCTTCCTGCTCTCACACTTCTGCCTCGTCTCCGCCCCCTTCTCACTTGTGCCCCTTGCTCCCTGCGTGCTTCCCTCTGCCCTGCCCTCGTTCTGCCAGCGCCCAGTGCATTGAAGGCTGTAGCAGCGCCTTTGGGTGGTGTGAGGCGCTTCAGTGCTGGCAGCACGGCAGCCTCAAGGCTCAAGGCGCCACCACCACTCACAGCCGCACCAGATAAGTACACTCTTCCCTCTCGCCTTGTCAACGCTTTTGCTCTCTCACACATGCACTCCCACATGCATCTGCACATCATCTTTCCATCCATGCTGCAAGCCTCCTCTCTTCAAGCCAAGCCACTTGCAGCAGCCTAGCCCACATGGTGCAGACCCCCTATTCCAGGTATCACCCACCCCCCCCAGCCCCCAGGTTAAGCCTATCCTAAGCCCTATACCTTTAGTATAGCCCACACTACCTTTGGGTCTGCACCATGTGCCTAGCGCTGCTCCAGTGCTCCCTCTGCTGCTCTCGCCTGCCATCCCACCCCACCCATGCACACCCCGCACGCTTCAACTCCTAGCCTCCTACTCAGTGCTCTTCAGTTTCCTCCTTGCCGGTTGAGGGGAGGGGCGTGGGGGTCAACACCGCCACTCCTCGCGCCTCTCCCCTGGTGGCCTTGCAGGAGCAGGAGGGGGTGCGAGGGAGGCAGCGACAAGACCTGAGGTCTACCTAAGGGAGAGTATTGGGAGGGGTTCGGCCTTCACTGGTAAGCTCTTCTGCTCTTCCTCACTCCCTGTAATTCACTTTCCTCTGCAGTTTCTGTTTACGAACGTTGCTCACCCCTCTCCTCCACTCACTTGTTTCTCCTCTCCTCCATGCTCCCGTGTCTCTCCCCCTGCAGCATCACCATTCAGTCCGCTCCTGCACCAGAGGCACATGCGGGCGGGTTAAGGCGTGGCACTCCTTCCTAAGGGAGAGCATGCGGGGTGCTTGCTGCTGCACAGGGTGAGTTGCTTGCCCCTCATTTTCTCTCCACCCACCGCTCCAGTTTCAGCTCGCACCCATTTCTCATTCTTGTACTCTTTTTCCAACGGGGATGCTTGCTGCATTTCCTATTTCCACTCCCTTCAAAGTTGAGCCTCTCGCTGTGCCACAGCTTCTAGCCACAGACCCCCTCGTTTTAGGTTAATCTTTTCTAGGTATATCCCCCCCTTGGGTCTGTGGTTTGTAGCTGAGGCTGCATCAGTGGCCCCCTTTTCTGCTCTCACCTGCCATCATACCTCACCCATGTACTTCTCTCACATTCGTGCCCCTAAGCTTTTACTCACTTGTCTTCAGTTTCCTCCTTGCTGGTTGAGCGGAGGGGCATGGGGGTCAACACCACCACTTCCCCAGCCCCTCCCCTGGTAGCCTTGCAGGTACCCACGGGGATGGGAAGGAGACAGCACTGCAGCAGACTGAAGTGGGTGCTGCCACAAGGGAGAGTATCGGGGTGGGCTTGGCACCCTCAAGGTATGTAATCTCACGCCTTTGCCTCTCCTCTTCACTCGCTGCAGCAGCTCTCCCCTTCATTCTGCATTCTCGTTTCTGTCCACTCAAGTGTTCTTCTGTCCACTTGTTCATGCCAACTCACCAGTTCCTCTGCCCCTCTTCTCTTGTTTCTTCCTCCCCTTTCTGCCCGCTACCAGGTCACTTGGCGTCAGGAGAAGATTGCAGCTTTCAGAGGAAGCAGAGTAGCAGACCGGCAGCAGCAGTAGCAGCAGCAGATGTGGCAGCGACAGCAGCAGTAGCAGCGGCGGGGGTTGGGGGGCTAGGGGCAGGTTAGGCTACTTAGTTGTGGGTGAGGTGTGGTACAGGTGTGGTATGGTTACAGGTGTGGTATGGTTACAGGTGTGGTATGGTTACAGGTGTGGTATGGTTACAGGTGTGGTATGGTTACAGGTGTGGTATGGTTACAGGTGTGGTATGGTTACAGGTGTGGTATGGTTACAGGTGTGGTATGGTTACAGGTGTGGTATGGTTACAGGTGTGGTATGGTTACAGGTGTGGTATGGTTACAGGTGTGGTATGGTTACAGGTGTGGTATGGTTACAGGTGTGGTATGGTTACAGGTGTGGTATGGTTACAGGTGTGGTATGGTTACAGGTGTGGTATGGTTACAGGTGTGGTATGGTTACAGGTGTGGTATGGTTACAGGTGTGGTATGGTTACAGGTGTGGTATGGTTACAGGTGTGGTATGGTTACAGGTGTGGTATGGTTACAGGTGTGGTATGGTTACAGGTGTGGTATGGTTACAGGTGTGGTATGGTTACAGGTGTGGTATGGTTACAGGTGTGGTATGGTTACAGGTGTGGTATGGTTACAGGTGTGGTATGGTTACAGGTGTGGTATGGTTACAGGTGTGGTATGGTTACAGGTGTGGTATGGTTACAGGTGTGGTATGGTTACAGGTGTGGTATGGTTACAGGTGTGGTATGGTTACAGGTGTGGTATGGTTACAGGTGTGGTATGGTTACAGGTGTGGTATGGTTACAGGTGTGGTATGGTTACAGGTGTGGTATGGTTACAGGTGTGGTATGGTTACAGGTGTGGTATGGTTACAGGTGTGGTATGGTTACAGGTGTGGTATGGTTACAGGTGTGGTATGGTTACAGGTGTGGTATGGTTACAGGTGTGGTATGGTTACAGGTGTGGTATGGTTACAGGTGTGGTATGGTTACAGGTGTGGTATGGTTACAGGTGTGGTATGGTTACAGGTGTGGTATGGTTACAGGTGTGGTATGGTTACAGGTGTGGTATGGTTACAGGTGTGGTATGGTTACAGGTGTGGTATGGTTACAGGTGTGGTATGGTTACAGGTGTGGTATGGTTACAGGTGTGGTATGGTTACAGGTGTGGTATGGTTACAGGTGTGGTATGGTTACAGGTGTGGTATGGTTACAGGTGTGGTATGGTTACAGGTGTGGTATGGTTACAGGTGTGGTATGGTTACAGGTGTGGTATGGTTACAGGTGTGGTATGGTTACAGGTGTGGTATGGTTACAGGTGTGGTATGGTTACAGGTGTGGTATGGTTACAGGTGTGGTATGGTTACAGGTGTGGTATGGTTACAGGTGTGGTATGGTTACAGGTGTGGTATGGTTACAGGTGTGGTATGGTTACAGGTGTGGTATGGTTACAGGTGTGGTATGGTTACAGGTGTGGTATGGTTACAGGTGTGGTATGGTTACAGGTGTGGTATGGTTACAGGTGTGGTATGGTTACAGGTGTGGTATGGTTACAGGTGTGGTATGGTTACAGGTGTGGTATGGTTACAGGTGTGGTATGGTTACAGGTGTGGTATGGTTACAGGTGTGGTATGGTTACAGGTGTGGTATGGTTACAGGTGTGGTATGGTTACAGGTGTGGTATGGTTACAGGTGTGGTATGGTTACAGGTGTGGTATGGTTACAGGTGTGGTATGGTTACAGGTGTGGTATGGTTACAGGTGTGGTATGGTTACAGGTGTGGTATGGTTACAGGTGTGGTATGGTTACAGGTGTGGTATGGTTACAGGTGTGGTATGGTTACAGGTGTGGTATGGTTACAGGTGTGGTATGGTTACAGGTGTGGTATGGTTACAGGTGTGGTATGGTTACAGGTGTGGTATGGTTACAGGTGTGGTATGGTTACAGGTGTGGTATGGTTACAGGTGTGGTATGGTTACAGGTGTGGTATGGTTACAGGTGTGGTATGGTTACAGGTGTGGTATGGTTACAGGTGTGGTATGGTTACAGGTGTGGTATGGTTACAGGTGTGGTATGGTTACAGGTGTGGTATGGTTACAGGTGTGGTATGGTTACAGGTGTGGTATGGTTACAGGTGTGGTATGGTTACAGGTGTGGTATGGTTACAGGTGTGGTATGGTTACAGGTGTGGTATGGTTACAGGTGTGGTATGGTTACAGGTGTGGTATGGTTACAGGTGTGGTATGGTTACAGGTGTGGTATGGTTACAGGTGTGGTATGGTTACAGGTGTGGTATGGTTACAGGTGTGGTATGGTTACAGGTGTGGTATGGTTACAGGTGTGGTATGGTTACAGGTGTGGTATGGTTACAGGTGTGGTATGGTTACAGGTGTGGTATGGTTACAGGTGTGGTATGGTTACAGGTGTGGTATGGTTACAGGTGTGGTATGGTTACAGGTGTGGTATGGTTACAGGTGTGGTATGGTTACAGGTGTGGTATGGTTACAGGTGTGGTATGGTTACAGGTGTGGTATGGTTACAGGTGTGGTATGGTTACAGGTGTGGTATGGTTACAGGTGTGGTATGGTTACAGGTGTGGTATGGTTACAGGTGTGGTATGGTTACAGGTGTGGTATGGTTACAGGTGTGGTATGGTTACAGGTGTGGTATGGTTACAGGTGTGGTATGGTTACAGGTGTGGTATGGTTACAGGTGTGGTATGGTTACAGGTGTGGTATGGTTACAGGTGTGGTATGGTTACAGGTGTGGTATGGTTACAGGTGTGGTATGGTTACAGGTGTGGTATGGTTACAGGTGTGGTATGGTTACAGGTGTGGTATGGTTACAGGTGTGGTATGGTTACAGGTGTGGTATGGTTACAGGTGTGGTATGGTTACAGGTGTGGTATGGTTACAGGTGTGGTATGGTTACAGGTGTGGTATGGTTACAGGTGTGGTATGGTTACAGGTGTGGTATGGTTACAGGTGTGGTATGGTTACAGGTGTGGTATGGTTACAGGTGTGGTATGGTTACAGGTGTGGTATGGTTACAGGTGTGGTATGGTTACAGGTGTGGTATGGTTACAGGTGTGGTATGGTTACAGGTGTGGTATGGTTACAGGTGTGGTATGGTTACAGGTGTGGTATGGTTACAGGTGTGGTATGGTTACAGGTGTGGTATGGTTACAGGTGTGGTATGGTTACAGGTGTGGTATGGTTACAGGTGTGGTATGGTTACAGGTGTGGTATGGTTACAGGTGTGGTATGGTTACAGGTGTGGTATGGTTACAGGTGTGGTATGGTTACAGGTGTGGTATGGTTACAGGTGTGGTATGGTTACAGGTGTGGTATGGTTACAGGTGTGGTATGGTTACAGGTGTGGTATGGTTACAGGTGTGGTATGGTTACAGGTGTGGTATGGTTACAGGTGTGGTATGGTTACAGGTGTGGTATGGTTACAGGTGTGGTATGGTTACAGGTGTGGTATGGTTACAGGTGTGGTATGGTTACAGGTGTGGTATGGTTACAGGTGTGGTATGGTTACAGGTGTGGTATGGTTACAGGTGTGGTATGGTTACAGGTGTGGTATGGTTACAGGTGTGGTATGGTTACAGGTGTGGTATGGTTACAGGTGTGGTATGGTTACAGGTGTGGTATGGTTACAGGTGTGGTATGGTTACAGGTGTGGTATGGTTACAGGTGTGGTATGGTTACAGGTGTGGTATGGTTACAGGTGTGGTATGGTTACAGGTGTGGTATGGTTACAGGTGTGGTATGGTTACAGGTGTGGTATGGTTACAGGTGTGGTATGGTTACAGGTGTGGTATGGTTACAGGTGTGGTATGGTTACAGGTGTGGTATGGTTACAGGTGTGGTATGGTTACAGGTGTGGTATGGTTACAGGTGTGGTATGGTTACAGGTGTGGTATGGTTACAGGTGTGGTATGGTTACAGGTAAGGTATGGTTACAGGTGTGGTATGGTTACAGGTGTGGTATGGTTACAGGTAAGGTATGGTTACAGGTGAGGTATGGTAAGCTGATCCCCTCCTCTCTCTCTTCCCCCCTTCTCCCCGCAGGCTGAGGGTGGGAGCACTGGAGCAAGGGCGGGAGAGTGGAGTCCACCCTCTCACTCACCTCCTCCTCTCTCCCTTTTCCCTTTCCCCCCAGCAGCACCCTGCCGGGACCACAGTGGAGTTCGGTCCTCCCCTAATCCCCCCCCTTCTCTCTCCACTTCCCAGCAGCCTCAGCATCATGGCGCTCTGCATGGCTCTGGTAAGTGCAGGTAAGGAATCATGGGGTGACGGGAGGGAGGGGGGTGGGTGGGAGGCATGGGAGCAAGTGGGCAGTTCACTTCCTTAGGGCAGCATCTCCTGGGGTTGTGGCTTGTGGGTTGGGGTGTGATGGATGGAATCTGCGCGGCACGGCACTCGGTGCTCAAGTAACCGATCTGGCGTTCAAAGCTTAATGGACACCGTCAGAGTCGACCGGCCGGCGACTCTGGTTCGCGTCAGCTCTAGCTACGTCAGGGGTGGAATTTGAGTCTTGGGCTGGAAGCAATTTTCCACTGCCACACCTCCGCCTGACAAGTCACAACCCTTCAGGGTGCTGTTTCTGAAAGGGAGTGGACTGTGTGCTGCTCCTACTGCTGGCAGGTGAAGGTGGGAAACAAGGGGTGGTGGTGGGGGGTTGGTATGGTGCTGTGTGGTATGATATGTTATGGTATTATACTTATACGGTGTTGTATGACATTATGTGGTATGACATAGTTTGGCATAATGCAGTGTGGTACCGGTTGATGTGGGTTGGTATGGTATAGTGTGGTATGAGACGGTATGGTTTCAAACAGTGTGGTGTGATACAGTGTGGTGTGATACAGTGTGGTGTGATACAGTGTGGTGTGATACAGTGTGGTGTGATACAGTGTGGTGTGATACAGTGTGGTGTGATACAGTGTGGTGTGATACAGTGTGGTGTGATACAGTGTGGTGTCATACAGTGTGGTATGGTACAGAGTGATATCGATACAGTGCAATGTGTGTGTTATGTAATGTGGTGTGAGTTTGTGATGATATTACGAGTCAGAGTGATAGTGATACAGTGTGGTGTGGTTCCGTATATTGATGGCATGGTATGGTGTGACATAGTGTGGTGTGATAGAGTGTGGTATGGTGCCACGTGGTGTGTTGCAGTGTGATACGATAGTATATGATACAATAGCTGTGTTGTCTGATTCTGTGTGGACTGATTCTGTGTGGACTGATTCTGTGTGGACTGATATTTTGTGGGATGATAGTATGGTACGATACAGTGTGTGTGCTATGGTGTGACATAGTGTGGTGTGTTATTGTGTGATTCTGTATGGTTTGTCAAGTGTTGTTGTGTGGCATGACATGGTATGGGATGTCATGTTGTGGCATGTCTTAGCATGGCCTGTCTGGTGTGGCATGTCATTGCGTGGAGTGGGCATGTCATTCTGTGGCATGTAATCATGTGCGATCGCATGTCATGGCGTGGCATGTCATGTTGTGGCATGTTATCGTGTGGCATTGTGGCATGACATCGTGTGGCATTGTATGTGATTATGTGGCATGCCATCATGCCATGTACAGGCTGGCAGCAGCTTGAGGAGCATGTGGAGGACCGGGCAAGACAAGGACAGTTAAGGAGTGAAGTGGAGGAAAGCGGGATGCAGGAGTGGGGGTTTGCAGTTCATGGCTGCCTCAGATGCTATGCCATACAATCACATAACACTATACGGTAGTATCTTTACAACTTGCGACATTTATCTGATTCTGCTTAGAGTTCAGGGCGTGGTCTGGTTTGTACTGTTTGTTATTTAGTGTTGTACTGTGTGCTGCTGCACTTTTAGGATGCATATTTGGATGATCTGATTCTCTGGATGGCGAAACAACAGAAGTTCCTATATTTTCACAATTTGAGATGTATTAAACCAATGCGGTACCCTGCAGTGTATATGTTTACAGGGGTGGCCTGGCCTTGCTTGTGCGTTACGGTATGACATGTGGCGATGGATTGATGCCATGGCAATTCATTCCCGGGTGCTGGAATCTGGTGGAGGGCCAAAAAGCAACTGCACGCATCCTGGAGAGGTGTCTTCTCCTGCCACAACCACTTCAATTGTATCACGATGCCTCTATTGTCGCCGAGTCATCGCTGACAGCATCTGTAGCTGAAGTTACCCCACCCACCACTAGAACAGCCTTGTTCAAAGCCAAAGAAATACCATCACTAGGGAAAATGATGAGTTGCCAATGTGTAACCACTACACCTGACAGGTCCAAATGTACAGCCTGCTATGGGTACCGTAAGTCCAAGTTAAGTTATATTAATTTTGTCTAGCACCCCTTGCAGAACAGAGAATCATTTGTAGGAACTGCTGTTGTTATCTATATTTTCTCCGTGGTTGTCGGGGAGTCACCTCGATATACGCACGCCCTCCGTGCTCGTCAAAATGCCACCCTTGCTCGGTCCCGCATCTCGGCGCCTCCCACAATTCAAACTTCCAAACCCACGCCTCGATTTTGCCATTTCCGTCCTTCGTCGTAACCCTAGCTCGTCTCGAACTCCTCTCCCCTCCTCTCGTCTCCTTGTTTTCCCGTTAGCCCGTCTCGCTGTCTGCTGAAACTAGCTTCCCTTTGGTGAAAGCACTTTGGTGAAAGTGCTTTATCTTAGGCGTTTCACCGAAGAAGTTTTTGCATAGGCGTTTTAGCTGAAGCATTAGAAGCGAAATGGAAGAGTCTGATGTATTGGAGAAAGATCTGATCGACCGCGATAAATTTCGGGGAGGCGATCGACCGCCGGAGGTTGTTGATTCTGGAAAAGATGGCGCGAACGGAGTAGCAACGAATAACGAAGACATTGCTATGGCGGACGCTGACGGCGAAGGGCATCTAGAGAACGGCGTTTCGGATGCGAACGACGCTGAGCCGGTTGCTGGACCGACGACTGTGGAGGGAGGAAAAGACGAGGAAATGCGAGACGCGGAAGCGGTGAAAGACGACGGCGACGCGAGCGATGGTCGCGCGAATGACGTCGAGCGCGGCGACGCGGCCGCTGCGGCTGACGCAGCTGCTGCGACGCCCGCAGGTGCGGACGAAAATGCGGGTGGCGACGCGACGGGTGTTGAGGCCGGTGAGAATAAGCAAGCTGACGGCGTGGCTGACGGAGTTGACGGCGAGGCGGGAATGGAGGGCGCGAACGAGCGAGAAGGGAAGAGTGGCGAGAAGAAGGAGCAGGGCGATGACGAGACGCGCGACGACGGTGGGGTGGAGGAAAAGACAGAGAAGGCGGAAGAGAAAGCGGAAGAGAAACCGGAGGACCTAGCGGAAGAGAAAGCGGGAGAAAAAATGGAGGAGGAAGCGGGGGAGGGAGCGGAAGGGAAAGCGGAGGGAAAAGCGGAGGAGGAAGCGGAGGAGGAAGCGGGGGAGAAAGCGGAGGCGGAGGAGAAAGAGGAGGGGAAAGCGGAGGAGAGAACGGAAGAGATGATAGAAGAGAAAGCAGAAGAGAAAGCGAAAGCGGAGGGAGGAGCGGAAGGGGGTGCGGCGGAAGGAGTGGAGGCGGAAGGGATGGACGCGGCAGGCGGAGAAGTGGCAGCAGAAGGGGGAACGGCGTCCGCGACTGGTGCGGGTGAGAAGGCGCGCGACGAGGCGGAGAAGGGGAGCGCGGAGGAGGAGGAGAGGAAGGACGAGGGGGAGGGGACTGAGGGGACCGAAGCGAAGGAAGGGAGGGCGGAGAAGGAAGAGGAAGAAGTGGAGGTGGAGGGTGAAAAGGAAGAGGAGGGGGAGGGGGAGAAGGAAGAGAACGACAAAGAGAAAAAAACGGGGAAGGACACGAAGGAGGGGAAGGGCGAGAAGGAAGCGGACGAGGAAAAGGTGCCGAAAGAGGGGAAGAAGGGCAAGGGGGGGAAGGAGGAGGTGCGGCGGAAGCAGCGGGAGGACAGGCCCGCGCAGGGCGGGGATGCCAGCGACCAGCGCAAGGCAGCAAAGGGCGCGTCCCCGCATCTCCGCCCCCACGGCACGCCCGCCAAGGCCTCCGCCAAGGTCCCCGCTTCTCCCGCCACTCCCGCGGCTGGCAGGGCGCGCGCGGGGGAGGAGGAGAGCGGGGGGAGCGAGGACGAGGGGGAGTGGGCGCCAGTGGTGCACGAGCTGGTGTGGGCCAAGGTGCGCTCGCACCCCTGGTGGCCTGCGCGCGTGCTCTCCCCCTCCGAGGCCACTCCCAGGGCGCGCGCGCAGCACCGCTCGGGGCACCTGCTCATCGGCTTCTATGGCGACCAGACCTTGTGAGTGCCCCTCGTCCTGCCCGCCCGCGTGCTTTGTGAGTGCCCCTCGTCCTGCCCGCCCGCGTGCCTTGTGAGTGCCCTGTTGCTCTGTAAGCCCAACGCTGCCAGCCCGCGCGCCTTGTGAGTCCTCTCCTCAACACTCCCTCTCCTTCGCTCCCCTCGTCTCCGCTTTCTCCCTCCACCCACAGCAACTGGTTGCGTCCAATGGACCTACTACCATTCGCGGAGCACTATTGGGACAAGTCACAGCAGACGCCAATGAAGCTCTTCACGCGCCGCAACAATCTCCTCCTTGTCGCTCCCCTCGTCTCCGCTTTCTCCCTTCCCCCACAGCAACTGGTTGCGTCCAATGGACCTACTACCATTCGCGGAGCACTACTGGGACAAGTCACAGCAGACGCCCATGAAGCTCTTCTGCCAGGCCGTGGCGGAGGCCCTCGTGGAGCTGGACGACCAGGTGGCCAAGGGCCTGCTGCACGGCGCCAAGCCCTCCACGCTTGCTGCGCAGCACCGCCGCGTCAACCCCAGTACGCCCTAGCCTGTCTGCGCCCCTTAGTAGGTGGTACTTAGACTGTAAACTCCAGTAGGCACCTGTCTGCTCTCTGCTTTGGAGCCTTGCCGTGCTGTGACCATGGGCTTGTTGCAATCTGTGTGTTGTTTTCTTCTCCTCTTCGCGCGCCCCGTCTCCCCTCCCGTCGTCACCCCCCCACCAGCCGTCATGCTGTCGTACCTGCGAGCCACAGCCCGCAATCCCATCGGCGGGTGAGTCGCACTCGTCCCCCCATCGCTCCATGCACCATCCTCTCGCCGCACACACCTTGCACCCACCCACCTAGTCTGCAACCCTCTGTGCCTTACTCATGCCTCCCTCCTCTGCACTGCACTTGGTCCCTCTTCTCCCTTTCCCCCCAACCAGTGGCCTGGGATTCCCCCCACCCGCCATCTTCTCTCCCCTCACCTTTCGCTCCCACTGCGTCCTCCTGTTTCTCCCCCTCCCCCTTCCCTATCTCCCCCCCCCCCCCCCCCCCCCCCCCTCCTCCTTTCCTTTTCTCCTCCCCTCCCTCTTCCCCCCCCACAGGCACCGTGACGCGCTGCTGGCAGCAGTGCTGCGCCAGCGGTTCATAGAAGGGGGGGAGAGAAGGCGACGGTGGGGCGCGGGGAGCAGGGCGCGCGCAGGCCCGACCTGGGGGAGCTTTTTCTGGTGGAGGGGCGCCTGGTGGTGCCCGATGGGGAGGGGGCAGGCGCTGGGGCGGAGGGGAAGAAGAAGGGCGGAGAGAAAGGGGGGAAGCGGAGGGCGCATGTGGAGGAGGACGAGGCAGCAGGAGCAGGAGCAGCAGGAGCAGGAGCAGGAGCAGGAGGAGGAGGAGGAAGAGGAGGAGGAAGAGGAGGTGGTGGTGGTGAAAGAGAAGAAGAAGCGAGGGCGGAAGTGGGAGGAGGAGGATGAGGAAGTTGAAATGGGTGAGGAGGAAGAGGAGGAGGACGAAGAGGATGGGAGGAGGAAGAAGGGGCGTAGGGGCAAGCAGAGGGAGAAGGGTGGAAAGAGACGCGGGAGGAGGAAGAGGAGGAGGAGGAGGAAGAGGAGGAGGAGAAGGAGGATGAGCAGGAGGAGGAGGCGGGGGAGGAAGAGGGTCTGAAGCGGAGGAAGAAGAAGATGAGGCGACGCAAGTCGGAGGGGGGAGCTGGCGAGGAGAGGGAGGGGGAGGAGGGGAAGCGGCGGAGGAGGAAGAAGCGCGTGGTAAATGAGGAGGAGAGCGCGGAGGGGGCAGCAGGGGAGGAGGGAGCAGCGGACGAGGGAGCAGGAGGGGAGGAGGAGGAGAGGGCTGGAGCAGGAGTGGCGACAGGGAAGAAAGGGGCGGAGGGAGAGGCGAAGGAAGGGGCGGAGGGGGCGGAAGGGGCGGAGCAGGGTGGGGAGGACAAGTCCCCAGTGCAGTCGCCACTGCGCTCGCCTGTGCAGTCGCCTAGGGCGGGTGGAACGGGGGGCGGGGCAAGGGGCGGCCGAGCAACGCGTTCAAGTGGGCGGTGGAGATGCAGCGGCTGGGCATCAAGGCCGGCGCTGAAACCGCCCGTGACGACCTGCTGCGCCTCGCCAGGAGCCCCCTGGAGCTGTGAGTGGGAGGCCCACGTGATTGGGGGACGTTGGGTATGTGAGTGGGGCGTGTGTGTATGGGCATGTGAGCGTGTTGATGCATGTGCATGTGATTGGCGTTGATGCAGCGTGTGCACGTCAGCACTGCATGGATGCACAACAGTGCCTGTAACATGGGTTTTCATCCATCTGCGTGTGCCTACCCTCCCCCACCTGTGTGCCGCAGGGCGGATCTGAGCGAGTCACTCAAGCCCGTGGCAGCATGGCGCCAGCACACCTTCTGGTTCGCCCGCTCGCACAAACCACCTGCCGCTGCTAGCAAGGGTACGTGTTTTCGATTTTCCTCCAACCCCTTCTCGCTTCCTCTTTCCTCGGTCGCTCCCTCCACCCACTGACCCTCTCGGTCATCACTGTCTGCACGTGCAGGCGAGGCAAAGAAGGCCCCAGCAGCCAAGGCAGGCCCTGAGGCAGCGGGAGAAAAGAGTGCAGCGGCGGGAGAGGCGGAGAGAGAGGTGGGCGCAGAGGGAGGTGAGAAGGCGGAAGCACAAGGGAAGGCTGCGGAGAAGGCACCAGGCGAGGGTGCTGTGGCAGCCGCTGAGGGCGAAGAGGAAAAGGCAAAGGAAGAGGAGGGTGAGAAAGAGAAGAAGGCGGTTGCTGGTGAAGGTGCTGCTCCGATGGAGGTGGAGGGAGGGGAGGCGGAGGCAGGCGGGGTGAAGGAGAAGGTGGAGGTCAAGGAGGAGGAGAAGGGAGGAAAGGAAGGGGTAAGTGGGGAGAAGATCCGTGAGGATGAAGGGGCGAAGGAGGAGGAGATGATGGAGGGGGAGAGGAAGCAAAAGGAAAAGGAGGAGGAGGGAGTGGGAGTGATAACAGGCGAGGTGGAGGAGGAGGACAGGTGGGAGGAGGAGGCAGAGGAGGAGGAACCAGTGCCGCGACCGCCCCCACCAGCGGCACCAGCACGCAAGGCAGGGGCAGCAACGTCAGCAGCAGCAGCAGGGGAGGAGGGGGCGGGAGGGGCAGTGCGGCCTCGGGGGCGCACCAAGGCGGAGGTGAAGGCGCGGCGGCAGCAGCGGCTGGTGGACGCCCGGCCTGGCAGTGAGAGCGAGGGGGGCGAGGGGGGCGAGGAGGAGGACGGGCACAGTGATGAGGAGAGGCCTGTGGTTGCGAGGGGCAGGGGACGTGGGCGCGGACGGGGGTCGAGAGGGGGGAGGGGCGGGCGGGACAGGGGGGAGGCAGGTGGGGAGGCAGGGGGGAGAGGGGGGGTGAGTTTGACTGGGAGGGGGAGAGGGAGGGGGAGGGGGAGAGGTAGGGGGAGGGGCAGGGGGCGAGGAAGCGAGGGAGGAGTGGCGGAGGGCGGAGCGGCAGAAGGGGGGGAGTGGGAGGGGAGGCAGCGCGACGCGGAGGAGGCGGGGCAGGAGAGGGCAGTGCGGCAGCGCAAGGCAGGGGTGCCTGCGCGTGGGGAGGGGGAGGCGCTGAGTCCGGAGGGCCGGCGGCGGTCACTGCAGCAGCTGGCGGCCGCTAAGAGGGAGGCGCGTGGTGGAGCAGGCGCGGATGGTGAGTGCGGGGCAGGGGGGGGAAGAGGGGAATGTGCGTGGTGGGCGTCGATGAGTGTGTGCATGTGCCGTGCCACACAGCTCTTGCTGCTCTGTGCCGAGACGGCTGTCTCTTCCTCCTCCTGTGTGCTCTCTGCTGTGGGCCGCTGTGCACTACCTTCTTTTGTCCTCCTTGTGCCCCTCTCCCCGTGTAGCTCGGCACATAATACCTCAACTCCCTTGCCTCCCTGCACTTGCCCCCCTCTCCATCCCTTACCTCGTGCCCCGCCCTCTCCCTCTCTCGCCCTGCGCCCGCTCGTCCGCTGCCCGCCCTTGCTCCAGAATCGCCCCCACATGCGCTAGCACTGACAGCACAGGATGCTACGTCAGTGCCACCGGGATGGCAGCAGGTGCGTGCTCTGCTCTGCTCTGCTTACGGCGGGCTCAGTTGGTGTTGCATGATGTGGCGAGGCATGCTGTGGCGTGCTGTTGGGTGGTGTAATGGCGTATGTCATAGTGTAGTGCGGTGTGGGATGGTGTGGTGGTGTAGTGGGTCGTGGATGGAGATGAAGCAGCAGAGTCCGTTCAATGCAGTATGATGGTGTTCTTTATCCTCGGATCATGCATTCCCTTGTATCCCTCTCTCACCCTCCACCCTTCTCTCTCCCGTCCCTCACTCCCACCCCTAAAGCCCCACTCCCATCCGCAGCAGCAGCAGGGGCAGGGTCAGCAGGGCTGGCAACAGGGCTGGCAGCAGGGCGGGCAGCAGGGCGGGCAGCAGCAGCAAGGGGGCGGGCAGCAGCAGGGGGGCGGCGGCCAGCAGGTGCTGTGCATGCGGTTCCCGAAGCAGATGCCGCAGCCGTCAGTGGCTCAGCTGCGCGCCACCTTCGCTCGCTTCGGTGCGCTGCTGGGCGCCAAGCTCATCAAATACCAGGGCGTCGCTGAGGTGAGTCGCTGAGGTGAAGGGGAAAGGGGTGTTGCTGAGGTGAGGAGAGGGAGGGGGAAAGGGGTGTTGCTGGGGTGAGGTGGGAGGGGTGGAAGGGAGTGTGTGGGGTTGGCGCCGCCTTCGCTCGCTTCTTTGCTGCTGCGTCGCTGAGATGAGAGGAGAGGGAGAGGTGAAATGGGAGGGGTGGAGGGGAATGTGTGGGGCGTTGCTGAGGTGCGGAGGGAGAGGGGTGTTGCTGGGGTGCATGAAGGGGAAGAGAGGAAGGGGTATCGCTGAGGTGCGTGAAAGGGGTGGGGATTGCTGGGGGGTCGTCACCAATGTTGCTCTCTCTCCCTCTTTACAGCGTGCCATGTGCCCCACACCGCTTCGCCCCCATGCAACCGTGCCCCTGCTCATCCCCACACAACCATGCCCCTGCCCGTCCGCCAAAACACCCCCACCACCACCCCCTTCCCCCCCGTGCACGCAGGCAGGTGGTATTCGAGGACCCATCATCAGCTGAGCTACAGACCCTACACACACAGTCTCCCCAACCCTCGTCTCATCCCCACCCCCTTCCCCACCCGTGCACGCAGGTGGTATTTGAGGACCCAGCGTCAGCTACAGCAGCCATGCACGAGGCCATGCACGGCTCGTCGCTCTTTGGCTCATGGGACGTGTCCTTCCGCCTGCGCCCCTACACCGCCTCCGTCAGTGCTCCCCACCCCCCCCTTGCTTGCTCGCGCTCTCGCCTCGCCACTCTCCCCGTTTTTCCGCTGGGCACTGTACCATGCTGCTGTCATGCCATTCCCCCTTCCTTTGTTTTTTTTCTCAATGCGCGTCCATGTCTCTGCTCTCTGCATTCCGCCCTCCGCCTCTCCACACGCACCTCCCCTCGCCTCCCCTTTTCAACCACCGCTCCTCTTCACGCTCTTCTCCTCTTCACGCTCGTCTCCTCTTCACGCTCGTCTCCTCTTCACGTTTGTCACTCTTCACGTTTGTCCCCTCTTTCATCTCTCTCCCCCCCCTGCTCCCCTCCCCTGCCCCCTCTTCCCCCTCTCCCCCTCTCTCCCGCCATCAGTTGGACTCAGCACTGCCTATCCGCCCCACATATCCCTCCGCCCACACCCCCCCACCCTCCGCCCACGGCCTCCCTCCCTCCACCCGGACCCTCCCTGCGCGCCTTCCCCCCGCGGTCTCCCCCGCGCCCACTCCCCCGCGCGCCCTCGCGCCTCCCCCTGCCGGTGCTGCCCTTGTGCCCGCCGCCCCTGCAGCGCGCCTCACACCCTCACAGCGCCACAGCCTGGTGCGTGCCAATGATTCTCTTTGTGTCGACCTGCTCTTTATCTGCTGTTGTTGCGGTTACCACGCATCCATTCCGAAGAACATATCTTGATCACACTTGTTTCCCCCACAGTTGCCTCTCACCGGGCCCTTCTCCTCACCACCATTGTCTCTTCCCTCCCTGCTCCTTAACGCTCTTTTCTGTCCCATCTCTCCCCCTCTTCCCCCATTCACCTCCCCCAGGCGAATCCAGCGCAGGCAGCGCAGAGGCCAGGCAGTGCGGCATGGATGGGCACGCCCACCACTCTCGGCCCGTCCACTGCCTCTCACCGGATCTTCCTCTCCCCCTTCCTCTCCCTCCCCTCCCTCCTGCCTGCTCACACTCATGCCACTCTCTTTTCCCGTTTCCCTACTCTCCATTCCCCTCTTCCAGGCGAATCCAGCGCAGGCAGCGCAGAGGCCAGGCAGTGCGGCATGGATGGGCACGCCCACCACGCTGGGTCCGTCCACGCGCTCGCTGCTGCCACGCTCCAAAGACCCCCGCCGCCACCACCATGCTGCTGCCGCCGCCGCCACTTCTCCTGGCGCTGCTGCTGGCGGGGGAGGGGGTATGGGCGGGCAGCCAGGCAGGGAGGGGTTGCCCCCTGGGTTTGCAGCAGGGGCGGGGGGAATGGGGGGAGGAGGGGGGGATGGGGGGGCGGGAGGCGACGATTGGTGGGAGGCACAGGACGCGCTCCCCACGCCCCCTGTGGAGCCCACCCACCCTTCACACCCATCCGCACCCCCTCCCGCACACACCCCTGCTGCACCACCCTCTCTCCCGTCTACCCCTGCCCCTCTGCCCACCGCCTCCCCTGCCCCTGCTGCTGCCACTGATGGCGCTGCTGGTGCCATGGTTGCTGCTGCAGGGCCCGCAGCAGGGGCAGGAGAAGGGAGTGGGGAGTCAGTGGGGGCAGCAGGGGCGGGGGCGGTGCCGGACATAAAGCAGAGCATGTTCAGCCTGCTCAGCAAGGTGCAGGCAATCGTGTCGCAGCCCGAGGGGGAGGGGCGCGCAGCTCACGGCGCAGACAGCACCGCGTGAGCCATGATCATGGGGAAGCCATGTGCTGTGTGGCGCCCTCTGCCCTGCTCCGCTCTGCTGTGCTGTGCTCAGCCATGGGCAATCCTCTGCTGCCCTGCTGTAACCTCTGTTTGGAGTGCTGCTGCTCTCTAAGGGCTCTGCTCCTTCCAGCCACACTCCTTTGCTCCTCTTCCCCTGCTTCTGCTCGCTGCCTCCTGCTGCCTGCTGCTCACTGCCCGCTGCCTGCTGCCTGCTGCTCGTTGCCTGCTGCTGTGTCAGGGCGCCTTTCATGCTCCCTGCCCTGTGTGCACGTGGGTGCTTGCTTGCCCAACGTGCACCGCTCCCAGCCCACTAACCACAGCCCCTCCTTGCTCTGCCCCTCACTGCCATGGTTCACGGCAGCTAGCTTAAACGAATTCCCTTTTATCTAGAGCATAATCCTGGTACCGTTGTGCGGGGTGATGTGGTTGATTTGCATGCATGGTGCATCCTTGAGGTGTGCTATGCTAAGCTGTAGCACTGAACTAAGATTCTCTTCTTGCATAGCTATCCTAATTGGCCTTTTGCCGCCTCCTTACGTATTTCTAACCCCTTTCAATACCCCAATGTGCTACTACTGTTGCGTATTTTACCTCTTCATCCTGTAGTGTAGTGAGGTTCTTGCAGTATTACAGAATATTACAAAAACGGTAAGTGTGTAAACTAATGCAACATGCATCAACGCTGCTTATAACAAGGATGGTGTTCAGTGGCAAATTGTCGTGCCATCACCATCAGTTCAAACTACAGCATGTGTACACCATGAAACAGGAAAGAATCGAGTGCAAAAGGCTGTTCACACAGCAACAAATCAGCAACGCATAAGGCGGCTGTTGGTCGGCACGGCATCAGGAGGGGAAGAGGCGGATGTGCTGCCTGGGCACCACCCCTTCTTGCAGAGCAGCGGACGGGGGAAAGGCGGGCAGGGCGTGGGGGTCTGCTGGGTGGTGCGGCAGGTGTGGCGACACGAGGGAGAGGAAGGTGAGCGGCCCCCACCCCTTCTTGCCCATGGCTGCTGCTGTCGCATCCTGCACCCCGCACACAGAGGAGGGGAGGACAGAGTGGAAAGACCTCGTTAAAGATAAGGTAAGGAGGGCAGGATAAGCAGGGAGAAGGACTTAGGGGAAAGAAAGAGGGGCAACAAACAGACTCGTAAGGCGCCTTTATCAGGGGCATGTGGTGGGAGGCGTGGGCGAGGTACGTGGGGCGAGGAGCAAGGAGCAGAGTGCAGCGCAGAGCAGAGCAAGGCGTGTGCAGTGGACTGACCTCACTGGACAGCCGCTCGGGCTTGCTGCGTTGAGGCGACCGCATCCCACGATTGTGCGCCCTGCCTGCGGCTGCGGCTGCAGCAGCATGTCCGCCCAGCTGCGCTTCTATCTGCGCCTCTATCTCTGCCTGCGCCTGTGCCTCCGCCTCTGCCTCAGCCTGCGCCTGCACATGCGCCTGGGCCTGCGCGTGCGCGTGCGCGTGGGCGGGGGCGGGGGGTATTCTGCCCTCCCCGCCCCCACCGCCAGTACTGGTGGCGCCCGCCTCAGCAGCGGCGCTCACGCGGAAGGGCAGGCCTGTCAGCGCCACGCGCCCTGTGGGCCCCGCGTACAGCCCCCCCGCCCCGCCCCCCACCCCGCCCCCCACCCCGCCCGCCTCCCTGCCCGCCGCGCCCCTCTGCTGCTCCGCCGCGCCTGGCGCAGCTGCATCCGCGGCTGCTGCGCCTGGCGCCGCTCTGGCTGCGCCGGCGGGGTCGTTGGGCGCGTTGCAGCGGTCGCGCGCATTCGTGGCGTTGCCCGCCGCCAGCCGCTGCTGTTGCTGCTGCAGCGCCATGAGCTTTTGCCCCACCTCCGCCGTCACACCCGCCCTCATCGCCGCCAGGTGCTCTTGCCCCTCCTGCGCCTGCCGCTGCTGTTGTTGCTGCTGGTACTGCCGCAGTTGCTGTTGCACCAGTACGGGTACGAACGGCGTTTCATCTTTCACTCTTCGGAACATTGTAGAAGGGAACGGCATGTCATCTCCCCACACGTTACTGAATCCGCGTTTCCCCAGCACTCCCCCGCCTTCCTTCCCCGTCGTGCCCCCACCGTCCTTCTTCGACCCTTCCGCCTGCCTCCCCTCCGCCACTTTCCCCCTCTGCGCGCGCGCGCCATCGGCGGGGGCGGGGCGCGGGGCAGAGGGGAACAGCTGCAGTTCCACCAGACTGGACACGCGCGCGGACGGGGACAGCCCTTCCGCCGTCCCGTGCCCGGCTCCTCCGCCCTGCCCGCCCAGAACTGCCGCCCAGCGCGGCAGCGCCGACGTCGCCCCGCCCGCCACGTTCCCCTTCCCTGCACCCGCTTGCTCCGGCGCGCCCGGCGCAGGGGGGCGAGTGCCCTTCTCTTCCGCCGCCACGTCCTTGGGGAAGGGCGGCTGCACGCCTTCCGCCTCGGTGGCGCGCGCGGCGGCGGCGGCGTCCCCCGCGAGAATGGCTTCCGCGGCCTGGATGGTGGCGGGCGAGGGGAAGTACGGCACCATCTGGTCGTTCCACGGGACAACGCCCGGCACGGTTCCGCCCGCACCGCCCGCGCCGTCCGCGCCATCCGCCCTCGCCCCCAGCTCCGCTGCGTCTCCATCCGCAGCCTGTCTTTTCGCCTCCGCGCACTCCCCCTCCGCCGCTCCGCGCGCTGCCTTCCCCGCCCTGTCCGCCGCCATCACTGCCGCCGCCGCCGCCTCCATCTGCACGGCCAGGGGGAGCTCCTCCCCGCCCGCGCGCACCCCCTGCGCCTCCCCCTCCCCGTTATCCGCAGGCCCGCGCCACGGCCCGACCCCGCTGGCAGCGGCGGAGTCGCACGACGCGGAGCGCGCCAACCCTCCTGCGCCGCCCCTCGCGCTGGCCGCCAGCGTGCTGTGCGACGCGGCGGGGGCGGAGGTGCCATTGGCGCAGCTGAGCTCGGGGCGCACGAGCGCGGTGTGCACGCGCATGGGCAGGCGGTGGTCGGGCGCGCGCGAGAACGCGACGAGCACCTCCTCCGTGTCGCCCAGCCCCTCGTCGCACCCGTTGGCGGCCGCCGCCTTCAGCGCCGCCTCGCGCTGCCACATCGTGTCCACCGCCTCCTGCAGCCGCTGCCGCGCCGTGAGCACATCAAGCACGGGCCGCGGGTAATTCGCGCCCAACTCCACCCCCGCCATGCGCAGCACGACGGGGGGCGCGTCCCACGGGTGGTGAATCCAATCCGTCGGCACGCGCGCGAGCTCCGGCACCCATCTCCGCACATACTCCCCCTCGGGGTCGAAGCGATAGCCGTCCTCCTCGGGGTCGTCCATTCGATCTAACTCGTGGCCGTCGGGCAGCGAGCCGCTGATGTATTGCCAGCCCAGCACGTCCGCCTCGAGATCCGCGTCGAGGAGCGTGTCCCAGAAGTACTTCATTCCCCACCGCCACGGCAGCTGCAGGAACTTCACGCAGAACGATGCGACCACGACGCGGATGCGGTTGTGCAGCCACCCCGTCGCCCACAGCTCGCGCATGCCCGCGTCCACGAGCGGGTAACCCGTGCGCCCCTGCCGCCACAGCTTGAACATGTGCTCGTCGACGCGCCACGGGAAGTGCTTGAGGTTCGCGAGGAGGGAGCGCTCGTGCGTGAAGGGGAAGTTGAAGGAGAGGTAGCGCGAGTACTCGCGGAAGCCCAGCGCGCGTACGAACTGCGCGACGCTCTCCGCCGCGCGCGGGAGCCCGTCCTTCTGCCACGCGACGCTGAGGCGCTGGCACTCGTGGAAGATGCGGCGCGCGGAGATCTCCCCGAAGTGCAAGTGCGGGGAGAGCAGCGACGTCGTCGCGCTGTCCGCCTTGCTGCGGTTCGCGGCGTACTCGAGCAGCGGGCCGTGCAGGAACGCGACGAGCGCGCGGTCCGCGTTGGTGCAGCCGGGCAGCCAGGCGCGCGCGAGCAGGTCGTTGCTGGGGCGCTCGTCGTCCGCCTCGAGCCCCAGCAGCTCCACCGCCACGCTCCGCACGAACCCCAGCGGCCCGCACAGGCGCGCGGGCGCGGGGAGCGGCGGGTCGGGGCGCGAGGGGCGCGGGTGGTGCAGGCAGTGGCGCCAGAAGGAGCGGAAGGTGGTGAAGGCCTTGCCGTGGTCGTCGAAGATCTCCCAGGGCTCGAAGAGCAGATCCGCGTTGAACGAGCGCACCACCACGCCGCGCCGACTCAGCTCCTGCTTCACGCGGTGGTCGCGCACCAACGACGCGGGGTCTGCGCGCACACGGGGGGCGGAGGGGTGGGGGTGGGGGTGGGGTGGGGGGGGGGGGGGGGGAAGAGAGGGGGGGAAGGAGGGGGAAGTGGGGGAGGGCAAGAGGGAGGGAGGAAGTAGTATGAAGGATCTGGAATTCGGTGGCTGACGAGCCATATACACGGGCGGTATGCCACGAGAAGGAAAGGGCCAGATTTGAGAAACGCAGGGGGAGGGGGGGACATGGAGAGGGTAAGGCGGGGCGCAGGGCGGGGCGGTGGGCGGAGGGCAGCGCACCGTAGAGGTGGTTGTAGAAGACCTGCGTGGCGCCGGTGGCCGCCATGACTTCCAGCAGCACCGCCAGGGTCGACTTGGCGCGCCGCATGAAGAGCGGCACGCCCAGCGCCGTGAGCGCCGCGTGCAGCTGCGAGAGCGAGTTGCGCAGCCACCAGCGCGACACGCGGCCGGGGAAGAACTGCCCCTCCTCCTCCGGGGACCACACGAAGAGCGGCACCACGGCGCCCTGCTGCGCCGCCGCGATGAGCGCGGGGTTGTCCTCGACGCGCAGGTCGCGGCGGAACCACACTATCGTCGTCACCTTCGACGTGCGCGCCGCCGCAAACGCTGCTGACACCTGACTCGACGTCATATTTACGTATGGGGGCGTCTACGGAAAGATCTAAAAATAAAAAATCCTTTTTACATAAGCTTGTCGCCCGCTGTAGCAGCAAAACATATCAAATTTACATGTGGACGCATGGACGGAGCGCACTCGCCGCGAAGGAACTATGCACAACGAGCAAGGTGAATGTACTTCAGGCAGCTCAGGCCAGAAATCCTTCGTGACAATGCAAC
The DNA here is from genome assembly GCA_947470075.1 of Closterium sp. Yama58-4. NCBI lineage: Eukaryota > Viridiplantae > Streptophyta > Zygnematophyceae > Desmidiales > Closteriaceae > Closterium > Closterium sp. Yama58-4. The sequence goes on along the minus strand of CANIUD010000192.1, from coordinate 17,836 downwards.
CAATCTCACGGAAGTGACTAGGGTTTCACAAGCTTGGTCAGATCCCTCGGTCGTGGAACAGGACACTGAACAGAAGCAGAAGCAGGTGGTAGGAGGAAGTGGGGCTTCAAGGGAGAGAATGACTCCAGTGGCCAATAAGGTGATTCACCATTTCTCGCGTGGCCACGAATGACTCGAGTGGCCACCAAATTTGGTGATAATGACTCGAGTGGCCACGCCAGGGGATTCTTGCTGGCTTTTTTTTCACAGCGCATTACCCTAAAGTGCTAAAAAAATAAACCCCATGGCTTACGGCATGCCATTCGGGAGCCTCAACCCTAAAATTTTAGGGTTGAGGCTCCCTCGGATGGCATGCCTTCCGAGTGGGTTTTAGTTTTTTTTCTTGCCCGCGGTCACTAATGTGTTCGCGCATTTATGCCCCCGCAGAGCGGTTTATGATCGCTGATTTTTTTTACCGCGCGCTCATTGGTCGGGCGTTGGGCCGAAAATGACTGCGCAACTACTGTTGGTCGTGCATTTTTTACGGTTTTGTGTACAGTGTGTGGGCGAAATTTTCGGGTGCGGAACAGAACGGAACACTACCTAAGGATACCACTCGCACGAATGGGGAATTTCGTGGCTACAAAGCCCCGTAGGGTAATGCGTCAAATAAAAAAAGCCAGCAAGAATCCCCTGGCGTGGCCACTCGAGTCATTATCACCAAATTTGGTGGCCACTCGAGTCATTCGTGGCCACGCGAGAAACGGTGAATCACTTTATTGGCCACAGGAGTCATTCTCTCGCTTCAAGGAGGATGATGGAAGATGTGCAAGTGATGTCGTTCCACCGTACTTCAACCGTTTTCACCTTGTTGAAGATTTAGCCAATCGTACTGCAACTCTCCGTGACCAACATTATGATTGCAACAGTGGAGAGAAATTCGTGAGCCGTCACATGCAATGCAGAGGAGAGGAGGAGGCCGGAGAAGGAACTGGATTTCCGCTCTGACCCGGGCAGGAAAAACAGTGCATTAAAACAAGCTGGCTACTTGCTGGATGGTTGTGGATGGGATTGGAATGACGGATAGCAGTGGTCACGGAGAGAGGGTAACACTGTTCCAACGATTCCCGGAAACGGGTGTACTACTGGGAAGAGGTGGCGGATGGGGGAATCGATGCAAGGCTATGCGGGGGAAGGAGAGACTGCCATCACCGGGAGCTCTCCGCACCGCAGGTCCGCGACTGCGAGCGCATAAAGTTTCCGCAACACCTTGGAGCTGCCGCTGTGCGGGAAGGGGGCATCCCCCACCCTCAGAGCAAGTTGTCTCTGCACCAAGCATATGCACGAGCGAACCGGAAGGCTCCGTGTCACGCTTCGTCCAGGCCCACCTGGCTGCAGCCAGCCATGGCTCTCATCCACCGAACCGAAATTGATCCGTTTTGTCGCGTGTGCTCCCAATCGCCAAAAGTCCACCGCGAGAATGTGCAAGGCTTCAAAATAGCGGTCGGCACTGATCGCAAGAAATCAGATCCGGACCATGTGGATGGGTTCTCTGCCAGCTTAGAACAGCCACACCAGGCACGCTACCACACATCAGGACAACTTTCAGCAGTAGGTTAGTTTTCTGGAATCCCGAGAAACAAGGAGGTGATGGTGCAGGAAGAACCACTGCATTTTTCAGGAGAAATGACCTGTTTACCCCCCAAAAAAAAGATTGGTAAGCATACACCTTGTAAACAGACGGTTCTGTCTTCTCTTATACAGTGTGTTGTCCCTCACACCATCTTAAAAATGTTGAGACGCCACTACATGCAGTTTCCAGGAGTGGAGTATTCCTTCAAGGTGGGGACTCACATACTATTACACAGCACATTTATTCTTCTTCATCCTAGGTACTGAAAGACACTTTGTTAGGAAACAAGGCAATAATAAACTGTATGGTGCTTGTATTCATACCAGATCTTCAGCAGCCTTGAGTGACTTTGGGACACTTTCAGACTTAGAAGGTCCCACGGGCTTTGAATTGGCAACAACACCATTGGCCCCATCCACACTCGACACCACAGCAACTCCATTGGTCGTGCTCCCTGCCACCTTCAAGCTGCCAGCTCCCCCTCCTGCTGCAGCGGCTGCAGCGGCGGCTGCAGGGGTTGCAGCGGCGGCTGCAGGGGCTGCAGCAGCGGCAGCAGCAGCAGCGGCGGCGGCAGCAGCAGCAGCAGCAGTGGCAGCAGCGGCGTCCTTCATGGCGAGTTCCTGCTGCAGCAGCTGCACCATGCCCTCCGCCTGCTCCTTCTGCAGCTTCCACTGCCGTGCCGCCGCCTGCAGCTGCTGGATCTCCTCCCGCTGCTGCCGCAGCTCCCCCGTCAGCCGCTCGATCTCCGCTGCCACCGCCTCCCCGCGCTCGTCATCGCTCTCCTCCTCCTGCTGCTGCCGCCTCGCCTCTGCCGCTGCTGCCAGGTCGTCCTCCATTGACAGCAGGCCCTGGGAGGGGGGGTTGGGGGGGAGTGTGGGGGGGGGATGGCAGGGCAGCGGAGCACCAAAGGTGGCGTCAGAGTATCGTCCAGTTTGGCTTGCTTGCTGTGAAAACCATCAAGCATGCGCGCAGCAACAACTTGCAGTGCATTGTTGCTTTGTGCATGCGCATGTGGGTGACAGTGCATGTGTGTGCCTGGGTGTGCTCCAGCAGGTGTCTGTGTGTGCTTGTGTGTGTTGGGAGGGGATGCAGGGGGTGATGGGAGGTGCATGCACCACAGCAAGCCTTGAAATAGCTGAGAGCACATGCGAGGCGGGCAGGGCGGCACTCACATTGTCGACCTCGAGGTACTTGCGGAACGATGCTGCAATGGCTGTCGTCTGGCAGGCACGGGAGTGGCAACACAATGAAGAGGGCAATGCAAGGACGGGCAGGACAGATGGAGAGAGCATGAGCAGGGAGGGGCAGGGAAACCAGCTGGTGGGCACAACGGGGCCTGCAATGAGGCAAGAGCATAGCCGGCAGATGCGATGCTGAGCAACACGTGCCATGCCCGCAACACCTCTCCACCCTCTCTTCCCCTCCCTTCCTGTCTCCCCTTCCTCCCCCACCTGGGCGGCGGACCAATCAGAGGTGGCGGAGCCGGTGTGACCGCCGTTGCTGCGCTGCTCATAGATCTGCGTGGCGAGCGCCGTCATCTCCTCCTGCCGCCCCTCCAGCAGCCGCCGCTTGGCGTCCGCCAGGCAGTCCAGGTACGGGTGCGCGATGGGCCTTGCGGTCTTGACGAGCGTGACGGCCTCGTCGCGGCGCAGCCCCTGCACGAAGTAGAGGTACGCCACGCTCACGAGCGAGGCGCGGTTGATGCCCGCCGTGCAGTGCACGTAGACGGTGTGGCCGCGGTGCAGCAGCACGTTCACCACCCGCACCGCCTCCGGTAGCATGAACGCCTGCACGGCACACAGCGGCGGAAGGGGGGGCGGAGCCGTGGAGAGGCCGGGGGGAAGGGAAGAGAGGGGGTTGGAGGGGGAAGGTGGGGCGGAGAGCAAGGGGGTGAGTGTGTGGAGGAGGGGGAGGGGTGCAATGATGAGAGCGGATTTTGAAGTAGAAAGTGGAGATTGGATCAGCAATAGGAGTGGAAGGTGGGAAGGAATGGGAAGGGACATGAGCACGCATGAGAGCAGAGCAGTCGAGAGAAGGAGGGAGACAGGGGTGTAAGTGTGGTGGCACCTGGTCGCCGTGGTCGAAGTCTCTGATTGGCACTCGCGCCAGCAACACCCCTCGCTCCACCGCCCGCGCCCGAATGCTCTCAAACGGAATCTGATGCGCCCAGGGCCACCGCGCACCAAGCAGCATCACCCAGCAGCACCGCACCGCACCACAACACAGCACAGCCCACGCAGCACACATACCACAGCACACACAGCACAGCACGCAGAACGGCCAGGACAAGAGTGAGTGGGGGAAGCACCCCACGAGCCATAGTGAAGAGGAGAACAGCGATTGCAACTTCGCAGGTTGGTTGAGGACGCGAATCTCGGTTTCCGGTTGCGTCTAGAAGCCAAGGAAAGCTATTTCGTGCTTCCTCATTTGCATTAATTTCGTCTGAATTCCTTTGAAAGCGTATGTTCCCTATCGTCTCCGCGTGTGGTGCTCCATTGAATGCATCACCTCGTACTGGCTCGCGGGGGGTTGGCAGTAAGTGTGTGGGGGTGGGGCACGCACCTGTGTGCGGGTGTGCCACGCACCTGCAGCGCGTCGAAGCAGAGGTCGGACTGCAGGTTCAGGATCGCCGTCGCCCCCGCCTCGTCCGCTATGCGATCCTGCCGCCCGTTGAGAGATGAGCGGGACAACGGATGCACGCGGAGGGACACACGGAGGGATGAGCGCGGCGCACACGGAGGCACGCGGAGACACGCGGAGACGGAAGGACAAAGAGGGCGAGCGGGACAAGCGCATGCTGGAGCGGAGATGCACAAAGATACCGCTGCCTGGTGCCGTGGGGTACGGTGGCTGCAAGCAGAAACGGCGAGCAGAGCGGCAGATGCGACAGTCACGCGAGCAGGCACGGTAGCAAGGAGCAGTCGGGCGGTGAGAAGAGGCGTAGCAGGGACAGGGACTGACAACGTCGTCCGGCGAGCGCGGGCAGGAGCCGACGATGAGGTTGGGCAGGATGTGGTTCCAGTTGAGCGTCCACCGCCACTCGTCCACCGCGCCCGCCTCCGCCGCCTCCGTCTCTTTCTCCGCCTTCTGCGCCGCCTCCTCCGCTGCCTCGCTCTGATGGCATCAGAGCACGACACGGCCGGGAGTACCCGGACGAACAACGACGTGAACTAGCGATTAACGCACGCGGGGTTCCGTATGCGACGGATAACCGCCGCCAAAACGGCACAAGGTATTAATCGTTCTGGTTCACTGAAGCGACAGCTTCCATGGAAGTGGAAGAAGTTGTAAGCAGTAGAATGACGACAATCGGAAAACTTTTCAGACAGATGAGATGGCTACACGTATGCACAAATTCTTGAGTAAGCGATGCCTACCCGCCGTTTCCGCCAGCCCTCTTTCTCCGCTTCGGTCATCTCGACAGACGCTCGAACGGCGACTACGCGGCGGCTGAGGTGATCTCGACGGCGCAAGAGCCCGCCGTCGATACGCCTGGCGCCGGAAAACGCGCACCGCCTTGATTGCGAGAGCTTTACTGCGCCGCCAGTGGCGTATCGAACGCCATTTGCTGTTAATGACGTGTGACACGACGCTGATGCCATGGCAACGACGACTTCAACAGCAACCTAAACTTGTAAAGAGTGTCTTGTATTATTCTCTGTTTCACCAAAGAGAACACCTAATGCTTAACCTAATACTGTTCCGGACGGTGATCTGAGACGCCAGAGCACAAGCCAGTGAAACAATGCAAGTGCTGGATGCTGGCGGAGCTCAGGGAATTGATTTCTGGAGCGGAAGAGTGCGTTGTCTGTGGTAAAGCTGAGTGAAGGCAGGGCTGAGATGAAGGTTGCCTTGCAAGGAGGCATAAGGTGGACGAAGGAGAAAGGGCTGGCAGAACGAAGGTCGGTTAGCGACAGATCGCTAGTTTGCGACAAGTCGACGAAGACTCAACGACGGTCGTCAGAGCGGCAAACCAAGCCGTTGATGCAGGGATATGGGCTGCCATTTGGCATCAGCTCGACGTGGAAAGTGCAGCGGACAGATGGCACGGTCTGTTACGCCATCAGCCGCGAGCTCCTGGATTCTGGGGAGGGAAATATCTCCCTCCACCGAAAGACCCGATTCGCATGGCGGTCTTCGCTCGGTTTCGTTCTGTTACGATGTCGAAAGGTCACGACGTGTCTGGCAACCAGGGGTTCGTAAAACAATCTCTTACTATATGTATACCTAAAACGTGAAATACGGTAATCATTATCGAGGCAAAAAAAAAATTAAGCTAAAATAGACTGCTACGCAATGGGTTAAACTAGACCTAGTGAAGGTAGTTAGGTGTTGTCATTTGTCTTTTGATTTAAGAATGTTGCGACATGCGTCGAGGCAATTTCTTGGAATCAGGCTGAGGCACTTCTTGTAGTCGCTGTTTTGGCTCGTTGGAAAGGCCTGGAAGAAAAGATAACCAAAGCAGGGTCACAAGGCAAAAATTTATGGGGCAACCTGATAATATTGCAAAACATATCACAAACAACACACCATTTGAAGCAAACGGCAGCAGCACCAAAAGCTCACCTTGTCACACGCCTCACTGACTGCCATTTGGCACGCCTCGCTGCAGAGGTGCATGCGATCAGCCAGGGATGCGTCCTCCCTGCCAGCAGCGGAACAGGCACAGCAACAAGCAGGGCAAGGTGAGGATGAAGGAAGTCACACATGTGAGATTCCCACTTCAGGCTGAACGCATACATGATGAATAAGCAAGACGAGACACACACAGCAAGCGGCAGAAAGTGAGCAGCAAAGCACATGTGAAACGAAGGCAGTGATAGAGAGGTGAGCGTGGGAGTGCGGTACGCACTTGCACCGCTTGGTGCGGAAAATCTCCTGGTTTCCCACCAGCTCACAACAGAACTCTATCACCTCCGCCTTCTTGTCCGCCTGAAGCAGAGCAGAGCGCACAGCAGCAGGCAGCGCGAGCGGCACAGTGCGAAGCGTGCAGCGCAGGTGCAGGCGCGCAGGCGAGCAGTAGAGCAGGCGTGGGGGGCAAGGGGTGGGGCGCAGATGGACATGTGGAGCAGCGGAGAGGGGAAAAGCGAGAGGAGGGGGGAGGCAGGGAGGGGGCGCGAGGGGGGACGAGAGAGCAAGGGGAGGGGAGGTGAGTAAGGGACGCACGCTAGGCATCGCTCCCAGAGCTCCATGCCGTTCCGCTTGTGCGCGTCGATCTCTATGCACCGCCGCACCTCACATCCCTGCTCCACCCGCACAGCAACGGGCAACGGGCAATGGGCAACGGGCCGGCGGCATAGAGCCGGACACGATGGGGCATAGCGGACACAGGTTGCCACAAGCATGAGGACACGAAGGGGAGGGAGCTGCAGTGAGCACTGGCAAAGTGGAGAGCATTGCGGCGAATGGAAAGAGGACAGTGCATGGTTGTGGGGTAATGATTTCACGAGCCAAAGTGGACAGATATGCATCATGGATCACAGACGCACGGCATGGGGCAACATGGCATGGAACAGCATGCCACCACACGGCACGGCAAGGCATGGCACAGCAGCGCGTGAGTGGCGGGCGCGCGCACCTCGGCGGCCTTCTCCATGGCGCGCAGCTGCTCCGTGGTGGGCAGCCCGTGCTTCCGCGCGTACGCCACGCGCGACGAGTACCCCACGATGCCGCGCGCCGGCACCAGCGCGTTGCTCGTCTGTTGGGGGGAAAGGGCAGAGGCGGAGACAAGAGACAAGAGCTAATGCAGGAGAAGCGGGAAGAATTGTAGCGCTGGGTCTGAGGGAACTAGACAGCCAGCAGTATGTGCGGACCTGGCGATAAACGGACTGCTGCGCACCGTTTGATGACCTCATACTTGCCGTTCATGACGTCATACCTGCCACTTGATGACGGCCTCCTCCGTTGCCGTGCCGAAGTACCCCGACGGCTCCTCGTAGAGGAATCCCTGCCACGTCGGACACGACCACACGCACTTAGCGACGCGGCCTGGTGCAGGCTCTGAAAACAAGCGAGTAGGATACGAGTAGGACGCGACGCGGTGCATCAGCGCGTGCACGAAACCGATTCGCCGCGACAACCAAACGCTGTTCTATGCGCGCACCTCCGTGCCATATGGTCCGCATGGTCTGCATGGTACCTATAATCTATATGGTCTCTACGGGCTGTGTTGGCTGTATTGGCTGTAAGGGCGGCAGGGCGCACCTCGGAGCGCAGGTATTCCTGCAGGCAGCTGACGTCACCGCCGTAGCTGCCGCGCTTGAGGTCGCGATGAAAGTAGCACGCGCGCCCGCCCGCCACCTCGTCGCCCTCCCCCGACGCCATCCGCGCGCCCTCGCGTCCCGCCCTGCTCGCCGCTCGTCGCGCTACAACCCGAAACTTCTTTCTCCGGCGGGCTAACAACGGCAAAGCGGTACGTTACACGCGCCGTCCTATCGCCATGACCGCGGGGAAAAGGACGAGCGTTGATCGAGCCTGGGACTAGGAGCCTAGAAACTGAAGCTGCTTCAGAAATGATGAATTCAAGTGGTGTGAGGCAGAGCAGACTAGGGGGGGTGATGCGAGAAGATGGTCAGAATGGCCTCGAACCAGTCAGAGGCGTTCCCGCCAAGAAATGAACCTTAGGGATTACAAACCACTTTCCGAGTGCATCTCCTGCAAATTTTTGTTTGCACACCCTACAAACAATGCTTCAGCATTGAATATTATTTGGACAACCGGGTTCCACACTAACGAAGACATCACAAATACGTATTTCTGTTCACTTCGGTGTAGAAATTCGCAACCATCGGCTGACGAGGCTCTGTTCCTACCCAACCCAAGGCAGTGCCAGCGCCAGCGCGCCACTTGTTCACGCCGTAGGCAGCCAAGTCGCGTGGAATGCGGTGCGAGCCTGGCTCGTAACCGTAAGCTCCACTCCAGCCATGGCCACCGCCTACAGCACGCAGCGATTTCTCTCTGCCGTCTCCGCCTCGCGCCATCTCAGTAGCCCACTGCGATCGTCTGACGTGTCATTTCGTCCGCGTCCGTTCGTCGCGTCGCATTTAAGCTGTCACTCCCGCCGCGCGTCTCAACGCCAGCGAGTAATGCCGCGCGCGTCGGCAGCGGATTTCAGAGCGCGCGGCATCGAGGACGGCCGCTCCGCCAGAGTGCGTAGGCGTCGCACTGAATCGTATTAGCTCGCGCCACGCGGCGCCCCTTGTCCTCGCGCGCCCTGTGCCGTCGGATTGCCGTCCATCGACGTGTGCGCAGTCAACCGAGAAAGCTGTCCACCCCCCCTACGCTCCCCCTCCCCCCGCACGCTGCCTCCGTCGGCGCCATTGACCGTGGTCTCGCATACCGCACTCGTCGTCGCCACGTTATGCAGATTTCATACTCTCCCACACCCCACATGTCTCCGCCGTGCACGCCATGTCAAACTGTCCTTTCTCCATGCGGCCCCATCCCCATGCGACCTTATCTCCATGCGACCCCATCCCCATGCGACCCCATCTCCATGCGACCCCATCTCCATGCGACCCCATCTCCATTCGACCCCATCCCCTGCAGGGCGTAGAAGACGCGTTTCCCGCCACGTCGGTTCCATCCCAGCTGACGTCACCGCTGCTGGCAGCCAATGGGGGGGCCAGCCCGCCGCCTGCAGCAGCAGAGAGCACCCCGCCCACCAGCAATGCCGTCTGGACTGCTGCCGCCCTGCCGTGAGTCGCCTGTAACCCCTGCAGCCATCACAAGTCCTTACTATTCTGCTAGCCCTGCCCTTCGCCGTGCTCCCCCTTCCACCTTTCCATCAATCAACACCGTGCCACCGTGTTCCTCCCTCCCTCCCTCCCTCCCTCACTCCCCCCCCCTCTCCCCCCGTGTGAGCAGTTTCCTCTTCCCGGCGCTGGGCGGGGTGCTCTTCGGCTACGACATCGGCGCCACCTCCAGTGCGCTGCTCTCGCTCAAGGTGCGCGCTGCTCTCGCTCAAGGTGCGCGCTGCTCTCGCTCAAGGTGCGCGCTGCTCTCGCTCAAGGTGCGCGCTGCTCTCGCTCAAGGTGCGCGCTGCTCTCGCTCAAGGTGCGCGCTGCTCTCGCTCAAGGTGCGCGCTGCTCTCGCTCAAGGTGCGCGCCGCTCTCGCTCAAGGTGCGCGCTGCTCTCGCTCAAGGTGCGCGTGGGTGTGTGTGGTAGCGTGTGGGTCGTGCAGTGCAGCGCAGGCGGTGAGAGGAGATGCACACAACGCAGTGGCGCACATCCGCATCCTCCTGTCTCCCGCCTGCTCATTCTCGACTGATCCCCTGGCCTCTTGCCCCTCTCTCTTCCCCCATGCCCCTCGCCCTCCACCGTCCGCCCCCCTCACCTCCTTTCCTTTACCGTGTGCCCTGCCTTTGCTGCGTGGCATGGGGTGGCGGTGGGTGGGAGGCAGGACCCGGTGCTGTCAGGCACGGACTGGTTTGACCTCTCCTCCACTGCTGTCGGCCTCGTGGTGCGTGCCCTCTCTCACTCACTCGCTCACTCACTCGCTCACTCACTGACCCAAACAATGTCTCACTCAATCATGGCTCACTGCTTGCTCGCCCCGCGCCCTGCCATGCCGCCACGCCTCGGCACATCTGCTGCACTCCATGCTGTGTTGGTGACTGGCAAGTCAAGCCACTCCTGGTCATGCTCTTGCTCTTGCTCTTGCTCTTGCTCTTGCTCTTGCTCTTGCTCATGCTCTTGCTCTTGCTCATGCTCTTGCTCTTGCTCTTGCTCTTGCTCATGCTCTTGCTCTTGCTCTTGCTCTTGCTCTTGCTCTTGCTCATGCTCTTGCTCATGCTCTTGCTCTTGCTCTTGCTCTTGCTCTTGCTCTTGCTCATGCTCTTGCTCTTGCTCTTGCTCTTGCTCTTGCTCTTGCTCTTGCTCTTGCTCTTGCTCTTGCTCATGCTCTTGCTCTTGCTCTTGCTCATGCTCTTGCTCTTGCTCTTGCTCTTGCTGCGCTCTCTGCTTCCATTCATGGTGTGGCCCGCCCCTCCACCCCCCGCCACGCCCCTTTACGCCCCTCACCTGCCCCTCACACCTTTCCACGCCCGCCAGGTGAGCGGGTCGCTGGGAGGAGCGCTGCTGGGCTGCCTGCTCGCCTTCCGCATTGCTGACCCTCTCGGTAACCACAACCCCACCAGCCCCTCTCGGTAACCACAACCCCACCAGCCCCTCCCCTCACCTCCTTCCTTCTACGCCTCACACCCCCTGTCCGTGCTGCACCCCCCTCACGCGCACCTCTTCTCTTCCTGCTGTCTTCGAGGTCCCACTCCCTCCCTCGTTCTCATCTCGTCCCACACCCCTTTTCTTGATCATCCTCCTGCTGCTGCCGCTCCCTATCCCCCTCCCCCTCCCCCTCCCCCCCCCCCCCACCGCCACCCCGTGCCACCCATGTGCAGGGCGGAGGAGGGAGCTGCTGCTGGCGGCGGGGCTCTTCTTCTTAGGGGCGCTGCTCACAGCCTCCGCCCCTTCCCTGCCTGCACTGCTCGCTGGTCGTCTCGTCTACGGCTCCGCCATCGGCCTTGTCAGTGCCTCACCCTGCCCTGCCTTGCTCTGCCCTGGCCCGCCCCGCTCTGCCCTGCGACGCGTGCTGCCTTTCTGTCACTTGTCCCATGCCTTTCTCCCTCTCGCCCCTTCCCTTTTCCCTTCGCCAGCTGCTTGGCTCCCTCTCGCTGCTCGTCTGCTGCCCACCACTCTTGCCGCACCATGTTTGCGGACCTGTGTGTGTGTGTGTGTGTGTGTGTGTGTGTGTGTGTGTGTGTGTGAGATTGACTGAGTGTGTGCGCGCATGTGTGTCTGCCTATGTGCATGTGTGCATGCATACCCACCCACGTGTGCCCCTCCCCCCAGGCCATGCATGCGGCGCCCATGTACATAGCGGAGACCAGTCCACCGGCCATACGGGGCACGCTCATCTCACTCAAGGAGGCCTTCATTGTCGCCGGCATCCTCGTGAGCCCCGCCTCGCCTCCCACTCTGCTGCGCCCCGCCTCCCACTCTGCTGCGCCTCGCCTCCCACTCTGCTGCGCCTCACTTCCCTCCCACTCTGCTGCGCCTCACTTCCCTCCCACTCTGCTGCGCCTCACTTCCCTCCCACTCTGCTGCGCCTCACTTCCCTCCCACTCTGCTGCGCCTCACTTCCCTCCCACTCTGCTGCGCCTCACTGCCCTCCCACTCTGCTGCGCCTCACTTCCCATTCTGGTGCATTGCCCTCACGGTGTTTGTCCCCCTCTCTGCTCTCCCCGCTGCCCTCTGCCCTGCACTTGCTCGCTGCCGGGGGTCGTGTGTCACGGTGCATGGCAACTGCCAAGGCCAGCTGGGGTACGTGAGTGGCAGTGTGCTGGTGGGCACGGAGGGCGCGTGGCGGGGCATCTACGGGGTGGCAGCGCCGCTGGCGCTCGTGATGGGGGCAGGCATGGCGTGGCTGCCGCCCTCCCCCCGCTGGCTGCTGCTGCGCGCGCAGCAGGAGCAGCACCCGCAGACGCAAGGGCAAGAGGGGCAGGATGGGCAGGACGGGCGGGTGGGGGAAAGGAGCGAGGAGGCGCGCAGGCGGGCGGTGGAGGCGGTGAGGCGGCTGAGGGGGGGCGCGTGTGGGGAGGGGGAGGCGCGGAGGGAGGTGCAGGGCATGGTGGAGGCCATGGGGGAGGGGGGGGGCAAGGGGGGTGCAAGTGGGTGGGGTGAGCTGGTAGCAGGGGCGAGCGGGCGTGCTCTGGTGATTGCCTGTGGGCTTGTCTTTTTCCAGCAGGTGGGCTTGTCTTTTTCCAGCAGTTGCCGTATGAAGGTTTTGCATGCTCGTGATGGTGATGGCACGGACTGATGAGATGAAGCACCCATTTCTGGGAGAAACATGGCACAGCTTCTCACCCGTAGCCTCATGCTGCCCCCCTCCTCCCTCCTCCCTCTTCCCCGCCTCGCCGTTCCCCTTCCCCAACTCTTATGCTCGTCTGCTCTTTGCCTCTCCCCCTTTGGCCTGCCTGACCCCCGCAGGTGACAGGGCAGCCCAGCGTGCTCTACTATGCCGGCTCCATCCTTCAGGTGCCTCCATCCTCCAGGGCTTTTTTTCTTCCTGCTACTGCCCTGTCGCTTGTCCTCATGTCCTCCCCCACCCCATGCATGCATCTACTGCCCATTCTCTCTTGCGGGGTAACCCCATGCTTCTCATCCCCCCCTCCCCCCCCCTGCCCCGCCTCCCCCTTCCTTGCCTTGCATCACTTTGCCTCGCCTCACTTGGCCTTGCGTGGCAGGACGCGGGCTTCTCAGCTGCCAGTGACGCCACTCGAGTGTCCGTGCTGCTGGGCCTCTTCAAGGTGCGTGCTGCTGCTGCTGCGTGCATGTTTAGGCCCATGCATGGTTGGGAAAGGCGCCTGCCATGACCAACACTTGCTCGCTTGCCGTTGCCTTCGTCTCCCTACCTGCCATGCTTTCCTGCCTCCATGCCCCCCACCTCCTTCCGCCTCCCACCCCTCACGCCCGCACGCTCGTTGCTCCCTCCTCCCCCCCCCCTCCCCCCTGTCCCCCCCATGGGGCAGCTGGGCATGACGGGCGTGGCCATCGCCACTGTGGACCGCTGGGGCCGCCGCCCTCTGCTGCTCGCTGGCGTCTCCGGCCTCGTGGGTGCCAGGGCTCGTGGGTGCCAGGGCTCGTGGGTGCCAGGGCTCGTGGGCGGCAGGGCTCGTGGCAGGGGTTGTGGGTGGCAGGGCTGGTGGGCGGCAGGGCTGCTGGGCGGCAGGGTTGGTGGGCGGCAGGGTTGGTGGGCGGCAGGGTTGGTGGGCGGCAGGGTTGGTGGGCGGCAGGGTTGGTGGGCGGCAGGGTTGGTGGGCGGCAGGGTTGGTGGGCGGCAGGGTTGGTGGGCGGCAGGGTTGTGGGCGGCAGGGTTGGTGGGCGGCAGGGTTGGTGGGCGGCAGGGTTGGTGGGCGGCAGGGTTGGTGGGCGGCAGGGTTGGTGGGCGGCAGGGTTGGTGGGCGGCAGGGTTGGTGGGTGGCAGGGTTGGTGGGTGGCAAGGCTGGTGGGTGGCAGGGCTGGTGGCCGGCAGTATGGGACGGGAGTGAAATTTCCAGTTCCCTAGCGTTTTCTTCTCCGTTGTTGCTCCCACTACCTCTACCTCATTTGAACCTCATTATGCCGCCCCATGCTGTCCCGTGCAAGCGCGCATGAGAGCGGGTGCAGGTGGCGAGCCTGGTGCTGCTGGGGTGGACGTACGGCAGCGTCAGCGGCGTGCCCGCCCTCAGTGTGCTCGCGCTGCTGCTCTTCGTCGGCTGCTACCAGGTCACGTCACCTCCCTGCTAGGTCATGTCACCTCCCTCTTCTGCTAGCCATGTGATGGCACCACCCCTCTTCTGCTAGCCATGTGATGGCACCACCCCTCTTCTGCTAGCCATGTGATGGCACCACCCCTCTTCTGCTAGCCATGTGATGGCACCACCCCTCTTCTGCTAGCCATGTGATGGCACCACCCCTCTTCTGCTAGCCATGTGATGGCACCACCCCTCTTCTGCTAGCCATGTGATGGCACCACCCCTCTTCTGCTAGCCATGTGATGGCACCACCCCTCTTCTGCTAGCCATGTGATGGCACCACCCCTCTTCTGCTAGCCATGTGATGGCACCACCCCTCTTCTGCTAGCCATGTGATGGCACCACCCCTCTTCTGCTAGCCATGTGATGGCACCACCCCTCTTCTGCTAGCCATGTGATGGCACCACCCCTCTGCTGCTAGCCATGTGATGGCACCACCCCTCTTCTGCTAGCCATGTGATGGCACCACCCCTCTTCTGCTAGCCATGTGATGGCACCACCCCTCTGCTGCCACCGCACGACCATTTTCTTGCTTTCTCCACCTCATCATCCCCTGCATGTCGTCTGTGCCCGCCTGCCTCTGTGCCCACCTGCCCCTTGCCCGCATGCCTATGTGCCTGCATCCGTGTGTGTCGGCGTGCCTGCATGGCTGTGTGCCTGCTTGCCTGCACGTGCGTATGCCTGTGTGCGTGGGTGGCAGAGCAGGTGTCGTTTGGCCCCATAGCATGGCTCATGGTCTCGGAGGTGTTTCCTCTGCCGGTGCGGGGCCGAGCGCAGAGCATCGCCACGCTCCTCAACTTCGCCTCCAATGCCCTCGTCACCTTCGCCCTGCCGCCCATTCAGGTGTGATGCACTGGCACACAAGTGTGATGGGGCCAGCACTAGCACATTAGTATCCTTTCACGGGACCAGTTGCTAGCATGTGAGCGCAGCACATGGCTTCTGTCCCGTTTCATCAGTGCTCTCTGTCCCGTTCCTCCATGTGCAGGGTGCGTTGGGGCAAGCAGGCACGTTTTACTCGTTCGCCACCATCGGTGCTGGAGCCCTCCTCTTCATCTACCTGTGGGTGCCCGAGACCAAAGGGCTCCAGCTGGAGGAGATTGAAGCAAAGCTAGCCTCCGGCAAGATATGAATGGAACGGACAGCTGCTCGTGACGATTCGTGCTCCACAGGAGCTTATTCATTTCAGGCACAAGAAGGAAACACCAAAGGCAATCTCCATTCTTTGCTTGCTTGCTGCCATGATCAAATTGTTATACCGCATGGTAAATAGATGTTTATGGAAATCCTCAGATTTTTTTGGGTTGCGGAGCAACCTATTGCAATCGATTGAAATTGTTTTCTTTTTTCGCTAATTTTTGAATTCCTAGGAAAAAAAATGTAAAATACATGAAGACAAATCCGGATAAGTCTGATAATATATGCTATACCGAACTTGTTTTTCTTAGGAATGAGAAATTATTCATACTAAAAATGATTGTAAGTGCAGAATTTTACATTAATAGTAATTTTGATGGCTTACAAGGTACACCATTCCTAATTGAGGCATCGATGCGTACGTTACCCTATTGTAACGCAGAACTTAGGGACGTTTAAGTTACGGAACTTCCAAGTTTTGAATATCACTTCCAAATGAACTACAAAAACAGAGAAAAAATATCACAGGAAAAATACAATGATCAAAACTAAACGATAATTGCATTTAAAAAAAAAAATGCCCAAACTATGCGGTAGAAACAGATTCACCAAGTAGATAGGTGAATATGTTTCAATGGAGAGAAAAAAAAAACCTTGTACCATATTTTGCGTCACAACTAGCGATTTAGAATTTATACTACAGCTTCCCCAACCTAGCATGGGGGGGAAGTCGATAATATAAAAGTTGAATCGACAACAATAGAAGAGCAATACAGTCTGCATATTCCAATGAGAAGTCTACACCGACCAAGTCCAGCTGAAAATGGCTTCACTTTGCTAGTGGTACACCACTCAGCCTTATGTGACAATGGACGGCAAGACTCCTCATTGATATGTGCAGACATGCATTACTACACCAACGAGAGCAGCACCACAAACAACGTCGGAGTAGCAAACAATACAAGCAACCATATATATTTAAGAGTAAAAAAACATCAACCAAGTTGCACTTAAACGAGTTGTACGTTGTGCTTCCATCCGCCTATAAATTATTTCTGCAATCACAAAGCATGAAGAAACATGAATCAGCAAACGGACGGCAAAATAGAGGAGGACAAACAAGGCTTTGGTGAGCAAACTGTCAAACATATTTATATGGGTTATATTACTGGTAGGCTGTAGTGGGGTAGATTCTGTGGGGTATAACCCCTTAGGGTTTTCCTACTTGTAAAATTTCTCTCGATAGTGAACCTCACCTTGCCTAGCTATCTCAACATGGCATCTAGAGCAATGGTCCTAAGGACCTAAGATTGGGGCCCACCTACTCATGAGTTACTTTCCCTACAGCTATACCTACGTGCCTACCTTGCCTGCTGCCCGCGCGCGCCTCGGCTGCATGCGCGCGTGCAATTTTTTTTTAGCGCGCCCCGCTGCCTTAGCCGCCCGCGTGCTCGCTGCTGTCGCGCGCAGCCCGTCGCCGCGCGCAGCCCGCAGCCACGCGCAGCCCGTCGCCGCGCGCAGCCCGCAGCCGCGCGCAGCCCGTCGCCGCGCGCAGCCCGCAGCCGCGCGCAGCCCGTCGCCGCGCGCAGCCAGCTGCCACGCGCAGCCCGCAGCCGCGCGCAGCCCGCTGCCGCGCGCAGCCCGCAGCCGCGCGCAGCCCGCAGCCGCGCGTGCCCTGCCCTGCCTGTGCGCCACTGCCTCGACCTGAGCGCTTAGCCGCCCGTGAGTCGTGCGCTTGCCTGCCTTACGCGCTTGCCTGCCTAGAGTGCGCCTGCCTGCTTTGCGCTTACCTGCCTGGAGTGCGCTTGCCTGCCTTACGCGCTTGCCTTTCCTGGAGTGCGCCTGCCTGCCTTGCGCTTGCCTGCCTGGAGTGCGCCTGCCTGCCTTGCGCTTGCCTGCCTGGAGTGCGCTTGCCTGCTGCCTGAGCCTGCTGCCTGCACCTGCTACTTTTGCCTGCGCTGCAACCATGGCGACCCTTACTGTTCTCGCCTTTGAGCCTGACGGCCGCCCCATCGAGTTTGACACCTGGCTTAGCGATCTGCGCCTTTACCTTATGACTGACGTCGCAGACGGAGTATCACTGCTAGCCTATGTGACCGGCACTGTCCCTACTCCCGCTGAGACTGCTCCTGCCCCTGAACGAGCACAGTGGGAGCTCCGCGATGCAGTCGCGCGCCTTGTTATTCGCAATCACCTACCGATCTCTGAGCGCGCGCATTTCAACCAGCTTAAGACTGCTAAGACGCTGTATGATGCTGTCGTTGCCCGCTATTCCGCCCCGGCCACAGCCACCGTTGGTAGTCTCATCCTGCCTTACCTGTTCCCAGACTTAGCCTCGTTTCACACTGCTGCCGACCTTATCACTCACCTCCGCGCTAGTGACGCCCGCTTTCGAGCCGCTCTCACTGACGAGTTCCTCGCCACGAACACCCCCCCGCTGTACTTTACCCTCTACATCCTCGTCACCCGCCTCCCTGACACTCTTCGTTCTGTCAGGGATCACTTCCTTGCCAAGGATCCTACCGCTATCACTCTGGACGACTTCGAGCAGCAGCTGGTCGCAGCAGAGAAGAACATCCTCGCTGTCGGTGCTGCTCGTGGCACTCCCCGCACTCCCCTCTTTGAGGGGTGCTCCCCCTCCCCTCTTGACCCCTCCTACGCCTCTGCTGCTACTGCTGTCGACTTCCTCGGTGCGGAAGGGTTTAGGGTTTAGGGTTTAGGGTTTAGGGTTTAGGGTTTAGGGTTTAGGGTTTAGGGTTTAGGGTTTAGGGTTTAGGGTTTAGGGTTTAGGGTTAGG